>JARQOD010000005.1:469423271-469547145 GCA_033576555.1 Oophaga sylvatica
TGAAAAGATGTTGAACAATACAGGGCCCAAGACAGAACCCTGTGGTACCCCACTTGATACATTCTTCCAACTAGATGTGCAGCCATTTACTACCACTCTTTGGGTCCTATCACTAAGCCAGTTATGAATCCACCTAATAGTTGCCTTGTCCATTCCATACTTAGTAATTTTTTCAATAAGGATTGTGTGAGATACTTTGTCAAATGCTTTGCTGAAGTCAAGATATAATATATCTACAGCATTTCCCTGATCCACCCAGTCAGTGATTCTGTCATAGAAGGAAATTAAATTAGTCTGACATGACTTATTAGTTACAAACCCATGCTGACTCTGGTTAAGCACTTCATTCTTGTCCAGGTACTTACATACATGTTGTTTAATAATTTGTTCAAAGATCTTTCCTGGTATAGATGTCAGACTCACTGGCCTATAGTTCCCTGGGTCCACCTTCTTCCCCTTTTTGAAGATAGGAACAACATTTGCTCTTCTCCAGTCTTCTGGGACTTCTGTTCTCCAAGAATTTTCAAAGATTATGGAGAGTGGTTCAAAAATTTCTTGTGCTATCTGCTTCAGTACTCTGGGGTGTAATTCATCTGGACCTGGAGACTTGAATTCATTTATGTTAGCTAAGTGTTTCCTCACTATTTTTCTGTTTATAAATATCCTGGATTCTTCTATTCCCTTAATAGGACAGTGAAGATCAGTTGATGTTGCATTTCCTTTCTGAGAGAAAACAGATGCAAAATAGGAATTTAAAAGTTCGGCCTTCTCAACATCCCTTCTTACCATTTCATAATTTTCATCCTGTAAAAATCCTATAGCATCTTTGACTTTTCTTTTACTTTTGATATATCCCCAAAATCCTTTTTTATTGCTTTTGACATATCTTGCAAGCCTTAATTCATTGTCAGCTTTAGTAATCTGATTCTTGCCCTGCAGGTTCTGCAGACTTCATTATATTCTTCTTTAGATATGCCTCCCTCTTTCCATTTGATAAACATTTCTTTCTTCCTTTTTAGCATGTGTTTAAGTTCTGTGTTCATCCATCCTGGTTTCCTTAAATGTTTCCTATTCTTCCCTCTTTTTGGAATTATTAATGATTGTGCTTTGAGAATCTCATTTTTCAAGATTTCCCATCCTTCCTGGACATTTTTGTCCTTAAGGACATCCAGCCATTGGATCCCTCCGATTCTCTTTCTGAGTCCCTTAAAATCTGCCTTTCTGAAATCTAACCTTGAAATCTGAGTCTTCACAGGTCTTCCTCCTCTAGTTATCCAAAATTCTAAAATAGCATGGTGTAAGGTTCTTTGTCTCTGTTGACATGTTCCTTGAAACTCAGTTTTCCGTCGGCCATTTTGCTTTCTGTCTTTCTGCAGCTCTTGCCCTCAGTTAATATGGAGTTTCCAGTTTTCATGTTCCCGCCCTGATTCTTCCCTCTTGCTTCTTAAGCAGCCTCAGCTGAACAATCAGTGCTCCTGAATCAAGCCTCAGTCAGTCTGTGACCTGACTCCTGGAAGCCTTGGACTTGTACTCCAGCTATTCCCTACTGAGGAACCTTGGAACACTTTTGGACTCTGAAAACCTGCTGTTTGGTGAATCCATGTTTGCAGAGGAATTACGGTACAGAGAAGAGATCCTGAACCTGCTTTGGAGATTTATTGTAGTGCTTGAAGTTACTCTGGCCTGCTGTGTCTCCTGTCGCTGTTCCTGCAAACTGTGTGAACTTTTCAGCATGCTTGTATGAAGTAATACAAGTCATTTCATTTCAACCTATGTCTCCTGTGTTTTCCTCGCACCCAAGCACAAGACGCTATAGGAACTGTACACTATACATGACAAGATTCAGGAGCCAATGTTTAGTGTCTGCTGGGTCTGGAAAGCCGTGTCTGCTGTGACTGTGGATATCAGATGTCCGTTTAATACCTTATGTGATGACAGTGGTTGTGACTTCTCACAACCATTCCAGGTGAGCGCATTCCCTTAAAATTTTACTCTGGAGTGTTACCACAGGTAAACACTATTGTTTTTTTTTTTTTTCCTTTCCTCTTCTCCTTCCAGCACTTCTGCCTTAAAAGATCTGGAAGATGGAGGCCCGCATAAAGGAACTTTGTGGAGTGACTGATACAATCCTTTCAGATGTACAGACTTTAAAAACCCGTTTTGCAAGCCTACAGGACCTCACTAATCATAATTTGCAAGTGTTTGGACAGACTACCCAGGAATTGCGAGCCAGGATTGAGGCTCTAGAGGAACGAGCCCAGGCTCCTGCCATAACCCCAAGTTCTGGGATCCCCAAATTACCTCCTTTTCGTTTTGGCGGTGAACGTGAGAAATTCAGGGGATTTATTAATCAATGCAATTTATTTTTCTCTGCACATGCTTCACAATTTCCCACTGAACGATCCAAAGTGCTTACTATAATCATGTTGCTTACCAATAAGGCTTTGATGTGGGCAAACCCTCTGATTGAGACTGAGGATGATTGTTTGAATCACCTTGATGCTTTTATTTCAGCCATGGGGCAGGTGTTTGATGACCCCAATCGAGGTGCAACAGCTGAAGCAGCCATGTTAACTTTGCGCCAAGGTAAGCGTTCAGTAGCCGAATATGCCCTGGATTTCAGGAGATGGGCTCTTGATACCACTTGGGACACTTCCGCTAAAAAAATCTATTTTTCGGAAAGGGTTGTCTCCACTGATTAAGGATGAACTTGCTCGTGCCGACCCTCCCACTGCGTTAGGTGACTTTATTAACTATTGTATCCGTATTGATGCTCGTCTGACTGAACGCAGACAAGAGAGATGGTTCGAAAATAATCGCACTAACCTTTTACTACCTCCCTCCTCAGCTAAGGAACCTTTGAGTAGGATCACAAGGGAACCAGAACCTGAACCCATGCAGGTGGACTCTTTACAAAGACGGGTTAGTGATGCACACAAAGAACATCGTATAAAGGAAAATCTATGTTTCTACTGTGGTAAGTCAGGGCACTTCATTATAAACTGCCCCAGCCGTTCTCGTAAGACTACTGCAGCAGTCATTCACTGTGAGTGTTGCGAGAGGAGCTCTGTCATGTCCGAGCCTCAGGCTCCAGAGAGATCTGCTACAAGAGATCTTGATTTCTCGGACTTAAACTCTGTTAGTTCTGGGGACGATGACGGTATAAACGCTGCAATTTTTCAAGTTTCCTCAGCGGTGTCCCAGCTGAGTTGTAAAAGAAACAATTCTCATTGCTTCCTTTCCATCAAACTCTGGGTTGACTCAGTCTGGGTGTCTAGCTCTGCTATGATCGACTCAGGAGCAAGTGGAAATTTTATGGATATCTCCTTTGCTCTGAAACAGGGGATACGTTCAGTGAAGAAGGCTACTCCAGTACAGATGGAGACTGTGGATGGCTCTCTACTGACTTCTGGACCAGTGGATCAAGAAACAGAGCCTTTGAGGGTCCTTATGGGTAAAGATCATCAGGAGAAAATGTCTTTTATGCTTATCTCTTCTCCCCACTTTCCCATTATTCTAGGGCTACCATGGCTGCAGGCGCAGAATCCTACGATTAACTGGGAGACCAAGGAATTACACTTTCCGGAGAAACAGATGAGTCAAGGAGTTTCAGCTTGCTCTGTTCCTAAAGGAACCATGTCAGTCCCTGAACTGCCAGCTGTATACCAGGACTATGTGGATTTATGTGACAAGAAGAACGCTGATCAGCTTCCTCCTCACCGTCCATATGATTGTCCAATTGAATTATTGCCTGGAGCCGAGATACCTTTTGGTAAGATCTACCCCCTAGCGGGGCCCGAGCTAAAAGCTTTGAAGGATTATATAGACGAAAATTTAGCCAAGGGCTTCATACGCCCCTCTTCATCTCCCGCAGGTGCACCCATCTTCTTTGTGAAGAAGAAAGATGGATCTCTGAGACCCTGCATAGACTATAGGGAACTCAATAAGGTTACTATTAGAAACCGTTATCCATTGCCTTTAATCCCTGAGTTGTTGGAGAGAGTGCGGCATGCCAAAATTTTCTCTAAACTGGATCTCCGTGGGGCCTATAACTTGGTCCATATTAGACCTGGGGATGAATGGAAGACTGCTTTCAGGTCACGCTATGGACACTTTGAATATCTAGTTATGCCTTTTGGTCTGAGTACCGCCCCAGCCACTTTCCAACACTTCGTGAATGATATCTTCAGGGATCTCCTAGATACATTTGTGGTGATTTATCTGGATGATATTCTAATTTTTTCTAACTCCACAGAGGAACATCATGGACATGTGAGAATGGTCTTAGAACGCCTAAGACAAAACCATCTCTACATCAAACTTGAAAAATGTGAATTCCATAGGACCGAAATTCAATTTCTGGGGTATGTACTATCTACGCAAGGGATTAGTATGGATGAAAGCAAGACCCCAGCCATCAAGGATTGGCCAATTCCTAGAAATGTGAAGGAGGTGCAGCGTTTCATCGGGTTTGCCAACTTCTATAGACGTTTCATTAAGAATTTTTCTGAGGTAGTGTCACCTATCACCCAACTTACCCGGAAACAGTCTAGGTTCTCCTGGACCCCGCAAGCTCAGGAAGCATTTTCCTGTTTAAAGGATAAATTTACCACCGCACCTATCTTAGTACATCCCAACCCCGAGCTTGCCTTCATAATAGAGGTGGATGCTTCAGACTGTGCCGTTGGAGCTATACTCTCTCAGAGAACAGGTGAGAAGAATGTCTTGCATCCCTGTGCCTTCTTTTCCCAGCAGTTGTCTTCGGCTGAGAGGAACTACGATGTGGGCAATAGAGAATTGTTGGCCATTATTGCCGCCTTCAAGGAATGGAGACACCTTCTTCAGGGAGCTGCACAGCAAATAGTCGTCCTGACAGACCATCGTAACCTTGAATTTATCAGGTCGGCTAAGTGCCTGACTCCTCGCCAGGCTCGCTGGAATCTTTTCCTAAACCAATTTAATTTTGTCATTTCTTATAGACCAGGATCGCGCAATGGAAAGGCTGATGCACTCTCTAGGATTCATTCAGCAGAGACACGTCCACTTACTCCTCCTAAGACTATTCTTCCTGACTCTAGATTCCTGGGAGTGATTCATAATCAAGACCTACTTAAGGACATCAAGGAAGCATACCATGCGGATTCTTTGTTGGCTCAACCCCCAAGGGACGTAAGTCTTGTCTTTAAGAATGGTGTGTGGATTCAGGGACAACGTCTGTATATACCTGAAACAGTCAGATTGAGAGTATTGCAACTCATCCACGATTCCAAGATAGCCGGGCATAGGGGAATTCTAAAGACACAAGAATTTCTTTCTCGTTTCTTTTGGTGGCCCACTTACAGGAAAGATGTCTTAAACTATGTCACTTCATGTGAAGTCTGTGCAAGATGCAAAACACCTCGCTCCTCACCAACTGGTCTGTTGCAACCTCTTCCCACCCCGTCCTGCCCGTGGGGATCCATTTCTATGGACTTCATTGTGGAGTTACCAACCTCTCAAGGGAAGAACACCATTCTAGTGGTGGTTGACCGTCTAACAAAGGCAGCTCATTTTATCCCTTGTGTCGGCTTACCCACTGCAAAACAGACATCAGACTTGATGATTAAGAATGTGTTTCGCTTACATGGAGTACCGAATGAGGTCATTTCGGATCGAGGAGTGCAATTCACTTCAAGGTTTTGGCAAAATTTCTGTGCAGCATTGGACATTAAAGTAAACCTTTCTTCTGCTTTTCATCCCCAGACTAATGGACAGACAGAACGAACCAATCAGACCCTGGAGCAGTATCTCCGCTGATTGGGTGGATCTACTTCCACTGGCTGAGTTCTCTTATAACAACTCTCAGAGCGCCTCCACTAAGCAGTCTCCTTTTTACTCCAATCTAGGTTATCATCCTAACATTCTTCCTCAATTTCCCATAGATACGCCCTTGCCGGCAGTGGCTGAAAGAATCACTTCTTTACAAAAGAATATGGATCTTCTAAAGGAAAATCTAGAATTGGCTCAGGAAAGGTACAAGAAAGCAGCAGATAAATTTCGTAAACCTGCACCAGCTTTCAAGGTAGGAGATTTGGTCTGGCTGTCAACCAGAAATCTTAAATTAAAGATTCCATCGTCTAAATTGGGACATAAGTACATTGGACCTTATAAGATCAATAAGATTATAAGTGCTGTTGCTTGTCGTCTTCAACTGCCCAGAACTATGAGAATCCACCCTGTCTTTCATGTATCCCTACTAAAGGCTGCAACACCCAATACGTTTCCTGGACGTTCTTCTCCTTGCCCTGACCCAGTGCTGGTCGATGGTCAGGAAGAATTTATGATGGAAAGGATTCTAGATTCCAGGTTGTACAGAAATCAGTTGCAATATTTGATTAAATGGCAGGGCTACCCAGTGGAGGACAACTCATGGGAACCAGTCAATAATGTAAATGCTCCTCGCCTGCTCCGCCAGTTTCATCAGAGGTACCCTGACAAGCCTGGTCTGAGGTCATCCGGAGGTTGTCCCTAAGGGGGGAGTAATGTAAGGTTCTTTGTCTCTGTTGACATGTTCCTTGAAACTCAGTTTTCCGTCGGCCATTTTGCTTTCTGTCTTTCTGCAGCTCTTGCCCTCAGTTAATATGGAGTTTCCAGTTTTCATGTTCCCGCCCTGATTCTTCCCTCTTGCTTCTTAAGCAGCCTCAGCTGAACAATCAGTGCTCCTGAATCAAGCCTCAGTCAGTCTGTGACCTGACTCCTGGAAGCCTTGGACTTGTACTCCAGCTATTCCCTACTGAGGAACCTTGGAACACTTTTGGACTCTGGAAACCTGCTGTTTGGTGAATCCATGTTTGCAGAGGAATTACGGTACAGAGAAGAGATCCTGAACCTGCTTTGGAGATTTATTGTAGTGCTTGAAGTTACTCTGGCCTGCTGTGTCTCCTGTCGCTGTTCCTGCAAACTGTGTGAACTTTTCAGCATGCTTGTATGAAGTAATACAAGTCATTTCATTTCAACCTATGTCTCCTGTGTTTTCCTCGCACCCAAGCACAAGACGCTATAGGAACTGTACACTATACATGACACATGGTCGCTACCTCCTAAGGTCCCAGCCACTCTTACCTCCTCAACCATTTCCTCCCTGTTTATAAGGATTAGATCCAAGGTAGCAGATCCCCTTGTTTTCTCCCCTACCTTTTGGAAGATAAAGTTGTCAGCAAGAGAGGATAAGAATTTCCTGGACCTGTTAGTTTTGCCTGAGAGAGAGTCCCAACAAATGTCTGGATAGTTGAAATCTCCCATGACCACTATGTCATATTTTTTGGAGAACTTGGCCATTTGATGCATAAAGAGTTCATCAATATCTTCAGCTTGCATAGGCGGCCTGTAGTAAATGCCTTCAATGGTGTCCTTTCCACTGTTCACTCCTTGTATTCTTACCCAAACAGTTTCCACAGAACTCCCAGTCTCTGAAGCTTCAATCTCGGTGCAGATATACGCTTTTTTAACATACAATGCGACACCTCCTCCTGAAAAGATATTGGGTGTCAGCTAATGACAGCAATGCTGACAATATTATCAGAGAGTTCCCTCAGTTTTTCACCAGTGAGACTGATTCTAAGTGTACGGAGGTCCCTTATAACAGGAGGTGAAGGGGTAACATCTGTACTAGCCTCTTCATTGCTGAAAGTAGTGTTGGCACCCTTGAAATTGCTCCAGAAAATTAAGTTTACCTTCCAGGTAATTATTGCAATTCCACATGTTTTGTTATACACGTGTTTATTTCTTTGTGTGTATTGGAATATAATATAGAAAAAAAGGCAAATTGAACACCATTTCACACAAAACCCCAATATGGACTGGACAAAATTGTTGACATCTTTACATCTTGGCAAGAAAAACAAAAATTACATCTGGATGAGGATGAGGAAAAAGCCAATATGCTAAATGACTTTTTTTCAACTGTATTTACACAAGAAAATCCCATGACAGATAACATGATCAGAGATAAAAAAAATTTCTCCATTAAATGTCACCTGCTTAACCCAGCAGGAAGTACGGCGGCGTCTAAAAATCACTAAAGTTGACAAATCCCCGGGCCCGGATGGGATACACCCCCGAGTACTGCAGGAATTAAGTACAGTTATAGATAGACCTTTATTTTTAATCTTTAAAGATTCCATAATAACTGGGTCTGTACCACAGGACTGGCGTATAGCAAATGTGGTGCCAATATTCAAAAAGGGGGCAAAAACTGAACCTGGAAATTATAGGCCAGTGAGCTTAACATCTACTGTGGGTAAAATCCTGGAGGGTTTTTTAAGGGATACTATATTGGAGTATCTGAAGCTGAATAACCTCATGACACAGTATCAGCATGGGTTTACGAGGGACCGTTCTTGTCAGACTAATCTGATAAGCTTTTATGAAGGGGTAAGTTCAGGACTGGACCAAGGGAATGCAGTGGACGTGGTGTTCATGGACTTCTCAAAAGCTTTTGATACACTGCCACACAAAAGGTTGATACATAAAATGAGAACAATGGGGATAGGGGAAAATATGTGTAAGTGGGTTAAGAACTGGCTCATGGATAGAAAACAAAGGGTGGTTATTAATGGAGCACACTCGTACTGGGTCACGGTTAGCAGTGGGGTACCACAGGGGTCAGTATTGGGGCCGCTTCTCTTTAACATATTTATTAATGACCTTGTAGGGGGCATACAGAGTAGTATTTCAATATTTGCAGATGACACTAAACTCTGCAGGGTAATAAATACAGAGGAGGATAATTTTATATTACAGGAGGATTTATGTAAACTAGAAGCTTGGGCTGATAAATGGCAAATGAGCTTTAATGGGGATAAATGTAAGGTCATGCACTTGGGTAGAACAAATAAGATGTATAATTATGTGCTTAATTGTAAAACACTGGGCAAAACTGTCACTGAAAAAGACCTGGGTGTATGGGTGGACGACAAACTCACATTTAGTGGCCAATGTCAGGCAGCTGCTGCCAAGGCAAATAAAATAATGGGATGCATTAGACGAGGCATAGATGCTCATGAGGAGAACATAATTTTACCTCTATACAAGTCACTGGTGCGACCACACTTAGAATACTGTGTGCAGTTCTGGTCTCCGGTGTATAAGAAAGACATAGCTGAACTGGAGCGGGTGCAGAGAAGAGCGACCAAGGTTATTAGAGAACTGGGGGGTCTGCAATACCAAGACAGGTTATTACACTTGGGGTTATTTAGTTTGGAAAAACGAAGGCTTAGGGGTGATCTTATTACAATGTATAAATATATGAGGGGACAGTACAAAGACCTCTCTAATGATCTTTTTACTCTTAGACCTGTGACGGGGACAAGGGGCATCCTCTACGTCTGGAGGAAAGAAGGTTTAGCCATAATCACAGATGCAGATTCTTTACTGTAAGAGCAGTGAGACTATGGAACTCTCTGCCGTCTAATGTTGTAATGAGTGATTTCTTACTAAAATTTAAGAAGGGACTGGATGCCTTTCTTGAAAAGTATAATATTACAGGCTATATTCACTAGTTTCCTAGATACAGCGTTGATCCAGGGAGCTAGTCTGATTGCCGTATGTGGAGTCGGGAAGGAATTTTTTTCCCCAATGTGAAGCTTACTGTTTGCCTCTTGGGTTTTTTTTTGCCTTCCTCTGGATCAACATGTTAGGGCAGGTTAGGATAGGATATGGGTTGAACTAGATGGACTTAAAGTCTTCCTTCAACCTTAATAACTATGTTATCTACAGAATGCGAGATATAGAAATAAGCAACAGCACATGTGAAAAAGACTTGGGTATACTAATAGATACAGAATGCACATGAGTCAACAGTGTGACGCAGCAGAAAAAAGGCAAACTGTCATGAGTTTACTTTGACAGAGAGTAGCCAGAAGACCGCAGAGCCTGATTCTCTCCTACTCCTGCTCTGTTTAGAAGCACTTCACCTTCATATTAAACGGTGCAGGGGTTAATCTACTCAGTTGAGAGCTCTTCAAAACTTTCCTGCATTAAGGCTATCAGTTGTTTACCGTTAGTCACTCCCATCTTGAATATAACTTGGGCCCTGGCTAGCATTTATTGACGGGGCTAGGTTATGCTGCATAGTTAGGAGATTTTTTTGAGGTTGTAGTTTGAGAAGGCGTTTGGTGGATGGTGATAAGAGTGATGGTACAGAGGACGCAACATATTTTTTGAGTAGAGATCAATGAAACACGTTATGAATCCTAAAGGTAGGGAACAAAGCAAAGTGGAGTGTTTCATGATTGACGACGGTCACAATCTTATAAGGACTGATGAACCTGGGATCCTGTTTCCAAGCGGGAACCTTCAACTTAATGTTCCTTGAAGACAACCACACCAAGTCACCAACACACAGGTCCTGACCCACCAAACGTCTCCACACTCTTATATTTGGACCCCATCTTCCTCAAATTATCAAGAACTTCTTGTCATACAGACATAATTGATTATGAAAACCATTCTCCAAAGAGGAGTCAGAAGATCACAGAGTCTGATTGCTCCTTCTTCTGCACTGAGAAAAAGCACTTCTGCTTCGTTTTAATGGTGTTTATTTATTTTGGCAGAACAGGCATTAATCGGCCATGTTGGAAGCTCTGAGCTCTCAGCTGAGCTCAGTTAGCCACTCCCTTCCCCTTCATAATCTGGGTTCTGATTCAAATCCATGTCAGAGCTAGCATTTGCTGCATGGCTTAGGAGGAGAGGTGTTCATATGAGGAGTTTTGGAGGAGTTATCTGTGACTGTTGTGTGGTTTGTAAGTGTGGTAATTCCCTTCTTTCCTCTTGCTTTGGTTTTTCCCCATCCTCCACTTCCCGATGCATTCCTCTGTTATATGTGAGTGAATATTTGTATGCCTGGTATTTTCAGATACCCCCTTGTTTGTATAGCCTTGTTTGTCAGGGTGGTGTACTGCGGTGCTCAGTAGCACCACTTTTGGGTAGGGAAGAGAACAGATGGAGGGCTAACTCAGGAGATTAGGCAAGGGTGGCAGCCCAGGCATCTTGACCTTAAGAAGTATCCTGGGGAATAGGGCAAGCTAGAGCACCCCCTAGCGTTAGGGACAAGGAAGGAGACCTTGGTCCCGGGTCACCCGACAGCTAAGTCGTGACACTCGTAGTTCATACTTTGCAGTTTGCTCATCATCCTGGTAGCTTCCATGGGCATCAGAGGTCTGCTCCAAAGATTCACAGAATAAAGAGGAGGAAAGCATCTGCACCGGGGTTGGACCAAGTAAGGTTCGAGCAGAGTCCATCAACTGACGTTAACCCCCTGGGGTGGAGGTGATTCTGCTGAGACTCAGGTGCACGTGAACTGTACTGTGCTGTCAGGACAGGAAGAGGAGGAGGGTGACTCTCAGTTTACGGAGAGGGAGTGCAGAGATGATAACGATGAGGTTGTAGATCCCACTTGGTGTGAACCCAGAAACATGCAGCTGAGTAGCTCAGCAGAGAATGTTGAGCAGGAGGAAGAGGAGGAGGTTACGTTGCAGCTTGCCGCACATATATGGAGTGATGCAACCAAGAAAAGAACTGCATCCTCAGCCGCAACTGTGGCCAGCAGCGTTCAAAGGTCTGTAGTTCAAAGGTGCGGCAAGGGTTGCCTAGCCTGGGCCATTTTTGAGACCGAAAAGGATGACCCAACTCACGTTATCTGCCAGTTTTGCAAAAATTCCTAGAGGCACAAAATCTAGGCGTCTCACTGCACTAAAATGTGGGCTAGTGGGCCTTGCCAACCACCAGCTGTCCCATCAATCACATCTGCTTCTTCTTCATCCTCCTTCACCATGGCAAGTGTTGTTACACAGTTCTCCGGCCGCAGAACCTCCACTTGTTTACCCCTTACTGTCAAGGTGAGTGAGAGCCCGCTGTTACGCTCACGCCCTGACTGGTGGGCGTGAGCCGGGGGGTTATGGCCCCAATGTGCTACAAACCAGACTATTCTCGAAGGGACCGTGACTAGGACAACTGTCTTGGTTTTCACTGGAGCCTCTGATGGTGAGGTCAGGCTTGTGCGGCAGGCAGCTGCCAGGTGCCACTCCATGGTGTTGTCTGATTGTGGCTGCTGATCCCACTTGGGGAGACGGTGGCACTCCAGAGACACTGGCAGGCGGGCATGGCTGAGACACAGAGCAGGCAGGCACGGCTGAGACACAGAGCAGGCAGGCACAGCCGAGACACAGGGCAGGCAGGCAAGGCCGAGACACAGGGCAGGCAGGCACGGCTGAGATACAGGGCAGGCGTTACTTATTGTCCGGACTTCTAGTGTGGAGCTACTCATCTCTGGAACTGCTATGGTCAGTAAAAGATTCTGACATCGTTATCAATTCTTGGACGGTGTCTGTGTAGGCTGCGGTGCAGGACTTGAGCGGGAGTTTTCAGCCCAAAAGGTACATTAAATAACCTTCTCCTGTTGATGCTCCACCTATGTATTTCTGGACTTCTACGTTTAAATGCTGCACACACTCTTGCTTCATATTATTGCTGGACTTCTACATTTAAGTGCCGTGCGCACTCTTGCTTCATATTATTGCTGGACTTCTACGTTTAAGTGCTGTGCGCACTCTTGCTTCATATAATTGCTGAAATTGTGCGTATTAGCGATCGCGCTCCGCTATTACGAGGGACGATCCAAAAGTAATGATAATCGGTTATTTCTATTGCACACAGAAATTAAAATAAAATGTTTTCTTCTCTCTTAGGTACCCACTAGTCCAGGAAAAAAAAATCACTTAAATAGGCCACGATTCCCGGGAGCTACATTCATTTGAATAGGAACTGCCGAGGAGTGAACATCAAAATGGAAAAAAACGAGCTCAGAGCTGTCATCAAATACCTCTGCTTGAAAAAAATGACTACCAAAGACATACACAGCGACTTGGTGGAAACATTGGGGGACTCTTCTCCTCCATATTCCACAGTTGCATACTGGGCCAAGGAATTTAAGCTGGGAAGAACATCGACGGAAGATGAACATCGTGAAGGACGCCCATCCACGTCCCTCAATGAAGAAAACGTGAAAAAAGTTGAAGAAGTTGTATTGGCCGATCGAAGAGTGACTTTCAGGCATGTAGCTGAGGTCACAGGGATCTCATATGGCAGTATTCAAAGAATCCTTGCAAAAGAATTGCATATGAGAAAGGTCTCGGCGTGCCAAAAATGTTAACCGACAAGCAAAAGAAGAAACGAGTTGACATTTCAATAGCAAATCTCGAAAAGTTCCAAGCAGACAAGGAGAATTTTTTGTCACGTTTTTTGACCATGGACGAGACCTGGATCCACCACTTTGATCCCGAAATGAAACAACAATCGATGACATGGAAACGAGCCAACGAACTGATGCCGAAGAAATTCAAAGTGTCAAGCTCAGCAGGGAAGGTTATGGCGTCCGTTTTTTGGGACGCTGAAGGAATTATTATGGTGGACTATTTGGAGAAGGGAGCCACTATTAAGGGCTCCTACTACGCAGAACAAATAAGAAGATTGCGGGAGGCTATCACGGAGAAAAGGCGCGGCAAACTGCGGGCTGGAGTGCTGTTTCACCAAGATAACGCGCCGGCTCACAAAGCTGCAGTTGCCATGGCTACCATTCAAGAAGCGGGCTTTGAACTGGTGGAACACCCCCCCTATTCGCCAGATCTAGCCCCCAGTGACTTCTTTCTCTTTCCTCCGCTCAACACCTCCGGGGCAAGAAATTTGACGACAATAGCGACGTGATAACCGCTGTTGGGGATTTTTTTGAGGGTCAAGATCAAGAATCTTTTTCGAAGGGAATTCTAAGTTTAGAAAAGAGATGGACTAAATGTATAGACTTGTTAGGAGACTATGTAGAAAAATAAAATTTTTTTTTACTATATTCATTGTGTTTAGTATTGATTATCATTACTTTTGGATCGCCCCTCGTAAGTTTTCTGTACATTTCTGTTTTGTGCTGTGCACTTCGTTACAATTGCAGGAAAACCTCTGTTAGTTTTTGTTCCACTTCTTGCTTGGTTAAATACACTAAAGGGTATGCCACACTAAACGAGATCGCTAACGAGATCGCTAACGAGATCACTAAAACGTCACTATTTAGCGATCTCGTTAGCGAACTCGTTGTGTGTGGCATGTAGCAACGATGTGGCCCCTGCTGTGATGTCGCTGATCGTTCACTAGCGTTCTGGACCATTTTTTGATTGTTGGCGTCCCGCTGGTGAGCCTATATCGCTGTGTTTGGCACCTTTTGCGAACGACGAGCGACCTCATTTGTGACGCATACTAGGGTTTTTAGCGTCACGGAGTGGATCGCAATATCTGTAAGTTCTCTTTTGCGTCACAGAGAGGATCGCAGAAGTTGCAAAGCAGGCTAGAAGGACGCAGAGAGCAGGAGCGATGCTGGAAATTCCTATGAATCAGAAGCGCTCAGTACACGCTAATGACATCCTAACGACCGCCAAAGTCGTTAAAGAGATCGCTGACCGCTGATGTGTCGTTTATGAGATCTCCTGTTTGGCAGCTACTAGCGACCTAAAAGGGATCACACCAACGATCTCATTAGCTTGCATCATTATCGTGATCGCTAACGAGATCGCTAAGTGTGGCAGTACCTTTATTTGTCAAAGCTTTGGTCTCAGATTTGTTTTATCCAGCGCAATCAGATTCCATAGTTCCCACATAATTGTTACACCTAACAGGCTAATTAAGGTCTGAAACTCTGATCAAAGTTATCTGAGCACACAAATCTCCAAGGGTGCCCATTTTCCTCTTTGTAATTTTTAAAATGCAAAAAATGACAACATATATTTTTTTTGCCTAAAATACAAAGAACATAAGTCATATTTAACTTTCACTCTTTTAGGGTCATTTCATCTTCAGCTTGCTTAACTGTTCACATTAACAGTAATTTTAATGATGGGTGCCCAAACATTTACATGGCACTGTATCTATCTATCTATATATAGATATATAAGTTTATTTTCTATCAATTGATAAAAGGCAAAGGGAATAAACAAAAGTGAATTTCACATCAAATCAATATTTGACGTGATTACCCTTTGCCTTCAAAACAACAAAACAGCACAAATTCATCTAGGTACACTTGCATATAGTTTTCAAGGATCTCAGTAAAGAAGTTCCTCCAAATATCTTGAAGAACTAGCCATTAATCTTCTGTGGATTTAACCCTGCAGATATCCTCACTTCCAGAATTCTGTACTCTCCTTTATGTTGAATTTTGTTCTTAACCCCTTGGCCAGTTTTTTCATATTTAGTTTTCCTCCCCTTCTTTCAATAACCATAACCTTTTTATATTTCTATCAATATAGCCACATGAGGGATTGTTTGTTGTGAGACGAGTTGTACTTTTGAACTACACCATTAATTTTACCATATTCTTGTAGTATACTGGAAAACGGGAAAAAAATTCCAAGTGTGGTGAAATTGCAAAAAAAGTGCAATTACACAATTTTTTATTTTTTTCATTTACTATGTTTACTATATGGTAAAAATGACCTGGCAATCTGATTACCCAGGTCAGTACAAGTACACAGATGCCAAATGTATATATATATATTTTTTTTATTTGAGTGGGGAAAAAAAATCCCAAATTTGTAAGAAAAACATTTTGGCGTTTGTCATTTTCCAAGACATGTAGTGTTTCCATTTTTGGGATCTGGGGCTGCGTGATGGCTTATTATCTGCACCCTGAGCTAACATTTTTATTGATACCATTTTGGGGTAGATACAATGTTTTGATCGCCTATTATTGCAGTATTGAGGCTGCCAAAAAGCCGTAATTCTGGTGTTTCTATTTTTTCCTCATTACACTGTTTACTGATCTGATTTATTTATTTTATGTTTTGATAGATTGGACATTTCTGAACGCTGTAATACCAAACTTGTTATTTTTTTTAGTTCTTTTATTTTTAATGGGGCAAAAGGGGGGATTAATTGAAGTTTTGTATTTCTTTTATTTTTTTTCTTATTTTTAAACACTTTTTTTTCTTTTTAGTTTATTTAATAATCCCCTTAGGAGACATGAATCTGCGATAATCTGATTGCCTGTGCTATGTCCTGTCCTATGTATTGCAGAAATCACAAACTCTTATGAACACCGGTCATGAGCCGGATTTCACAGGTGTATTGTAATGTCAGGCATAGGGCTCTTCTGCAGACAGTGGCTGTCATGACAATCCATCGGCACCCTGCCATCACACGACAGGAGCACCAGTGGGTGGCTGGAATGATGCAGTTCCAGCCTGAACAAGTTAAATTCTGCTGTCAGAGAGTGACAGTGTAATTTAACTGGATAACAGATGCGGGTGGAGCACCGATCCACCCGCAACAGTTAAAGGCACTTGACAGCTAATTAAATCAACTGTCATATGGGGCGAAACATGCCAGCTCAGGATCCGATATCATATATTGTGAAGGGGTTAATTACATTTGCTGTATGATTGGTGTTGTTTGATTATTTGCATGTCCAAGTGCATTCAACGTGGCAGGACATTCCTCAGACAACCATTAATAACCTCATTAACCCCTCTCTGACATTAGACGTACTATCCCGTCCATAAAACCCGTGCCATTCTGACCATGGACGGGATAGTACGTCATAGGCGATTAGCTGCGCTCCCGCAGGGAGCGCAGCTAATCGCCGCCGGGTGTCAGCTGATTATCACAGCTGACACCCGTGACTGTGTGTCAGGAGCGGTCACGGACCGCTCCCGGCACATTAACCCCTTGCACACCGCGATCAAACATGATCGCGGTGTACTGGGGGCACAGGGGAGGATCGCGCAGGCAGGGGGCTCCCTGCGCGCCCCCCTGAGACCCTCAGACCAGCGCGATGTGATCGCGCTGCTCTGAGGGCTTCCTCCCTCCCAGGACCCGGATCCAAGATGGCGCTGGGGTCCTGGAGGGAGGCGGCTTCCTCAGTGCCTGCCGAGAGCAGGCATGAGGAAGCGTCCTGCACTGCCTGTCACATCGCTGGTGTGACAGAGTGCTGTGCACACTGTCACACCAGCGATCTGATGAAATACAGTGATGTCCCACCCTGGGACAAAGTAAAAAAGTAAAAAAAAGTAAAAATAAACATGTGTAAAAAAAAATCCAAAAAAAAAAAAAAAAAAAAATATTCCCCAATAAATTCATTACTTATTGTAAATAAAAAAAATAAAACAATAAAAGTACACATATATGGTATCGCCGCGTCCGTAACGACCCCCCCTATAAAACTGTCCCACTAGTTAAACCCTTTTGTGAACCCCTTAAAAAATAAAAAATAAAAACGAAGCAAAAAATCAGTGCTTTATCATCATACCGCTGAACAAAAAGTGGAATAACACGCGATCAAAAAGACGGATATAAATAAGCATGGTACCGCTGAAAACGTCATCTTGTCCCGCAAAAAACGAGCCATCACACAGCATCATGAGCGAAAAAATAAAAAAGTTATAGCTCGCAGAATAAAGCGATGCAAAAATAATTATTTTTTATATAAAATTGTTTTTATTCTATAAAAGCGCCAAAACATAAAAAAATTATATAAATGAGGTATCGCCATAATCGTACTGACCCGAAGAATAAAACTGCTTTATCGATTTTACCACACGCGGAACAATAAAAACGCCTCACCCAAAAGAAATTCATGAATTGCTGATTTTTGTTCATTCTAACCTCCCAAAAATCGAAATAAAAAGCGATCAAAAAATGTCACGTGCTCAAAAATGGTACCAATAAAAGCGTCACCTCGTCCCGCAAAAATTAAGACCTCACATGACATTGTGGGCCAAAATATGCAAAAATTATAGCTCTCAAAATGTGGTGATGCAAAAAACTACTTTTTGCAATAAAAAGCGTCTTTTAGCGTGACAGCTGCCAATCATAAAAACCGCTATAAATAGTAAATCAAACCCCCCTTTATCACCCCCTTAGTTAGGGAAAAATAATAAAATAAAAAAAATGTATTTATTTCCATTTTCCCATTAGGGTTAGGGTTAGGGTTTCGGCTAAAGTTAGGGTTAGGGTTGGCGCTAAAGTTAGGATTAGGGTTAGAGTTAGGATTAGGGTTAGGGTTGGGATTAGGGTTGGGACTAGGGTTAGGGGTGTGTTGGGGTTAGGGTTGGAGTTAGAATTGGGGGGTTTCCGCTGTTTAGGCACATCAGGGGCTCTCCAAATGTGACATGGCGTCTGATCTCCATTCCAGCCAATTCTGCGTTGAAAAAGTCAAACGGTGTTCCTTCACTTCTGAGCTCTGCCATGCGTCCAAACAGTAGTTTATCCCCACATATGGGGTATCAGCGTACTCTGGACCCCAAGAGTTATTGTGAAATTTGTCCTATTTCTTCTGTTACCCTTGGGAAAATAAAAAACTGGGGGCGAAAATATTATTTTTGTAAAAAAAATAAGATTTTTTTGTTTTTAACGGCTGTACATTATAAACTTCTGTGAAGCACTTGGGGCTTCATAGCGCTCACCACACATCTAAATAAGTTCCTTGTGGGGTCTATTTTCCAAAATGGGGTCACTTGTTGGGGATTTCCACTGTTTAGGCGCATCAGGGGCTCTCCAAATGCGACATGACGCCCCCAGACCATTCCATCAAAGTCTGCAATCCAAAACGTCACTACTTCCCTTTCCGAGCCCTGACATGCGCCCATACAGTAGTTTTCTCCCACATATTGGGTATCAGCGTACTCAGGACAAATTGGACAACAACTTTTGGGGTCCAATTTCTCCTGTTGCCCTTGTGAAAATAAAATATTGGGGCGAAAAAATCATTTTTGTAAAAAAAAAAAGGATTTTTTATTTTTACGGCTGTGCGTTATAAACTTCTGTGAAGCACTTCGGGTTCAAAGTGCTCACCACACATCTAGGTAAGTTCCTTGTGAGGTCTATTTTCCAAAATGGGGTCACTTGTGGGGGTTTCCACTGTTTAGGCGCATCAGGGGCTCTCCAAATGCGACATGACGCCCCCAGACCATTCCATCAAAGTCTGCAATCCAAAACGTCACTACTTCCCTTTCCGAGCCCTGACATGCGCCCATACAGTAGTTTTCTCCCACATATTGGGTATCAGCGTACTCAGGACAAATTGGACAACAACTTTTGGGGTCCAATTTCTCCTGTTACCCTTGTGAAAATAAAATATTGGGGCGAAAAAATCATTTTTGTAAAAAAAAAAAGGATTTTTTATTTTTACGGCTGTGCGTTATAAACTTCTGTGAAGCACTTCGGGGTTCAAAGTGCTCACCACACATCTAGATAAGTTCCTTGTGGGGTCTATTTTCCAAAATGGGGTCACTTGTGGGGGGTTTCCACTGTTTAGGCGTATCAGGGGCTCTCCAAATGCGACATGACGCCCCCAGACCATTCCATCAAAGTCTGCAATCCAAAACGTCACTACTTCCCTTCCGAGCCCTGACGTGCACCCATACAGTAGTTTTCTCCTACATATTGGGTATCAGCGTACTCAGGACAAATTGGACAACAACTTTTGGGTTCCAATTTCTTCTGTTACCCTTGTGAAAATAAAATATTTGGGGCGAAAAAATCATTTTTGTAAAAAAAAAAAAGGATTTTTTATTTTAAGGCTGTACGTTATAAACTTTAGTGAAACACCTGGGGGTTCAAAGTTCTCACCACACATCTAGATAAGTTCCTTGAGGGGTCTAGTTTCCAAAATGGTGTCATTTGTGGGGGGTTTCCACTGTTTAGGCAGATCAGGAGCTCTCCAAACACGACATGGCGTCCAGCCAATTCTGCGTTGAAAAAGTGAGATGGCGCTCCTTCCCTTCCAAACTCTGCCATGCACCCAAACAGTGGTATACCCCCACATATGGGGTATCAGTGTACTCAGGACAAATTGCACAATAACTTTTGGAGTCTTGTTACCCTTGGAAAAATAAAAATTGGGGTGAAAAGATCATTTTTGTGGAAAAAATATGATTTTTAAATTTTACGGCTCTACGTTATAAACTTGTGTGAAGCACTTGAGGGTTCAAATTGCTCACCAAAGATCTAGATAAGTTCCTTAGGGGTCTAGTTTCCCAAATGGGGTCATTTGTGGGGGGTTTCCACTGTTTAGGCACATCAGGGGCTCTCCAAATGCAACATGGCATCCAATCTCAATTCCAGCCAATTTTGGTTGGAAAAAGTCAAATGGTGCTCCTTCCCTTCCGAGCTCTGCCGTGCGCCCAAACAGTGGTTCCCCCCCACATATGGGGCATCAGCGTACTCAGGACAAATTGGACAACAACTTATGTGGTCCAATTTCTCCTGATACCCTTGGGAAAATAAAAAATTAGTGACTAAAAGATAATTTTTGTGGGAAAAAAATAGGATTTTTTATTTTCATGCCCGGGCATTATAAACTTGTGTGAAGCACTTGGGGGTTCAAAGTGCTCACCAAAGATCTAGATAAGTTCCTTAGGGGGTCTAGTTTCCAAAATGGGGTCACTTGTGGGGGATTTCCACTGTTTAGGACTCATCTGGGGCACTGCAAACGGAACATGACCCCCATCAACGTCTGCATTCCAAAACGTTACTACTTCCTTTCCAAGCCCTGCCGTGCGCCCAAACAGTTTTCCACCCCCACATATGGGGTATCAGCGTACTCAGGACAAATTGGACAACAACTTTTGGGGTCCAATTTCCTTGGGAAAATTCAAAAATTTAGGACTAAAAAATCATTTTTGTGGAATTTTTTTTTTTTTTTTTTCACACCCAGGCATTATAAACTTTTGTGAAACACTTGGGGGTTCAAAGTGCTCACAACAGATCTAGATAAGTACCTTAGGGGGTCTAGTTTCCAAAATGGTGTCACTTGTGGGGGGTTTCCACTGTTTAGGCGCATCAGAGGTTCTCCAAGCGCGACATGGCGTCCAATCTCAACTCCAGCCAATTTTAGTTTGAAAAAGTCAAACGGCGCTCCTTCCCTTACGAGCTCTGCCGTGTGCCCAAACAGTGGTTTTCCCCCACATATGGGGTATTGGCGTACTCAGGAGAAATTGCATAACAACCTTATCTGTCCATTTTCTCCTTTTACCCTTGTGAAAATAAAAAAAAAGTTTGTAAAAGATCATTTTTGTGGCTAAAAAGTTAAATATTCATTTTTTCCTTCCACGTTGCTTTAGTTCCTGTGAAGCACCTGAAGGGTTAATAAACTTCTTGAATGTGGCTTTGAACACCTTGAGGGGTGCAGTTTTTAGAATGGTGTCACTTTTGGGTATTTTCTGTCATGTAGACCCCTCAAAGTGACTTCAAATGTGAGGTGGTCCCTAAAAAAAATGGCTTTGTAAATTTTGTTGTAAAAATGAGAAATCGCTGGTCAACTTTTAACCCTTATAACTTCCTAACAAAAAAAAATTTTGATTCCAAAATTGTGCTGATGTAAAGTAGACATGTGGGAAATGTTATTTCTTAACTATTTTGTGTTACATATTTCTCTGTTTTAAGGGAATAAAAATTCAAAGTTTGAAAATTGCTAAATTTTCAAAATTTTCGCCATATTTGCGTTTTTTTTCAAAAATAAACGCAAGTTATATGGAAGAAATTTTACCACTAACATGAAGTACAATATGTCACGAGAAAACAATCTCAGAATCGCGAAGATCCGTTGAAGCGTTCCGGAGTTATAACCTCATAAAGAGACAGTGGTCAGAATTGTAAAAATTGTCCCGGTCATTAACGTGCAAACCACCCTTGGGGGTGAAGGGGTTAATATCATGGAAAAACATGCAAATGTGTACATTTCTGCGTTTGCTGCTGATAATACTGAATAAATCAATATGTTTTGAAAATTTTGTTTCCATTTTTTCCATCATTGGCATATCATAATAATAATCTTTAATAATCTTTATTAACATGTGTATTAATCTTGATATTTTCTTAATTCCACAACTTTTCTTTGATGGCGTAACATCAATGTTGAGGAATGTATATTATTATTATTATTATTACTAAAAATTATAATTATTTATTTTTAGAGCACCATTGATTTAATGGGAAAACAAGGGTGCCCTAGAGAATAAACATGGAGGACCGTGAAGACTTAAAGAACCTATACAAAGAATTAGTCCTCCAATCAAATTTTACATAAAAAGTAAATAATTTTATTAGAACACATAATTAAAAAATTCTTTGAAGTAAGGAGATGCAAACAAACAGAATGGAACACAAGCCAACACTGAGCAGATAAATAAATTATGTCCAAAATTATGTAATTAATGTATAAAAGCAAATATGCTTAGATAGGAAGGGATAAAGTGCAAGGTGCAAATAGCTAGATATACGTGAACCAGGACATAAATAAATAGACAGGACTTTGCACCTCAGCAGTGCCACAGGCTGATCACCTCCATGCCACATCGCATTGATGCAGTAATTGATGCACAAGGAGCCCCGACTAAGTACTGAGTGCATTTACTGAACATACATTTCAGTAGACCAACATTTCAGATTTTAAAATAATTTTTCAAGCTGGTGTTATAAAGTATTCTAATTTACTGAGATAATGACTTTTGGGTTTTTATTGGCTGTAAGCCAGAATAATCAATATTACCAGATATAAACACTTGAAATAGATCACTCTGTAATGACTCTATATAATATATGAGTATCACTTTCTGTATTGAAGAACTGAAATAAATTAACTTTTTGATGATAGTCTAATTTAGTGAGAAGCTCTTGTATATGTATATAAATTTATATGTAAAACTAGGGAAAAGAATAAAAAAATGTCATCCTCTTATACTTTTCTGATTCATTAGTTCTTGAGCCTGCAAGCGCAAATAAGACATTTAATGCAATCATTGCTAAGCAAGAGTTATTTTTTAATTATTTTAGTAAGCTGTCAAGCTGGGCTGTCAATGTCAGAAATATGATTAGATCAAATATAACCTTGATTTTATTACATTGTGTAATCTGAGCTACGTAACACTAGATCTAAAAAAAGCTAAGCAAGGATGCAGGCCCTAACAATTGTTTCAATAGCAAATATTTCTAGAATAAATCTACAAAAATAATAATGAAAGACTGAGTAGAGTAAAATTGTAAGTTGATACTAAAGGGCAAAATGGAAAAATGAGTGTCACATTTTCCTTTCTGCTTCCTCCTTTTAGAATTCACTTCTGGCTTTGTCATAAGTGGCATTACAAACTTGCATGAAACAGAGACGCATGGTTTGAAGTTGCCAAAATAGGTAGAGATAAATGAACCCGTGGATGTTTAGGTTCACCGGGTTCGCTGAACAAACACACAGAAAAAAGTTCGGTTTGGGTCCAAACTTGACCTGCTTTAAAATGGTCATAGTGAGAGCTAGGGGACTGCAAAAGGAGCCTAAATGGGGAACAGCAGAACAATTGCCATGCAAACAAATATGAAAAGGGAAATGACTTAAAGGGGTTTTGTCACCATGGCAATCATGGTAAAATAGAAAGTTGAATAACATAAACATTTTAACAGTGCCCTCACAGAGACTGAGGCTAGCTACTTACAGTCATGGCCAAAAGTTTTGAGAATGACACAAATATTAATTTTTACAAAGTCTACTGCTTCACTTTTTCTAATGGGAATTTGCATATACTCCAGAATGTTATAAAGAGTGATCAGCTTAACAGCAATTACTTGCAAAGTCAATATTTGGCTAGAAAATGAACTTTATCCCCCAAAACACATTTCAACATCATTGCAGCTCTGCCTTAAAAGGACCAGCTAACCTCTTTTCAGTGATTGCTCCATTAACACAGGTGTGGGTGTTGATGAGGACATGGCTGGAGATCAATCTGTCATGATTAAGTAAGAATGACACCACTGAACATCATTGCAATGCACAAAAATGGCCTAACAGGGAAGAGTATCGCAGTTAGAAAGATTGCACCTCAGTCAACAATCTATCGCATCATCAAGAACTTCAAGGAGAGAGGTTATATTGTTGCCAAAAAGGCTCCAGCGCGCCGAAGAAAGACCAGCAAGCGCCATGGACCGTCTCTTAAAAGTGTTTCAGCTGCGGGATCGGGCTACCAGTAGTGCAGAGCTTGCTCAGGAATGGCAGCAGGCAGGTGTGAGTGCATCTGCACGCACTGTGAGGCGGAGACTCTTGGAGCAAGACCTGGTCTCAAGGAGGGCAGCAAAGAAGCCACTTCTCTCCAGAAAAAACATCATGGACAGACTGATATTCTGCAAAAGGTACAGGCAGTGGACTGCTGAGGACTGGGGTAAAGTTATTTTCTCTGATGAATCCCCTTTTCGATTGTTTGAGACATCAGGAAAACGCCTCATTCGGAGAAGACAAGGTGAGCGCTACCACCAGTCTTGTCTCATGCCAACTGTTAAGCATCCTGAAACCATTCATGTGTGGGGTTGCTTCTCAGCCAAGGGAATCGGCTCTCTCACAGTCTTGCCTAAAAACACAGCCATGAATAAAGAATGGTACCAGAATGTCCTCCAAGAGCAACTTCTCCCAACCCTCCAAGAGCAGTTTGGCGATCAACAATGCCTTTTCCAGCATGATGGAGCACAATGCCATAAAGCAAAGGTGATAACAAAATGGCTCAGGGAACAAAACATAGAGATTTTGGGTCCATGGCCTGGAAACTCCCCAGATCTTAATCCCATTGAGAACTTGTGGTCAATCAAGAGGCGGGTGGACAAACAAAAACCTAAAAATTCTGACAAAATGAAAGCATTGATTGTGCAAGAATGGACTGCTATCAGTCAGGATTTGGTCCAGAAGTTGATTGAGAGCATGCCAGGGAGAATTGCAGAGGTCCTGAAGAAGAAGGGTCAACACTGCAAATATTGACTTGCTGCATTAACTCATTCTAACTGTCAATATAAGCTTTTGTTACTCATATGTTTGCAATTATTATATTTCTGTCTGTGATAAAAATATCTGTCAAACACACATAAAAACCAGAGGGCAGCAGATCATGTGAAAATATAATATTTGTGTCATTCTCAAAACTTTTGGCCATGACTGTACATTCCAGTTCAAAATTTTACCCACAGAGCAATGGGCATTCTACCCCTTCATTATCAGCTTAGAAATTTCAACCACAGAGCATGGGACACACAACCACTACAAAAGCAGCTTACACATTTCACCCACAGAGCATGGGCATAACATCCCTACATTAGCAGCTTACTAATTTCACCTACAGAACATGGGGCAAGAGTATCCCTACATTACAGCTTTACAAATTTCACCTAACAAGAGCATGGGGCAGAGTACCCCTACATAATTAGCTTAGAAATTTCACCCACAGAGCTTGAGACACAGTATCCCTACATTAGCAGCTTACAAATTTCACCAACAGAGCCAAACTTTTATCTTCAGTAGCATACAGTAGAGCAGCCACACATAAAAAGCTTGTAGTTTGATTCCGTATGTAGATAGCTGTCCACGGCGAGGCCAGTCCCAGCCACTTTGCCTTGACAAGCCTCTCTAATGCTGTTGTCTTAGAGTCCCCTGGGCCCGAAAGTGTTTCCTTTGAAAAAATTATTGTTCAAAGCAGGCAACCACGCATATATACTTCAGCTAGGGATAATGGAATTGTACTCCGCTTCTACTCTTTTGTTTGTTCGAACTGGGGCCATGATTAAGAGGGGACTCTGTGGAACAAAAAGTGAAGGAGCTGGAGGCATTCTCAGCCATCCAATCTCAAACAACCCACAGATGGGGTTGGAGTACACACGTGTAATGGAGAATCAGATTTCTAGTCTGGAGAGTCAACCTGATAAACATGTACCACATCCAAGGAAGGTAGCAGTCAAGCAAATTAACTTCTTCTCAGCTGAGTCAGTAGCTGATATTGCGAGACAAAATAGCAATCTAGTACAATTTAGAGGCTCTGAATTTGAAATGAGTAGTTAAATCTTTAATGAGCTTTAAGCCCAGCCATAAAGGTAGATTAAAAATTTTTTTGAGGCACACTACTCGTACAGACATAGTACCTAGAGGCTATTGGGCACAGTACCCCCACAGAAGCTAAAAAATAATTTCACGCACAGAACATGTTTACACATTTATCCCACAGAAGCTGATAGCAAATTTCACCTACAGAGCATGGGGCACAGTACTCTCACAGCTCCAAAATGTCTGTTCCAGTAGCGTACGTTTTCTGCTGATGAAAAGCTTGTAATCTTGGATCTAGATGGTGGTCCACAGCAAGACTTGCTACCTACAGTCCATTTAAAAAGTTCACCCACAAAGCATGTTTCCACATTTCCCCCACATAAGCTGATAACATATTTCACACACAGAAAATGGCCTACAATATTCCCACGGTCAGGGTTGCAGAGCACACACAGCAGCTTTTGGCAAAGTACTCCCACAGATATTGGTTAAAGAATCCGCACAGCGGATTTTGGCAAAGCACTCTTACAGATATGGATAAAGAATACACATAGCGGCTTTTGGCAAAGTACTCCCACAGATATGAGTTAAAGAATACACGCAGCAGCCTTTTGGCAAAGTACTCTTACAGATATTGGTTAAATTTTACACATAAAGTCCTTTATCATAAATGCCCATAACTGAATAGCAGCTTATTCCACATATTTTTTTGCTAGAGACTACTTGCAAAAAAATAATTTGAAGTGACACAAACACTAGTTAATAAAAACAAATTTTATTAATCATAAATTTAAAAACAGAAAATTCACTATTTTACAGGAAATAATACAGAAAAATGGAAGTTTAATAGGAGTCACAAAAAGGCTTTGGAACAACAGCACCTAGTGGGAATAGCTGTGAAGATACAACTTGTGCTTGTTTTTTATTTTTTATTGTTATTGAAATAGATTCTCCTTTCATGAAATAAAGTGCCAAGTGCTATATATACAGTACAGACCAAAAGTTTGGACACACCTTCTCATTCAACGATTTTTCTGTATTTTCATGACTGTGAAAATTGCAGAATCACACTGAAGGCATCAAAACTATGAATTAACACATGTGGAATTATACATTACACTTTACAAAAAAGTGTGAAACAACTGAAAATATGTCTTATGTTCTAGGTTCTTCAAAGTAGCCACCTTTTGCTTTGATTACTGCTTTGCACGCAGAAAAGGTGAACGGATGGACTCTACATCTGGTTCCCACCGTGAAGCATGGAGGAGGTGGTGTGATGGTGTGGGGGTGCTTTGCTGGTGACACTGTTGGGGATTTATTCAAAATTGAAGGCATACTGAAGCAGCATGGCTACCACAGCATCTTGCAGCAGCATGCTATTCCATCCGGTTTGCGTTTAGTTGGACCATCATTTATTTTTCAACAGGACAATGACCCCAAACACACCTCCAGACTGTGTAAGGGCTGTTTGACCAAGAAGGAGAGTGATGGGGTGCTACGCCAGATAACCTGGCCTCCACAGTCACCAGACCTGAACCCAATTGAGATGATTTGGGGTGAGCTGGACCGCTCACCACTTCAATTTTGAATAATCCCCAACAGTGTCACCAACAAAGCACCCCCACACCATCACACCACCTCCTCCATGCTTCACGGTGGGTACTAGGCACGTAGAGTCCATCCGTTCGCCTTTTCTGCGTGCAAAGCAGTAATCAAAGCAAAAGGTGGCTACTTTGAAGAACCTAGAATATAAGACATATTTTCAATTCTTTCACACTTTTTTGTAAAGTGTAATGTATAATTCCACATGTGTTAATTCATAATTTTGATGCCTTCAGTGTGATTCTACAATTTTCATAGTCATGAAAATACAGAAGAATCTTTGAATGAGAAGGTGTGTCCAAACTTTTGGTCTGTACTGTATATATATATATATATATATATATATATAAAAAAAGTTTCTTTTTCCGAAAAGAGACAGATTGATGTAATCATAGGAAAAATATTCCCTATTATAATAAAGTGCCAATTGCTATTTTTGTCATATCTAAAAAAAAAAAAAAAAAAGTTCAAAGTTTGTCAATAAACTCAAATTGAGTATTATAAAAAATTACTGAACCACTAAGTGGCAATATTCATATCCTCCAAATATGTCCAAATACACTTCATGGACATGCAATTCATAAACAAGACACAAGGTGGCAGTATTCAAATCCGCAAAAGGAACATATGGCTCTAAAAAGACAGACACAGCCACATCAAGCATCATAGCACCAGTATGCACTATATACAGTGGTGGCCGAAAGTATTGGCACCCCTGCAATTCAGTCAGATAATACTCAGTTTCTTATTATTATTATTATCTTCATTTAATTTGTCTTCAATAAAAAAGCACAACAATAATTGACCTAAAGCCAAATTGGATATAATTCCACACCAAAACTAAAAAAGGGGGTGGACAAAAGTATTGGCACTGTTTGAAAAATCATGTGATGCTTCTCTAATTTGTGTAATCACCAGCACCTGTAACTTACCTGTGGCACCTAGCAGGTGTTGGCAATACCTAAATCACACTTGCAGCCAGTTAACATGGATTAAAGTTGACTCAACCTCTGTCCTGTGTCCTTGTGTGTACCACATTGACCATGGACAAAAGAAAGAAGTCCAAAGAACTGTCTGAGGACTTGAGAAACCAAATTGTGAGGAAGCATGAGCAATCTCAAGGCTACAAGTCCATCTCCAAAGACCTGAATGTTCCTGTGTCTTCCTGCACAGTGTCATCAAGAAGTTAAAGCCCATGGCACTGTGGCTAACCTCCGTAGATGTGGAAGGAAAAGAAAAATTGACGAGAGATTTCAACGCAAGATTGTGCGGATGGTGGATAAAGAACCTCGACTAACATCCAAACAAGTTCAAGCTGCCCTGCAGTCCGAGGGTACATCAGTGTCAACCCGTACTATCCGTCGGCGTCTGAATGAAAAGGGACTGTATGGTAGGATACCCAGGAAGACCCCACTTCTTACCCCGAGACATAAAAAAGCCAGGCTGGAGTTTGCCAAAACTTACCTGAGAAAGCCTAAAACGTTTTGGAAGAATGTTCTCTGGTCAGATGAGACAAAAGTCGAGCTTTTTGGGAAAAACCATCAACATAGAGTGTACAGGAAAAAAAAAGAGGCTTTCAAAGAAAAGAACACGGTCCCTAGAGTCAAACATGGCGGAGGTAATTTTTTTGCAGATATTGGTTAACCCCTCTCTGCCATCAGACGTACTATTCCGTCCATGTGACCCTGGACCTAATTCCCATGGACGGAATAGTACGTCATGGGCGATCAGCTGCGCTCCCGTAACTGTGTGTCAGGAGCGGTCACGGACCGCTCCCGGCACATTAACCCCTGGCACACCGCGATCAAACATGATCGCGGTGTACCCGGGGCACAGGGGAGGATCGCGCAGGGTGGGGGCTCCCTGCGCGCTCCCCTGAGACCCTCAGAGCAGCGCGATGTGTTGCGCTGTTCCGAGGGTCCGTCCTCCCTCCAGGTCCCCGGATCCAAGATGGCGCCGGGGTCCTGGAGGGAGGCGGCTTCCTCAGTGCCTGCTGAGAGCAGGCACTGAGAAGCCTGCAGCACTGCCAGAGCGATCGCTGGTGTGACAGAGTGCTGTGCACACTGTCACACCAGCGATCTGCTAAAATACAGTGATGTCCCACCCTGGGACAAAGTAAAAAAGTAAAAAAAATAAAAATAAAAAGTGGTAAAAAAAATCATAAAAAAAAAAAAAAATATTCCCCAATAAATTAATTCTTTCCTGTAAAAAAAAACAACAAAACAATAAAAGTACACATATTTGGTATCGCCGTGTCCGTAACGACCCCCCCTATAAAACTGTCCCACTAGTTAACCCCTTTAGTGAACCCCTTAAAAAAAAAAAAAGAAAACGAAGCAAAAAATCAATGCTTTATCATCATACCGCTGAACAAAAAGTGGAATAACACACGATCAAAAAGACTCATATAAATAAGCATGATACCGCTGAAAACGTCATCTTGTCCCCAAAAAACGAGCCATCATACATCATCATCAGCGAAAAAATAAAAAAGTTATAGCTCTCAGAATAAAGCGATGCAAAAATAATAATTTTTATATAAAATTGTTTTCATTCTATAAAAGCGCCAAAACATAAAAAAAATGATATAAATAAGGTATCGCCTTAATCGTACTGACCCGAAGAATAAAACTGCTTTATCAATTTTACCACACGCGGAACAATAAAAACGCCTCCCCCAAAAGAAATTCATGAATTGCTGATTTTTGTTCATTCTAACCTCCCAAAAATCGAAATAAAAAGCGATCAAAAAATGTCACGTGCTCAAAAATGGTACCAATAAAAACGTCACCTCGTCCGCAAAAAATAAGACCTCACATGACTCTGTGGGCCAAAATATGCAAAAAATATAGCTCTCAAAATGTGGTGATGCAAAAAACTATTTTTTGCAATAAAAAGCGTCTTTTAGCGTGACAGCTGCCAATCATAAAAACCCGCTATGAATAGTAAATCAAACCCCCCTTTATCACCCCCTTAGTTAGGGAAAAAAAATAAAATTAAAAAAATGTATTTATTTCCATTTTCCCGTTAGGGTTAGGGTTGCGGCTAAAGTTAGGGTTAGGGTTGGCGCTAACGTTAGGATTAGGATTAGGGTTGGGATTACGTTAGGGGTGTGTTAGGGTTAGGTTTGTGGTTAGGGTTGGGACTAGGGTTAGGGGTGTGTTGGGGTTAGGGTTGGAGTTAGAATTGGGGGGTTTCCGCTGTTTAGGCACATCAGGGGCTCTCCAAATGTGACATGGCGTCTGATCTCAATTCCAGCCAATTCTGCATTGAAAAAGTCAAACGGTGCTCCTTCACTTCTGAGCTCTGCCATGCGCCCAAACAGTAGTTTACTCCCGCATATGGGGTATCAGCGTACTCTGGACCACAAGAGTTATTGTGCAATTTGTCCTATTTCTCCGGTTACCCTTGGGAAAATAAAAAACTAGGGGCGACAAAATCATTTTTGTAAAAAAAAAATGATTTTTTTTGTTTTTACGGCTGTATGTTATAAAACTTCTGTGAAGCACTTGGGGCTTCATAGCGCTCACCATACTTCTAGATAAGTTCCTTGTGGGGTCTATTTTCCAAAATGGGGTCACTTGTGGGGGTTTCCACTGTTTAGGCGCATCAGGGGCTCTCCAAATGCGACATGACGCCCCCAGACCATTCCATCAAAGTCTGCAATCCAAAACGTCACTACTTCCCTTCCGAGCCCCGACGTGCGCCCATACAGTAGTTTACTCCCACATATTGGGTATCAGCGTACTCAGGACAAATTGGACAACATCTTTTGGGGTCCAATTTCTCCTGTTACCCTTGTGAAAATAAAATTTGGGGGCGAAAAAAATCATTTTTGTAAAAAAAAAAAGGATTTTTTATTTTTACGGCTGTACGTTATAAAGTTCTGTGAAGCACTTCGGGGTTCAAAGTGCTCACCACACATCTAGATAAGTTCCTTGTGGGGTCTATTTTCCAAAATGGGGTCACTTGTGGGGGGTTTCCACTGTTTAGACGCATCAGGGGCTCTCCAAATGCGATATGACTCCCCCAGACCATTCCATCAAAGTCTGCAATCCAAAACGTCACTACTTCCCTTCCGAGCCCCGACGTGCGCCCATACAGTAGTTTACTCCCACATATTGGGTATCAGCGTACTCAGGACAAATTGGACAACAACTTTTGGGGTCCAATTTCTCCTGTTACCCTTGTGAAAATAAAATATTGGGGGTGAAAAAAATCATTTTTGTAAAAAAAAAAAAAGGATTTTTTATTTTTACGGCTGTACGTTATAAACTTCTGTGAAGTACTTCAGGGTTCAAAGTGCTCACCACACATCTAGATAAGTTCCTTATGGGGTCTATTTTCCAAAATGGGGTCACTTGTGGGGGGTTTCCACTGTTTAGGCGCATCAGGGGCTCTCCAAATGCGACATGACTCCCCCAGACCATTCCATCAAAGTCTGCAATCCAAAACGTCACTACTTCCCTTCCGAGCCTCGACGTGCGCCCATACAGTAGTTTACTCCCACATATTGGGTATCAGCATACTCAGGACAAATTGGACAACAACTTTTGGGTCCAATTTCTCCTGTTACCCTTGTGAAAATAAAATATTGGGGCGAAAAAATCATTTTTGTAAAAAAAAAAAGAGATTTTTTATTTTACGGCTGTACGTTATAAACTTCTGTGAAGCACTTTGGGGTTCAAAGTGCTCTCCACACATCTAGATAAGTTCCTTGAGGGGTCTAGTTTCCAAAATGGTGTCATTTTTGGGGGATTTCCACTGTTTAGGCAGATCAGGAGCTCTCCAAACACGACATGGCATCCAGCCAATTCTGCGTTGAAAAAGTCAAACGGCGCTCCTTCCCTTCCAAACTCTGCCATGCACCTAAACAGTGGTTTACCCCCACATATGGGGTATCAGCGTACTCAGGACAAATTGCACAATTACTTTTGGAGTCTTGTTACCCTTGGGAAAATAAAAATTGGGGTGAAAAGATCAATTTTGTGGAAAAAATATGATTTTTTAATTTTACGGCTCTACATTATAAACTTGTGTGAAGCACTTGGGGGTTCAAATTGCTCACCAAAGATCTAGATAAGTTCCTTAGGGGGTCTAGTTTCCCAAATGGGGTCACTTGTGGGGGTTTCCACTGTTTAGGCACAGCAGGGGCTCTCCAAATAAAACATGGCGTCCAATCTCAATTCCAGCCAATTTTGGTTGGAAAAAGTCAAATGGTGCTCCTTCCATTCCGAGCTCTGCCATGCGCCCAAACAGTGGTTCCCCCCCACATATGGGGTATCAGCGTACTCAGGACAAATTGGACAACAAATTTTGTGGTCCAATTTCTCCTGTTACCCTTGGGAAAATAAAAAATTAGTGACTAAGAGATAATTTTTGTGGGAAAAATATAGGATTTTTTATTTTCATGCCCGGGCATTATAAACTTGTGTGAAGCACTTGGGGGTTCAAAGTGCTCACCAAAGATCTAGATAAGTTCCTTAGGGGGTCTAGCTTCCAAAATGGGGTCACTTGTGGGGGGTTTCCGCTGTTTAGGCTCATCTGGGGCACTACAAACGGAACATGACCCCCATCAAGTTTGCATTCCAAAACGTTACTGCTTCCTTTGCAAGCCCTGTCGTGCGCCCAAACAGTTTCTCCCCCCCACATATGGGGTATCAGCGTACTCAGGACAAATTGGACAACAACTTTTGGGGTCCAATTTCCTTGGGAAAAATCAAAAATTTGGGACTAAAAAATCATTTTTGTGGAAAATTGTTTTTTTTTTTCACACCCAGGCATTATAAACTTTTGTGAAACACTTTGGGGTTCAAAGTGCTCACAACAGATCTAGATAAGTTCCTTAGGGGGTCTAGTTTCCAAAATGGTGTCACTTGTGGGGGGTTTCTACTGTTTAGGCATATCAGGGGCTCTCCAAACACGACATGGCATCCAATCTCAACTCCAGCCAATTTTAGTTTGAAAAAGTCAAACGACGCTCCTTCCCTTACGAGCTCTGCCGTGTGCCCAAACAGTGGTTTTCCCCCACATATGGGGTATTGGCGTACTCAGGAGAAATTGCACAACAACTTTATCTGCCCATTTTCTCCTTTTACCCTTGTGAAAATAAAAAAAAGTTTGTAAAAGATCATTTTTGTGGCTAAAAAGTTAAATATTAATTTTTTCCTTCCACGTTGCTTCAGCTCCTGTGAAGCACCTGAAGGGTTATTAAACTTCTTGAATGTGGTTTTGAGTACCTTGAAGGGTGCAGTTTTTAGAATGGTGTCACTTTTGGGTATTTTCTGCCATATAGACCCCTCAAAGTGACTTCAAATGTGAGGTGGTCCCTAAAAAAATGGCTTTGTAAATTTTGTTGTAAAAATGAGAAATCACTGGTCAACTTTTAACTCTTATAATTTCCTAACAAAAAAAAATTTTGGTTCCAAAATTGTGCTGATGTAAAGTAGACATGTGGGAAATGTTATTTCTTAACTATTTTGTGTGACATATCTCTCTGTTTTAAGGGAAAAAAAATTCAAAGTTTGAAAATTGCAAAATTTTCAAAATTTTCGCCATATTTGCGTTTTTTTCAAAAATAAACGCAAGGTATATCGAAGAAATTTTACCACTAACATGAAGTACAATATGTCACGAGAAAACAATCTCAGAATCGCGAAGATCCGTTGAAGCGTTCCAGAGTTATAACCTCATAAAGAGACAGTGGTCAGAATTGTAAAAATTGGCCCGGTCATTAACGTGCAAACCACCCTTGGGGGTGAAGGGGTTAAAGCAGGGTTCCATAACTTCAGTCCTAATGGCCCACCATCAGGTCATGTTTTTAGGATTTCCTTAGTATTGCCCAGGTGATAATTGCATCACCTGTGCAATACAAAGAAAATCCTAAAAAAATGACCTGATGGTGGGCCTTGAGGACTGGAGTTGGGGAACCCTGTGTTAAAGAATACAGACATTCAAATACACAGTAATCTCCAGAGATCTCAGGTAGGAAAGTAAGTATAAAAATGATTCCTTTATTTCCTTCACTAAAAGAGCATGTTACAGGTAGTGGATACTCCAGTGGATGATAAAAATATGACGCATTTCAACTCAGAAGAGTCTTAATCATGGTAATCATACAGCTCCATGAGTGGAAAAATAAAAAAGTTATACCTCTCAGAATAAAGTGAAGCAAAAATAATTATTTTTTATAAAAAAATATTTTTTTGTGTTTAAAAGCGCCAAAAAATATAAATGGAGTATCACTGTAATCATACTGACTTGAAGAATAAAACTGCCTTATCAATTTTACCACAAGTAGAATGACGTAAAAAGAAAAAAACACCCAAATTCCTGAATTGCTGGTTTTTGTTCATTTTGCCTCACAAAAATCAGAATAGAAAGTGATCAAAAAATGTCATGTGTCTGAAAAAGGCACAAATAAAAGCTACATTTGTCCCGCAAAAAACAAGCCTTCACATAAATTCTCAAAATATGTTGATGCAAAAACTAGTTTCTGCAATAAAAAGCGTCTTTTAGTGTGTGACAGCAACCAAACAAAAAACCCGGTAAATCTGGTATCTGGTATCGCTGTAATTGCACCAACCTAAAGAATAAAGTCGTCTAATCACAAGGAAAGGCGTAAAAAATAGATAAAACCAATTCTTCACCTGCTGTTTTCTTCATTCTGCCGGCGGTGTCTGTCTTTTTAGGAGTGCATAAAAGTGTCGTCGGTCACAGGTTTGTGCACTTCTGAAAAGAAGAACAAAGCTGAACAAAGGCCAGACAGAGTCCAGAGTAACTCTGTTGCCTCATTATAGTGATTGGATTCGTCGGGGGGTATCGTCTGAATCATATTACTTGGAGATTTAATGAGAAACCCCAGAGTAAGTGCTCAGCTTAGAGCGCCGGAAAACTGTGATCCCAAACGTTATGTAAAATGTTCCCATTAAAAGCTTCGCAAAAAAAAGCCCCCACTCAGTTCTGCCATCTGTTAACGGAAATATAGGGGCTTAACCCATTTCCGAAATTGGGGGTATAGTTACACTGATGTTGAACTTTCTCCCTTTGATGTGGACTATGGCTTTGAGCCCACATCTTTCCCGGGACATGTCAGCTGTTTTGAACACCTGACATGTCCCCGCAATAGCCGCGGGTGGCATTGTGATCCACACGCAGCTATTAACTAGTTAAATGCCGCTGTCAAATGCAGCTCCCATGGAGACTATTGAAGCATGTTAAAAGTAAAAAGAAACTGTTTTAAAAATATAAAAAAAAATAAAAAATATAAAAGTTTAAATCACCCCCCTTTCGCCCCATTCAAAATAAAACAATAAAAATAAAATCAAACATACACATATTTGGTATCGCCGCATTCAGAATCGGCCGATCTATCAACAAAAAAAGGGATTAACCTGTTTGCTAAACGGCGCAGTGAGAAAAAAAGTAAAAATCCAGAACTAAAATGCAATAACGGTCAAAAGATCGTATCTGCACCAAAATGGTATCATTAAAAATGTTAAGTCAGCACGCAAAAAGTAAACTCTCACCCAACCTGAGATCATGAAAAATGGAGACTCTATGGGTATCGGAAAATGGCACAATTTTTTTTTTTTAACAAAGTTAGGAATTTTTTTTCATCACCCTGACCTGACCTGAAGTGAAAGTGGGAAGCAATCAATTAAGCTTCGCACACTAATCACTCCCTCTCCTGTCGCCGGGAGAGGAACTGATTCATTCAGGGGATTACAGCTGAGCAATAAAATATGGTCCAAAACTGTGTCTTTATTTCATTAAAAGGATAATGTGTGTGTTTTTTTTTCCTTTCATACAATAGGATTAATAATTGAGAGTTGTCAAATTGACAACTCTCAATTATTAACCAGGCTTACAGTCACCTTTCAATAGCAAGGTGGCTTTAACCCATTATTAACCCATTCGCCACCGCTACAGGGCAATGGGAATAGACGGGCAAAGTGCCAGAAAGGGCGAATCTAATTATAGATTTGCCTTTTCTGGGGTGTCTGGGGGCAGATGTTAGCAGCCAGGGGGGGCACAAAATAAATGCACTCTCCCTGGGCTATTATTATCTGCCCCCACTCGCTTGCTTTGTCTGTCTGGTTGAGAAAATAGGGCGGGAGCCCACACATTTTTTTTAACGAATTTACACCTTTAATTAACCCCTACATGTGTGAAATTTTGCACACAGCCACTCATGTAATTGTTAGTGAAAACCATATATCAAAATACATGAAATGACATGGTTAACTGTATGTAAACCATGTGTCATTTCATGTCGGGTTCTGTAATTTCACAAAAGCCGGTAATTGAATTAACGGCTATTATACTATGTAGAAGTGTATGAACTATAAATATATATATATGTATGTGTCACAATGACATGTATATATATATATATATATATATATGTATTCTATGTGTATGTATCTAGTGTTTTGTGAGCTGTCAGTGTGATTTTACAGTAGCCGGGGATGAATTGCCGACTTTTCAAAGGACACCAATGCGTATAAATCGGACAGCACTTGCATGGTGCGAGTGCTGTGCGATTATTTCTCGCACCCATTGACTTGCATTGGCAATTATCATGCCAAAATCGCATCAAATTGCAGCATACTGCGATTTTTTTCTCACACCGATTTCGGCTGAGAAAAAAAATCGCAAATGAGAAGTCACCTATTGACTAATATTGGTCCGATTGCAATCCGATTTTTTATCGGCTTGCAATCGTCCGTTTTCATCGCCAGTGAGTATGAGCCCTAAGACAAATTTTCATGTCATTTTTATCTGGGGCTAAAAGAAAATTTTGGTGATAAAAATGTAGTTATTTTTTCTTCACTGCTCAATGGTATAAAATTCTGTGACACACCCGTGGTGTCAACATGATCACTTCACCCCTATATGAATTGGTTGAAAGGTGTAGTTTGTAAATTGGGCACCCCCAAACCATAACAGTAAAATATGCACTAGAGTATGGTACTCCTTCCCTTCTGAGCTTTGCGCTCTGCCTGAAAAAATATTTCCTGATTACATGTAGGGTAGGTGTCCACTCAGGAAAAAAAATGGACCAAAAAAATGGACCTCAGTTTGTTCTAAAAATTTTTTCTCTTAGCCCTTAGAAAAAATAAAAACTTGGGGATAAAACAACATTTTAGTGGTAAAAATGTAATTTATTTTTTGTTCACCACACAATGGTATAAAGTTCTGTGAGGCACATGTGGTTTTAATATGATCACTTCACCCATTCATTTTGGAGTGTGGTTTGTAAAATGAGTTCACATATGGGGGTTTTCTGTTGTTTCTGGCACCACAGAGGCTCTGCTAATGTGACAAGGCACCCTCAAACCATTCCAGTAAAATCTGAACTCGAATATGGAGACTCTTCCCTTCTGGGCTTTGCACTGTGATTCAAAAGTAGCATTCCCCACACTTGGGGTATCGGCATACTCAACAAATTGTATGGTGCAAGTTCTCCTGCTACCCTTGCAAAAATAAAAAATAGTTAAAATAATATTTTTGTGGGAAAAATTTGATTTTTTTTATTTTCACAGCTCGACGTTATAAACTTCTGTGAAGTCCCTGTGGGTTCAAGGTGCTCACCGTATCACACCACAAAATGGGGTCACTTGTGGGGGGGGTTTCCATTGTTTAGGAACATCAGGGGCTCTCAAAACGAGACATGGCGTCCCCTAATTGTTCCAGCAAATTTTTCATTCAAAAATTCAAATGGGGCTCCTTCCCTTCCGAGCTCTGCCGTACACCCAAACAGTGGTTTTCCACTACATCTTGGGTATCAGCATCCTCAGGAGAAATTGCACAACAAATTTTGGAGTCCATTGTTTCCTGGTATCCTTGTAAAAATAAAAAATGAGTCTAAAGTAATTTTTTTGTGAAAAAAGTTAAATGTTCATTTTTTTTCCACATTCCAAAAATTCTTGTGAAGCACCTGAAGGGTTAGTAAACTTCTTGAATATGGTTTTGAGCACCTGAAGGGGTGCAGTTTTTAGAATGGTGTCAGTTTTAGGTATTTTCTTTCATATAGACCCCTCAAAATCACTTCAAATGTGAGGTGGGCCCTTAAAAAAATGGTTTTGTAAATTTTGTTGGAAAAAGGAGAAATTGCTGGTTAACCTGTAACCCTTATAACTTTCTAACAAAAACATTTTGTTAAAAAATTGTGCTGATGTAATGTAGACATGTGGAAAATGTTATTTATTATCGATTTTGTGTGACACATTTCTCTGATTATAGGGCATAAGTATCCAAGTTTAAAAACTGATAAACTGCTAAATTTTCCAAATTTTCACCAAATTTCCTTTTGTTTCACAAATAAACACAAGTTGTATCGCAGAAATTTTACCACTGTCATGAAGTACAATATGTCATGAAAAAACAATCTCGGAATCAGTGGTAAGCGTTCCAATGTTATTAGCTCATAAAGTAACACTGGTCAGAATTGTAAAAATTGGCCTGGTCATTAACGTGCAAACTACCTTTGGGTTTATAGGGGTTAAATAATGTGAACAAACAGAACCAGCAGTTAGGGTGATTGACCGTGGCGTCGCAGTCCCAGGCCGTTAGGCTGCAGCTACGTCACAGCCGACCCACTACAGTGTGTATACAAATGTGCCGCCCTGTTTCATTCAGTAATCTGCCCAATGATATCAATCCACGATAGTGATATAGCCGCAAAGAATCATTAATATGTGGCAGAGTGGGAGGGCGCTCTTACTACACTGGATTGACACGACATATGAGGTGTGTGTATATGATAATCAGCAAATCGGCACACTCACTGCCCTGATGCCGCAGTCCTAGGGGAGATGTCAGCAGGACCCAGTACACGCAATAGGAGGAAGTGGTTATTCCCCCCATTGCCACGGCAACTAGCCACAGAGCAAAGTCCCAGAGCAAACAGGAACAGGAGAATGTCTGTGCTGCCTATAGATGGAGGTTAATCTAGCAAGAAGAGATGATCAAACCTTACTGAGAATCACAGGTAATGACGGTCATACATATAATAATTCATAATGATAATGATAATCTTTTTAAGGTGAGCAGAAAAGTGTGGTCGGCCACAGTTTTGTGCACTTCTTAATAAAAAGGGACCGCTGAACAGAGGCCAGATGGAGTCCAGAGTAACTCTGCTACGTCATAGTGAGGGGCTCCCGTAGGTTTCATCTGAATCACATCACTTGGACATCTAGATGGAAACCCCAATAAAAGTGCTCAGCGTAGAGCGCAGAATAAATGTGATTCAAAATGTTATGTAAAATGTTCCCAACAAAAGCATCAACTCAATCCACAAAAAAAGCAAGTCCCCACCCAGCTCCATCATCTGTTAACAGAAACATAGGGGGTTCCACAATACTAGTAGTAAAAAGGCTCTGAAAAAGAGCTATAGCTCCATGCCCCCCAAAATAAATTCAGAAAATCCAATTCCCCCTCCCTTCTGAGCCCCACAGTGTGCCTAAATCACATTTAGCGTCCACATGTTTGACATTTCGGTAGTGATGACAGCCAGTCTAATTTACAGGTACATGTCTCCAGAAACATGAAGTGGGAACCACAACATACTGGGCACTACAACATCCTGGTGACTACAACTTACTGGACTCTACAATGGCAATTTGCAATTTTCACTGAGCAACATCCACTGCTGCTTGTTTCTGGAAAACAGCCCTGGAGTCAAAATCATCAGTACACCTGTAGATAAATTCCCAAAGAGTTAAAATTTCCAAGATGGGGTCACTTGAGGTGAGATTCTGCTCTTCTAGCACTTAGGGTTTCAGTATTTGGAGTCCGTAAACTATTCTAGAAAAATCTTTGCTCCAGGAGGCAAATAGCGCTGCCTCCGTCCCGAGTCTTGCCGTGTAGTAAAGCAGCACTATACAGCCACATATGGGGTATTTCTACATTCTACATACATTCAGCAGAAATTGTGGGACAAATTTTAGTGCCATTTTTACCCACTTCTTGTGTGAAAATGTAAAATCTAGGGCTAAAACAAAATTTTGGTAATAAAAATGTAGTTATTTTTTCTTCACTGCACAATGGTATAAAATTCTGTGACCCATCTGTGATGTCAATATGATCACTGCACCCCTAGATGAATTCATTGAGAGGTGTAGTTTGTAAAATGGGGTCGTTTATGGGTAGATCTACTGTTTTGGCACCTCTGGGGCTCTACCAATGTGACATTGCACCCTCAAACCAGTCCACCACAATCTGAACTCCAATCCGAGCTTCTTCCCTTCTGAGCTTTGAACTGTGCCTCAAAAGTAGTTTTTGACCACATATTGGGTATCGCACTCAGGAGAAATTGCACAACAAATTTTGGAGTCCATGTTCTCTGGCTATCCTTTTGGAAATAAAAAATTTGGGGGTAAAACATTTTTGTGGGAAAAATAAATATTTTTTTCATTTTCCCAGATCAGCGTTGTAAAATTCTTTGAAGCATCTGTGGGTTCAAAGTACTCATCACAAATCTAGATAAATTCCTCAAGATGTCTAGTTTCCAAAATGAGGTCACTTGTGGGGGATTTCTACTGTTTAGGCATGTCAGGGGATCTCTAAACACAACATGACACGGGCAGAAAATTCCATCAAAATCTGCATTCCAAAACGTCACTCCATCGTTTCTGAGCCCTGCCGTGTGCCCAAACTGTAGTTTTCCTCCATATATTGGGTATCAGCGCACTCATAAGAAATTGCTCAACAACTGTCTCCTGCATTTTCTCCTGTTACACTTGTGAAAATTAAAAAAATTGGGTCTGAAAGAACATTTTTGTGGGAAACGTGATTTTTTAAGTTCACTGCTCAAAGTTATAAATTTCTGTGGAGTACCTGGGGGTTTAAAGTTCTAACCACACATCTAGATAAATTCCTTGGGGGGGAGGGTCTAGTTTTCACAACCGGGTCAAATGTGGGTATTTCCACTGTTTAGGCACATCAGGGGCTCTCCAAACGCGACATGGTGTCTGCTCTCGATTCTAGACAATATTGCGTTCAAAAAGTCAAACGGTGCTCCTTCCCTTCCGAGCTTTGCTGTGCACCCAAGCAGTGGCTTTCCTCACATCTGGGTTATTGGCGCATTCAGGAGAAATTGTGCAACAATTTTTGTGGTCCATTTATTCCTGTTACCCTTGTGAAAATAAAAACATTGGGTTAAAGATCATTTTTGTGGTTATATTATAAGCTTATGTGAAGCACTTGGATGTTCAATGTACTCATCACACATCTAGAGCAGTTCCTTAAGGGGTCTAGTTTCCAAAATGGGGCCACTTGTGGGGAGAGTGTCCACTGTTTAGGTACATCAGGGGTATCCGCTCTCCATTCCAGCCAATTTTGTGTTCAAAAAGTCAAACGGTACTCCTTCCCTTCTGACCCCTGCCATGTACCCAAACAGTAGTTTTCCCACACAAATAGGGTATAAACACTCAGAAGTAACTGCACAACAAGTTTCTTGGTCCATTTTCTCTAGTTGCCTGTGTGAAAATAAAAAAATTGGGGCGAAATGATAATTTTTGTGGAAAAAAATTGATTTTTTTTTTTATTTTACGTTATAAACTTCTGTGAAGCACCTGAAGGTTCCAGGTGATCAGCACACATTTAATTAAGTTCCTTGAAGGGCTCAGTTTCCAAAATGGGATCAGTTGTTTGAGGTTTTGATGGGGTTGTGCCCAAATAGTGGTTTTCCCCCACATATGGGGTATCGGCATGCTCGGTAGAAATTGCACAACAAATTTTGAGGTCCATTTTCTACTGTTACCCATGATTCTAAATTGGTTCTAAATTAAAAATTTTGTGAAAAAAAGTAACATTTTAATTTATCTTTCCACATTGCTTCAGTTCCTGCCAATCCTTCGAAGGATAAATAAACTTCTTGAATGTGGTTTTTAGCACCTTGAGAGGTGCTGTTTTTAGAATGGTGTCAATTTGGGGTATTTTCCATCATATCGACTCCTCAAAGTCAATGTTATGTGGTCCCTAAAAAGCATGGTTTTGTAAATTTTGTTGAAGAAATGAGAAATCACTGGTCAGCTTCTAACTCTTCTAACTTACTAACAAAATAAAAATATGGTTCAAAGATTGCTCTTACGTAAAGTAGATATGTTGGAAATGTTATTTATTAACTATTTTGTGTGACATAACTCTGTGGTTTAAAAGGGGACAAAAATGAAAACTTTGGAAATTTTCTCCAAATTTACGATATTTTCACAAATAAACACAAAAAAATTCGAACAAATTTTACCACTACCAGTACAATATGTCACAAGAAAATATTCTGAGAATTGGTGGGATCCAACGAAGAGTTCCAGAGTTATTACCTCATAAAATAACACTGGACATAATTTAAAGGGAACCTGTCAGCAGGATTGTGCTGAATAACCTTCAGACACTATCAGGTTGGCACCATTATAGTGATTAAAATGATACCTTGGTTGATTAAATCAGTCTTGTGGTTATTGTTTAATCTTTAGTTATAGTTTTCAGTTAATGAGATTCTCGTGCTCTGGGGCGGGCCTGTGGGGGGTCTTTATGTTGTTCTCTGCTTATATATTCATCTGTATGGCTTATGGCAGGTCACTGATCCCTCAGTGACCTGCCCCCTATGTTACATGCTAAATATAATATGTTTTGAAAAAAAAAATGCACATTCAGCAGGCAGGTGCCGGCGGTGGCACTTGTGCTGTAGCATGATCACGTCTATAATATCCATTTAATTATCTTATTTAGTGATATTTAGGGTTGAGCATTCCGATACTGCAAATATCGGGTATCGGCCGATATTGGCTGTATCGGAATTCCGATTCCGAGTTCCGATATTTTCGTCATATCGGATACCGGAATCGGGATTGTCACTGTCACTGTCAGTGTCCGTCGGTCGGGTCTGTCAGGAGTCAGCGGCACTTACCTGGCAGAAGATCTCCGGCGGTCACGTCCTGGACTGCTTCATGGCCGCAATCTTCTTTCCCCGGCGGTCACATGCAGTTTCTCGCGATAACTGCAGTGACTGCTGGGTAATCCCGGCCGTAAAGCAGTCAGTTCGATGACGTCACCGCCGGGGAAGCAGGTAATCAGCTGTGCTGCGTCGCGATGACAGGCTCTGCCTGTCATTGCGATGTAGCAGAGCTGAATCGTCGTGGGACTGTCGTTATGGACTGCGTCAGACAGGTGGTATACTGTTGGTTTGTTTTTTTTCTTTTTTTACAGGAGATCGATGGCGTCGCAGGAATGAGAGTACAATAAAAAAAATGAAAACTGTGTTGTCTCTTTTATTTCATTAAAAGACTTTTTTCTTGCTTTGTCTTTTTTTTAAACATTTAAAAACTTTGGGATTAATAATGGATCGGTGTCTTATTGACACCTCTCCATTATTAACCGGGCTTATTGTCACCGTGCAATCAACGGTGACATTAACCCCTTATTACCCCGCTTGCCACCGCTACAGGGCAAGTGGGAAGAGCCGGGTAAAGTGCCACAATTGGCACATCTTTTGATGCGCCAAATGTGGGGCTGCTGTAGCCTGGTATTATCAGGCTGTTGAGGGCCAAAATCCATGGGCCTTGACAGTCTTTTAATACCAGGCCGCAGCAGTCTGCATTTTACTTGGCTGGTTAACAAAAATAGGGGGGATCCCCACGCCGTTTTTTTTTTCGAGGGGATCCCCTATTTTTGTTAACCAGCCAAGCTAAGCAGACTGCTGTGGCCTGGTATTATCAGGCTGGCAAGGTCCATGGATATTGGATCCTTACCAGCCTGAAAAACCAGGCCTCAGCGGTCTGCTTCATCTGGCTGGTTAACAAAAATAGGGGGGACCCCACGCCAATTTTTTTCGAGGGGATCCCCTATTTTTGTTAATCAGCCAAGATATGCAGACTGCTGTGGCCTGGTATTATCAGGCTGGCAAGGTCCATGGATCTTGGCTCCTTAACAGCCTGAAAATCCAGGCCTCAGCGGTCTACTTCATCTGGCTGGTTAACAAAAATAGGGGGGACCCCACGCCAATTTTTTTCGAGGGGATCCCCTATTTTTGTTAATCAGCCAAGATATGCAGACTGCTGTGGCCTGGTATTATCAGGCTGGCAAGGTCCATGGATCTTGGCTCCTTAACAGCCTGAAAATCCAGGCCTCAGCGGTGTGCTTCATCTGGCTGGTTAACAAAAATAGGGGGGACCCCACGCCATTTTTTTTTCGAAGGGAACCCCTATTTTTGTTAATCAGTTCCCTCTGACGTCACTGATTGTGTCCCTGGCTGACCTGAAGTGAAAGTGGAAAGCAATCAATTAAGCTTTCCACTTAAGGGCCCGTCTCACATAGCGATATCGCTACCGAGATCGCTGCTGAGTCACTAGTTTTGTGACGCAGCAGCGAGCTCACCAGCGATATCGCTGTGTGTGACATTCAGCGACGATCAGCCTCCCTGCCGGGTATCGCTGATCGTCGCTGAAATGTCAGGACCTTTTTTTGATCGCTGGTTTCCCGCTGACAGGCACACATCGCTGCGTGTGACAGGCGGGAGACCAGCGATCCGCTGGTAACCAAGGTACACAGCGGGTTTCCAGGCGCGGGGCTGTGCCTAGAAACCCGCTGTGTACCTTGGATACCAGCGCCCTGATGCAGGGAGCTGGTATCCAAGGTACACAGCGGGTTTCCAAGCGCTGCGCGGTGCCTGGAAACCCGCTGTGTACCTTGGTTACCAGCGGATCGCTGGTCTCCCGCCTGTCACACGCAGCGATGCGTGCCTGTCAGAGGGAAACCAGCGATCAAAAAAAGGTCCTGACATTTCTGCGACGATCAGCGATACCCGGCAGGGGGGCTGATCGTCGCTGAATGTCACACACAGCGATATCGCTGGTGAGCTCGCTGCTGCGTCACAAAACTAGTGACTCAGCAGCGATCTCGGTAGCGATATCGCTATGTGAGACGGGCCCTTAAGCGATGTTACCCGCAGTGTCGCTGTCCCAGATCGCTGCCTGAGCTGCCTGTTTGGCAGCTCAGCAGCGATCATGTAGCGATACACCAGCGATCCTGACAAGTGCATATCGTTGTCGGGATCGCTGGTGTATCGTTATGTGACACCCAGCCTTTACTCTCCTGTCAGCCAGGAGAGGAACTCATTCATTTGGGGTTTACTGTGAGGCTGCAGCATTAGCTGCGGTCCCTGCAGTAAACATTAACCCTTTCTGAAGGATTACACCGTGGGACCTGACTGTGCATGGATAGGTAAGAATAATTTTGCTTTTTTATTTTATTTTTATTACAGGAAATGGTTTTTGCAGTAAAATAAAAGATGGTCAAAAACATGTGTCTTTATTTCATTAAAATGATTTTTAATTAAAGTGTGTGTGTTTTATTTTTATTTCATGCAATAGGATTAATAATTGATAGTTGTCTAATTGACAGCTCTCAATTATTAACCTGGCTTAAGGTCACCTTTCAATAGCAAGGTGGCTTTAACCCCATATTAACCCATTCGCCACCGCTACAGGGCAATGGGAATAGACGGGCAAAGTGCCAGAAAGGGCGAATCTAATTATAGATTTGTCTTTCCTGGGGTGTCTGGGGGCAGATGTTAGTAGCCGGGGGGGGGCCAAAAATAATGGTCCCTCTCTGGGCTATTATTATCTGCCCCCACTCACTGGCTTTGTCTGTCTGGTTGCGAAAATAGGGCGGGAGCCCACGCATTTTTTTTCAGCAATTTTACACCTCATATATATATATATACATGTCATTGAATTTGTGACACATATATATATATATTTATATTTGTAGTTCATACACTTCTACATAGTATAATAGCCGCTAATTCAATTGCCGGCTTTTGTGAAAATGCAGAACCCGACATGAAATGACACTTGGTGTACATAGGGTTAACCATGTCTTTTCATGTCCTTTGCTATCTAATTTGCACAAACAATTAAATCAGTCTATGTGTGCAAAATTTCACACCTGTAGGGGTTAATTAAAGGTGTAAATTCGTAGCAAAAAAGTCCGTTTTTTTTACAACGAATTTACACCTTTAATTAACCCCTACAGGTGTGAAATTTTGCACACATAGACTGATTTAATTGTTTGTGCAAATTAGATAGCAAAGGACATGAAAAGACATGGTTAACCCTATGTACACCAAGTGTCATTTCATGTCGGGTGCTTCTGTCTTTTCACTGAAGCCGGCTTTACCCGGCAATTGAATCAGAGGATATTTTACTATGTAGAAGTGTATAAACTATACATATATGTATATATATATGTCACAATGACATGTATATATATATATATATGTATTCTATGTGTGTATATTTAGTGTTTACAAGGAAAGAATGGGGTTTTTTTAGTTACGATATTTTGTTCCCATAGACTTACATGGGACTTCCGGTATCGGTATCGGGTATCGCCGATATTTTAATGATATCGGCGATACCATTCCGATTCCGATACTTTTGGATATCGGAAAGTATCGCTCAACTCTAGTGATATTACTTTCATCAGAAAAAATGGCGCCTGCACAGTAGCATCGACGATCAGATGGATGCTACTGCTCATGCGCCACTGGCGCCATTTTGCTAGAGGAAAAAAATTGTCTCCACAAAGATGGCACCCTACAGAAGAATCTGTAAGAAGAGCACCAAATAAAGACTCGCCCACAGGATGCCCGAAACACAAGAATCTCATTAACTGAAAACTACAAATAAAGATTAAACAACAACCACAAGATGGATTTCATCAGCCAAGGTGTCATTTTATTCAGTACAACAGCACCAACCTGACACTGTCTGTAGGTTACTGAGCACAATCCTGCTGACAGTTTCCCTTTATGACAGGCTTTCGTGTGAAGTGGTTAAGTAACCTGTTTGATGACATTATCAAGGCTATGACAAAGATTAAAATCATGTTTAACCAATTATGCAGGACAGTGAGATGTTACCCATTTATGTCAATATCCTAATGACCAGCTTGGCTTCTGGAAGGTGCCATGTAAAACTTGCTTTATTCACTATACTCCTATATTATTGTAATTATGCAACATTGTTTATACTCTCTTACAATCACCCAAAATGATTACTATTCCTTTCTTAAATGTATATAGGTATACAGTATATGTATGCAGACTCAGCAATGCTGCAGGATGCCTCTTCTGGCTGCTTAGAAAAAAAATACCAGTGGAGTGAAAGATGCCACTCTCCACTGGCAGCTTCAGAGCTGCAAAGTATTTTGATTGATCAAAAATATTTCCCAATATATTCATTAGAAAATTATGGTATTTTTTATGCAGTTTTATTGATGTATAAGTTTTTATATTGTGAATAATTATGCATCTTGAATTTTGGTTTATACTAGTATAGCTCAATGCCTCAATTTTTCCCTTATTTATGTTTTTGTTTTAATTGCTTCCTGCCTCAGCCTTACACTACTGGAGTGGACTGTGCTGAATCCACACAGATAAGAGCTATATGTCTCATTTAATTTTTTTTGAGTCATCTATTCTATTATTTCTAAACACTGCTTTTTTTCGGCGATTACTTTGTATCTCCATTCATACTGCACCCACACACACAAATGATACGATACACCATTGAAAGGTAAACTTGCTCCCTTCAGCAAGAAAATAGCCTAACAAACCACACATCCACGATTTGATCACAAAATACAGTTTAAACATTAATTTTAATTTTCAGAAACCTGCAGTAAGGAAAAATGACCTGCAGGTGGCACCACACTACCCCAAAGCACACTACCACAAAGCTGCTTACAGACTTCAGAAACAAATCCAAACATTGGCCTTGGGGCTTTCCAGGTTGCCAACTGCTTGCCCAGCCTATTTCAGCCAAATTGGAGGATTGCACACTTCACTACAAGTGAGTTACATATGCAAACACATTTGTAAACATGCACTGTCTATTGAATTGCACACTTGCTCCGTTCATACTCCACCCACACAAACAAATGATACACCATTTCAGAGGTCAAATGACCTGCAGGTGGCAGCACACTACCCCAAAGCACACTACCACAAAGCTGCTTACAGACATCACAAACAAATCCAAACATTTTCCTTGGGGTCTTTCCAGCTTGCCCAAGTGCTTGCAAAGCCTATTTCAGGCACATTGGAGGATTGCACGCTTCACTGCAGGTGAATCACATATGCAAACACATTTGTAAAGATGCACTGCTTTTTTGCTGATTACTTCACCACACACAAAAATGATACACCATTTGAAAGGTAAACTTGCCCCCTTCAGCAAGAAAAGAGCAAAACAAACCACAATTCACGATTTTATCACTAAAGACAGTTTAAACATTTATTTTCATAAACCTGTAGAAAGACACAATGACTTGCAGGTGGCACCTCAACCGGAAGACATTTTTTGGCCTCTACTTATCAAACCAATTTATTGTATTACACATCTACATATATAAATGCCTGTCTGTGTTCATCATCTCATGAAATACATTTACATATGACCAGCTTTTTCTGAAATTGCCTGCGCCCCCCAACAGCCAATGTGCGAAAATTTCGCATGGGCCAAGCTGGTATCTAATAATTGGATTTTTTTTAAAGGACAACAAAACCCTTTTACCAACAATAATGTAAGTACTGTTTAGCATCTGACTGCATGAATGAATAATTTAGTCTTGTTACTTCATTATGGTAGATTTTATTTACAACACAAACAAAACTTATAAAGAAAATTGATTTAGTATTTGCTTTATTTATTCATTAAGGTTATTGCAGTAATTTTACTTGTCAGCAATATAATAAATATTAAACATTTGACACAGTGGAAAGCATTCAGTATATCAAGGAAAGGTTTATATCCTGCAAGATTATTAATACACACACATGTTCTGCAATGTGACTCTGAAAATACTAACACAGATAATGCGTAGCCCATTCCACCGAACAAACTAAATAATGCAGGACCTAAATGGACAGCAGAGCTACGGAGAAATTTATGTTCTGTAGGATTTCAAGATTATTTTTCAATTAAAGTAACCAATACAATCATGAAAATAAAGTATCTGTTGTATAATATCTTAAATAATGAAGGAAGAATGAACTACATCATGAATCAGTCATTATCTGCCAGATTCAAGTAAAGCTAAAATTTAAAAGAAATACAATACCAATAGAACTTCATACAACAGAACTACAATACCAACAGAACTTTTTTTTACTGAAATCTGATGGTTTATTTTAATAAATGAAGATATTAAAAATATATGTTTTGAAAAAGTTATTATTGGTCATCCTGTATTATAGGAGTGTGAATTTCAAAATTATGAAATACTATGATATATTTATTGGGATTAGTCAAGCCCTTTACTAAAAATTCAGCTGTTAGATGCAAATGAGACTAAGGTATTTTCTTTCTCTGAATTAACCTAAGAACTGATAAAAAATTACTAAAATCATTCAACACATCATTTAATTCAGTTTTTCTGTAATACAGTGTGATATAACATTGATTTTAACTCAAAAATAGTATATGATGCTCTCAGGTTAGGTGATCACAGTAAAGGTAATTGTAACAGAATATATATATATATATATATATATATATATAATGTATACGGTATACTGGATTATATATAAAATATATATATATGTATATAGATATATTGATACAGTATATATCTATATACTATATATCCTATTTATGTTCAAACCAAAGCGTGCAGCAGCACACTGCATGCACCAATATGTGTGCAAACCCACCATTCACAACATAGCATATCTGTCTCTGATGGGACACTAACCATTTTTTTCAGACATGAGTCTCCTGGGTCAAAAATCTAAAAATTTAAAGGGCAGTAAGGACTCTATGTTAATGAAAAACATACGTAGGCCTCCTTTACATGTCCTGATCACTCCAATACTGGAAAAACCAGTACTGATGCTATCCGTGTCGTGTGCAACATATGTGTGGCATCCGTATTGCTCATCATTATGACCCATACCAGCACCTGGGAAAAACCAGTACAGTTCATGCTGTTTACAGGAGCCGGGTGCTATAGCTCTCATCATTGTCGCCTGGTCTCTCAGAGATCAGCATGACCAGGCGATGCTGATAGGAGTTATATTCAGCACCCGCTGTGTACATCGTGTATAAATAAAATTAAATTAAAAAAAACCTGGAAACTAGCTTGCGGTCAACAGTAATTTTCATAACCATCAGAGGGAAAGCTGACGGCTGAAATTAATAATCTGAGAAAGGGGTCAATAGCCCTAAAGGATGCTAAGCTATTAATAAAAGCTGACAGCTGTTTGGTTAGCCTTTACTGGTTAGTTTACAGGGGGGGGCCCAGAAAAAACATGACATAGGTTCACCCTATAATTACTAACCAGCAAAGGCTAAACAGACATCTGTGTGCTGATATTAATAGCCTGGCAATGGGCCAGGGATATTGGCCCCTCTCCCAGACTAAGAGCATCAGTCCTCAGCCACCCCAGGAACTGCGCATCGATAACATGCCCCAAATCTGGTAATTAGCCATCACTCTTCCCACTTGCCCTGGTGTGGTGGTAAGTGGTGTAATAGTTGTGGGGTTGATGTCAGATCTTTTATTGCCATTAGCATCAAGCCCAGGGTTAGTAATGAAGAGGCATCTGTAAGACACACCCATTACTAACCCCATAGTCAAATGTAATAAATACACTGAGTAAAGTCCTTAATTAGAAAAATAGAGACACAGACTTCTTTATTTGAAATAAACACTCCCCACCCTCTTTTACCCATTTCTTACTGTAATAAGTTTAGTCCCCCCACTGTATGATGGCCCTCAGTAGCCTCTGACACTATATGATGGCCCCCAGAAATCTTACCACTGTATGATTGCCCTCAGTAGCCCCTGCACTGTATGATGGCTCCCAATAGTCCCCCCACACTGCATGATGTGGTGGTCCCCAGTAGTTCCTCAACACTATATAGATAAACTCTATTAGTCCTCCACAGTGCAAGGATGGCCCTTAGTAGTCCCCCACACAGTATGGATGGCTCCCAGTAGTCTCCCCCACACTGTATGGATGGCCACCAGTAGTCCTCCCACTGTATGATGGCCCTCAATAGCCCCTCCCACTCTGTATGATGACCCTCAGTAGTCCCACACACTGTAAAATTATCCCCAGTATACCCCCAACATTATAGCAATGGCCCCAAGTAGTCCCCCACACTGTATGATGGCCCCCAGTATTAACTCACACATTATTTTGGCCCCTAATATTCCCCCCACACTGTATGGGTAGCCCCCAGTAGTCACCTCACACTGTATGATGGCCCCCAGTTTCCCCCCACACTGTATGATGGCACACAATATTGCCTCTACACTGTATGAATGACCCGCACTAGTCCCTCCATACTATATGGATGGCCCCAATAGTTCCCTGCACAGTATGGATGGTCTACAATAGTCCCTGCATGAGCACTATTAAAATAAAATATAAAAAAATTATTTTACTCTCCTAACTATGGATCCTGAGGAGTCTGGCAGACAGGACCAACGTGGTAATGTCTTTATGCTGGGACACACAGAGTCCCGACCTGCTGACATCTACATGCCAACCCACCTCATTCATGTATTTCCTTGCTTTTCTATAAATTGCAGGCTTAAATCGACCTGCAGTCTACAGAACGTGGAGCGGTAGTGCAGGGATGGTCTCCCTGCTTCCCCACAGAGTTTAATTGTATTGGTGCGCTGTGTGACAAAGTCACTGGTAAGGTAATAGAGGGGAGATATGTGTCACTGCACTTAATGGCGTCAGTGATATGAAACCAGATTATTTTCCTCCAGCACACTACGTGTTGTGAGGGTTAAGTTAAAGTTGCATAATGGGCTGGCTTCATGTGGACCTTCATAGAGCGGGTGGGAGGAGGTCCACTTTAAATCCACTTGAAGAGCTGACAGGACCTGTGTAATGTCATGATCATGTGGTCAGTCACATGGTCTGGGGCTTTAAATAAATGGGCTCTACAGGCAGTCGGGGTTGAGCAAGACTGGAGACAGGAGTCTCCAGTGGTTTTGTGTCTTGTGTGGGAAAAGAACTGATCCTGTATTGCTCCAGAGCGGGGTGCCACCCGCAATGTGTGGACTGTCTTGCAGCATTTTGCATTTTTTTTGTTGTTTTCCTGTTTTAGCCGGAAAGACTGAGTTTATTTTTCCCTCGTGTTGGTTTATGCTGCCTTATAATAAACCAATGAGGATTTAAAGAGACAGTGTTCCCATTTTTCTACCTCTGTATACCGCCACGTGAGTTGAACTACCACAGCTGAGAATGGTGATACAGTTTAGAGCTCAGGGTGAGCCCCTCTGGGGGCACAAGGCTCAGGGCGGCCGCACCCTCTCCTTCCCGGTAGCTACGCTAATGCATCCGTCAATCCACTTTGTTAGATCTCTTGTTGCTTTGCATGTCTCATAATTTAGGAATCACACTGTCAGTATTGTATTATCATTTTGTTGTTATTATGCTGCCTTGCAATAGGGTTTACTCCTTTTAGAAATTGCCCTTCTTCTCTCCAAGTGACCCTGATGTAGCTCTGATGTCAGTAACCCTTCCCTTCTTCCTCATTCTTCTTCTTAGAATCATAGAATCATAAAATCATAGAATGGTAGAGTTGGAAGGGACCTCCTGGGTCATCTGGTCCAACCCCCTGCTCAAAGCAGGATTCACTAAATCATCCCAGACAGAAGTCTGTCCAGCCTCTGTTTGAAGACTTCCATTGAAGGATAACTCACCACCTCTCGTGGCAGCCTGTTCCACTCATTGATCACTCTAACTGTCAAAAAGTTTTTTCTAATATCTAATCTGTGTCTCCTCCCATTCAGTTTCATCCCATTGCTTCTAGTCTTTTCTTGTGCAAATGAGAATAAAGATGATCCTTCTACACTGTGACAGCCCTTGAGATATTTGTAGATAGCTATTAAGTCTCCTCTCAGTCTTCTTTTTTGCAAGCTAAACATTCCCAAATCCTGTAACCGTTCCTCATAGGACATGGTTTGCAGACCGGACACCATTCTGGTCGCTCTTCTCTGAACTTGCTCCAGTTTGTTGATGTCTTTTTTAAACTGTGGTGCCCAAAACTGGACACAGTATTCCAGATGAGGTCTGACCAAAGAGGAGTAGAGTGCAATAATGACTTCACATGATCTAGACTGTATGCTTCTGTTAATACTTCCCAGAATTGTATTTGCCTTTTCTGCTGCTGCATCACACTGTTGACTGATGTACAGTCTGTGATCTATTAGTATACCCAAGTCTTTTTCACATGTGCTGTTTCTTAGCCCTATTCCTCCCATTCTGTATATGCTTTTTTCATTTTTATTTCCCAGATGTAGTACTTTGCATTTTTTCCTGTTAAAAACCTGTCAGGAACACCGCACTGAACATGCTCACTGAGCCAGTGCATATGTCCTAAGTAAAACAAACTTGTGCTCAAAATACCTGTGGATTGAGACAGCAGCGGTGAAAGATGTGTAGTTCAGACTTACAGGACCTGCAGCATGTGACTGCTGGGGGCGTGGTCTAAGCTCCAGAGGTCTAAGAGCTGAAGGAAAACTCCTAGCAGGGTAACGACGGGATAAAGTTACCGAGGGGCATAGACAGAGATGAAAACCAGGTCAAGCTGAGATCAGAGCACAAGATAGCACGGCAGTACCAAAGGATTAGACAGAATGGATAGTCAGGACATAGCAATAGATCAGTAAACCAGAACGGACAATAGACGGTACAATAGGGACAAAACTGTAACGGAGTATCGATAGCCAAGCCAGGAGGTCAGAACCGGAGAAGACAATATTAGCAAAACGTGAGACAGAGAGCAGAGAGAGCAAACAGACCGGGTCATACACAGGAATCAAACAAGCAGAGCAGTAGACAAGCAAACCAGGGGGTCAGACACACAGTGAAAACAACAGTATAGCTGACAGAGAATCTTCCTGTGGAGTGGGTATAAATACCCCTCCCAGATCCAAGGTGAGGCCAGCAAAAGTTAACCCTGAGAGAGCAGGACATTAACCATGTCCTATACCATGACAGGAGGCCAGCAAAAGTTAACCCTGAGTGGACAGGACATTAACCATGTCCAAAACCACGACAAAACCATTCTGTTAGTTGCTGCCCACTGCTCAAGTTTATTTATATCTTTTTGAATCCTCTCTCTCTCTTCTCTACTATTATCCCTACTAGCTTTGTGTCATCAGCAAATTTAATCAGTTTATCCTCAATTCCTTCATCTAAATCATTGATAAAGATGTTGAACAATACAGGGCCCAAGACAGAGCCCTGTGGTACCCCACCTGATACATTCTTCCAACTGGATGTGCAGCCATTTACTACCACTCTTTGGGTCCTATCACTAAGCCAGTTATGAATCCACCTAACAGTTGCCTTGTCCATTCCATGCTTAGTCATTTTTTTTAATAAGGATTGTGTGAGATACTTTGTCAAATGCTTTGCTGAAGTCAAGATATAATATATCCACAGCATTTCCCTGATCCACCCAGTCAGTGATTCTGTCATAGAAGGAAATTAAGTTAGTCTGACATGACTTATTATTTACAAACCCATGCTGATTTTGGATAAGCACTTCATTCTTGTCCAGGTACTTACATACATGTTGTTTAATAATTTGTTCAAAGATCTTTCCTGGTATAGATGTCAGACTCACCGGCCTATAGTTCCCTGGGTCCACCTTCTTCCCCTTTTTGAAGATAGGAACAACATTGGGTTCTTCTCCAGTCTTCTGGGACTTCTCCTGTTCTCCAAGAATTTTCAAAGATTATGGAGAGTGGTTCAAAAATTTCTTCTGCTATCTCCTTCAGTACTCTGGGGTGTAATTCATCTGGACCGGGAGACTTGAATCATTAGTAGCTAAGTGTTTACTCACTATTTTTCTGTTTATAGATATCCTGGATTCTTCTATTCCCTTAATAGGACAGTTAAGAGCAGTTGATGTTACATTTCCTTTCTGAGAGAAAACAGATGCAAAATAGGAATTTAAAAGTTCGGCCTTCTCAACATCCTTTCTTACCATTTCATAATTTTCATCCTGTAAAAATCCTATAGCATCTTTGACTTTTCTTTTACTTTTGACATATCCCCAAAATCCTTTTTTATTGCTTTTGACATCTCTTGCAAGCCTTAATTCATTGTCAGCTTTAGCTAATCTGATTCTTGCCCTGCAGGTTCTGCAGACATCATTATTCACAGTTTGTCAGCCATATGAGAATCTCATGTGTTTGTATCTCTGGATCAGAAAAGTATTTTTTAACTACTGTAAATGTAACTACTGTCGAACTCTGACAGCTGCATTTAACATGCGATTCTGGCAATCGCGCCGGAAGTCCGCCCATCATTGACCCCCATTTTGTGATCACGGGTCACCAATGGGTCGGTATGACAACCAGAGGTCTCCAGCAGACCTCTATGGTTGTCAATGCTGGATTGCTATGAGCGCCGCCTGGTGGTCGGCACACATAGCAAGTCAGCAATTCTGCTACATACAGGTGATCTGATCATCGCCTGTATGTAGCAGAGCCGATTGGGTTATGGCAGCTTCCAGTCTCCCATGGAGACTATTGAAGCATGCCAAAAGTAAAAAACAAATGTTTTTAAAAATATTACAAAAATAAAAAAAAATAAAAGTTTTAATCACCCCCCTTTCGCCCCATTCAAAATAAAACAATAAAAAAATCAACCATACACATCTTTGGTATCGCCGTGTTCAGAATTGCCCAATCTATCAATATAAAAAAAGTATAAACCCAATCGCTAAACGGCTAAAGAGAAAAAAATTAAAAACGCTAAAATTAGATTTTTTGGTTGTTGCAACATTGCATTGAAATGCAATAACGGGCAATCAATCGATTGTATCTGCACCAAAATGGTATCATTAAAAACGTCAGCTCGGCGAGCAAAAAATAAGCCCTCACCCAACCCGAGATCATGAAAAATGGAGACGCTATGGGTATCGGAAAATGGCACAATTTTTTTTAACAAACTGGAATTTTTTTTCACTTAAATAAAAAATAACCTAGACATATTTGGTGTGTATGAACTCGTAATGACCTGGAGAATCATAATGGCAGGTCAGTTTTAGCATTTAGTGAACATGGCAAAAAAAAAACAACTGTGGGATTGCACTTTTTTTGCAATTTTACCGCACTTGGAATTTTTTTCCCATTTTTGAATACACGATATGGTAAAACCAATGGTGTCATTCAAAACTACAACTCTTCCCTCAAAAACAAGCCCTCATATGGTCATTTTGACCAAAAAATAAAAAAGTTATAGCACTGAGAAGAAGGGGAGCAAAAAATGAAAATGCAAAATCAAAAATAGCTCTCGTCATTAGGGGTTAAGTTCATTAATCCATGTAGCATCACCATGTTGGTCAGGCAGTGCTCATGTCTCATCATGGATAGCTCCATGCAGCTACAGGCATGTTCTTTCTATTTGTATTCAAAATTTAATATAACTGAAAGTATATTCTACACTATTATAACTGAAATAAATCAGCTCACAGGTTATAATATAAAAGAAAAGGCCACGGGCAGACAGATGACTATTCAATCTTGGTCTGGGATACCAAGGTCCATCAGAAACATTGATTGGGAGACCCACTCTTCAGCTAACAGCAAATATTATTGGGAAAGAGAATACTGACAAGTTTGTAGCTGATACTTTTAGGAAATTTCATTTTTTGCTTCCAAAAAATAATACAATGGGTAGTTTTAAAATAAATGAGAAACTGTACGCTGCCTCTGTCTGCATATTGTGCATGAAGTGTATGAATTTCAATTTCCACTTGTTCGTTTTGTCGGTCAATCTTTGAATGAGCGAACAATTTCTATTTTCATTAGACAGTTTACAAAGGTTGAATGAGAGAATTTTTTCGCTTGCTTAACACTAGAAGTCCCAGAGAGGGGTCATTTAACATTTCTATCTTTGGAACCCAGAGACGGGTCGAATGACCTGAAGGATTTTAGCTAACATCCTATAATCAACGTCTTTTGTTCTGTAATTAAGGCCATTACTGTCGCACCACAGGAGGTTGTTGTTTTCCATTGAGTTTAGCCATTTAGTTTCTAGTTAGTTCTATTCAGTTTGGCCTAAGGGTCATTTGACCCTCTTTCGGGACTTCAGGGGGGAGCTTGAAATTTCTGGGACTTCTAGTGCTAAATGATTTCATGTACAATGAATGAGCATTTTTGGACTCATGATTGATTCTATCAACTCATTCACACTACACAATTATTGTGAGTGATGGGTCATTAATGTTAGAATCTGACAAATAATAGGTCAGTATAAATGGGGCCTTCAAGGGATAGACCAGCCTTAGGCTACAAGTCTACAGTCTCTCTGTGACTGCAGACTTGTGAATTCTCACATCGCATTCACTCCGCCCTGTAAAGATCCTCTAGTGCCGGGAGATTGATGGCATATATCATGGGCGTACCCACCATGGGGCAGGGGGGGGCAACTGCCCCCCCCTAGAAGCCGGGGCGCACACTGTGCATGATCGGCCCGTTGGCCCCGCCGACACTGAACTGACAGTTCAGTGCCGGCGGGCCCTTTAATCGCGGGCAGAATGAGTGAGGAAGGCCGCAGCACAGGCGACGTGATCGTCATCACGCCACCTGCGCGCCCTGATGACGTCACGCCGCCTGTGCCAGGAGAAGACGGAGTCGAGCGCGCTTCTTCAGAGCAGCGGGGGAGATAGGTGAGTACTGGCTTTTTTTTTTTTTTACACCGGGCCCAGCCTATGGGGGATTATGCTGGCTATAGGGGGATTATGCTGGCTATAGGGGGATTATGCTGGCTATTGGGGGATTATGCTGGCTATTGGGGGGATTATGCTGGCTATTGGGGATTATGCTGGCAATGGGGGATTATGCTGGCTATTGGGGGATTATGCTGCTATTGGGGAATTATGCTGGCTATTGGGGGATTATGCTTGCTATTGGGGGATTATGCTGGCTATTGGGGGATTATGCTGGCTATTGGGGACTATGCTGCTTATGGGGATTATGCTGCCTACTGGGGACTACTATGCTGCCTATTGGGGGATTATGCTGGCTATTGGGGGATTATGCTGCCTATTGAGGACATGCTGCGTATTGGGGACATATGCTGCCTATTGGGACATTTACCTGCCTATTGGGGACCTATGCTGCCTATTGGGGACCTATGCTGCCTATTGGGACCTATGCTGTCTATTGGGGACCTATGCTGTCTATTGGGGACTTATGCTGTCTATTTAGGACATATGCTGTCTATGGGGACCTATGCTGTCTATTGAGGACATATGCTGCCTATTGAGGACATATGCTGCCTATTGGGGACTATGCTGCCTATTGGGGACATATGCTGCCTATTGAGGACATATGCTGCCTATTGGGGACTATGCTGCCTATTGGGGACATATGCTGCCTATTGAGGACATATGCTGCCTATTGGGGATCAATGCTGCCTATTGGGGACATTTACCTGCCTATTAGGGACTCTCGCACCACACCAGTCTGAGCCTGATCTAAAAGCGGAGGTGCGCCACTATGTGCACTGATGAGGATGAAATGATATGGATTGGTAAGGCTGCAGTGTTGGGCAGCGCAGGCTGTATGTCTCTGTGTGGGCAGTTTTATTGCTGGTATATTGTTTTTGTAGCGCTGTATATATATTGGTATTTTACTAATAGCAATTTGGAATCCCTAGGAAATAATGATATCAAGAAAGAGAAAAATTGCTTCACTTGTGACAAATATAGAACCGAACATTGACCATCTCATTAACCAAAAGCAGGCCCGTAGTTCCCATTGAAATACCAGTAAGTTTGTTGATTTTTAACTTTACTTGTTCTTTATTTTAAGTATTGTATTTGTTCCTGTTTATTTTTATTTTTTTTACTTCAAAATAAGAGTGTAGTATATGGTGTATACAGGGTCATACACATCGTGTGCGGTATATAGAGTGTAGTATATGGTGTATACAGGGTCATACACATCGTGTGCGGTATATAGAGTGTAGTATATGGTGTATACAGGGTCATACACATCGTGTGCGGTATATAGAGTGTATATACACTGCTGTATTATACTTTTCATATACAGGTTATAATGCCTCTTATTCTTTGTATAGAGGTGAGTGTGCCATGTATAATATATGGTATATACAGTGTAGTGTCGCATACACTGCTGTATTATACAATATACAACAGTTCTAACGCTCCATGCCTAATATGCAGTATAATGTACAGTGTATATGATGTAACCTGTATAAGATGCGACATTGGCTTGCCCCCCCTAGTTTTGATCCTGGGTACGCCCATGGCATGTATGCAATTTGCATACACGTGGTCACATGACGACTAGACTTGCACGGCCTTGCACAATGCAAGCCTATTGTGCAAGATCATACACGTCTAGATGGAATGTGGCCAGAAGTATGCAAAACGCATACTTGCTGTTACATGACAGCCGGCTCCTGGCGTCAGCACCAGAGAATCCTTACAGTGCATTGCGCACATCAAATAGAGTGACTACAGACTTGTTTATAAACAGGCAAGGAAATGTTTTACCTCACAGAAAGTAGCAGCTGCAATCTCATGCTGTTCTGTACTATACTCTATTTTGCGTCCTCACCTGCCCAGGAGCTGTGGTATGATCAGACCATGTCCCTGTACGGTCAGACACAGCCATTACACAGTACACAGCAGGGGCACATTTATAAGATTATCTCAGCACAGGAACATTTTTTTTAAAACATCCAATTGAGCAACTTATTTTTATTCCCAGAGTTACAGATATACTATATGTATGTTTTGTCTGTTATTAATATTAACAACAATGCTTCTGTTTACTGTAAATTTATTATAATTTTAACCTCTTCACACTCTTGGTGTGTCCAGGTCGCCTGGTACTTACTTAGACGTATGGATACATCTAGGCGATTTGGGGCGCACACGGGCCACCAGGTGTTAACGGATTCAGACAATGCTCCTGCACTGCTATACCTTATAACTGTGATCAGACTGCAGAAAGTGAAAATCCCATAGTGGGACTAAGTAAAAAAGAAAAAAAAGAAGTTGTAAAATATTTTTTAAAACAATCACAAAATAATATATATTGTATCCTTAAATAAATATTTGTATGAAAGAAAAATAAAACAAAAAAAGTGCACATATTTAGTATCACCGTGTACAGAACGGCCTGACCTATAAAACTGTCCCACCAGCTAACCCCTTCTGTGAACACCATAAAAAGATGCGGCAAAAACAATGCTTTATCATTATACTGCTGAACAAAAAGTAGAATAACACGCGATCAAATAACGAATGTTAATAAAAATGGTATTGCTGAAAACGTCATCTTGTCCCGCAAAAAACAAGCTGCAATACAGTTCAATTATCGGAAAAATAAAAAAGCTAAGCCTTTCAGAATAAAGAGAAGCAAAAATATATTTTTTTCTATAAAATAGTTTAAAATAGTTTTTATTGTGTAAAAGCACCAAAACATAAAAAACCTATATAAATGTTGTATCACTGTAATTGTACTGACCCGAAGATTAAAGCTGCCTTATCAATTTTATCACACGCGGAACGGCATTTAAAAAAACAAAAAAACAATTCCTTGTGTTTGTTCATTTTGCCTCCCAAAAATTGGAATACATAGCGATCAAAAAATGTCAGTTGATTGAAAATGGTATCAATAAAAATATCAACTCGTCCCACAAAAATCAAGCCATCACATGACTCTGATGAAATACGTAAAAATTATAGGTCTCAAAATATGGCTATGAAAAAATGTGTCCACTATTACATCAAATTCTGCATTCAAAAAGTGAAATGGCTCAGCTTGCCCTCTGGACCTTTCCATGCACCCAAACAGCAGTAAGTCATTTCCCCCCACATATGGCATGCTCAAGAAAAATTGCACAACCAATTTTGGGGTACATTTTTTCCTGTTACCCTTGCGAAAATAAAAAAATTGGGTCTAAAGTAAAATTTTTGTGAAAAAAAGTTAAATGTTCATTATTTCCTTTCATATTGTAAAACTTCATGTGAAACATCTGAAGGGTTAATAAACTTTTGAATGTGGTTTTGAGCACTTTGAGGGGTGCAGTTTTTAGAAGAGTTTCACTTATGGGTATTTTCTGTCATTTAGACCCCTCAAAGTCACTTCAAATGTAATGTGGTCCCTTAAAAAATGGTTTTGTAAATTTTGTTGAAAAAATGCGAAATCACTGGTCAAATTTTAACCCTTAGGGCCTGTGCACACGTTGCGGATTTGCTTGCGAATTTTTCCGCGCCGAATCCGCACCTCTTGGCAGAAAACGCATGTCCTTTTTTTACGCGGTTTTGACACGGTTTTGATGCGGTTTTTCATGCTTTTTTCTCATGTGTTTTTGACAGCTAAATAAAGATATGTTATTTAACAAAAAAAAAAGATTTGTGATGTCATTTCTTGTCCAACCTCCTCATTTGTCCAACCCACACTCCATTACACACACACAAATAGATATAGATAGATAGATAGATAATAAATACCAGAAGTTAGATAGATAGATAGATAGATAGATAGATAGATAGATAGATAGATAGTTAGAAATATATATAGAAAGATATATAGGTAGATAGATAGATGATAGATAAAATGGTACATAAATAGATAAAGACACATTGGCACATACACACAAAATCTTAACGCAATATAGTTAATAAAAAAAAAAAATAGGAAAAAAAATGGCGTGGGAGCCGACAGCCACGGCCAGTATTTCTAGCCTGGGAAGGGGTTAATACCCATGGATCTTCCCAGGCTATGAATATCAGCCTGCAGCGAGCCTTTACTGGCTATAAAAATAGGGGTACCCCCCAAAAAAAATGACGTGGGGTCCCCCTATAATTTATAGCCAGAAAGGCTAGGCGGACAGCTGCGGGCTGATATTCATAGCCTAGGAATGGGCCATGGATATTGGCGCCCCCCCTGGCTAAAAATACCAGCACCCAGCCGCCCCAGAAATTGGCGCATCTGTACGATGCGCCAATTCCAGCACTTAGCCCCTCTCTTCCCACTCCCCTGTAGAGGTGGGCTATGGGCTAATAAGGGTTAATATCACCTTGCTATTGTAAGGTGATATTAAGCCCGGTTAATAATAGACGCCTATCCATTATTAATCTTATATTAATAAAGGGTTAAAAAAACAACACACGCAAGAATAAATTATTTTAATTAAATAAAACACAACACGGTTTTCATATCTTTATTATATGCTCAGATCCAAGCGACGCCCTCAATCTCCTGTAATAAAGCGTAAAAAATAAAACAACCGTATACTCCCTGTCCGACACAGTCCAATTAATAACGAATGTCCCAAGACGGTCTCCCCATAGAACAGTGACATCAGGTGATGTCACTGCTCTGTAGGGACTCCAAGTGATGCACTGACAGAAGGCAATGGCTCCTGCAGTGCATCACTGAGGTTACCTGAGTTCATTCTCTCACTTTATGGTAATGCTGGGTGGGAATTTTCTCACCCAGCATTGCCGTGAGAGAATGAACTGTAGTGACGTCATTCTCTCCCGGCGGCAGAGGGATACACAGATCGATGGCGTCGGGGAATAGGTGAGTATGTGCTCAATGTTATGTGTTGTATGTCATTGTATGTCATGTGTATGTTCTGTATGTCATGTGTATGTTATATGTTGTGTATGTAATGTATATGTTTTTTTTTTTTTTTTACATTCAGCACATTAGCCGGATGATGGGACTACTACTGTCCCATCATTGGCTAATGTGTCAGTCACTGTCACTGTAGCAGGCATGGCCGGATGGGACTTGTAGTCCCATCCGACGATGCCTGCATACGCGGAGACACACACACAGCCCCGCACACAGCCGCACATACACCGATCACGCACACAGGCCTGCACACCCCCGCACATACACCGATCACGCACACAGCCCCGCACACCGCCGCACATACACCGATCACGCACACAGGCCCGCACACCCCCGCACATACACCGATCATGCACACAGGCCCGCACACCGCCGCACATACACTGATCACACAGACACCGGCACACAATCACCGCCCATGCACATAGAGCCGCACACTATACACGCCCACACTCCGCCCACACACATAGCGCCGCACACTATACACGCCCACGCACCGCCCACACACTTCCCTCCTCCCGAACTGCAGCGTTTTCACCCGCAGCAAAACCGCAGATCTTATTTAGACCTGCGGTTTTGCTGCGGAAGTGCCCGACTCAATGCAAGTCAATGGGCGCAGAAAAGCTGCAGTTCCGCACAAAGAATTGACATGCTGAGGAAAATAAAGCGCGGCCAATCCGCGCGTTTTTTTCCGCCGCATGTGCACAGCAGACCTGCGGTTCCCATAGTTTAACATTGGTAATGCACTGTGCTGCAGTTTGTGTGCGTTTCCGCACGTTGAAAAACGCAGCGGAAATGCATCTAAAACCGCAACGTGTGCACAGGGCCTTATAACTTCCTAACAAAAAAAAATTGTTTCAAAAATTGTGCTGATGTAAAGTACACTTGTGGGAAATGTTATTTATGGACTATTTTGTGTCATAACTCTCTGATTTATGGGCATAAAAATTAAAAGTTTGAAAATTGCAAAATTTTTGCCAAATTTTTATTTTTTCATAAATAAATGCAAGTCATATCAAAGAAATTTTACCACTATCATGAAGTACAATATGTCACGTAAAAGCATTCTCAGAATCAGTGGGATACGTTGAAACGTTCCAGAGTTATTACCACATAAATTGACACTGGTCAGAATTGTAAAATTTGGCCTGGTCATGAAGGTGCAAACAGCCTTGGGGGTGAAGGTGTTAAATAGTTTTATTTCTTTTCTGTTCCATTCCTTTTTTTTATAGGCACCGTCACTTTAACAAGCTAAAATAGAACACAGCATGGTGATTTATTTGGTCAAAGCCTCAGCTCAAGGTCAAAGTCACTCAGTTGATATTTTTTTCAATTCTTTTACTTTTTTTTCTCTAAAGCTGAACCTCTAGTGATAATAATGTTCAGAAGAAAAGTTACGGCAGTTTGGAATTACTAGGATTTTTTAATTATATTTTTTTAATAAAAGTACCAAGCTGAAAATACTATTAAGATAAATAGAAAAAAATAAAATAAAAACATATTGTACCCATAACTTTATATTTTTATGTAAAAGAAAAAAACGTACACATATTTGGTATTGCCGAGTCCGGAAAGACCTGTCCCATAAAACTGTCACAGTTGTTAACACCTTCAGTGAACACTGTAAAAAATAAAAAAAAGGGAGCAAAAACTATGCCTTGTCATTATACTGCTGAACAATTAGTGGAATGAAATGTGGTTAAAAAGAAAAATATATAAGATTCACCTTTTCCCTTCAAATTTGTGGGGAAATGTGGGTGCGCCTTATAATTAGAGTATACCTTATCATATATGGTGGATCGGGGTCCCAGGGTGGCTGATGGCGGAGGCAAGAGTGGGGCGATGCTGTGGGCATCAGGCTGGAAGGAGGGAGTGTTCGGAGGTGCGATACTGCAGGTGTTCGGTGGTCTGAGGTCTCCGTCAACATTTTGTGAAAGGCCGAGCCCCCGCACTTCCATAGTTTACATTGTTGTGGACTCCGGGAAAATGGCCACCGGGGGGCGCAAGCGAAGAAGGAGATCTCGGCACTAAGGTTTCGGGAGATATGATATCGGTGACGAGATCTCCATCTGCACATGTGCCACCCGGAAGCGATTTTCCCGGAGTCCACCACAATGTAAACCATGGAAGTGTGGGGGGCCATGGCAACTCACTATGACATCTTCGTCGCCATTAAAACCACTGTAACATCATCGTCACCATGGCAACTGATTTTGACATCCTCGCTGCAAAGACAATCTACTATAACATCTCATCACCTTGACAATCGATTATCATATCATCGTCGCCTTGACAAACCACTATGACATCATGTCGCCATTACAACCCACTATGACATCATAGTTGTCATGGCAATCCATTATGACTTCATCGCCGCATGGAAACCACTCTGACATCATCGTCGCCATGGAAACCACTATGCCATTGTCACCTTAGCAATCCATTATGACATCGTCGCCATGGGAACCCATAATAACATCATCATCACCATAGCAACCAATTATCACATCATTGTCGCCATGGCAACCTAGAAATACATAGTCGCCATGGTAACCCAATATGACATCATCGTTGTATTGGCAGCTGATTATGACATCATTGTCACCGTGACAACCCACTATATTATTGTTGCCATGGCAACTAACTATGACATCATCGTCACCATGACAACCCACAAAGACATCATCGTCGCCATGGCAACCCATGTTGATATCATTGTTGACATGACTACCCACTATGACTATCATCGTCACCATGGCATTATCAGTGACACAAAACACTATGACATCATCACCATGGCATCCCACTATGACATCATCGTCGTCATGGCAACCCACAAACCCATCATCGAAGCCATGCAACCATTGTGACATCATCTTCGCCATGGCAACCATTGTGACATCACTGTCACCATAAGAACCACTATGACATCATCATCACCATGGCAACCCACTATGACATCATCGTTGCTATGGCAACCCACTATGACATCATTGCCACCATGGCAACCACTGTGACATCATCATTGCCATGGCAACCACCGTGACATCATTGTCGTCATGACAACCGACTATGACATCATCGTCACCATGGCAACCACTGTGACATCATCATCACCAAGGCAACTACTGTGACATAGTCACCATGGCAACCACTGACATCTTTGTTGTCATGGCAACCACTGTAATATCACTGTCACCATGTCAACCCATTATGTCATCATGGCAACCCACTAGGACAATTTTTAACTATTATAACTTCCTAACAAAAAAATATGTTTAAAAAATGATGCAGATGTAAATTAGACATGTGTGTTATGATTTGGTAGCTGAGGAGAGCAGGCAAAAAAGGAAATACACCAGAGAGGTTGGAATCTATGGGATTGCAGTACCCTGACTAACCACCACAACTAAAGGCAGCCGTGGAGCGTACCTACGTTGGTCCTAGACGCCTCGTCACAGCCTGAGAAGCTAACTACACCTAAAGACAGAAAGATGAAAACTATCTGCCCCGGAGCAGATCCCCAAAGAACATAGAAAGCCCCCAAACATGTAATGGCGGTTAGACAAGAGGAAATACACAGACACAGACAGAAAATAGTATGAGCAGACGTTGGGGCCCAAACTTCCTAAATAGAAAAGGATAGGAAGGACACTTACTGCAATCCCAAAAAACCCTGAAAAGTACCAACACTACTAATTACAAAAACACCTGAGATCACACGACCTCTACCACCTAAATTAGTTCTCTGGTGTAACAAAACTAAACAGCAGCCACTGAAAAAACTGGAAAAGGCAAATGAACAAACAACAGTGGCTGAACTAAACTGAGAGGAGCACAAGCCCCCGGAGGGGACCCGGCAGGCCCCCACAGAAGTGCAGGACAAAATGCAAAAAGCAAGCACAAAAAACTAAAAGAAGAAAATGTCTTATCTGTTAGCAGAAGATGCAGGCACGAAACAGCAAGCTACAAAGTGAACAGGAATCAAAGATGAGACCAGAACAATTGATCACCGGCAACCCTGATGGGAGGGAACCTCCCTTATATAAGACCAGTCAGTAACACCTGATCGCCAATCTTCACAATCTTCATTGGATAGTTCAGTACTGTTTGTAACCACCAGAGGGAGCTTCTGCTCAGAATTCATTTCTAGCACATTCACAACAGTACCCCCCCCTTGAGGAGGGGTCACCGAACCCTCATTTGAGCAACCAGGTCAGTCAGGATGAGCTCTGTGATACGCACAGATGAGTCTCCTAGCATGGATGTCCGAAGCAAACACCCAAGAATTGTCCTCCTGACCATAACATCTCCACTTAACCAAATACTGGAGTTTCCGTCTAGAAAAACGAGAATTCAATATTTTCTCAACCACATACTCCAGATTGCCCTCAACCAAAACAGGGTCAGGAGGCACAGCCATAGGAACCACTGGCTCGACAAACCTCTTCAATAAGGACTTGTGGAACACGTTATGGATCTTAAATGTCCCTGGAAGAAGTAAACGAAAGGAAACAGGATTAAGAATCTCCATGATCTTATAAGGTCCAATGAACCTAGGCTTAAACTTAGGAGATGCAACTCTAATAGGGATATTTCTTGAGGACAACCAGACCAAGTCCCCCACTTCAAACCGAGGACCATCAGTCCTATGCCGGTTGGCAAACCGCTGGGCCCTCTCCTGAGAGAGGGACAACCTCTCCACTACCTGGTCCCAAATCTGCTGCATACGCTCCACAACAGAGTCAACACCTGGACAGACAGAAGCCTCCGTCTGTCCTGAAGAAAATCAAGAAAATCGAGGGTGAAACCCAAAATTGCAGAAAAATGGAGACATCAAAGTGGCAGAGCTAGCCCTATTATTAAGAGCAAACTCAGCCAAAGGCAAAAAAGAGACCCAGTCATCCTGATCAGCAGACACAAAGCATCTCAGATAAGTCTCCAATGTCTAGTTTGTTCTCTCAGTTTGTCCATTGGTCTGAGGATGAAAAGCCGAGGAGAAAGACAATTGAACACCAAGTTTAGAACAAAAAGTCCTCCAAAATCTGGAAACAAACTGGACTCCTCTGTCAGACACAATGTTCTCAGGAATGCCGTGTAACCGAACCACGTGCTGAAGGAACAAAGGCACCAATTCAGAGGAGGAAGGCAACTTAGGTAATGGCACAAGATGTATCATTTTGGAAAACCTATCACAAGTCACCCAGATAACGGTCATTCTCTGAGAAACAGGGAGGTCGGAAATGAAATCCATAGAGATATGGGTCCATGGTCTCCTGGGCACAGGCAATGGCATCAACAAACCACTAGAGCAAGAGCAAGGCTTGGAGCGAGAGCAAGTCCCGCAGGACTGCACAAATTCCCTGACGTCACGAGACAAAGTAGGCCACCAAAAGGACCGACTAACCAAGTCTCTGGTACCAAAAATTCCGGGATGACCGGCCAACGCGGAACAATGAATCTCAGACATCACACTCTTTTTCCACCGGTCTGGGACAATTTCCCAATAGGGCAGCGCTCGGGTTTATCCTCCTGACACCCTTCCAGAGCCAGTCTCAAATTGGGCGAGATGGCGGAAAGAACTACACCCTCTTTCAAAATAACAGCAGGATCAGATAACTCAGGAGAGTCCGCAAGGAAACTCCTCGAGAGGGCATCCGCCTTAACATTCTTAGTGCCAGGAAGAAAGGAAACCACAAAATTAAAACGTGTGAAAAACAAGGCCCACCTGGCCTGTCTAGGATTAAGTCGCTTGGCTGATTCCAGATAAACCAGATTTGTTGTGAATGGGTTTGAGATGAGTTCTGAGCAGAGGCTCCCTCTGGTGGTTACAAGCGGTACTAGTGAGGATTGGGAATCAGGTGTTACTGATTGGTCTTATTTAAGGGAATCATTTTCCCATCAGGGTTGCCGGTGATCAATTGTTCTGGTCTGAATCCTTCTTTCCAGTTTCCCTTGTAGCCTGCTGTGTCGTGTCTGCATCTCCTGCTATCAGATAAGACAATTTCTTATTTTGTGTTTTTGCTATATTTTTGCATTTTGTCCTGCACTTCTGTGGGGGCCTTCTGGGTCCCCTCTGGGGGCTTTTGCCCTCTCAGTTTAGTCCAGCCACTGTGTTTTGTACTTTTGCTTTTTGCAGTTTTTTCAGTGGCTGCTGTTTTTGTTACACCAGAGAACTAATTTAGGTGGTAGAGGTCGTGTGATCTCAGGTGATTTTGAAATTAGTAGAGTTGGTGTTTTTCAGGGTTTTCTGGGATTGCAGTAAGTACCCTTCCTGTCCTTTTCTATTTAGATAGTTTGGGCCCTAGCGTTTGCTCATACTATTTTCTTTCTGTGTCAGTATTTCCTCTTGTCTAACCGCCATTACATGTTTGGGGGCTTTCTATTATCTTTGGGGTTCTGCTCCGGGGCAGATAGCTTTCCTATTTCTATCTTTAGGTGTAGTTAGTTTCTCAGGCTGTGACGAGGCGTCTAGGACCATCGTAGGAACGCTCCACGGCTGCCTCTAGTTGTGGTGGTTAGTCAGGGTACTGCAATCTCATAGATTCCAACTGCTCTGGTGTATTTCCTTTTTTACCTGCACTCCTCAGCTACCGTAACATAACAGTATCACCGGCCATAAAAATTGTATGGTACTCACAGAAGGGAAAAAATATTTTGAAGGAAGAAAAGTTGTCAGAGATATTTTTCTGTTTGTTGCATTTTTTTTTTTCCCTCTGTATCTCTGGGTGCTGGGGAGGATCTTTTCTCCCAATGGAGTTTGCACAGTTGTCTGGCCGTGTGGATCAGCTTGCCACTGAGGTTCAGAGTATTGCTGCATATCTTGCTAGGTTGCCTGTTGTGGAACCTAGGATCCCCATGCCAGATTTGTTTTTAGGGGATCGAGCTAAGTTTCAGAATTTCAAAAATAATTGTAAATTGTTTCTTGCCTTAAAATCTAAGTCCTCAGGAAACGCAGCGCAGCAGGTTCAAATTGTCATCTCTCTCCTGCGCGGCGATCCTCAGGATTGGGCTTTTTCCCTCACACCTGGGGATCCTGTTTTGAGTGATGTTGATGCATTTTTTCAGGCTTTGGGGTTATTGTACGATGAGCCTAATGTCACTGATCAAGCTGAAAAAGCCTTGTTGGCATTAAATCAGGGGCTTGATGACGCTGAGTTATACTGTCAGAGATTCCGTAGGTGGGCAGTCCTGACCAAATGGAATGACGACGCTTTGGCGGCCCTTTTCCGGAAGGGTCTGTCGGATAATGTAAAGGATGTTATGGTGGGATTCCCTGTCCCCTCTGGTCTCAATGATTCTATGTCATTAGCGATTCAAATTGACAGACGTTTGCGTGAGCGGAGAAGTATGCGTGGAGTGGTGTTGCCTTGTGAGCCAGCTGCTGAGCCCATGCAGTGTGATGGAGTGGTGTCTGGGGCACAGCGTCATGAGTTTCGAAAGCGCAATGGGTTATGTTTCTACTGTGGTGATGCCTCTCATGCTATTTCAGTCTGCCCTAAGCGGGGAAGACGTTTTGCACGCTCAGTTGTCTTGGGTAGTGTTCAGACTAAGTTTTTATTAACTGTCACTCTGATATGCTCTCTGTCCTCATTTTCTGCTCAGGCTTTCGTTGATTCTGGAGCAGCTATTAACCTGATGGATTATGATTTTGCTAAACGTTGTGGATTTCCCTTGATACCCCTACAGAAGTCTATTCCCCTACTGGGGATCGATTCTACCCCTTTGGCTGAGAATAAACCCCAGTTTTCTACTCAGGTGATAATGAGGGTTGAACCTGATCACCAGGAGTGCTGCAAATTTTTGGTTCTATATAATCTGCATGACATTATCGTGCTGGGTTTCCCTTGGTTACAGTCTCATAATCCTGTTTTGGATTGGAAATCTGTGTCTGTAACCAGTTGGGGCTGCCAATGTGTTAATACCAACACTCCTGTTTTTTCTGCCTCCCCCCAGGCTGAGGATGTTCCTGACTTTTTGTTTGATTTTTCTGATGTGTTTAGCAAAAGTAAATCTGCATCCTTACCTCCCCATAGGAGCTATGACTGCGCTATTGAATTAGTGCCAGGTAGTAAATTCCCTAAGGGTCGCCTTTTTAACTTGTCTGTACCTGAACATGACGCTATGCGGTCTTATATCAAGGAATCATTGGAGAAGGGTCATATCAGACCATCCTCTTCACCCTTAGGTGCCAGTTTTTTCTTTGTGGCCAAAAAAGATGGTTCATTAAGGCCGTGTATTGATTATCGTCTCTTGAACAATATTACTGTGAAATATCAATACCCGTTACCCTTGATTTCTGACCTGTTTTCCAGGGTGAAAAACGCTACTTGGTTTACCAAGCTTGACCTCAGGGGGGCGTATAACCTTATTCGCATTAAGCACGGGGATGAATGGAAGACGGCATTTAACACCCCTGAAGGGCATTTTGAGTACCTTGTGATGCCCTTTGGGCTCACTAATGCTCCTTCCGTCTTCCAGTCCTTCATGAATGACATTTTCAGGGATTTTGTGGACAAGTTTCTGATTGTTTATTTGGATGATATCTTGATTTTTTCTAATGACTGGGACTCTCATGTGAAACATGTTCGAACTGTATTCCAGATTTTGAGAGAGAATGCTCTGTATGTGAAGGGATCAAAGTGTCTTTTTGGCGTACAGAAGATCTCATTTCTGGGATTCATTTTGTCCCCATCTGTTATTGAAATGGACCCGGTCAAGGTTCAGGCCATCTGTGATTGGGTCCAACCTACTTCATTAAAGGCTCTTCAGAGATTTTTGGGTTTTGCCAATTTTTATCGTAAATTTATTGGTAATTTCTCTGTTATTGTTAAACCATTAACTGATTTGACCAGAAAGGGTTCTGATGTGGTGAATTGGCCTCCTGAGGCAGTCTCTGCGTTTCAGGAACTTAAGCAGAGATTCACTTCTGCTCCTGTTCTACGGCAGCCTGATGTTTCTCTGCCATTTCAGGTGGAGGTTGATGCCTCTGAAATTGGGGCAGGTGCCGTTTTGTCCCAAAAAGATCCAGAGACCTCTAAAAGTAACCCTTGTGCCTTTTTCTCTCGAAAATTTTCTCCTACTGAACGTAATTATGACGTGGGTAATCGGGAGTTATTGGCCATGAAGTGGGCTTTTGAAGAGTGGAGACATTGGCTGGAGGGAGCCAAACATCAGGTGGTGGTCCTTACGGACCATAAGAATCTGGTCTATCTGGAATCTGCCAAGCGACTCAATCCTAGACAGGCCAGGTGGGCCTTGTTTTTCACACGTTTTAATTTTGTGGTTTCCTTTCTTCCTGGCACTAAGAATGTTAAGGCGGATGCCCTCTCGAGGAGTTTCCTTGCGGACTCTCCTGAGCTATCTGATCCCTCTGTTATTTTGAAGGAGGGTGTAGTTCTTTCCGCCATCTCGCCTAATTTGAGACTTGCTCTGGAGGGGTGTCAGGAGGATAGGCCCGAGCGCTGCCCTGTTGGAAAATTGTTTGTCCCGGACCAATGGAAAAAGAGTGTGATGTCTGAGATTCATTGTTCCGCATTGGCTGGGCATCCCGGAATTTTTGGTACCAGAGACTTGGTTAGTCGGTCCTTTTGGTGGCCTACCTTGTCTCGCGATGTCAGGGAATTTGTGCAGTCCTGCGGGACTTGCTCTCGCTCCAAGCCTTGCTCTCGCTCTAGTGGTTTGTTGATGCCATTGCCTGTGCCCAAGAGACCATGGACCCATATCTCTATGGATTTCATTTCCGATCTTCCTGTTTCTCAGAGAATGACCACCATCTGGGTAATTTGTGATAGGTTTTCCAAAATGATACATCTTGTGCCATTACCTAAGTTGCCTTCCTCCTCTGAATTGGTGCCGTTGTTCCTTCAGCACGTGGTTCGTTTACACGGCATTCCTGAGAACATTGTGTCTGACAGAGGAGTCCAGTTTGTTTCCAGATTTTGGAGGACTTTTTGTTCTAAACTGGGTGTTCAATTGTCTTTCTCCTCGGCATTTCATCCTCAGACCAATGGTCAAACTGAGAGAACAAACCAGACATTGGAGACTTATCTAAGATGCTTTGTGTCTGCTGATCAGGATGACTGGGTCTCTTTTTTGCCTTTGGCTGAGTTTGCTCTTAATAATAGGGCTAGCTCTGCCACTTTGATGTCTCCGTTTTTCTGTAATTCTGGGTTTCACCCTCGATTTTCTTCAGGACAGACGGAGGCTTCTGTCTGTCCAGGTGTTGACTCTGTTGTTGAGCGTATGCAGCAGATTTGGGACCAGGTAGTGGAGAGGTTGTCCCTCTCTCAGGAGAAGGCCCAGCGGTTTTGCTAACCGGCATAGGACTGATGGTCCTCGGTTTAAAGTGGGGGACTTGGTCTGGTTGTCCTCAAAGAATATTCCTATGAGAGTAGCATCTCCTAAATTTAAGCCTAGGTTCATTGGACCTTATAAGATCATGGAGATTATTAATCCTGTTTCTTTTCGTTTGCTTCTTCCAGGGACATTTAAGATCCATAACGTGTTCCACAAGTCCTTGTTGAAGAGGTTTGTTGAGCCAGTGGTTCCTGCTGCTGTGCCTCCTGACCCTGTTTTGGTTGAGGGCAATCTGGAGTATGTGGTTGAGAAAATATTGGATTCTCGTTTTCTAGACGAAGACTCCAGTATTTGGTTAAATGGAGAGGTTATGGTCAGGAAGATAATTCTTGGGTGTTTGCTTCGGACATCCATGCTAGGAGACTTATCCGTGCGTATCATAGAACTCATCCTGACCGACCTGGTTGCTCAAATGAGGGTTCGGTGACCCCTCCTCAAGGGGGGGGTACTGTTGTGAATGGGTTTGAGATGAGTTCTGAGCAGAGGCTCCCTCTGGTGGTTACAAGCGGTACTAGTGAGGATTGGGAATCAGGTGTTACTGATTGGGCTTATTTAAGGGAATCATTTTCCCATCAGGGTTGCCGGTGATCAATTGTTCTGGTCTGAATCCTTCTTTCCAGTTTCCCTTGTAGCCTGCTGTGTCGTGTCTGCATCTCCTGCTATCAGATAAGACAATTTCTTATTTTGTGTTTTTGCTATATTTTTGCATTTTGTCCTGCACTTCTGTGGGGGCCTTCTGGGTCCCCTCTGGGGGCTTTTGCCCTCTCAGTTTAGTCCAGCCACTGTGTTTTGTACTTTTGCTTTTTGCAGTTTTTTCAGTGGCTGCTGTTTTTGTTACACCAGAGAACTAATTTAGGTGGTAGAGGTCGTGTGATCTCAGGTGATTTTGAAATTAGTAGAGTTGGTGTTTTTCAGGGTTTTCTGGGATTGCAGTAAGTACCCTTCCTGTCCTTTTCTATTTAGATAGTTTGGGCCCTAGCGTTTGCTCATACTATTTTCTTTCTGTGTCAGTATTTCCTCTTGTCTAACCGCCATTACATGTTTGGGGGCTTTCTATTATCTTTGGGGTTCTGCTCCGGGGCAGATAGCTTTCCTATTTCTATCTTTAGGTGTAGTTAGTTTCTCAGGCTGTGACGAGGCGTCTAGGACCATCGTAGGAACGCTCCACGGCTGCCTCTAGTTGTGGTGGTTAGTCAGGGTACTGCAATCTCATAGATTCCAACTGCTCTGGTGTATTTCCTTTTTTACCTGCACTCCTCAGCTACCGTAACATAACACAGATTCTTATGGTCCGTGAGGACCACCACCTGATGTTTGGCTCCCTCCAGCCAATGTCTCTACTCCTCAAAAGCCCACTTCATGGCCAATAACTCCCGATTACCCACGTCATAATTACGTTCAGTTGGAGAAAATTTTCGAGAGAAAAAGGCACAAGGGTTACTTTTAGAGGTCTCTGGATCTCTTTGGGACAAAACGGCACCTGCCCCAATTTCAGAGGCATCAACCTCCACCTGAAATGGCAGAGAAACATCAGGCTGCCGTAGAACAGGAGCAGAAGTGAATCTCTGCTTAAGTTCCTGAAATGCAGAGACTGCCACAGGAGGCCAATTCACCACATCAGAACCCTTTTTGGTCAAATCAGTCAATGGTTTAACAATAACAGAGAAATTACCAATAAATTTACGATAAAAATTGGCAAACCCCAAGAATCTTTGAAGAGCCTTTAATGAAGTAGGTTGGACCCAATCACAGATGGCCTGAACCTTGACCGGGTCCATTTCAATAACAGATGGGGACAAAATGAATCCCAGAAATGAGATCCTCTGTACGCCAAAAATACACTTTGATCCCTTCACATACAGAGCATTCTCTCTCAAAATCTGGAACACAGTCCGAACATGTTTCACATGAGAGTCCCAGTCATTGGAAAAAATCAAGATATCATCCAAATGAACAATCAGAAATTTATCCACAAAATCCCTGAAAATGTCATTCATGAAGGACTGGAAGACAGAAGGAGCATTAGTGAGCCCAAAGGGCATCACTAGGTACTCAAAATGCCCCTCTGGGGTATTAAATGCTGTCTTCCATTCATCCCCGTGCTTAATGCGAATAAGGTTATATGCCCCCCTGAGGTCAAGCTTGGTAAACCAAGTAGCACTTTTCACCCTGGAAAACAGGTCAGAAATGAAGGGTAACGGATATTGATATTTCACAGTGATATTGTTCAAGAGACGATAATCAATACACGGCCTTAATGAACCATCCTTTTTGGCCACAAAGAAAAAACCGGCACCCAAGGGTGAAGAGGATGGTCTGATATGACCCTTCTCCAATGACTCCTTGATATAAGACCGCATAGCGTCATGTTCAGGTACAGATAAGTTAAAAAGGCGACCTTTAGGGAATTTACTACCAGGCACTAATTCAATAGCGCAGTCATAGCTCCTATGGGGGGGCAAGGATGCAGATTTACTTTCGCTAAACACATCAGAAAAATCAGTCAAAAAGTCAGGAACATCCTGAGCCTGGGGGGAGGCAGAAAAAACAGGAGTGTTGGTATTAACACATTGGCAGCCCCAACTGGTTACAGACACAGATTTCCAATCCAAAACAGGATTATGAGACTGTAACCAAGGGAAACCCAGTACGATAATGTCATGCAGATTATACAGCACCAAAAATTTGCAACGCTCCTGATGATCAGGTTCAACCCTCATTATCACCTGAGTAGAGAACTGAGGTTTATTCTCAGCCAAAGGGGTAGAATCGATCCCCAGTAGGGGAATAGACTTCCGTAGGGGTATCAAGGGAAACCCACAACGTTTAGCAAAATCAAAATCCATCAGGTTAATAGCTGCTCCCGAATCAACAAAAGCCTGAGCAGAAAATGTGGACAGGGAGCAAATCAGGGTAACAGTCAACAAAAATTTAGTCTGAACACTACCCAAGACAACTGAACGTGCAAAACATCTTCCCCGCTTAGGGCAGACTGAAATAGCATGAGAGGCATCACCACAGTAGAAACATAACCCATTGCGTTTTTGAAACTCATGACACTGTGCCCCAGAAGCCACTCTATCACACTGCATGGGTTCAGAAGCTGGTTCACAAGGCAACACTGTTCCACGCATACCTCTACGCTCACGCAAACGTCTGTCAATTTGAATCGCTAATGACATAGAATCATTGAGACCAGAGGGGACAGGGAATCCCACCATAACATCCTTTACATTCTCTGACAGACCCTTCCGAAAAAGGGCTGCCAAAGCATCGTCATTCCATTTGGTCAGGACTGCCCACCTTCGGAATCTCTGACAGTATAACTCAGCGTCATCAAGCCCCTGATTTAATGCCAACAAGGCTTTTTCAGCTTGATCAGTGACATTAGGCTCATCGTACAATAACCCCAGAGCCTGAAAAAAATGCATCAACATTACTCAAAACAGGATCCTCAGGTGTCATGGAAAAAGCCCAATCCTGAGGATCGCCGCGCAGGAGAGAGATGACAATTTGAACCTGCTGTGCTGCATTCCCTGAGGACTTAGATTTCAAGGCAAAAAACAACTTACAGTTATTTTTGAAATTCAGAAATTTAGCTCGATCCCCTAAAAACAAATCTGGCATGGGAATCCTAGGTTCCACAACAGGCAACCCTGCAAGATAGGTAGCAATACTCCGAACTTCAGTGGCAAGCTGGTCCACACGGCCAGACAACTGTGCAAACTCCATTGAGAGGAAAAAAAAATCCTCCTCAGCATTCAGAGATACAGAGGGAAAAAAAAAAAATCTCTGACAACTCTGACAATCTTCTTTCTTTAACACTATTTTTCCCTTCTGTGAGTACCATACAAATATCAGTTTTTGGGCCGGTGATACTGTTATGATTTGGTAGCTGAGGAGAGCAGGCAAAAAAGGAAATACACCAGAGAGGTTGGAATCTATGGGATTGCAGTACCCTGACTAACCACCACAACTAAAGGCAGCCGTGGAGCGTGCCTACGTTGGTCCTAGACGCCTCGTCACAGCCTGAGAAGCTAACTACACCTAAAGACAGAAAGAGGAAAACTATCTGCCCCAGAGCAGATCCCCAAAGAACATAGAAAGCCCCCAAACATGTAATGGCGGTTAGACAAGAGGAAATACACAGACACAGACAGAAAATAGTATGAGCAAATGTTGGGGCCCAAACTTCTTAAATAGAAAAGGATAGGAAGGACACTTACTGCAATCCCAAAAAACCCTGAAAAGTACCAACACTACTAATTACAAAAACACCTGAGATCACACGACTTCTACCACCTAAATTAGTTCTCTGGTGTAACAAAACTAAACAGCAGCCACTGAAAAAACTGGAAAAGGCAAATGAACAAACAACAGTGGCTGAACTAAACTGAGAGGAGCACAAGCCCCCGGAGGGGACCCGGCAGACCCCCACAGAAGTGCAGGACAAAATGCAAAAAGCAAGCACAAAAAACTAAAAGAAGAAAATGTCTTATCTGTTAGCAGAAGATGCAGGCACGAAACAGCAAGCTACAAAGTGAACAGGAATCAAAGATGAGACCAGAACAATTGATCACCGGCAACCCTGATGGGAGGGAACCTCCCTTATATAAGACCAGTCAGTAACACCTGATCGCCAATCTTCACAATCTTCATTGGATAGTTCAGTACTGTTTGTAACCACCAGAGGGAGCTTCTGCTCAGAATTCATTTCTAGCACATTCACAACACATGTGGTAAATGTGATAACTATTTTGTATGATATAACCCTCTGGTTTAAAGGCATTAGAAGGAAAATTTGTAAATTGTAAAATTTTTTTAATTTTCACCAAATTTCCAATATTTTTCCAAATAAAATGCATGTCATATCGAACAAATTTTTATCAATATCATGAAGTACAATATGTTTTGAGAAAACATTTTCAAAATCACTGAGATCGTTGAAGCATTCCAGAGCCATCAACCCATAAATTGACACTGGTCAGAATTGTAAAATTTGGCCTGGTCATGAAGGTGAGAACAAGCTTGGGTAGTAAAGGGAGTATCACAGAGTGCTTAAAAATGATAAAAAATCATACTCGTCTAATTGATCCCCCATGCTTCCGCTGGTCATGCAGAAATGTGGACAGTGCAGCAGTTATGTGCCATACTACTGGGATCACTGCTCTGCAAATGGTAGTCATGATGCATCGCTAGGGAAGAAAACAGGTGAGTACTTTTGTTACTTTACAATATTGGCAGCCAGCTTAAACAAAATAAATAAATTCTTAATGCTGTTTAACCTCTGTAATAATAACATAAAATATGTTATAATATGTAGTAATTATATTATTTATAGCCAAAGTTAAGTTACTACTCTATGATTATACGCTGACCAATGGTGAATCAAATAGAAGAAAAAATTCCAAGTGCTGGCTACTTAAATAAAATCTTCAAATCTGTAATTCCATTTTAAATTATTAAAATTCATGATGACAGGTAGAACAGTTTCTGGCATTTACTGCCCTTGATCACTGAGTATGTTACATGATACAAAGATATATACACTGCTCAAAAAAATAAAGGGAACACTTAAACAACAGAATATAACTCTAAGTAAATCAAACTTCTGTGAAATCAAACTGTCCACTTAGGAAGCAACACTGATTGACAATCAATTTCACATGCTGTTGTACAAATGGAATAGACAACAGATGGAAATTATTGGCAATTATCAAGACACACTCAATAAAGGAGTGGTTCTGCAGGTGGGGACCACAGACCACATCTCAGTACCAATGCTTTCTGGCTCATGTTTTGGTCACTTTTGAAAGTTGGATGTGCTTTCACACTCGTGGTAGCATGAGGCGGACTCTACAACCCACACAAGTGGCTCAGGTGGTGCAGCTCATCCAGGATGGCACATCAATGTGAGCTGTGGCAAGAAGGTTTGCTGTGTCTGTCAGCGCAGTGTCCAGAGGCTGGAGGCACTACAAGGAGACAGGTCAGTACACCAGGAGACGTGGAGGGGGCCGTAGGAGGGCAACAACCCAGCAACAAGACCGCTACCTCCACCTTTATGCAAGGAGGAACAGGAGGAGCACTGACAGAGACCTGCAAAATGACCTCTAGCAGGCCACAAATGTGCATGTGTCTGCACAAATGATTAGAAACCGACTCCATTAGGATGGTCTGAGTGCCTGACGTCCACAGATGGGGGTTGTGCTCACAGCCCAACACCGTGCAGGACGCTTGGCATTTGCCACAGAACACCAGGATTGGAAAATTCGCCACTGGCGGCGCCCTGTGCTCTTCACACATAAAAGCAGGTTCACACTGAGCACATTTGACAGACGTGACAGAGTCTGGAGACGCCATGGAGAGCGATCTGCTGCCTGCAACATCCTTCAGCATGACCGGTTTGGCAGTGGGGCAGTAATGATGTGGGGTGGCATTTCTTTGGAGGGCCACACAGCCCACCATGTGCTCGCCAGAGGTAGCCTGACTGCTATTAGGTATCGAGATGAGATCCTCAGATCCCTTGTGAGACCATATGCTTGTGCGGTTGGGCCTGGGTTCCTCCTAATGCAGGACAATGCCAGACCTCATGTGGCTGGAGTGTGTCAGCAGTTCCTGCAAGATGAAGGCATTGAAGCTATGGACTGGCCCGCCCATTCCCCAGACCTGAATCCGATTGAGCACCTGGGACATCATGTCTCGCTCCATCCACCAACGTCACGTTGCACCACAGACTGTCCACGAGTTGGCGGATGCTTTAGTACAGGTCTTGGAGGAGATCCCTCAAAAGACCATCCGCATCTCATCAGGAGCATGCCCAAGCGTTGTAGGGAGGTCATGTAGGCACTTGGAAGCCACATACACTACTGAGCATCATTTTGACTTGTTTTAAGGACATTACATTCCACTTTAATTTTGTGGGTGACTCCAAATCCAGGCCTCTACTGGTTAATAAATTTGATTTCCATTGATGATTTTTGTGTGATTTGGTTGTCAGCACATTCAACTTTGTACAGAACAAATGATTCAATGAGAATATTTCATTCATTCAGATCTAGGATGTGTTATTTGAGTGTTCCCTTTATTTTTTTGAGCAGTGCATTATTCCTGAATAATTTATAATGGAATTAAAGTTTTGAAGATTTTATTTAAGTTGCCAGCACTTTAAATTTTTTCTTCTATTTATATTAATTATAGTAATTAGTCAACTCAGAACGAAATATGAATATTTATGCATATTTATCTGGTCCTGTTCCTATCCCATCAGTGACAATATCTCCAAGGAGTTTGTATATTCTCCCCGGGTTTACATGGGTTTCCTTCGGGTTCTCCGGTTTCCTCCCACACTCCTATACTGACATACTGACAAGGAATTTAGATTGTAAAACCCAATGAGGACAATGATGATAATGTCTGTAAAGCTAAACTATACATGTCACTTTGTTCAGGTAAAACAAGAAACACATCAAACTATTGTTGCACTATAAAGGTATTTGATGTGTTACATGAACCTACAAATGCAGTCCCAATCTAAATTCCTGTAGGACTAACTTAATTTCCTTCTATGACAGAATCACAGTAGATATACTATATCTTGACTTCAGCAAAGCATTTGACAAAATATCTCATACCATCCTTATTGAAAAAATGATTAAGTATGGAATGGACAAGGCAACTGTTAGGTGGATTCTTAACTGGCTTAATGATCGGACCCAATGAGTGGCCATAAATAGCTGTACATCCAGTTGGAAGAATTTCTCAAGTGGGGTTCCACAGGGCTCTGTCCTGGGCCCTCTGATGTTCAAAATCGTTATCAATGATTTAGATGAAGGAATCGAGGATAAACTGATTTAATTTGCTAATGATGCAAAGCTTAGAGGGATAGCAAATCTACATATGTAATTGCCAGTTGGCCACTGTCACCGGATCCCATAAGGCACCATGACAGTGTCACTTGTGCAGGAGCAGTTCGTGGCCGCAAGGCCACGAACTGCGCCTGCGCAAGTGACATACAGTATATACTCGAGTATAAGCTAATAAGCCAGTGGGGGAGGGGGAGAGGCAGGAAAGAGCAGCTGTGACAGCATACTCAACCACTGCTGGCGCGGTGGCTGCAATGTCTCTGCATCTCTCTCTGTTTTCCCAGCTTCCAGCAGCACTTCCTGTATTCAGCGGTCACGTGGTACTGCTCATTAAAGTAATGAATATGGACATATCGCCATGCCCATAGGCATGGAGCTCATACTCATTACTTTAATGAGCGGTATCACCTGACCGCTGAATACAGGAAGTGCTGCTGGAAGCTGGGAAAACAGAGAGAGATGCAGGAATGGTGCAGCCACAGCGAGAGGAGAATGTGGGAGGACGAGTGAGGACCGGGGGGGAGCGGAGCCAAGGCAAGCCATGCATACAGGATGGGCCCAGGGAGCCATGCATACAGGATGGGACCAGGGAGCCATGCATACAGGATGGGCCCAGGGAGTCATGCATACAGGATGGGCCCAGGGAGCCATGCATACAGGATGGGCCCAGGGAGCCATGCATACAGGATGGGACCAGGGAGCCATGCATACAGGATGGGCCCAGGGAGCCATGCATACAGGATGGGACCAGGGAGCCATGCATACAGGATGGGCCCAGGGAGTCATGCATACAGGATGGGCCCAGGGAGCCATGCATACAGGATGGGCCCAGGGAGCCATACATACAGGAGGGGGAGCCACACATAGCAGGACAGGGATGGGGGGAGCCACACATACCAGGACAGGGACGGGGGGAGACACACATAGCAGGACAGGGACGGGGAGAGCCACACATAGCAGGACAGGGACGGGGAGAGCCACACATAGCAGGACAGGGACGTGGGAGCCACACATAGCAGGACAGGGATGAGGGAAGCCACACATAGCAGGACAGGAATAGGGGAGTGACACACATAGCAGGACAGGGACGGAGGAGCCACACATAGCAGGACAGGGATGGGGAGCCACACATAGCAGGACATGGACAGGGGGAGCCACACATAGCAGGACTGGGACGGGGAGAGCCACACATAGCAGGACAGGGATGGAGGGAGCCACACATAGCAGGACAGGGATGGTAGGAGCCACACATAGCAGGACAGGGATGGGGGAGCCACACATAGCAGGATAGGGACGGGGGAGCCACACATAGCAGGACAGGGATGGGGAGCCACACATAGCAGGACAGGGACGGGGGAGCCACACATAGAAGGACAGGGACAGGGAAGCTACACATTGCAGGACAGGGACGAGGGAGCCCCACATACCAGGACAGGATGGGGGGACAATGCATACCAGGCTTATACTTGAGTCAATAAGCTTACCCAGTTTTCCGTGGCAAAATTAAGTGCCTCGGCTTAAACTCTGGTCGACTTATACTCGAGTATATATGGTACACGTCTCCGCTATTCCCACGCATGCGCAGTAACAGCCACAACTGCGCACTCTACACATGCTGCTCCTGTCAGCACCACTAAACATACACATATGTTAATTTCACTGCACTCCCGATGCGATAGCATCGGGCATATTTCTAGTCTACATATATAATTGCCAGTTGGCCGCTGTCACTGAATCCCATAAGGCACAGCCGCAGTGTCACTTACGCAGGCGCAGTTCGTGGCTGCAAGGCCACGAACTGCGCCTGTGCAAGTGACATACGGTATATACTTGAGTATAAGCCAGCAAACCAGCGGGGGAGGTGGAACGGCAGGAGAGAGCAGCTGTGACAGCATACTCACCCACTCCTGGCGAGGTGGCTGCAATATCCCTGCATCTCTCTGTTTTCCCGGCTTCCAGCAGCACTTCCTGTATTCAGCGGTCATGTGGTACTGCTCATTAAAGTAATGAATATGGATGCGTCTCCACGCCCATAGGCTTTAATGAGCGGTATCACCTGACCGCTGAATACAGGAAGTGCTGCTGGAAGCCGGGTAAACAGAGAGAGATGCAGGAATGGTGCAGCCACAGCGCGAGGAGGACAGGGGAGGACGAGTGAGGACCAGGGGAGCCAAGCCAAGGCAAGCAATGCAAACAGGATGGGACCATGGAGCCACACATACAGGATGGGCCCAGGGAGCCATGCATACAGGATGGGCCCAGGGAGCCATGCATACAGGATGGGCCCAGGGAGCCATGCATACAGGATGGGACCATGGAGCCACGCATACAAGATGGGACCAGGGAGCCATGCATACAGAATGGGCCCAGGGAGCCATGCATACAGGATGGGACCAGGGAGCCAAGCATACAGGATGGGCCCAGGGAGCCATGCATCCTCTTTGGTCAGACCTCATCAACTGTTGCAAGTTCAGAGAACACAGACCAAAATGGTGACCGTTGTGAAAGCAATGTCCTATGAGGAATGGTTAGAGGTTTTGGGAATGAAAACTGAGAGGAGACTTAATAGCTGCGTACAAATATCTCAAGGGCTGTCACATTGTAGAAGGATCATCTTTATTCTCATTTGAACAAGATAAGACTAGAAGCAATGGGATTAAACTGAACGGGAGGAAACATAGATTAGTTATTAGAAAAAACTTTTTGACAATGAGGGTGATCAACGAGTGGAACAGGCTGCCTTGAGAGGTAGTGATCATTTCTCCTTCAATGGAAGTCTTCAAACAGAGGCTGGACAGACATCTGTCATGGATGATTTACTGAATCCTTCATTGATTAGTGGGTTGGACCCGATGACCCAAGAGGTCCCTTCCAACTTTAGCATTCTATGATTCTATGATTTAAAAGAAGCACAATATGCATTAATATAGATAAAATTCTCACAGCCAAATAATATGCAGATTACTGATGGCGCTCTTAGAACAAAATTAACATAGTTGGACATCAACAAATATTGCCTACACTGTGATCTTGGTGATCTTATAATTTTGTGGCTGTGCCATTGCATTGCATTTAGTAAACCCACATGACCCCTACCTGTGACTGTAGAACTGATGTGGATGGAGATATGCAGTGACCAGTGAATTTTTCTCCCTAAGAAAAGAATGGCAGGGTGAAAATCAATGGTTGATTTTTTAGTCCTGTTAAGCTGTTTCTATGATAGTGAAATAAATTCAGGTGACTTTATTTTTTACATCACAGAAAAATATAAACTTAGCCAATGTTCTTTTCAGCATAATGTTTTCTCTGTTACTCTGTAACATTGTTTTTACAGAAAACCGAGAAACATTTCTTTTAACAACCCTATTGATTTTAATGCCACAAGTAGACTATGTTCATTTAGGAAATTCTTCAATGTATAATAGTAAAGCCTGGTGTGTATTTATTATCAGAATGGAAAGCCACTGTGAACAGCAGGGAGAAAAAAAGTGCCATGACTAGATTAGGGTTGATGGGAACACAGACTCCACCAAAACTCTATCACAGCCACTCATAGGAGAGAAATCTTTAAATGTACAAAGCTCTATTCTTTAAAGTCTATGGGAGTTATGGGAATGGGTAAGTTAGTACTTCCTTACGCTTGAAAAAGGATTCATATGTACATGTGTCCATTAGCAGACCTAACAACTGTAAGAGAGGGTGGGCTTTAACCAAGGCCGGCTCCAGGTTTTTATGGGCCCCGGGCGAAAGAGTCTCAGTGGGCCCCTTTAACACAGAACCTAGCCACACATTTAGCCTTCTCACCATACAATCCCATATAGGCGACCACCATATGTATTGCCTGCCACCAGTGGCGTTCCGTGAATAGAGCAGACTAAGCAGCTGCTATGGGGCCCAGACAGGTGAGGGGGCCCACGACGGCCGCTGTCGTTTGGCAGCTGTGCTGTGCTGACACAGTACTATCTCCTTTAATTAAATATAAGCGACGGCCGGACACTGTAAACCCCCTTGAAGGTCCCCTTTCCTTGTTGTCTCCTGGTCAGCAGTTGGCTTAAGTCTCTGGCTGCATTTGCATAAGAAAGCCAGCCTGCAGCCAGAGACACGTGCATCACAGGAAGCAGAAAACATTCATAAGTTTCACTCAGGGAAGAGATACACAAGAAGGTGAGTCCTGCTGGCTGGGGTATGGGGGGATTTTTTTGTTGAATGTGTCCCCTCACTGTGCTGGCACTTTATATTTACAATGGCTAGCCTCTGGCTGCACTTTGCACCTTAGGGAGTGAGGGGGTCCTGATTGCAGGCACTGTGGAGGGTGGAGGAGGGGGGCTCTGCATGCACTGTGGTGGAGGAGGATTGCCCTGAATGCACTGCAGCCACCCTTCTGTACTCCTCACAATGCTTCTCCATTAGAGCTGGTTTCATGTGATTTAACCCCTGTACCACCACCAGGCAGGATGATGCTTCCTAGCTGTAGGTAAGACCTTCAGTCTATGTCCCACCACCAACTTCACTGTCAAGGTGTGCAACAATGCATGTTCATGCAATACTAAAAATGTGCAATGCCCTGGAAATCATGGTGCAGCCAATAAATGTTACTAATTTATTCTGCTCCTTCACCCCAGAGGCATGCACCTGGGAGACAGCAAGTACATGGGGCGTGCTGAGCTCATGAGGTGCCTGAGAGTGGAAGTTCTGCAGATGTTATGGAAGATATTGTGTGCGGCATTTCTGTGTCCCCTTACCTGTGATAAAATGTGTCTTGTAGTTTGTACACATGTTGGAACTTTGCATAGCTTACATATTCCAATCATTTCATATACAAAGATATGACATCCGTCTACCTGTCTTATATGATGCCATGAATGATGGGCATTGCTTGTACCTGCTGTCAGATTAGGTACCACACTTCTTACATCGGAGCACACTATGCAGCATGTTCCCTGTCAGGCTAGGTTCACATTTATACGCCTGCAGACTTAATGCGTTGGACGTATACATTAAAACGTATGCCATGCATCAACCTACAAATTTAAACAAGTACATTTGATACATATCGTACTTCCATCTTTGTCTCTATATGTTTTTTTACTTAAAAAGAATCATTTTTTTTCCATCCAGTTTTACTGGTGTCAACAGTCCCATCCCATTCCATTTTGGCATCAGTTCTGTGAGGAGGTGTCCAGAGGAATAAACTTTTTTTCACCCCACATTAAAAACGCGTACCTTTGGTCAATTATGTTTTTTTCCCACAATACAACGTGATCAGGGCAAAACATAGTCAGAAGAACATTTTTTTTACACTACGTGTTGCCCATTATGGTTTGTGTATGCCTCCATATACGTCTGAATACCATTTTTTTTTGCAATTCAGACATATTTGTCCAGCAGACTGCACTGTATAAATGTGAGCCAAGCCTAAAGAAGTCCTTTTTGTCCAAGGAGGATAAAGCACATCATAAACACAAGTCCATACTGTGTGTTGCTGCTTTGCAGTGTGTATTTTGCCATGCTGATTTTACAGGTGAAAGGTATTTACTTTGAGCCTTTTTTTGGTTGTAATGGTGAATGCTTCAGGATTATCAATGACCAAAGGGGCGGCAAAGTTTTCAGCCGCCCTGGGCCCCACAAACAGTTGCTACGCCACTGCACACACAAGATGGTGAGCCTGGCTGGGGGTCGATTTTTTTGTTAAATGTGTCCCCTCACTGTGCTGGCACTTTACATTTACAATGGCTCTGACTGCACTTTGCACCTTAGGGAGGGGGGCCCGGCTGCACGCACTGTGGAGGGTGTAGGGGGCCCTGCATGCACTGCAGGTGTGTGTGTGTGTGGAGTTAAGAGCACCTGTTTTTTTTTGGGGGGGGGCCCCATTCAGACTTTTGCTATGGGGCCCCATGATTTCTATGTACGCCCCTGCCTGCCACCCATATAGCCTTCCCCTTATCCCCACATATTTCCTTCCCCACATATATATATGCATGGTAGGTATATATATGCCTGCCACACAACCTAGGTATATGTGTATCCCCATCATCATTGCCTCCCCATCATCATCGCCTCCCCATCATCATCATCATTGCCTCCCCATCATCATCGCCTCCCCATCATCATTGCCTCCCCATCATCATCGCCTTCCCATCATCATCATCATCGTCTCCCCATCATCATTGCCTCCCCATCATCATCATCACTGCCTCACTACATACACACACACTGATACACATACACACCTCACATCTCACCTGTCCGGCGTCCACGCTCTCTCTGCCACAGCCGGCCCCTGAATGATGATGTCATTCAGCGGCGCTGCTGTGAGAGGAAGCGCAGGCGCCCCCTGGAGCCCGGAGCTGCGGCAGCGGAGGCACGGGGAGAGGTAAGTATTGTGCCAGCTGCTGCCGGGGCCCTGAGCAAGCGGGGTGGGCCCTGTGGCGGCGCTGGCACCGCTCTTCTCCGCTGATGGGGGCCGGGTGCCCGACGGCGAGTGGGCCTCCCCGCCTGCTCAGGGCCCCGGCACTTGCCCCGGTATGCCAGGTGCTGACGCCGGCCCTGGCTTTAACCCCTTTACCCCCCAAGGTGGTTTGCATGTTAATGACCAAGCCAATTTTTACAATTTTGACCACTGTCACTTTATGAGGTAATAACTCTGGAACGCTTCAACGGATCCCACTGATTCTTTCGTGACATATTGTACTTCATGATAGTGGTAAAATTTCTTCGATATAACTTGCGATTATTTGTGAAAAAAATGAAATTTAGAGAAAATTTGGAAAATGTTGCAATTTTCAGACTTTGAATTCTTATGCCCTTAAATCAGAGAGATATGTAACACAAAATAGTTAATAAATAACATTTCTACATATCTACTTTACACCAGCACAATTTTTGAAACTTTTTTTTGTTAGGAAGTTGTAAGGGTTAAAATTTGACCAGCGATTTCTCATTTTTCCAACAAAATTTAAAAAAAACATTTTTTAGGGACCACCTCAACTTTGAGTGGTCTATATAATAGAAAATACCCAATAGTGACACCATTCTAAAAACTGCACCCCTCAAGGCGCTTTAAAACCACATTCAAGAAATGTATTAACCCTTCAGGTGGTTCACAGGAATTTTTGAAATGTGTAAAAAAATGAACATTTAACTTTTTTTTCACAAAAAATTTACTTTAGACACATTTTTTGTATTTTCACAAAGGTAACAGGAAAAAATGGACCCCAAAATTTTGTTGTGCAATTTCTCTTGAGCATGCCAATACCCTATATGTCTGGAAAACTGTAAAACACTGGCTGGGAGATGGACTCACTAACACTATCTGTATTCTTCACACTGACGGTTGCTTCATCACTGGAGTAGTTCTCACCCATTTCAGAGTATAAATAATCTGAGTTAGAGTCCAAAACAACGTTAAACAGTTCAGCTTTATTTTCCTCCGGACACAGCACATTCAAGACACCATTAGCACGCCTGACACGGTACCAGCAATACATTTTCCACAATGCCGCATCTCTTCTTCTGTTAAACCAGAATGCACCACAAAGTAAATTCTGGACGAGGAGTCCGGTGAAAATGGCACTTTGATCTCTTTCCCTGGAGACACTTCAATCCAGTCACAGAAATACACATCTACTAGGTCATCCACCCCCTTTTGGTTATCCTGCCCGTGTACTCGCCTCTGCTACAGCATGCACACTTCTGCTGAGCGTTCCCACAGTGGCTCTATCACTGGCAATACAACTTCATCAGCCCACCAACTACTGGCTGATGGTCCCATGGTGATTCCTTCACCGGCTACACTACTGCTGGTACCTTTATTCACTTCTGTCTTCCTGTCCGTTACAAAGCTCAGGACCAGGGACATCCGAGCAGCAACAGGGTCCGCCCCCGACTGACTCTATCTGTAAAGTCCCTCACACTAGTTCCCGACCAACACTTTACCTACTTAACCCCTTGGTGTCCTACAAGTCTTCACTACACTGGATGTGCTCAATGTCCCCACCTTGTGTCTTACCACTGTACTACACAAACCATCTAATAACTCTCTAACTTGTCCACTGATATGCCCCCATCTAGTGGCCCTTTGCAGAACTACATTTACCCAAATGTAACTACTATACTACAAGTGCCCTCCTCTAATGTTCCCAAAGGATGCATTACCTTACCTAAATCTATATGAAATATCATACAACAGACCCTGGAATAAGTCACTGTAAAGGACATGACAGACATACATACAGTATATACACATAGCAGCATAAACATTTAAAGGGTTAAAACCTTGACCCTCCTTACAAAACCATGGCAGAGCACAGAAGGGAAGGAACGCCATTTGACTTTTTCAATGCAATTTGCTGTAACAATTAGCGGACGCCATGTTGCATTTGGAGAGACCCTGCTATGCCTAAACAGTGAAAATCACTCACAAGTGACACCTTTTTGGAAACTAGACCTCTCGGGGAACTTATCTACATGTATAATGAGCATATTATCCCCCAGGTGATTCAAAGAAGTTTATAATGTTGAGCCGTGAAAATGAAACAAATCACATTTTCGCACAAAAATGTTTTTTAGCACCAAATTTTGCATTTTCATAACGGCAACAGGAAAAATTGCACCATACAATTTGTAGTGCAATTTCTCCTGAGTACACCGATAGCCAATATGAGGGAGAAAACTACTGTTTGGGCGCACAGCAGGGCTTGGAAGGGAAAGCGCGTCATTTGACTATTTGAACATAAAATTTGCTGGAATCAGTAGCGGACACCATGGCCCATTTTTAGAGCCCCTGATATGCCTAAACAATGGAAACTCCACACAAGCGACCCCATTTTAAAAGCTAGACCTCTCAAGGAATGTATTTAGACATGTGGTGAGCACTTTGAACCCCCAGGTGCTTCACAGAAGTTTATAACGTTAAGCCGTGAAAATAAAAAAAATCTAATTTTCCCGTAAAAAATGTATTTTAGCCCCAATTTTTTTATTTTCACAAGGGTAACTGGAGAAATTGCACCACACAATTTGTTGAGCAATTTCTCCTGAGTACTCCAATACTCCATATGTGGACAAATACTAATTTTGAGGCAAAATTCAAAGCTCAGAAGGGAAGAAGCGCCATATTGGAGTTTAGATTTTGCTGGAATGGTTTGAGGGTGCCATGTCACATTGGTAGAGCCCCCAATTAAAAATTGCAAACTGACATTGCAGTGACCAGTACATTGTAGTGAACAGTGCTTTATAGGGACCAGTACACTATGCCCAGTTCATGCTTCTGGAGACATGCACCCATAAGTTAGGTGGGCTCTCATTGCGTAAAAACTTACAAACATGTGGATGCTATATGTGGTTTAGGTACACTGAAGGGAGGTGGGCATTTGGATTTGCTGACTTTCTTTTGAGGGTGAGGACTGAGGAGCCAGTTAGCTTTTCCAGAGCCTTTGTACTACCGGTAACGTGGAAGCCCCTATATTTCCACTAACAGATTATGGACCTGAGTGGGGACTTGTTTTTTTGTGGATTGAGTTGATGCTTTTGTTATGAACATTTTACATAACATTTAAATATTTCAGTGACATGATTCAGATGAAACCCTGAAGGGATCCATTCACTATAATGAGGCAGCAGAGCTACTCTAGACTTCATCTGGCCTCTGTTTAGCAATTTCTCTGTTTAGTGGTTTCGGAAGTCAACAAAACTATGGCCGACAGCACTTTTATGCAGATATCAAAATACAAAAAAGTTAAACCGCTCCCTATGAAGATCCAAGTCTATTTAAGACAAAGAAAAGGCACACGTCAAAACCAGGGAGTCCATCCCGGAGCAATTTCCATAATAATGAATCAAAAGACAGCGACTCAGACAATTGTGAAAAGCAAGTCTTAGGGTACATACCCATTTGCGAGAAAAAAAACGGTCCGTTTTCTGGATGGAAAAAACGGTCCGATTCTATGCAATTGGCATGCGATTGTCATGCGATTTGTAATCACACCCTCAGTTTTCCATCCGTTTTCCATCTGTATGCAATGCGATTTTAACATGACGTTTTACATAGAGCAGTTCTTTCTATGTAAAAACTCATGTTATAATCACATTGTAAAAAAAAACTGTACAAAAAAAGCAAATAATTATATATATATATATATATATGTATATATATATATATATACATATATATATATATATAGGTCATACACTTATACATAGCAGAATAGCCGCTCATTCAATTGCCAGCTTCTGTAAAATCATTACAGAACCCGACATGAAATGACACATGGTTTACATACAGTTAACCATGTCATTTGATGTAGTTTGATATATGGTCTTTACTAACAATGACGTGAGTGTATGTGTGCAAAATTTCATACATGTAGGGGTTAAATAAAGGTGTAAATTCGTTGAAAAAAAATGCGTGGGTTCCCGCGCTATTTTCTCCACCAGACAGGGAAAGCCAGCGAGTGGGGGCAGATAATAATAGCCTAGGGAGGGTGCATTTATTTTGTGCCCCCCTGGCTACTAACATCTGCCCCCAGCCACCCCAGAAAAGGCAAATCTATAATTAGATGCGCCCTTTCTGGCACTTAGCCCATCTATTCTGTAGCAGTGGCTAATGGGTTAATAATGGGTTAAAGCCACCTTGCTATTGGAAGGTGACTTTAAGCCAGGTTAATAATTGAGAGTTGTCAATTAGACAACTCTCAATTATTAATCCTATTGTATGGAATGGTTAAAAAATACACACACATAGTAATTACAAATAATTTTAATGAAATAAATAGACAGTTTTTGACCATCTTTTATTGTACTGGTAATTCTCGATTCCCTTGTTCTACTGTAATAAAAATAAAATAATAAAGCAAGCTTATTCTTACCTATCCGGTGCTCAGTCAGGTCCCACGCTGTAATCCATCTTAAAGGGTTAACAGGTTTACAGCTAACAGCGCAGCTAATGCTGGCAGCTCAGCTGTAACCCCCCCCCCCGAAGAAATAAGCTAATCTCCCGGCAGGCAGGAGATGAGCTGATTAGTGCGGGAAGCTTAATTGATTGATTCCCATGGTAATCAGTTCAGTTCAGGTCAGGCGGGGACTCCCTCTGACGTCACTGATGCTGTGATTTTTAATCGGATTGCACTCGTCCATTTTTCTCTCCAGTGAGTATGAACCCTTACATATTATTCTGCCTCCTGTGGCGACGTTTCGGTCCAAAGACCTTGAAAAAAGGCAGAATAAAATGTAACACTTTATGCAGTCCAAAAAAGACTGACACCGCTGGATCACAGCTCCTATGGATCTTTATATTAAATCTTCCTATAGGGGTTCCGTTTGAATCACGTATTTCAGAGATTTACACAAAAACCCCGATGTAATCTCTCAGCACAGAGTGCAGGGTAAATGTGCGCTGAGCCTTACTGCGATCTTTGAGTGGCAGAATGAAAAAAATCAACGGCAGGTGAAGAATTGGTTTTATTTTTTACGCTGCTCCTCGTGTGGTGTACGTGATTAGACGACTTTATTCTTTGGGACTTATTCTTTGGAACTTATTAGATTTATATTGGGTTTTTAAGTTCGGCTGCTGTCACACACTTAAACACGCTTTTCATTGCAAAAACGCATCATTATATTTTGAGAGCTCTAGTTTTTTTCCATAATTTGTCCGACAAAGTCATGTGAGTGCTTCTTTTTTGCAGCACAAGTTGACATTATTATTGCTACTATTTGCAAACACATGACATTTTTTGATCGCTTTCTATTCCGTTTTTTTGAAGGCAGAATGATAAAAAAATAATTAGTTTTGCATCGCTTTATTCTGAGAGCTATAACTTTTTTAATTTTCCACTCATGGAGCTGTATGTTGGCTTGTTTTTTGCAGGACAAGATGATGGTTTCAGCAGTACCATGATTAAATATATTTGTCTTTTTGATTGCATTTTATTCCATTTTTTATTTGGCAGTATGATAAAGCTTTGTTTTTTGCCTTGTTTTTTATTTATTTTTTATAGTGTTCACTAAAGGGGTTAACTAGGGGGATAGTTTTATAGGTCGGGTTGTTCCGGACGCAGCGAAATGAAATATGTGTACTACTATTGTTTGTTTTTTCACAAAAATATTTATTCATGGATATAATATATTTTGATTTTTTTAAATTATTTTTTAATATGTTTACAATTTTTTTTTTCATTTTTTGCTTTGTCCCACTATGGGACTTTCATTTTTTGCAGGCTGATCGCTTGTAGAGCATAGAGATGCAGGAGCATCCCTATGCTGTGCAAACTGTCAGCGCTGCACTGACAGACAAAATTGCTTGATCATGCTCTGAGCACGGTTGACACGGGTCAAGATTCTAAAAATAAAATTTAGGCACAGTACTCCCACAGACAGGAGCACATTAGAAAAATTTATTTTTACGCATTGTACTCACATAGACACAGGTGCAGATTACAAAAAATTGCTTTTATGCACAGTACTCCCACAGACTGTCACGCTGTATAGCAGATATATATATGTGATGACAGTAATCTATATCAAAAGGGCAACATACTATATAACATGCGCATAGATATATGATAACATAGAATTACCTGACAGAATGTCCAGTGGGTCAATACGGAATCCGTTATACGCTGTCTCCGGCTAGAGGGTGACCGGGGTCTATGCTGACCCTAAACTGGGGTCCTAACTAATCCCTCTACCTGGAGGTACTGTTAAAGGTACAGAGGTCCAGGCCACCAGCGTAAACCCTGTCTCCTATCAATCCCTGCCAACTGTAATCTAGTCCTAAGAAGGACCCTGATTACCACCAAAGGGAATGAACAGGTAACGGTTAATGAACAGAAAGACATACAAGAAAGACAAGAAACAAAGTCTTACATACAACACTCACACACAGTAGGAACACCTAAGGTCTCAGAGATAAACTATAAGCTATAAGAGTAAAAACAACTAAGGAGCTCTTAGCTTAAGTATTCTCAGAACCGATCCAGTCTGCTAGACTACATGAAGGCTTTCACCGGCATCTAACACCCAGACTGGCAGGGATCTAAAGGAAGCTAATTAGAACATAATCAAAAGCAGCCGGGCGAGGCTGGACCTAGTCTTAGCAAAGAGCTAGGTAAAATTAACTCTCTCATTACCAAACACAAAGTAACAGCAACTCAGCTGCGAGAAGTCAGAATGTGCAATCGCGACGATCCTCGTGGCGATGCACCCATGACAGTACCCCCCCTTCTACGAGGGGCCTCCGGACCCTCAGGGCCAGGTCTGCCCGGGTAAGTTGTGTGGAAGGTCCGAACCAATCGATCTGCGTTAACCTCCGACGCAGGGACCCACGTCCTCTCCTCAGGACCATACCCCTTCCAATGAACCAGGTACTGAAGGGACCGACGACTGAGACGTGAGTCAATGATTTTCGACCCATGAAATTCCACGTTATCATTGACCACCACTGAAGGAGGAGGTAGAGGTGACGGTATGACTGGTGCCACATACTTAGTAATGACTTGTGAAACACATTATGAATTTTAAACGTAGGAGGGAGGTCCAGACGAAATGCCACAGGATTAATTATGGAACTGATCCTGTACGGCCCGATGAATCTGGGACCCAACCTCCAGGAGGAAACTTTAAGTTTTAAATTCCTGGTAGACAACCAAACCAGATCGTTCACCTTCAGATCTAGACCAGAAACTCTCCCCCTATCAGCCATCCGTTTGTAACGGTTCCCCGTAACCTTCAGTCTTAACCGATCTGGAACTATCAGTCTCCCTGAAAGTCCCACAGGGGCGTCCCCCTGAGCCCCCAAAACCTCCCCCTCAAGCTCAGAGCATACAGCTGACACTACAACTCCCTCCTGAGGAATAGGAACCGGATCATCCGTACTCCCGGCCCCTGAGAAAGTACGAGATAAGGCATCAGGAAGCAACTTTATTGAGCAGTCATATGCGCGATGAGGAGGTAACTCTTTACACCCCTCCTCTGAGAACATCTCCCCAAAGTCCTCCAGAAAAGGAGACAAAGTCCTAGGCACAACCGCACCGATGACCGTGCTCATACAGTTATTCCTGCAAAATTCACCCCACTGGCTTATCTTTCCGGATTGACAATCAATCACTGGGTTATGTTTAGCCAACCAAGGAAGTCCCAACACAATAGGAGTAGGTAGACCCTCCAACACATAACAAGACAATTGCTCTTTATGTATTGCCCCTACTCGAAGATCTATGTTATGAACAGCTTGTACCAAGCTACCTTGACCGAGAGGTCTAGAATCAATAGAGACTATAGAGACCGGTTTGGCCAATACACTCAGTTGCATACCATGCACCTGGGCAAACCGAGCGTCCACCAGATTAGCCCCGGACCCACTATCAAGAAAAACAGAAATCCTCTCAGTTCTAGTACCAATCACCACCTCCGCAGGCACGAGAAACTGAGAGGGATTTGGGGACGAAATACACACTCCCAGGGAAACTCCTTTGCTCAAAGAGGCCCGGGATGGACACCCCCCAACAAAATGTCCCTCTCTCCCGCAAAAGAAACACCTTCTAGTCTTGCGGTGCACCGCCGGTTCCCTCCTACAAAAAGATGTCCCTCCCAACTGCATGGGTTCCTCAGAACAGACCAGGGGAACCTCAGTATAAGGGACTTTAGTAGTAGGTGGAGTCATCCCGGGAGGCGGAGTTACCTCGCGTCTTCCCCGAATTCGTCTATCAATGCGAATAGCGAGGGCCATAGCAGCCTCCAGTGATGGAGGAGAATCATACTGAGCCAACACATCTTTTAATTTGTCAGACAACCCTTGACAAAACTGGCTCCTAAGAGCTGGGTCATTCCACTGAGTATCTGTTGCCCATCTACGGAACTCAGAAGAATATTCCTCCGCTGGACGATTTCCTTGCCGTATTTTACGTAACTTTGTTTCAGCAAGGGAAACTCGATCCGGATCATCATATACCAGACCCAGGGCAGTAAAAAATCGATCCACTGACTGGAGATCTGGGGAGCCTGGAGGAATAGAGAACGCCCAAGATTGAGGGTCCCCTTGTAAGAGCGAGATAACAATTCCCACCCTCTGCTCTTCACTCCCAGATGACCGAGGCCGCAGCCGAAAGTACAATTTACATGCCTCCCGGAAAGTAAAAAATTTGTCCCGCCCACCAGTGAACCTGTAAGGTTCTGTGTATCTGTTTCTGAAACTCAGTTTGTTCGTCGGCCATTTTGCTTTCTGTTTTGCTGCAGCTATCTTGCCCTCAGTCAAAATGGAGTTTTCCAGCTTGCATGTTCCCGCCCTGATTCTCTCCGTTTGCTTCTTAAACAGCCACAGCTGAGCAATCAGTGCTTCAGAATCTAGCCTGCAGTGAACCTGTGTTCTGACTCCTGAAGCCTTGGACCTTGTACTCCAGCCATTCCTACTGAGGAACTCTGAAGCACTTGTGGACTCTGAACTCTGCTCTTGAGAGCCTCACGTTTGCATGGACTTGCGGTAACAGAGAAGAAGATCTGAATCTGTTGTGGAGAGTTATTGCTGAGCTTAGATTACTCTGGCCTGCTGTGTCTCCTGCTTCTGTGTTTGCAACCTGTGTGTTTATTTTTGCCAATTTGTATGAAGCAATACAAGACTTTCTTTATCAACCTGTGTCTCAAGTATTTTCATCGCACCCAAGCACAAGACGCTATATGAACTGTACCACATACATTACAAGATTCTGAAGCCAAACGTTAGTGTCTGCTGGGTCTGGAAAGGCTTGTCTGCTGTACTGTGGATATCGGATGTCCGGTTGTACTTTCTGTGATGACAGTGGTTGTGACTTCTCACAACCATTCCAGGTGAGCAATTCCCTTAAGTTTTTTTTTCTGCAGTGTTATCACAGGTAAACACTATTGTTTTTTTTTTTTTCTCTTCTCTTTTTGTCTGCTGAAACTCTGGATATCAGATGTCTGGTTGAAAGCTTTCTGTGATGATAGTGGTTGTGACTTCTCACAACCATTCCAGGTGAGCAGTTCCCTTAAAGTTTTTTCTTTCTTCAGTGTTGCCACAGGTGAACACTATTGTTTTTTTTTCTCTCCTCTTCTTCCAGTATCCTGTCTTAAAAGATCTGGAAAATGGAGGCCCGCATAAAGGAACTTTGCGGAGTGACTGATAATATCCTTGCAGATTTGCAGAATATAAAGACCCGTTTTACAAATCTTCAGGACCTAAATAATCACAATTTGCAAGTGGTTGGACAGACTACCCAGGATTTGCGAGCCAGGATTGAGGTTCTGGAGGGGCGAGTCCAGGCTCCTGCCGTGGCCCCGAGTTCTGGGATTCCCAAGTTGCCCCCTTTTCGTTTTGGTGGTGAACGTGAAAAATTCAGGGGATTTGTTAATCAATGCAATCTTTTTTTTTCTGCACATGCTTCACAATTTCCTACTGAACGATCTAAGGTGCTTACTATAATTATGTTGCTTACCAACAAGGCTTTGATATGGGCAAACCCTCTGATTGAGACTGAGGATGATTGTTTGAATCACCTTGATGATTTTATTTCAGCCATGGGGCAGGTGTTTGATGACCCCAATCGAGGTGCAACAGCTGAAGCAGCCATGTTAGCTTTGCGCCAAGGTAAGCACTCGGTAGCTGAATATGCCTTGGATTTCAGGAGATGGGCCCTTGATACCACCTGGGACAATTCCGCCAAAAAATCTATTTTTCGAAAGGGGTTATCCCCACTGATTAAGGATGAACTTGCTCGTGCCGACCCTCCCACTGCGTTAGGTGACTTTATTAACTACTGCATCCGTATTGATACTCGTTTAACTGAACGCAGGCAAGAGAGATGGTTCAAAAGCAATCGTACTAACCTTTTCCTACCTTCCTCTCCAGCTAAGGAACCTTTGAATAGGATTACACGGGAACCTGAACCTGAACCCATGCAGGTAGACTCTTTACTACGACGGGTTAGTGATGCACGCAAGGAACATCGTTTTAAGGAGAATCTATGTTTTTATTGTGGTAAGTCAGGGCACTTTATTATTAACTGTCCCAGCCGTTCTCGCAAGACTACTGCAGCACTCATTCATTGTGAGTGTTGCGAGAGGGGATCTGTCAGGTCCGAGCCTCAGGCTCCAGAGAGAGCTGCAGCAACAGATCTTGATTTCTCGGACTTAAACTCCGTTACCTCTGAGGACGTTGACTGTGTAAATGCTGCCATCTTTCAAGTTTCCTCAGCGGTGTCCCAGCTGAGTTGTAAGAAAAACAATTCTCACTGTTTTCTTTCCATCAAACTCTGGGTTGACTCAGCCTGGGTGTCTAGCTCTGCTATGATCGACTCAGGTGCAAGTGGAAATTTTATGGATGTCTCCTTTGCTCTAAAACAGGGAATACGTTCAGTGAAGAAGGCTACTCCAGTACAGATGGAAACTGTGGATGGCTCCCTGCTGACCTCTGGACCAGTGGATCAGGAAACAGAGCCTTTAAAGGTTCTTATGGGTAAAGATCATCAAGAGAAACTGTCCTTTATGCTTATCTCTTCTCCTCACTTTCCCATTATTCTAGGGCTACCATGGCTGCAGGCTCAGAATCCTACCATTAACTGGGAGACCAAGGAATTACACTTTCCAGAGAAACAGATGAGTCCAAAAATTTCAGCTTGCTCTGTTCCTAAAGGAACCATGTCAGTCCTGAACTACCAGCTGTATACCAGGACTATGTGGATTTATGTGACAAGAAGAACGCTGACCAGCTTCCTCCTCACCGTCCATATGATTGTCCAATTGAATTATTGCCTGGAGCAGAGATACCTTTTGGTAAGATCTACCCCCTGGCGGGGCCCGAGCTGAAGGCTTTAAAAGAGTACATAGACGAAAATCTAGCCAAGGGCTTCATACGCCCCTCTTCATCTCCTGCAGGGGCACCCATATTCTTTGTAAAGAAGAAAGATGGATCCCTGAGACCATGCGTAGACTATAGGGAACTCAATAAGGTTACTATTAGAAACCGTTATCCATTGCCTTTAATCCCTGAGTTATTGGAGAGAGTGCGACATGCCAAAATTTTTTCTAAACTAGATCTTCGTGGGGCCTATAACTTAGTCCGTATTAGACCTGGGGATGAATGGAAGACTGCATTCAGGTCACGCTATGGACACTTTGAATATCTGGTTATGCCTTTTGGTCTGAGTACCGCCCCAGCCACTTTCCAACACTTGGTGAATGACATCTTCAGGGATCTCCTAGATACATTCGTGGTAATTTATTTGGATGATATTTTAATTTTTTCTAACTCCACAGAGGAACATCATGGACATGTGAGAATGGTCTTGGAACGTCTAAGACAAAATCATCTTTACATCAAGCTTGAAAAGTGTGAATTCCATAAGACCGAAATTCAATTTCTGGGGTATGTACTGTCTACACAAGGAATTAGTATGGATGGAAGTAAAACCCAAGCCATCAATGATTGGCCAAGTCCTAGAAATGTGAAGGAGGTACAGCGCTTCATCGGGTTTGCAAACTTCTATAGACGTTTCATTAGAAATTTCTCTGAGGTAGTGTCACCTATCACCCAACTTACCCGGAAAGAGTCTAAGTTCTCCTGGACTCCCCAAGCCCAGGAAGCATTTTCCCGTCTAAAAGATAAATTTACCACTGCACCTATCCTAGTACATCCCAACCCAGAGCTTGCCTTCATAATAGAGGTGGATGCTTCAGACTGTGCCGTGGGAGCTATACTCTCTCAGAGAACAGGTGAGAAGAATGTCTTGCATCCCTGTGCCTTCTTTTCCCAGCAGTTGTCTTCGGCTGAGAAGAACTACGATGTGGGCAATAGAGAGTTGTTGGCCATTATTGCCGCCTTCAAAGAATGGAGACACCTTCTTCAAGGAGCTGCACAGCAAATAGTCGTTCTGACAGACCATCGTAATCTTGAGTTTATCAGGTCGGCTAAGTGCCTGACTCCTCGCCAGGCTCGCTGGAATCTTTTCTTAAACCAATTTAATTTTATTATTTCTTATAGACCAGGATCGCGCAATGGAAAGGCTGATGCACTCTCTAGGATTTACTCAGCAGAGACACGTCCAATTACTCCTCCTAAGACTATTCTTCCTGACTCTAGATTCCTAGGAGTGATTCATCATCAAGACCTAATTAAAGACATCAAGGAAGCATACCATGCGGATTCTTTTTTGGCTCAACCCCCAAGGGACGTAAGTCTTGTCTTTAAGAATGGTGTGTGGATTCTGGGACAACGTCTGTATATACCTGAAACAGTCAGATTGAGAGTATTGCAACTCATTCACGATTCCAAAATAGCCGGGCATAGAGGAATTCTAAAGACACAGGAATTTCTTTCTCGTTTCTTTTGGTGGCCCACTTGTAGGAAGGATGTTTTGGACTATGTCACTTCGTGTGAGGTTTGTGCAAGATGCAAAACACCTCGCTCTTCACCAACTGGTCTGTTACAGCCTCTTCCCACCCCGTCCCGCCCGTGGGGATCCATTTCTATGGACTTCATTGTGGAATTATCAACCTCTCAAGGGAAGAACACTATTCTAGTGGTGGTTGACCGTTTAACAAAGGCAGCTCATTTTATCCCTTGTGTCGGCTTACCCACTGCAAAACAGACATCAGATTTGATGATTAAAGATGTGTTTCGTTTACATGGAGTACCGGATGAGGTTATTTCGGATCGAGGGGTGCAATTCACTTCTAGGTTTTGGCAAAATTTCTGTGCAGCATTGGACATTAAAGTAAACCTTTCTTCTGCTTTTCACCCCCAGACTAATGGACAAACCGAACGAACCAATCAAACCCTGGAGCAGTATCTCCGCTGCTTTATCTGCCACCTACAGGATGATTGGGTGGATCTACTTCCATTGGCTGATTTCTCTTACAACAACTCTCAGAGTGCCTCCACTAAACAGTCTCCTTTTTACTCTAATCTAGGTTATCACCCTAACATTCTACCACGATTTCCCATAGAGACGCCTTTGCCAGCAGTGGCTGAAAGAGTCACGACTTTACAGAAGAATATGTATCTTCTAAAGGAGAATCTGGAATCGGCTCAGGAAAGGTACAAGAAGGCAGCAGATAAATTTCGTAAACCTGCACCAGCTTTTAAGGTAGGAGACCTGGTCTGGCTGTCAACCAGAAATCTTAAGTTAAGGATTCCATCGTCTAAGTTGGGACATAAGTACATTGGACCCTATAAAATCAGTAAGATTATAAGTGCCGTTGCTTGTCGTCTTCAATTGCCCAGAACTATGAGAATCCACCCTGTCTTTCATGTATCCCTACTAAAGGCTGCGACACCCAATACGTTTCCTGGACGTTCTTCTCCTTGCCCTGACCCAGTGCTAGTCGATGGTCAGGAAGAATTTGTGGTGGAAAGGATTTTAGATTCCAGGTTGTATAGAAATCAGTTACAATATCTGATTAAATGGCAGGGCTACCCAGTGGAGGACAACTCATGGGAGCCAGTCAATAACGTTAATGCTCCTCGCTTGCTCCGTCAGTTTCATCAGAGGTACCCACACAAGCCTGGTCTGAGGTCATCCGGAGGTTGTCCCTAAGGGGGAGTAATGTAAGGTTCTGTGTATCTGTTTCTGAAACTCAGTTTGTTCGTCGGCCATTTTGCTTTCTGTTTTGCTGCAGCTATCTTGCCCTCAGTCAAAATGGAGTTTTCCAGCTTGCATGTTCCCGCCCTGATTCTCTCCGTTTGCTTCTTAAACAGCCACAGCTGAGCAATCAGTGCTTCAGAATCTAGCCTGCAGTGAACCTGTGTTCTGACTCCTGAAGCCTTGGACCTTGTACTCCAGCCATTCCTACTGAGGAACTCTGAAGCACTTGTGGACTCTGAACTCTGCTCTTGAGAGCCTCACGTTTGCATGGACTTGCGGTAACAGAGAAGAAGATCTGAATCTGTTGTGGAGAGTTATTGCTGAGCTTAGATTACTCTGGCCTGCTGTGTCTCCTGCTTCTGTGTTTGCAACCTGTGTGTTTATTTTTGCCAATTTGTATGAAGCAATACAAGACTTTCTTTATCAACCTGTGTCTCAAGTATTTTCATCGCACCCAAGCACAAGACGCTATATGAACTGTACCACATACATTACAGAACCTGTCCGGAAGAGCAACCTTAGGTTCAGATCTGGTTTGCTCCGGGGGGGACAAAACCTTGGACTTAATGTCTGCCAACTCCATGGACAACCCCTGCAACTGCCGGGCCAGCTGGGCTACTGGATCCATGACAGCTGGGGAGAATCTTTAGTATGGGCCGGTGAAAATGTCACGCTGTATAGCAGATATATATATGTGATGACAGTAATCTATATCAAAAGGGCAACATACTATATAACATGCGCATAGATATATGATAACATAGAATTACCTGACAGAATGTCCAGTGGGTCAATACGGAATCCGTTATATCGCTGTCTCCGGCTAGAGGGTGACCGGGGTCTATGCTGACCCTAAACTGGGGTCCTAACTAATCCCTCTACCTGGAGGTACTGTTAAAGGTACAGAGGTCCAGGCCACCAGCGTAAACCCTGTCTCCTATCAATCCCTGCCAACTGTAATCTAGTCCTAAGAAGGACCCTGATTACCACCAAAGGGAATGAACAGGTAACGGTTAATGAACAGAAAGACATACAAGAAAGACAAGAAATAAAGTCTTACATACAACACTCACACACAGTAGGAACACCTAAGGTCTCAGAGATAAACTATAAGCTATAAGAGTAAAAACAACTAAGGAGCTCTTAGCTTAAGTATTCTCAGAACCGATCCAGTCTGCTAGACTACATGAAGGCTTTCACCGGCATCTAACACCCAGACTGGCAGGGATCTAAAGGAAGCTAATTAGAACATAATCAAAAGCAGCCGGGCGAGGCTGGACCTAGTCTTAGCAAAGAGCTAGGTAAAATTAACTCTCTCATTACCAAACACAAAGTAACAGCAACTCAGCTGCGAGAAGTCAGAATGTGCAATCGCGACGATCCTCGTGGCGATGCACCCATGACACAGACACTGGTTTAGACTAGAACTTTTTTTTTAGGCACAGTACTCCCACAGAAACAGGTGCAGATTTGAAAAATGTGTTTTTACGCACAGTGTTTACACATACAATGGGTTCAGATTATAAAAAAATAAATTTAGGCACAGTACTACCACAGACACAGGTGCACATTAGAAAACTTTTTTTAGGCACACTACTCCCACAGACACGGGTGCCGATTAGAAAAATTTGTTTTTACTCACACTACTCCCACAGACACAGTTGCAGAGTAGACAGAGTAGAAAAAAAAATGTTTTTTTACGCACAATGCTCCCACAGACACGGGTGCAGATTAGAAAAATAGATTTTTAGCCACAGTACTCCCATAGTCACGGGGTGCAGAGTACCCACAGAATCTTTTTGCAGAGTACGCGCACACAGAACCTAACACTGTCCTTCCCTCCAGCTGTGTTTTGTTCCTATGCTAATCAGTGCAGAATAGCGGTGGCAACCATGATCCGGCATTTATACAGGTTGGGTCATGTGGTGCACCAGCCAATCACAGCCATGCCAATATTTGAAAAGGCCGTGATGGCTCCAGAAGTGCCCACAGTCTAAAAGCTTGTTAAATAAACAAACTTCATTTGTCATTTGATCCCAAACAGTAAACCGGACTTCCAGTAAAAAGTCTGTGTTCGAGGTACGAACCCCGAACTTTACAATTTGGGTTCTCTCATCCCTGCTTTTTTTCCCTATGCAGTTCCACAACTACAGTTTAAAGTAGTTAAATGGCTTTTATTCGTGTGTTTTTTCCAATAAGGCTTCACATATTTTTTTACCAATTCCGCATTTGACTTTTTAATACAGCAAGACAAAACAGTGCAGTATTTGAACTGCTGTCACATTGCAATGTTTATGACAAGTAAAATGAACTACAGACGTCACTGTAAATCAAAGGGAAAACAATCAAAACAACAATAAGAACAAGGCAACTGGTGGAGATCGATTTAGTCAGTATACAGTTGAAAATTTGTAGATGTATTAAAAGTACATTATATAATAATGAGCAAAATATATCATCTGGAGTTACTATAACATAGTGTAAAACAGGAATGCGCAACATATTTTTCAGGAATACATCTCCAGAGCCAAGTTTTAACTATTTGAAGAGGATTTAGAGAGTTCCTTTTAGTGATTGTTAAAAAAAAAAAAATCAGTGTGAACACATCCTGACACTGAATTTGTAGAGCACAACCTCTGCAAATCCTCCTCATATTCTCAAAATTTAAAATTTTGAGGATTTTTGAGCTTTAAGATATCAATGCAGCTCATTATCTGACCAGTTGTGGATTGCTACATGTGTAGAAGAATAGAACCAGCATCATTACATAAATCCATCACCAGAACCACCTTAGAACATGAATGCAGCATTAAAACCAATGGCGGTTCATGAATGCAGCATCAGAACTAATGATAGTTTATGAATCCAAAATCAGAACGACTGTCAATACATGAATCTAGCACCAGAAGCACCATCAATACATGTATGCAGCACCAGATCTACTGTCAGTATATGAATTCATCATCATAACCATAGTCAGTTCATGTATGAAGCACCTGCACCACCATTAGTACATGGATGTTGCATCAGAACTATCATCAGTACATGAATAAAGCACCAGAACCATCATCAATAATAACACCATGTAACACCATCAATAATAGCACAGTGATCAATTGCCATGTCAGGTCAGCCCTATATATACTTGTATAGTATGAACCTGGAGTTGTTGCTAACAACCATAATCAGACTGGAACCACAATACTGATGAGACACATTCAGAATCACAAATAAATATTTACATCTAGGTACCTTATTGGTGACACCTTCCCTAATTGGAGTCATTCTCATCCCATTTGTCTCCATGTAATACAGACACCTTAATGACTTTGGACATCCACAGTTCATGTCTACAGACATACCTCTTCTCCGGTCTTCTGCTGGACATGCCAACACTGTGCCCTTAAAAATGCCAGTGTAATTCTAATGCTCTTGAATAAAAATATGTGCCCTATACTGTGTGCCTGAATAAATGTCTCCCCCACAAACCCACACTGCCCCTCTCCACAATATCCCCACCATACTTCCCGACTTCAAAATATGTACGCCACACTGCCATACTCCATAATATCTTCCCCACATTGCCCCTGTCCATATCGCCCTCAAACTGTTTCTCCTCATAATATCTTCACCACATTACCTCTCTCCATAATATCCCTCCCCACACTGACTCTTTCCATAATATCACCCTCACACTGCCCCTCTCCATAGTATCTCCCTCACACTGCCAATCTCCATACTATCCCCTCACACACACTATCCCGCTACATAATATCCATCTCCACAAAGCTCTTGTCCATAATATGTCCCCCACAAACACTGCTCCTGCTCTTACAATTTTTTCCCCTATTCCCATAATATATCCAAACAATAGCACCCACCCACACACAAAAGCACACCACACACAAACAATAATAATCCATACATTAAATCTTCGGCTCTTACATGGAGGGCTTACTGTCCCCTGTTATGTCTGGCTCGCCATCACCACCTCTGCGGTGACACAAGCAGTGTAATGAGGTCAGTAATATAGTGACCTCATCACACCGCTGGACGTCAGGGCAAGGACTAACAAGCACTGCTCTACTCCTGTCTGTCCCAGAGTTGAAGTATTCAAGTGTCTGAAAGATGAAAATATATTTCAATACATGAAGATGGGAGCCGTTGTCTTATAGTTCTCCATGGACCACAAAAACCTGTGAATACTGTACATAAAAAGCACTTAAAAAATTAGAACATCAAATATGGGACGTGGATGTGGTGCTGCTTGTGTATCGTGCCCGTAATAAAGCCTGGTGCAGTGTGACTATAATACCAATAAACCAGAATACCAATAAACTGACAAAGGGTTAATAAGACCAAAATAAAACCAAAGAAAATTACCCCTAAAAATATATTTTTATTAGCAATTTCTTTAAAATGAACAAATGTTCAGACACAACCCATTTTTATCAGGGTTATCGCAGGGTAGTAGGGTAGGGCAGAAGTCTAAGCACCACACTGGATTACTACTATCTGTTCCTGGTAGGCCCTAGGGTCTGATGGTCTAGCTACCAGAGGAGGTTGGCACTCTAAAGCTACGAAGTGGCGCCCCCGCTCAATGACCGCTGTCCCATAAATCCCTGCTATTCACTTCAACTATAATATACCGTGCCTACAAGTAGTATTCAACCCCCTGCAGATTTAGCTGGTTTAATAAGATGCAAATAAGTTAGAGCCTTCAAACTGCAAACGAGAGTAGGATTTATTAACAGAAGCATAAATCTTACAAAACAAAAAGTTATGTTGCTCAGTTGAATTTTAATAAATTTTAAACATAAAAGTGTGGGTCAATTATTATACAACCCCTATGTTTAATATTTCGTGGAATAACCCTTGTTTGCAATTACAGCTAATAATCGTCTTTTATAAGACCTGATCAGGCCGGCACAGGTCTGTGGAGTTATCTTGGCCCACTCCTCCATGCAGATATTCTCCAAGTTATCTAGGTTCTTTGGGTGTCTCATGTGGACTTTAATCTTGAGCTCCTTCCACAAGTTTTCAATTGGGTTAAGGTCAGGAGACTGACTAGGCCACTCCTACACCTTGACTTTTTCCCTCTTGAACCAGGCCTTGGTTTTCTTGGCTGTGTGCTTTGGGTCGTTGTCTTGTTGGAAGATGAAATTACGACCCATCTTAAGATCCTTGATGGAGGAGCGGATGTTCTTGGCCAAAATCTCCAGGTAGGCCGTGCTATCCATCCTCCCATGGATGCGGACCAGATGGCCAGGCCCTTGGCTGAGAAACAGCCCCACAGCATGATGCTGCCACCACCATGCTTGACTGTAGGGATGGTATTCTTGGGGTCGTATGCAGTGCCATCCAGTCTCCAAACGTCACGTGTGTGGTTGGCACCAAAGATCTCGATCTTGGTCTCATCAGACCATAGAACCTTGAACCAGTCTGTCTCAGAGTCCTCCAAGTGATCATGAGCAAACTGTAGACGAGCCTTGACATGATGCTTTGAAAGTAAAGGTACCTTACGGGCTCGTCTGGAACGGAGACCATTGCGGTGGAGTACGTTACTTATGGTATTGACTGAAACCAATGTCCTCACTGCCATGAGATCTTCCCGGAGCTCCTTCCTTGTTGTCTTTGGGTTAGCCTTGACTCTTCAGACAAGCCTGGCCTCGGCACGGGAGGAAACTTTCAAAGGCTGTCCAGGCCGTGGAAGGCTAACAGTAGTTCCATAAGCCTTCCACTTACGGATGATGCTCCCAACAGTGGAGACAGGTAGGGCCAACTCCTTGGAAAGGGTTTTGTACCCTTACCAGCCTTGTGACCCTCCACGATCTTGTCTCTGATGGCCTTGGAATGCTCCTTTGTCTTTCCCATGTTGACCATGTATGAGTGCTGTTCACAAGTTTGGGGAGGGTCTTAAATAGTCAGAAAAGGTTGGCAAAAGAGATCATTAATCCACACATGTGAAGCTCATTATTCTTGGTGCCTGAACTACTTCTTAATACTTTAGGGGACCAAACAGAATTCTTGTGGTTTGAGGGGTTGAATAATAAATGACACTCTGAATTAACTTTTAACGTTTAAAAAAAAAAAAAAAAAATTAAAACAAAAATTTTTGCTGCAGTGCATTTCCCACGTCCAGGCTGATCTACAGTACAAATATCACAATGCCAAGTTAATTCCGCATGTGTCAACCAGCTAAATCTGCAGGGGGTTGAATACTACTTGTAGGCACTGTATACAGTATATATATATATTCAACTATTTATCTATATATACAGCGGAGGCTCAGTGGAAGCACAAGGCAGAGGCAGAGGAGGAAGCCACCAATGTAGCTGGCGTACCGGCATAACCTCAGAAGGGAGTCTGTTTTAGCAGGAGCCAGCATTTCAACAACATGGTGGAAGAGTATGTGTTCTGTTCACATGTCTCCACTTACTGAGTGATGGGTCTGCCCCATTTAGCTTCTGGGTCTCCAAATTAGACATATGGCCTGAGTTTTCCCTTCTCGAACATGGGCAAGTTCACATTCATTAAACTGAGTCATGGATCTCACAGAACTTGTCCGTACCATTGGCTGACTAGAGAAGTAGACCAGCTGCACCCAGCCATTGTTATATTAAAAAAAAAAAAAATATATATATATATATATATATATATATATACAGTACAGACCAAAAGTTTGGACACACCTTCTAATTTAGATTTTTCTGTATTTTCATGGCTATGAAAATTGTAAATTCACACTGAAGGCATCAAAACTATGAGTTAACACATGTGGAATTATATACTTAACAAAAAAGTATGTAACAACTGAAATTATGTCTTATATTCTAGGTTCTTCAAAGTAGCCACCTTTTGCTTTGATGACTGCTTTGCACACGCTTGGCATTCTCTTGATGAGCTTCAAGAGGTAGTCACCGGAAATGGTTTTCACTTCATAGGTGTGCCCTGTCAGGTTTAATAAGTGGGATTTCTGGCCTTATAAATGGGGTTGGGACCATCACTCATGTTGTGCAGAAGTCTGGTGGATACACAGCTGATAGTCCTACTGAATAGACTGTTACAATTTGTATTATGGCAAGAAAAAAGCAGCTAAGTAAAGAAAAACGAGTGGCCATCATTATTTTAGAAAATGAAGGTCAGTCAGTCCGAAAGATTGGGAAAACTTTGAAAGTGTCCCCAAGTGCAGTTGCAAAAACCATCAAGCACTACAAAGAAACTGGCTCACATGAGGACCGCCCCAAGAAAGGAAGACCAAGAGTCACCTCTGCTTCTGAGTATAAGTTTATCCGAGTCACCAGCCTCAGAAATCGCAGGTTTACAGCAGCTCAGATTAGAGACCAGGTCAATGCCACACAGAGTTCTAGCAGCAGACACATCTCTACAACAACTGTTAAGAGGAGACTTTGTGCAGCAGGCCTTCATGGTAAAATGGCTGCTAGGAAACCACTGCCAAGGACAGGCAACAAGCAGAAAAGACTTGTTTGGGCTAGAGAACACAAGGAATGGACATTAGACCAGTGGAAATCTGTGCTTTGGTCTGATGAGTCCAAATTTGAGATCTTTGGTTCCAACCACCGTGTCTTTGCGCGACGCAGAAAAGGTGAACGGATGGACTCTACATGCCTGGTTCCCATCGTCAAGCATGGAGAAGGAGGTGTGATGGTGTGGGGGTGCTTTGCTGGTGACACTGTTGGGGATTTATTCAAAATTGAAGGCATACTGAACCAGCATGGCTACCACAGTATCTTGCAGCGGCATGCTATTCCATCCGGTTTGCGTTTAGTTGGACCATCATTTATTTTTCAACAGGATAATGACCCCAAACACACCTCCAGGCTGTGTAAGGGATATTTGACCAAGAAGGAGAGTGATGGGGTGCTACGCCAGATGACCTGGCCTCCACAGTCACCAGACCTGAACCTAATCGAGATGGTTTGGGGTGAGCTGGACCGCAGAGTGAAGGCAAAAGGGCCAACAAGTGCTAAGCATCTCTGGGAACTCCTTCAAGATTGTTGGAAGACCATTTCCGGCGACTACCTCTTGAAGCTCATCAAGAAAATGCCAAGAGTGTGCCAAAGCAGTCATCAAAGCAAAAGGTGGCTACTTTGAAGAACCTAGAATATAAGACATATTTTCAGTTGTTTCATACTTTTTTGTTAACTATATAATTCCACATGTGTTAATTCATAGTTTTGATGCCTTCAGTGTGAATATACAATTTTCAAAGTCATGAAAATACAGAAAACTCTTTAAATGAGAAGGTATGTCCAAACTTTTGGTCTGTACTGTATGTATATATATATATATATATATATATATATATACATATATATATATATATATATATATATACTGTATATAGTATTGACTACCTCCTCATCCAATAATTTCTACATTTGGATGTGTTTTAAAAAAATATTCATGTGCTGAGATAATCTAATAAATGTGCCCCTGCTGTGTACTATGTAATGGCCGTGTCTGACCGTACAGGAACATGGTCTGATCATGCCACATCTGGACGAGGAAGTAATAAAGTATACAGACATTACAGCACAGAATGTCAAATCATTCTTTCTTTGAGGTAAAACATTTTTAAAAAATAGGCAGAGAAATGTTTTATCTCACAAAAGAATCAGCTGTGTTCCCCTGCTGTCCTGTTTGTATACTCTCTTTTGCTTCCTCCCCTGCCCAGGAAATATGGTTTAATCAGACCATGTTCCTGTACTGTGAGACACGGCCATTACAATGTACACAGCAAGGGAACATTTATAAGATTATCTTAGCACAGGAACATTTTATTTGACACATCCAATTGTGGACATTATTAATATTCTAAAATGTATTGATTAAATTCAACTTTAAAATTAACTTTGTTCCTGGGAAAATCCTATTTAAGTAATTTACCTATCCACATTCTTTGCACCCCAAAAAAAGGGAGAGAATTATTATTCTTCCTGTGTGCAGACTACCCCTACCAAGTCTGTTTTCAGAGTACCCTCTCCCCCCCAAAAAAAAAGTTTTGCCTACCTCTTCCTCTGCCTCTTCCACCTACACAGCCACGTCCACCATCTCCTCATTCTCCTCCTCCACTTGGACCTCCACATCCTGGTTCAAAATTATTAAGTTTTATATTTTTTTTATTATATATTATTTTAATTCATTTCCCTATCCACATTTGTTTGCACTGGAACTGTCCTGCTCTTACCCCCATTTAGCTTTGTTTTGCAGCCCCCTGGCCCTTACTATGACCATATTATAGTTATTTTAATGCACCAAAGTTCTGGTCTGCATTGACTTCTATTGGGTTGTTGAGGTCAAGTTCGGATGCCGAGCCAAACTTTGAACTACAGTTCGGCCAAACCCAAAGATCTCGAACATCCACGCTTCGGCTCATCCCTAATCATGAAACCAAAGTGTTACTCACTTTGCTTTGCTTCTTCATTGATCTGCAATCCTTACTACCTGCAAAAATGCCAAGTCATTTTGCGTTAAAGGGAACTTGTCAGCTAATTCATGCTGCCCAAATTGCAGGAAACATTCATCAGAGGCTAGCTGCAGGATTGCAGCCAGGTATATTATTATCTGAAATGCTCTGACATTTCAGAGAAAATACAGTGTGAAAGTCTTGCCAGACACTATAGCCAGAGACAAGACTAGTCCAGCACTGCCCCTGGAAGACATTCACCCCACCTGTGACACTCCAGGTGATTGACAGGGCTCTCCTTGTAGAGGGAGATATCACATAATTAACCAGTGATAATATGTAAATCATTTCAAACAAAATCTTGAGTTCACTCAATTGCCTAAAAATCTTAATTTTTAAAACCACATAATAAACCACATCATCAACATTCATTTGTATATATCATATAAAAGAGGTAATATATCTTAAATTATTATTATTATTACACATTTATATAGCGCCATTTATTCCATGGCGCTATACATATGAAAAGGGAAAATATAGACAGGTACAATAAACATGTGCTAGACAAGGGACACACAAGTACAGAAGGAGAGAGGACCCTGCCCGCGAGGGCTCACAGTCTTAAATGTGTTTTTATTATGACACAATTTTCCTAGCTCTTTATATGTTTTAAGTCAATATAACACCTCTAAGATAGAGACGTTGGTGTTGGAGAGGAAATATGGCACGTGTATGGAGATGAGGGAAAGCACATAATTTGCACTAGAATAATAACGAATTTATAATTCTAATATACATAATTTGCACTAGGTAACTTGATACGCAAACTCCGGAAAGTATATCGTTTTCCTCAGAGACAATATTATCACAAGATGATTGAATAAGTACTAAATCATAATCACAGTTCTTACTAGATTCCCAAATAATTCATTCTTGTATAATATTGATTGCCAGCTTGAATAATGACTAAGACAAGTAATTACAAAATATTTCTTCTCTATACAAAAGATTACTATGTTGGATTTTTTGTTTAACAACATCCATATCATTAATATTCCAATATTTACAGTCTCTACCAAAATTCTGTCACTATGCTGCCGCTGGCTTGTGTTTCCTCTGTACTGCATTGTTACTGATTTGTCTTTGTGACCTTGTCATACCCTGCCTAGATCTGGGAAGGGCACATGCTGTGGGGAGTAGATCATTATTGTGATTGATTAGACTGTACATTATTCATTCACTTAGCAGGTATAAATATCCTTCTACCTCTTGATTTAGAGATTTGTAACCATGCTGCATTGAAGAGAGAGAGATAGGGAGAGAGCAAAGAGGGAGAGATAAAGAGCTGATGGACAGTAGAGTGTTTGAAATGTAAGGGAGATTAAAGCAAGAGAGAGATAGAGAAGAATCAGAGGAAGATAAGTAAGAGAACACAGGAGAGAGCAAGGAATGAGAGAGGAAAGGGCAGCATGGAGAGAGGGAGAGAGAAATAATAGGATAGTGAGAGAAGAAGTATAGTATGGGCAGAGAGGAAGGTGGGGCAATGTAGCAAGAAATAATGTTCTGGGAAAGGAGGGAGAGAGGAGGGAAGATACACTGCTTGGCTGGGTAAGAAAGCTGCTGCCTGCATTCTGTTCCCGGCAGGCTGAGACAGCAAGACACATAATAGGCTGAGTTGAATCCAGGTTCTGCACAACTCCCTAGATTTTGATGGCTCAGTTGGAGACTGAAGACAGCTAGAAGTAGGTGACATGATGGTCTAGGCTATGGAGAAGAGGCATCCTGTATGGTTTGGAAGATGCAGATTACAGAAGGGGTGGCTTAATGGTTGCAAAGGCTCCACGAGGGGTGAGAGGAAAGGAGTGGGTTTCCTGAAAACAAGCATCATGCCAGCCAATAGTGCCTTGGTGTGATGCTGCTGCTTCACAAAGAGCCATGGAGACACGGGGCTTGGTCACTGCTGTTAGCCTGGCTCTGAGCCTTCTCTCCCTGATTCTGCTGGTCATAGCTATATTTACAGACCATTGGTATGAGACAGACACTCGCAAACATAAGGAGATATGTGAGAGCCAGGGCAACTCAGACCCTACAGACCAGAAGAACAGACTCATGCCCCTCTATCAGCTGCCCTACCGTGGAGACTCCTCAAAGAACCGCAAGATGGGTCTTCTGTCACCAGCCCCAGCTGGTGGGGTAAGAGAACCAGAGGATCTGCTGGAGAACTGGAGGTCCCTGCTAGGGCTTGGGGTTCTGGAGTCAGACTGTGGACGCCCCCTATTCTCTACCTACTCTGGGCTGTGGAGGAAATGCTATATTATGGGAATTGACAAGGACATTGACCATCTGATCCTGAAAGGTGGGCATGGTTACACAAGGTGGAATTCTCTTGCTGGGGTCTGTTGTTGGTACCATGTGCACAATATTTGGCTTGGTGTGTAAGTTACATATAGCTAGGTGTCTGAATACTCTTCTTGTGAAAAGTTTGTCATCATTTGTCATTGTTTCTGAACATTTTTTTTTGCAAATGTAAAACATAAGTAAAAAAAGTATCCACACTTTTTATGACATTTATAAAAAAAAACAGTTGCGTTAGTAAAAAAAATTATTTGTTTAGTCAAATCAATCATTTTCAGCTAATAATTTACTGTATTGAAGACTATTGATTACATTGTATTTACACATAATCCAATAATACCCCGCATTACTGTTAACCGTGCGTGTAAACCGGTAACAATATGTTGGACTTATTCTAAGGATGACTGTTATTATTATGATAGGAGGATGTAAATGGTGAAATAGCACAAAAGACATCATGGGTTATAGCAGCATTTATTTCTTATTGTGGTTCTATAAAATGTTCCTGTTGTAGAAGAGTCTAGATAAATGTCTTAATTATCCGAATGTCGGTCTGATTGGCGTTAAAAATCAATATTACTGAGCTGTTCTCTAATTTAAGGCTATGTGAATACCACGACATTGTCAAATTACTATCTATCGTCAAAGAAATTGACTAAAGCTAAGGACAAGAATTAGCTTTCTGCATGATGTAAGTCCCAAAATATCTTGGATCTAAGTCCTAATAGTCATGTACAAACTCAGCCAGCTGAGATAGATGAAATGACAGCTTAAATGCAAGCTATGTTCTTGTAAAAATGCACCATATATCAATCTACTTCTTACGTCTACTTAGTTTCACTTATTTTATTTTTCAATTTTTAGCCCACGTCCTATCAATAACAGGATCATTTACAATTTGAAAGAGACAAGTCCTTCTGTCTTAGTGTAATATATCTAAACATATTTCACTTACTAAATATTTGCAGGTGTAAATATTAATACATGTACATGAAGACTAAGATTAGTCATAAACAGGGCTGTAGATTGAAATAATCATCTGTATATATGTTTATGATTTAAATGTCCACATTTTTCTGGCATGATTTCACTAACTGAAGACACAGGATATAAAAACAAAAGCCATGCAATCTGTTAGATTTCTAATTGAACCATTAATTAAAATAATAAGCTAACTGGATTGGCCTGGTTTATAAATCTTATTTTAATTAGCATAAATTGACGCAGCTCTCAATAACAAAGTCTAAAAAAATATGATTCATAGTGGTCATGACAGTCCAAATCCAGATGTCATTATTGTATTAAAGTGTATAGCGCTAAAATATTCTGCAGATATTGTCATTCATCACTAATATCGGTCGCTGTCACCATTGGCGCTCCCAATCTAAATTTAGTCCCAATTATTAGAGTGTGGGACTAAACCCACACACACAGATTGCATACAGATGTTGCCATTGGTCACATTCAAACCCATGACCCCAATGCTAACCATTGAGCCACCATAATGCCCACATATAAAGCCAAAATCCCATATCTAGAGTTATAACACATGACCATTGTGAATATGACTAGGGCTACATGGCGACTTATGACCATATGACATAAGCTCAAAATGTCGCAGTGTTATAACGTAACTTATGATAGTCAATGTGGTCCCTTGTGACCAGCATGATTCCACGACTATGACACCATACAGTTGGCAAAAATCCTAACTTGGTGGATTCTCTATTCCATTCCATGTACTACCATTACTTACAATTTGAGCAATGTGGCATTCTGATCTTATGTCACCCGGCCACAATTCACCGGGCAACTCTTTGCCTAACTCATATGTTTATGTATTAGCATACGACTATTTGATTGTTATAATTAGTATCATAAAACAGATTGTGATGTATAATAGTTGCCTAGCTACACATCATAGATTTATTTACCAGCCATCTGCGATTTATGTAATGCTAGTGCCTAGAAAGTGTTGATGGCCATAAATACTCATTGTAAGTGTATTCACACAGAATGCATCTTTGACACTCTAGAACATGAGTTAATGGACTATGCCCTGCACGCCACTGTAAACTGCAGCTGGCACCCTTAGGATATAGAGCAGATCATTATGAGAATTGAAATAAACTAGAGAGAACCAAGGCATGTATTTATTCTGTTCCCAAAAGGAAGATGAATGACACTTGTTTGTTAGTAAATGTGCTTGAATTCGAGCAATTATCCCTGGAATTATTCTTGTAGCGAGGTTACTAAAAAATGGATGCTTTGCAATGCAAGAATTGACCTATAAACCTCTTTACACAATTATACCTCGACTGTGTCACATCAATCTAATTTACCCATCGTTAATGTACGTAATGAACAGTGTAAGTCACAATCATTATATCCATAGCTCTTTAACCCCTTTCCAGTGGTAACATTTGCTGAAACCTTTCTAATCTCGCATAAATTAATTGTGTGAGCGGATCTGCATTTTTATTTTGGAAGCCCACAGCTATGTCCATATCTTGTATACAAGCACATAAGAAGACTCCTAAGGAATAAATAGCGTTCAGCAGTTCTAGAGGTTGGTACAATGTTAGTGTCCAACCTCATTTCCAATAGACAAATATAAAATATATCTTCAAAGATGTTTCATAATTATAATGTGAAAAACAAATACAAAGTTAAATTATCTTTTGTAAGCGCACATAGAGGACATTTTAATAACCTTTTCATTTAAGGCAATTATGTTATAAAAAGCTGCAATATCTGAATATATAGTCTTATCTGATGGACTGTAATTCATAGACAGATTTTTGGCGCTCAGATTTGATGTGCTTGCTGAACAGATGTATATGGGATGTATCAACATAATTGTTTAATGCCCTCCAAAAATGCAGAAACTGCATAAATATTGTTTGCGACTTGGCATAGTTTTGTATTAATTTTCCTACTGAATGGTGGTAAACAGACTCTTTTTGGAAGAAGAACGCATATTTATTTTATTAAGCATACAAAAGTCCCTTAAATTGCTTGATGTACACAGAAAAACACATCGCTCTGATTTTTAGTAGTATTGTCTTTTTTTTGTGATAAAGAACTTTCCTAAACTTTATATTGGAGATTAATTTTGCATGCCATTTGTAGAACAAAATTGAGATAATCTATATTGTGCAGATGCCTGTACTAGATTTGCAACATCAGTGCTGCCCAAATTGTAGACAATACTACAATAGTAACAGAATGAATTACCTTTTTGTTTCGCTTAATTTTGGAATCCAGAGAATTAGAGCCCCTGTCCCCGCTGCTAAAGAGAAATGAATATTCACTGCTTCCCACGCCCACATGGGCGTGGGCATCAGTGAATATCATTACTTACCTGTCACCCGCTCCAACCGCTGAGCGTCGCTGTGTCATCGCGTCCTCTCTTTGCTGCAATGTTCAGGCAGAGGGCGCGATGACGTCATTAGTGAGCGCCGCGCCCCCTACCTGAGCATTCACTGCCGGAGGACCGAAGACAGCGGCGCTCAGCAGTGGACCCGGTGACAGGTAAATATCGCAGGTGCCCAGGACACCGGCACCTGGCCCCCAGCGACGAGAGGTGAGTATGTCTTTTTTTTTTTTTGCAGCATCTATGGGGCACAGTGGAGCATCTATGGGGGCATAATCTATGGGGCATAATCTGGAGCATTTATGGGGCATAATCTATGGGGGCATAATCTGGAGCATTTATGGGGGCATAATCTATGGGGCATAATCTGGAGCATTTATGGGGGCATAATCTATGGGGGCATAATCTGTGGAGCATTTATGGGGGCATAATCTATGGGGGCATAATCTGTGGAGCATTTATGGGGGCATAATCTATGGGGGCATAATCTGTGGAGCATTTATAGGGGCATAATCTGTGGAGCATTTATGGGGGGATAATCTAAGGAGCATTTATGGGGGCATAATCTATGGAGCATCTATGGGGGCATAATCTATTGGGGGCATAATCTAAGGAGCATCTATGGGCATAATCTATGGGGCATAATCTAAGGAGCATTTATGGGGGCATAATGTATGGAGCATCTATAGGGGCATAATCTATGGGGGCACAATCTATGGAGCTTCTATGGGGGCATAATCTAAGGAGCATCTATGGGGCATAATCTATGGGGGCATAATCTAAGGAGCATTTATGGGGGCATAATCTATGGAGCATCTATAGGGGCATAATCTATGGGGGCACAATCTATGGAGCTTCTATGGGGGCATAATCTAAGGAGCATCTATGGGGGCATAATCTAAGGAGCATCTATGGGGCATAATCTATGGGGGCATAATCTAAGGAGCATTTATGGGGGCATAATCTATGGAGCATCTATAGGGGCATAATCTATGGGGGCACAATATATGGAGCTTCTATGGGGGCATAATCTAAGGAGCATCTATGGGGGCACAATCTATGGAGCTTCTATGGGGGCATAATCTAAGGAGCATCTATGGGGGAATAATCTATGGAGCATCTATGGGGGCATAATCTATGGATTATCTATGGGGGCATAATCTATGGAGCATCTATGGGGGCATAATCTATGGAGCATCTATGAGGGCACAATCTATGGATTATCTATGGGGGCATAATACATGGGCAGCATATGGGGCACAATCTATGGAGCATCTTGTGGGGCATAATACATGGGCAGCATATGGGGCACAATCTCATTTTCCACCCTAGGCTTATACTCGAGTCGATAAGTTTTCCCAGTTTTTTGTGGCAAAATTAGGGGGGTCGGCTTATACTCGAATATATATGGTATCTATCATCTATATATATATATATATATATGTATATATATATATATATATAGCATTATACCCTATGAGGGGGGGCAGCATTATCCTCTATGAGGGGGGGCAGCATTATCCTCTATGAGGGGGCAGCATTTTCCCCCATGAGGGGGCTGCTTTATAATCTATGAGGGAGGCTACCCCAATTCCTGCTACATAATTAAGACATGTACTACCTTATATTATACCCTGATATTAGTGTGTTTTACTGCACAATTGGTGGTCTTGTATTTATTTCTATGTAGCTACATAGTGGGCCCCAAGAATGATTTTCTCTGGTGGGCTCAAGGTGTTCCAGTCCGACGCTGGTCACAGTCATTGGGAATTTACATTTTAAGCCCCAACGGGGACCGTTATGACAATGTTTCTAAAGCGCTTTGGATTTAATGTCGCTATATAAGCGAATTAAATAAATATAACTAGACGGGATAATAGTGTTAATTAAATAGTTCATTTCTTGTTTTGTTCCTTTAACTGAATAAAATACGAAGAAAATAGTCTTATCCAAGAATTACCTATATTATCATCTGTGCCTACTCACACACATTCTTTTGGCCTGATGTATTTTCTGCAATTCCCAGAAACTAGCTTGGCCCGTGCGAAATTTTCGCACATTGGTTGTCGGGGGCGCAGGCAATTTCAGAAAAAGCAAGCTGATCAAATGTAAATGTATTTCATGAGATGAATAACACAGACAGGTATAAGTACCTTGGTAATAAAATAAATTGGTTTGATAAATAGAGGCCAAAAAATGTCTTCTGGTTGAGGTGCCACCTGCAGGTCATTGTGTCTTTCTGTAGGTTTTTATGAAAATAAATGTTTAACCCCTCATGACCCAGCCTATTTTGACCTTAAAGACCTTGCCATTTTTTGCAATTCTGACCAGTGTCCCTTTATGAGGTAATAACTCAGGAACGCTTCAAACGGATCCTAGCGTTTCTGAGATTGTTTTTTCGTGACATATTGGGCTTCATGTTAGTGGTAAATTTAGGTCGATAATTTTTGCGTTTATTTGTGAAAAAAAATGGAAATTTGGCGAAAATTTTGAAAATTTTGTAATTTTTAAATATTTAATTTTTATTCTGTTAAACCAGAGAGTATGTGGCACAAAATAGTTAATAAATAACATTTCCCACATGTCTACTTTACATCAGCACAATTTTGGGAACAACATTTTTTTTTGTTAGGAAGTTATAAGGGTTAAAAGTTGACCAGCGATTTCTCATTTTTACAGCAAAATTTACAAAAACCATTTTTTTAGGACCACCTCACATTTGAAGTCACTTTGAGGATCTATATGGCAGAAAATATCCAAAAGTGACACCATTATAAAAACTGCACCCCTCAAGCTACTCAAAACTACATTCAAGAAGATTATTAACCCTTCAGGTGCTTCACAGGAACTAAAGCAACATGGAAGCAAAAATGGACATTTTAATTTTTCCAACAAAAATTTTCTTTTAGCATCAATTTTTTCATTTTTACATGGACAACAGGATAAAATGGATACTAAAATTTGTTGAGCAATTTCTCCTGAGTACACAGATACCTCATATGTGGTCATAAACCACTGTATGGGCGCACGGCAGGGCTCAGAGGGAAGGAGCACCATTTGACTTTTTGAATGGAAAATATGCTGGAAAATATTTAGCGGTTGCCATGTTGCATTTGGAGAGTCCCTGTGTGCCTAAACATTGGGCTCCCCCACAAGTGACCCCATTTTGGAAACTAGACCCCCTAAGGAACTTATCTAGATGCTTAGTGATCACTTTGAACCCCCAGGTGCTTCACAAATTGATCTGAAAAAAAGAAAGTACTTTTTTTTCACAAAAATTTTCTTTTAGCCTCAGTTTTTTTTCATTTTTAAACATGGGCAACAGTATAAATTGGATCATAAAATTTGTTGGGGCAATTTCTCCTGAGTACACAGATACCTCAATGTGGTCAAAAACCCATTGTTTGGGGCGCACGGCAGGGCTCAGAGGGAAGGAGCGCCATTTGACTTTTTGATGGAAAATATGCTGGAATATTTAGCGGTTGCCATGTCGCATTTGGAGAGCCCTGTGTGCCTAAACATTGGAGCTCCCCCACAAGTGACCCCATTTTGGAAACTAGACCCCCCTAAGGAAACTTATCTAGATGCATAGTGAGCACTTTGAACCCCCAGGTGCTTCACAAATTGATCCTTAAAAAAAAAAGAAAGTACTTTTTTTTTCACAAAAATTTTCTTTTGGGCTCAGTTTTTTTCATTTTCACATGGGCAACAGGATAAATTGGATCCTAAAATTTGTTGGGCAATTTCTCCTGAGTACACAGATACCTCATATGTGGTCATAAACCACTGTTTGGGCGCACGGCAGGGTCAGAAGGGAAGGAGCGCCATTTGACTTTTTGAAGGGAAAAAATATGCTGGAATATTTAGCGGTTGCCATGTCGCATTTGGAGAGTTCCCTGTGTCCCTAAACATTGGAGCTCCCCCACAAGTGACCCCATTTTGGAAACTAGACCCCCTAAGGAATTTATCTAGGTGCTTTATTGAGCACTTTGAACCCCAGGTGCTTCACAAAAGTTTATAACGCGAGCCCGTGAAAATAAAAAATCATTTTTTTTTCAAAAAAAATGATTTTTTAGCCCACTATTTTTATTTTCACAATGGTTACAGGAGAAATTGGACCCCAAAAGTTGTTGTCCAGTTTTTCCTGAGTACGCTAGTACCCATATGTGGGGGGGAACCATATTTGGGCACACGTCAGGGCTCGGAAGGGATGTAGTGACGCTTTGAAATGCCGATTGATGGAATGGTCTGCGGGCATCTTGTTACGTTTGCAGAGGCCCATGATGTGCCTAAACATTAGAAACCCCCAAGTGACCCCATTTTGGAAACTAGACCCCACAAAGAAGTTATCTAGATGTGTGGTGAGCACTTTGAACCCCCAAAGGCTACACAGAGTTTATAACGCCCGGGCATGAAAATAAAAAAATCATATTTTTTCCACAATCAGGATCTTTTAGTCCCCAATTTTTTATTTTTCCCCAAAGGGGAACATGAGAAATTAACCCCAAAGTTGTTGTCCAATTTGTCCTGAGTATGCTGTATCCCATAGTGGGGAGAAAACTACTGTATGGGCACAGTCGGGCTCGGATGGGAAGTAGTGATTTTGAAATGCCCACTTGATTAATGGATTCTTCGGGCGTCATGTTACGCTTGCAGAGTCCCTGATGTGCCTAAACGTAAAACCCCACAATTGACCCCATTTTGGGAAACTAGATCCCCCAAGGAATCCTATAGATGTTGATAAGCCTTTGAATTCCAAGTCCTTCACAGAAGTTTATAACGCGAGCGTTGAAATATAAAATCATTTTTTTTTCCACAAAAAAAATTTTTTAGTCCCCAATTTTTTTTCCCAATGTTTTAAAGGAAATTAGAACCCCCCCAAAATTGTTGTGCAATTTTTCCCGAGTACGCTGAAACCCAATATGGGGGATAAACCATGTTTGGGCACAGTCGGGGCTTGGAATAAACGGAGCATGTTTGACTTTTTTTTAACCAAATTTGCGGAATAATGGTGGCCATTTGGGTTTGGAGGCCCCGTGTCCCCAAATGGGGAAACCCCCCCTTTCTAACTCCAACCCTCCCCCCCAAAAAACCCAACCCCCAAAACCCCCCTAACCCCAACCAAACTTAAAAAACCCAAAAAATAAAAACCCTAACCCCTACCCAACCCCCAAAACCCTAACCCAACCCAAACTAACCATAAACCAAACCCCCAACCAACCCCCAAATTCCAACCCAAACCCCCAAATTCCCAAACCCAACCCAAATTCCACCTAACCCTATTCTAACCCTTAAAACCCCAAGCTAACCCCAACCAAGGTGGGTTTATATTGCGTTTTACACCCTTAAAAGAGTGTTGACCGGTGGTAACGTATGCAAAAGCGATCGCGTTATGCTATACCCCTAGAGATGAATCGCAGATGATTATCTGTTGGGGGGAGCCCAGACGCTGCCCCCCGTGCCGGGGTCCGTCATGAAGACGGCACGTCGAAGGACCCCCGAAAAAATCCCCGGGACCCAAAAAAAATCCGGCGGATCAGAGAAAAATCAGCCCATCCGCAAAAAATCCCGGGACCCCCAAAAACCCCAGGAAAAGCAGCAAACCGGGGGGGTCGCAAAATACCCCCCGCGGATAAAGGAATACCGCCGGTCCGCAGAAATGGTGCAAAAAGCGCGGTCAGCCCCCAAATCCCGCGGATCGCAAAAATTCCGCCGGATCAGCGCAATATCCGCCGGGTAGCAGCAATATCCCCGGGTTCAGCGAATATGCCGCGGATCCCCAAAACCGGCGGATCGCAAAAAAATCCCGTGTCGCAGAAAAACCGGGATCACATAAAATCCCCCGCGACCCCAGCAAAATCCCCCGCGGCCCAAAAAAAAAATCCCCCGGGATCGAGCAAAATCTGCGTGGCCCCGCACAAAATCCGTAGGAAAAAAAAAAAAAATTTCTTTATTTTTTTTATTTGTCCCTCCCTATGAAGGGGGGTTAATTTCTTTTTTTTTTTTGATCACTTGACGTTTACCAGTATCAAAAAAATTTTTTGAACAGGGGGGGGGCATGGATGCCCGGCCGGTGGGGGCCTGCGCATGGCCCGCCTTTTTAAAAGGGGCGCCCTAAGGGCCCCCCGGGCGGACCCGGGACCGCCCCAGGGACATCGTGGCCCGGGAGAGGGGGGGGGCTGGGGTTAGGGGGGGGGGGGGGGGGGGGGGCAAAAGGAGGGGGGGGAATGGGGCGGGCGATACCGCAAACTTTTGGTGGCGGCGGCTGATCGCCGCCGTGACTACGTGTGGGGGGGTCAGGGTCGGTGTCCCCCCATGGCAGTGTATTGGCTCGGCCGGTGGTTGAAAATTTCACAAAATTTAAAATTTGGGGAAAATTAACATTGTTGATGGCGTTTACTTTTAACGCCAATCAGAGCGATCGGGCCACGGGGGGGGGGGTTTAAACCAACCCCCCGTGGTGAAGACAAAGGGCCGTAATGCGGTGGGTGGCCCCTTTTAGTGACCCCGGTCTCCGACCCAGGGGCATCCTTTCAGACACAGGGGATGCGTTTTTAGGTCGGTTGGGACCATTTCTGCGTGCTGTTTTCAAAAAGGTCGGGAAAAGGGGTTAAAAAAGTATTTAGTGATAAAATCATGAAAATTGGGGTTTTTTGGCTTTTTCTTCTAAGGGAGCAATTTACCCTTTTAAATGGGTATCATTTTTGTGTGGGGCGAAGTAATCACCCAAAAAGCGTGTTTTTTACAAATGTTTGCTATGTGATAACCTGC
>JARQOD010000005.1:469547245-469615649 GCA_033576555.1 Oophaga sylvatica
TATATTTCAGTTTTTCTTTTTTAATAAATTTGCAAAAATTTCTACATTTCTGGTTTTTATCAGTCAAGATGGGTACATTAATGGGAAAAAAATGAACTTTTTTTTTGCATTTACCAAGTGGTTGCAATGAAACAAAGACTGAAAAATTTGAAGAGGTCTGAATACTTTCCAAACCCACTGTACTGTATATACACTGCTCAAAAAAATAAAGGGAACACTTAAACAACACAATGTAACTGCAAGTCAGTCACACTTTTGTGAAATCAACCTGTCCAGTCATGAAGCAACACCGATTGTGAATCAGTTTCTACTGCTGTTGTGTAAATGGAACAGAGAGCAGCTAGAAATTATATGAAATTAGCAAATCAACCCCTTTAAAGGAATGGTTCTGCAGGGAGTGACCACCGACCATTACTCTGTCCTCATCATTTTTGGCTATAGTTTTGGTCACTTTTGCATTTTGCAATTGCTCTCACTCCTAGAGGCACTGTACAGTAGCATGAGGCAGTGTCTACAACCCACAGCAGTTGCTCAGGTAGTGCAGCTCATCCAGGATGGCACATCAATGCGAGCTGTGGCAAGAAGGGTAGCTGTGTCTGTCAGCTCAATGTTCAGAGCATGGAACAGATACCAGGAGACAAGCCAGTACACCAAGTGACATAGAGGGTGCTGTAGAAGGGCAACAACCCAGAAGCAGGACTGCTACCTCTTCCTTTGTGCAAGGAGGAACAGGAAGAGCAGTGCAGAGTCCTGCAAAGTGACATCCAGCAGGCCACTAACATGCATGAGGGCCCGACGTCCACAAGTGGTTGTTGTGCTTACAGCCCAAAACCATGCAGGGCGATTGGTATTTGCCAGAGAACACCAAGATTGACAGATTCAACATTGGCACTCTGTGCTCTTCACGGATGAGAGCAGGTTTACACTGAGCACATGTGAAAGACGTGACAGAGTCTGGAGACACAGTGGAGAACGTTCTGATGCCTGCAACCCCTCCATTATGACCGGTTTGGCAGCGGGTCAGTAATGGTATGGGGATGCATTTCTTTGGAGGGTCACATACCCCTCCATGTTCTAGAAGAGGTACCCTGACTGCCATAAGATACCGTGATGAGATCCTCAGACTCATTGTGAGACCATATGCAGGTGCAGTGGGCCCTGGGTTCCTTCTGATGCATGACAATACTAGGCCTCATGTGGCTGAAGTGTGTAAACAGTCCCTACATAATGAAGGCATTGTTTCTCAGACCTGAATCCAATCACACACATCTGGGGCATCATGTCTCGTTCCATACTCCAATGCATATTGCACCACAGACTTCCAGGATTTGACTGATGCTTTAATTCAGGTCTGGGAGGACATCCCTCAGGGCAACATCCACAACCTCATGAGGACCACGCAGAGGCATTATAGGGATGTCATACAGGCACGTGGAGTATACATATGTTACTGAGCATCATTTCCTTGCATTGATGCATTTTCACAGAAGATGGATCAGCCTGTAATTATATTTTCCACTTTGATTTTGAGTATCATTCCAAATCCAGACCTCCATGGGATATTGATCTCAATGCATTCCACTGTGTAATGAATAAAGATTTGCAATCAGAATATTTCATTCAGTGATATGTAGGATGTGGTATTTTAGTGTTCCCTTTATTTTTTTGAGCAGTGTATATGTCAGTGACACACACATACATGTATAGCTTTATATTTCAATTTCATAGAGAGATAGATAGCAGAATTCATTTGTCGGCTTCTGTAAAATCATTGCAGAAGCCGATAGGATAGGAGACATGGTTTACATACAGTAAACCCATGCAGAACAGTTAGATTTATAGATGTCAGTGACTAATGCTATTAGTAGTATGTGTGTGTAAAATTTGGGACCTGTATGTATTTAATAAAAGAATGTTTTCACGGAAAAAAATGGCGTGGGCTCCCGCGCAATTTTTTGCACCAGAGAGGGAAAGCCAGTGACTGAGGGCAGATATTAATAGCCTAGAAAGGCCATGGTTATTGGGCACCCCTTGGCTAAAAATATCTACCCCCAGCCAATGCAGAAAAGGCGCATCTGTAAGATGTGCCAATTGCGGCACTTAGCCTCTCTCTTCCCACTGCCCTGTAGCAGTGGCATATGGGGTAATAATGGTTTAATGTCACCTTTGTATTGTATGGTGATATTAAGCCTGGCTTAGTAATATAGAGGTGTCAATAAGACACCTATCTATCACTAATACTAACATTTGTAAAGGGTTAAATAAACACACACACAGGCAGAATAAAGTATTTTAATGAAATGAAAGACCACACAGTTTTGCCATATTTATTGATCTGCTAATCCAAACGATGCCCTCGGTCTCCTGTAATAAAGAAAAAAGAAAAAAACCACAATATACCATACCTGTCCCGTGATCGCTCCCACGCTGTAATCCATATCTGGGGGATATATAGTTTACAACCGGGAGCGGTTGCTAATGCGACTGCCCCAGCTGTAAACCACTGATGAATGAATGAGAAGCTGCCGGTGGCAGCATCAGTGACTAGCGCTGACGTCACTGATGCTGTGCAGCCTTGCAGCCTGACTCGCAGTGAACTCTGCAACGTGGGAAAATGACAGTTCATTTTCCCACCCTCAAGAGTTCACCGCGGGTCAGGCTCTGAGTCTGCGCAGCATCAGTGACGTCAGCGCTAGTGAAGGCAGATGCCGAAACGCGCATCGGGGTGGATGCATCCTTGGGACAATTGTGGACTACTACTACTACTACTACTATATTTTACAGGTAACCATAATATTATTATTATTTATTTATATAGCACCATTGATTCCATGGTGCTGTACATGAGAAGGGGTTACATACAAATTACAGATATCACTTACAGTAAACAAACTAACAATGACAGACTGATACAGAGGGGAGAGGGCCCTGCCCTTTCGGGCTTACATTCTACAGGATGGTAGGGAAGGAGACAGTAGGTTGGGGGTTGTGGCAGTTATGGTGTTGGTTGAGGCGGTAGCTCTGGTAGTGGTGAGGAGGTAGCGGGGTAATTGCAGGCTGTAAGCTTTCCTAAAGAGGTGAATTTTCAGGTTCCGTCTGAAGGATCCAAATGTGGTTGATAGTCGGACGTCTTGGGGCAAAGAATTTCAGAGGATGGAGGATATTCAGGAGAAGTCTTGGGGGCGATTGGCTGAGGAGCGAATAAGTGTGGATGAGAGAAGGAGGTCTTGGGAGGACAGGAGATTACGTGAGGGAAGGTATCGGGAGATTAGTTCAGAGACATATGGAGGTGACAGGTTATGGATGGCTTTGTAGGTCAGTATTAGTAATTTGAACTGGATATGCTGAGGGAATGGGAGCCAGTGAAGAGATTTGCAGAGGGGAGAAGCGGAGGAGTAGTGAGAAGAGAGATGAATTAGTGGGTAGCAGAGTTTACGATGGACTGGAGAGGTGCAAGGGTGTTAGCAGGGAGGCCACAGAAAAGAATATTGCAGTAGTCGAGGCGGGAAATGATGAGGGCATGCACAAGCATTTTAGTAAATTGAGGATTGAAGAAAGGATGGATTCTGGAAATATTTTTGAGCTGGAGGCGACAGGAGGTAGAAAGAGCTTGGATGTGCGGTTGAAGGACAGGGCAGAGTCAAGGGTTACTCTGAGGCAGCGGACTTCCGGTACGGGGGAAAGCATGATGTCATTAATTGTGATAGGTCAGGTAAGGAAGATCTGTGAGATGAGGGAAAGATGATGAGTTCAGATTTGTCCACCTTGAGTTTGAGGAAGCGAGAGGAGAAGATAGAGGATATGGATTCTGGACTGCAGAGAGGTGACATCTGGGCCAGAGAGGTAGATATGAGTATCATCAGCATAAAGGTGATACTGGAATCTGTGGGACTTTATGAGTTGCCCCAGGCCAAGTGTATAGATTGAGAAGAGTAGGGGTCCTAGAACAGAGCCTTGGTGGACTCCAACAGAGAGAGGGTGGGATCAGGAGGTAGTGTGGGAGTGGGAGACACTGAATGAGCGGTTGGAAAGGTATGATGAGATCCAGGATAGGGCGAGGTCTTTGATGCCAAAGGAGGAGAGGCTCTGTAGTAGGAGGCAGTGGTCAACTGTGTCGAAAGCAGAGGACAGTGTTATGTTACGGTAGCTGAGGAGTGCAGGTAAAAAAGGAAATACACCAGAGCAGTTGGAATCTATGAGATTGCAGTACCCTGACTAACCACCGCAACTAGAGGCAGCCGTGGAGCGTTCCTACGTTGGTCCTAGACGCCTCGTCACAGCCTGAGAAACTAACTACACCTAAAGATAGAAATAGGAAAGCTATCTGCCCTGGAGCAGAACCCCAAAGATAATAGAAAGCCCCCAAACATGTAATGGCGGTTAGACAAGAGGAAATACTGACACAGAAAGAAAATAGTATGAGCAAACGCTGGGGCCCAAACTATCTAAATAGAAAAGGATAGGAAGGGTACTTACTGCAATCTCAGAAAACCCTGAAAAAACACCAACTCTACTAATTTCAAAATCACCTGAGATCACACGACCTCTACCACCTAAATTAGTTCTCTGGTGTAAAAAAATCAAAACAGCAGCCACTGAAAAAAAACTGGAAAAAGCAAAAGTACAAAACACAGTGGCTGGACTAAACTGAGAGGGCAAATGCCCCCGGAGGGGACCCTGAAGGCCCCCACAGAAGTGCAGGACAAAATGCAAAAAAATGGCAAAAACACAAAATAAGAAATTGTCTTATCTGATAGCAGGAGATGCAGACACGACACAGCAGGCTACAAGGGAAACTGGAAAGAAGGATTCAGACCAGAACAATTGATCACCGGCAACCCTGATGGAAAAATGACTCCCTTACATAAGACCAATCAGTAACACCTGATTCCCAGTCCTCACAATCCTCACTAGTACCGCTTGTAACCACCAGAGGGAGCCTCTGCTCAGAACTCATCTCAAACCCATTCACAACAGTACCCCCCCTTGAGGAGGGGTCACCGAACCCTCATTTGAGCAACCAGGTCGGTCAGGATGAGTTCTATGATACGCACGGATAAGTCTCCTAGCATGGATGTCCGAAGCAAACACCCAAGAATTGTCTTCCTGACCATAACCTCTCCATTTAATCAAATACTGGAGTCTTCGTCTAGAAAAACGAGAATCCAATATTTTCTCAACCACATACTCCAGATTGCCCTCAACCAAAACAGGGTCAGGAGGCACAGCAGCAGGAACCACTGGCTCAACAAACCTCTTCAACAAGGACTTGTGGAACACGTTATGGATCTTAAATGTCCCTGGAAGAAGCAAACGAAAAGAAACAGGATTAATAATCTCCATGATCTTATAAGGTCCAATGAACCTAGGCTTAAATTTAGGAGATGCTACTCTCATAGGAATATTCTTTGAGGACAACCAGACCAAGTCCCCACTTTAAACCGAGGACCATCAGTCCTATGCCGGTTAGCAAACCGCTGGGCCTTCTCCTGAGAGAGGGACAACCTCTCCACTACCTGGTCCCAAATCTGCTGCATACGCTCAACAACAGAGTCAACACCTGGACAGACAGAAGCCTCCGTCTGTCCTGAAGAAAATCGAGGGTGAAACCCAGAATTACAGAAAAACAGAGACATCAAAGTGGCAGAGCTAGCCCTATTATTAAGAGCAAACTCAGCCAAAGGCAAAAAAGAGACCCAGTCATCCTGATCAGCAGACACAAAGCATCTTAGATAAGTCTCCAATGTCTGGTTTGTTCTCTCAGTTTGACCATTGGTCTGAGGATGAAATGCAGAGGAGAAAGACAATTGAACACCCAGTTTAGAACAAAAAGTCCTCCAAAATCTGGAAACAAACTGGACTCCTCTGTCAGACACAATGTTCTCAGGAATGCCGTGTAAACGAACCACGTGCTGAAGGAACAACGGCACCAATTCAGAGGAGGAAGGCAACTTAGGTAATGGCACAAGATGTATCATTTTGGAAAACCTATCACAAATTACCCAGATGGTGGTCATTCTCTGAGAAACAGGAAGATCGGAAATGAAATCCATAGAGATATGGGTCCATGGTCTCTTGGGCACAGGCAATGGCATCAACAAACCACTAGAGCGAGAGCAAGGCTTGGAGCGAGAGCAAGTCCCGCAGGACTGCACAAATTCCCTGACATCGCGAGACAAGGTAGGCCACCAAAAGGACCGACTAACCAAGTCTCTGGTACCAAAAATTCCGGGATGCCCAGCCAATGCGGAACAATGAATCTCAGACATCACACTCTTTTTCCATTGGTCCGGGACAAACAATTTTCCAACAGGGCAGCGCTCGGGCCTATCCTCCTGACACCCCTCCAGAGCAAGTCTCAAATTGGGCGAGATGGCGGAAAGAACTACACCCTCCTTCAAAATAACAGAGGGATCAGATAGCTCAGGAGAGTCCGCAAGGAAACTCCTCGAGAGGGCATCAGCCTTAACATTCTTAGTGCCAGGAAGAAAGGAAACCACAAAATTAAAACGTGTGAAAAACAAGGCCCACCTGGCCTGTCTAGGATTGAGTCGCTTGGCAGATTCCAGATAGACCAGATTCTTATGGTCCGTAAGGACCACCACCTGATGTTTGGCTCCCTCCAGCCAATGTCTCCATTCTTCAAAAGCCCACTTCATGGCCAATAACTCCCGATTACCCACGTCATAATTACGTTCAGTAGGAGAAAATTTTCGAGAGAAAAAGGCACAAGGGTTACTTTTAGAGGTCTCTGGATCTTTTTGGGACAAAACGGCACCTGCCCCAATTTCAGAGGCATCAACCTCCACCTGAAATGGCAGAGAAACATCAGGCTGCCGTAGAACAGGAGCAGAAGTGAATCTCTGCTTAAGTTCCTGAAACGCAGAGACTGCCTCAGGAGGCCAATTCACCACATCAGAACCCTTTCTGGTCAAATCAGTTAATGGTTTAACAATAACCGAGAAATTACCAATAAATTTACGATAAAAATTGGCAAAACCCAAAAATCTCTGAAGAGCCTTTAATGAAGTAGGTTGGACCCAATCACAGATGGCCTGAACTTGACCGGGTCCATTTCAATAACAGATGGGGACAAAATGAATCCCAGAAATGAGATCTTCTGTACGCCAAAAAGACACTTTGATCCCTTCACATACAGAGCATTCTCTCTCAAAATCTGGAATACAGTTCGAACATGTTTCACATGAGAGTCCCAGTCATTAGAAAAAATCAAGATATCATCCAAATAAACAATCAGAAACTTGTCCACAAAATCCCTGAAAATGTCATTCATGAAGGACTGGAAGACGGAAGGAGCATTAGTGAGCCCAAAGGGCATCACAAGGTACTCAAAATGCCCTTCAGGGGTGTTAAATGCCGTCTTCCATTCATCCCCGTGCTTAATGCGAATAAGGTTATACGCCCCCCTGAGGTCAAGCTTGGTAAACCAAGTAGCGTTTTTCACCCTGGAAAACAGGTCAGAAATCAAGGGTAATGGGTATTGATATTTCACAGTAATATTGTTCAAGAGACGATAATCAATACACGGCCTTAATGAACCATCTTTTTTGGCCACAAAGAAAAAACCGGCACCTAAGGGTGAAGAGGATGGTCTGATATGACCCTTCTCCAATGATTCCTTGATATAAGACCGCATAGCGTCATGTTCAGGTACAGACAAGTTAAAAAGGCGACCTTTAGGGAATTTACTACCTGGCACTAATTCAATAGCGCAGTCATAGCTCCTATGGGGCAGATTTACTTTCGCTAAACACATCAGAAAAATCAAACAAAAAGTCAGGAACATCCTCAGCCTGGGGGGAGGCAGAAAAAACAGGAGTGTTGGTATTAACACATTGGCAGCCCCAACTGGTTACAGACACAGATTTCCAATCCAAAACAGGATTATGAGACTGTAACCAAGGGAAACCCAACACTATAATGTCATGCAGATTATATAGAACCAAAAATTTGCAGCACTCCTGGTGATCAGGTTCAACCCTCATTATCACCTGAGTAGAAAACTGGGGTTTATTCTCAGCCAAAGGGGTAGAATCGATCCCCAGTAAAGGAATAGACTTCTGTAGGGGTATCAAGGGAAACCCACAACGTTTAGCAAAATCATAATCCATCAGGTTAATAGCTGCTCCAGAATCAACGAAAGCCTGAGCAGAAAATGAGGACAGAGAGCATATCAGAGTGACAGTTAATAAAAACTTAGTCTGAACACTACCCAAGACAACTGAGCGTGCAAAATGTCTTCCCGCTTAGGGCAGACTGAAATAGCATGAGAGGCATCACCACAGTAGAAACATAACCCATTGCGCTTTCGAAACTCATGACGCTGTGCCCAGACACCACTCCATCACACTGCATGGGCTCAGCAGCTGGCTCACAAGGCAACACCACTCCACGCATACTTCTCCGCTCACGCAAACGTCTGTCAATTTGAATCGCTAATGACATAGAATCATTGAGACCAGAGGGGACAGGGAATCCCACCATAACATCCTTTACATTATCCGACAGACCCTTCCGGAAAAGGGCCGCCAAAGCGTCGTCATTCCATTGGTCAGGACTGCCCACCTACGGAATCTCTGACAGTATAACTCAGCGTCATCAAGCCCCTGATTTAATGCCAACAAGGTTTTTTCAGCTTGATCAGTGATATTAGGCTCATCGTACAATAACCCAATGCCTGAAAAAATGCATCAACATCACTCAAAATAGGATCCCCAGGTATCAGGGAAAAAGCCCAATCCTGAGGATCGCCGCGCAGGAGAGAGATGATAATTTGAACCTGCTGCGCTGCGTTTCCTGAGGACTTAGATTTTAAGGCAAGAAACAATTTACAATTATTTTTGAAATTCTGAAACTTAGCTCGATCCCCTAAAAACAAATCTGGCATGGGGATCCTAGGTTCCACAACAGGCAACCTAGCAAGATATGCAGCAATACTCTGAACCTCAGTGGCAAGCTGATCCACACGGCCAGACAACTGTGCAAACTCCATTGGGAGAAAAGATCCTCCCCAGCACCCAGAGATACAGAGGGAAAAAAAAAAAAAAAATGCAACAAACAGAAAAATATCTCTGACAACTTTTCTTCCTTCAAAATATTTTTTCCCTTCTGTGAGTACCATACAATTTTTATGGCCGGTGATACTGTTATGTTACGGTAGCTGAGGAGTGCAGGTAAAAAGGAAATACACCAGAGCAGTTGGAATCTATGAGATTGCAGTACCCTGACTAACCACCGCAACTAGAGGCAGCCGTGGAGCGTTCCTACGTTGGTCCTAGACGCCTCGTCACAGCCTGAGAAACTAACTACACCTAAAGATAGAAATAGGAAAGCTATCTGCCCTGGAGCAGAACCCCAAAGATAATAGAAAGCCCCCAAACATGTAATGGCGGTTAGACAAGAGGAAATACTGACACAGAAAGAAAATAGTATGAGCAAACGCTGGGGCCCAAACTATCTAAATAGAAAAGGATAGGAAGGGTACTTACTAGAGTTGAGCGATACTTTCCGATATCCTAAAGTATCGGAATCGGAATGGTATCGCCGATATCACTAAAATATCGGCGATACCCGATACCGATACCGGAAGTCCCATGTAAGTCTATGGGAACAAAATATCGAAATTAAAAAAAACCCATTCTTGCCTTGTTGGTTAATTGTACATGAAGGAAAACAAGAAAGAGTAATGTAGAATGTATTGGGGAAGGTTGAGGAGACATTAAAGGCATAGATGTTTAACCCAATCAAATGGAATAGCATAAATATTTTTTTTTTTAAAGATGTTCGGATTGACGAAGAAATTGACAATGTTGTTAACGTTTTTTCTATTTTGGCAAATATGTATATTACACAACTTCCATGCTCTTCATCTTCACCTTTTTAACTTTTCACACACTTTCTCCTTCATAATCTTCTGCAGCATCATCTTTTTCATCAAATTATTCTTCATCTTCACCTTCTTTATCTTCTTCTTAAACTTCTTAAACTTTGTTAACATTACTCATATTCTTCTTATTAAACTATTATTCTTATTCATATTCTGCTTCATCTTCTTCATCATATTCTTATTTGTGACAGAGAATCCTGTACTTGTAATCTGTCAAAGTATGAATTTTTCATCCTTCCGTTCTTGCTGTCACAAAAGATTTAAATTACAACAGTATTTGTCCGTGTTCAGTTTAGCCTGCAGCAGCAGGCATTTTCCAGGGGCACCACGAGGAGGAACGGACTCACCCCATACACTGCTTAGTCTTCTTCTGCTTAGAATTTAGAGCATATATTTTGCTCTTCATTTTGGTCTTATACTTCATGTTCTTCTGCTTTTAGATCTTCTGCTTATTGTTCTTGTGTCTCTTGTTCCGTATCTTGTATTTGTAGCACAATCTTGTACCAGCTGATGTTACTGGGACACGGTTACTAAGCAGGAGGTACCTGTGCTCCAAAGCACTACCAAGGACCAGCAGACGTTGCTGGAACTCGGATACCGAGATGGAGGCACCTAGGCCAAAGGCACTGCGGAGAACCAGTTGACGGTACTGGAACCCGGACGGGTAGCAGAAGGTACAAGAGCCAATGCAAGTAACGAGGACCAGCTGACTGTGCTGGAACCCGGAGGGGCAGCAGAAGGAAAAGAGCCAATGGCACAACCGAGGACCAGCTGACGTTACTGGGACACGGTTACTAAGCAGGAGGTACCTGTGCTCCAAAGCACTACCAAGGACCAGCAGACGTTGCTGGAACTCGGATACCGAGATGGAGGCACCTAGGCCAAAGGCACTGCGGAGAACCAGCTGACGGTACTGGAACCCGGAGGGGCAGCAGAAGGAAAAGAGCCAATGGCACAACCGAGGACCAGCTGACGTTACTGAACCCCAGTAACACAGGAGCAAGTGTTGACTGTGCTAACAGCACTTCCGAGCAACAACTGGCGGTGTTGGAGCCCAGGGTCAAGGAGGATGTTTAAATACTAGATCAAGTAATTTCCTTGTTACCTGTCAATTTTAAATGTCTATACTTCAAACAAGAGAAAGATAACCTTTACTACCATAAGATGATGATTTCATTTAAACTAATATCTAGATAAATAAAGAATTGACAAACATAAACACATACATTAACATGTTGAACAGCAATGCAAACCACAAAATAAATTAGTTAAGGAATCTGCTATACGGTTGTACATAAAAGCATACAAGTACATATCTGAATCCATTAATGATGGATAAGTAACAGTATGTACACCATTTTTATTGTATAGACAATGAATGTCTGACTTCAAAACATCATCAGCATTACAAGTAATCTGTGATATTACTAAAATGTTCCATTTGCTGAATAATGTCACTAAATATTTTATACAAAATTATACAATTTCCATCATGTAATACTCATAATATGTGGCAATAATCATTTTTATTAACAAACATAACCTTTAAAAAGTGCATAGTGCATAGTGAAAATTGCTATTTATGGCTGACTGTCGACTTGGAAGCATGACAACAGATAGATAAGGTATATATAGATGAGACTGCATAGCCACAGATGTTGAATGGCGATGTAATACTGTACCTCAATAAAGTGTGCGTCACTACTACATAATTTTTTTTATATAGCTTTATAAACAGGGTACATGGATGTATGCTTGTGCCTTTGTTTTGACGCACAGACTGCCTTCCTGCTGAGACGCATTGGGTAGTGAACAGTTGTGTGCAGTGTTCACTGCAGTCTCTGCGGAATAACCACACTTAGACCTTATAACTTTTCAGACTTTCTTTATCAATCTACCAAGATGAAGAAGGCAGGGAGTAAGGCACGTGGTCGTGGAGTTTCTTCAGGGAGAGGACGTGGGGATTCTGTGGCTGCTGCGGCCCCCAGTGACACAGCATCCACCAGTTTTCCCCGTGAGCGTTCCTTTATGCGCACTTTTGTAGGAGCTCGGAGTACCCCCCTGCTGCGGGAAGAACAAATTGAAGCCGTTGTTTGGATGTCAGCCAATGCATCGACTTCAATTGCTTCCACCTCCTCTCAGGACCACAGCACTGTTGGGCAACCATCTGTCTCTTCACCGCCTGGCAAATTGCCCAGGCAGTCAGAGAGTTCTGTACAGGAGCCAGCTGAGTGTCTGCTTCTGTTCTCAGAATCTATTGGCTTGCAAACAGGGGCCCAGCCAAGCAGCATTCTGTAATGTGAAGAGGGAGTATGCAGTGATGCGCAACAGCTGTGTCTCTCTGAATCTGAAGAGGCGGGTGAGACAGTGCCGATGGTCAGCACACCGCAGAACGCATCTGATGATGATGAGACCCAGGTGCCAGTTTCTGTTGAGCATGGTGCTGGCCAGACCACCCAACAGCAGGTGTTGGAAGAGGGTAGTGGAGATGATGAGGTCCAAGACCCAACATGGCATGAGGAACAGGAAGGTGGTGGGAGCAGCTCAGAGGAATAATAATAATATTTATTTATATAGCGCCATCATATTCCGCAGCGCTTTACAGTTTAGCAGTTTCAGAACACAAGTCATAAGTAACAACGTTAACAATACAATAATTTAAGCTAAATAAGTCGCCCCTGCTCGTGACAGCTTACAATGTACAATGAGATGGGGGAGATACAAAGTATAGGTGTTTATATACAATGGTGCATTTACAATGATGTTCCAGCCATCTTAAGGGACTGAGGGATGGAGATAGTGAATGGGCTACAGACACACACACACTTACACAGAATACATAGAATGACTTTGATTAGTGAATGTGATAGGCCGCTCTGAACAAATGTGTTTTGAGGGAGCGCCTGAAACCATGCAAATTGTGGATAGTCCTAATTTCTTGGGGTACAGCATTCCAGAGGATTGGCGTAGAGCAGGAGAAGTCTTGGAGTCGGGAGTGGGAGGTACGTATTAGTGCAGAGGTTAGTCGAAAGTCGTTTGCAGAGCGCAGCAGTCGGTTAGGCCGATAGATAGAAATGAGGGAGGAGATGTAGGAGGGGTGCTGCACTGTGGAGAGCTTTGTGGGTGAGAACCAGTACTTTGGTTGAAAGCTGGGAGAGGCCTAGAGAAATGGTTAGTGATAGAAGGAAGATAGAGGAAGACATTGCCCCAACGGTACAAACAGGAGGGAGAGTTAGGCTGCAGACTCGTTGCCTGTAGCCTCCAGTTTGGCACCTGTTCGGAGCAGTTGTCTTCCAAAAGTCAAAACGTGCGCTCCCAGGACTTGCACTGCGTGGTCCTTTTTTCACACACTTGCACATGATATTTGCTATGTCAAATGCAAGCTGTGTAATCAAAAATTAAAAATAGCTAAAAGTGTCAGTCACCTCAATACCACAAATATGTGGAAACATGTGCGGACAAAGCACGTAGTTGAGTTACAAAGACACACTGGAGATGTAGGCCAACCTACAGCAGCACCTACATCTTCAGGTTGTGTTGAAGCCTCTTCATCGAGCTCACACACAGCTGGTTCTGCTTCCTCACAGGATCGCCATGGAAGAACCTCGGCCACTGTTGTCCAGAGACAAACTGTTATTCCACACACAGCAGCAAGTTCCCTGTCATCCTCACACTCCCAGGCCACAAAACAGCCATCGGTAGCACAGGCATGGGATAAAAGACGGCCATACTCCGCAAACCATGCACGAGCACAGGCTCTGAATGCTGGCATTGCAAAACTCCTGTCCCTTGAAATGCTGTGATTCAGGCTGGTGGAGACAGACAGTTTCCGTAACTGAATATCATTGTCAGTCCCACAATACAATGTGCCAAGCCGATTTCATTTCAGCAGGCAAGCCGTCCCTGGTCTGCAAAAGCATGTTGAGGGAAAAATTAAACATGCGCTACTAAAAGCCCTCAGTAGCAAGGTCCACCTGACCACCGATGCGTGGACCAGTACCCATTGTTATGATCTGCTACAACCAGTAAGGAAAGAAGGGAATTCTGTCCCTACAATACAACTAAGCTGAATCCCTACGATGTAACGGGGAACCTGATCCTGCGACCAGACCCGCTAAAGTCCTCATCTAGTGTGAACGAAGACCTATAGTTGCAGGGAGTAATCCCTACAAGATCTAGGGACTGTGAGAAAAGGTGGACACCTCCTAACATAAATTGTAGCATGGATAATTAAACAGAAAAATAAATACTTTGTGATCCTAACATCAAGCAAAACTGACAGATTAAGGCACCTAAGCACCCGGCTAGCTTAACAGTAGATAATACAATGAAGTCAAGCAAAGCCAGAAGGGCGGAGCCAGACTAAATAGGGAAAAAAGGTCATGTGACCAGCAAACTGAAACAAAACCTAACAAGAGGGTTCTAACACCCATGGCCAGGGACAATACCTTTCCCTCACTGCCCATTGGGTCAATGTTGTGCAGCCGGGTACTGATCTTGCGAGTGGCGCTGTACGTGTTCTGCCAACTCCAAGGATTGCAGGAATCAAGTCTGTACACATTGATTCCTCCTCCTACTCCAGTTCCTCAGAATCATCGCTGCAGGAGCCGTCACGTCTACCTCCACATGGACCCGTGAACGTTTACCTGTTGCGACCGATATGAGCACAGCCGTGTCCAAATGTCAACAGGCCGTCCTGAAATTAATTTCCATGGGGAATCTTAGCCACACAGCGCAGGAGCTCTGTAATGCCATAAAGCAGGAGAGCGACGTGTGGTTTTTGGAAGAGAATCTACAGGCAGGCTTGGTAGTGTGTGACAATGGCCGAAATCTGGTGTCAGCTCTGGGCCTTGGCAACCTCACTCACATACCATGTCTGTCATATGTGCTCAACTTGGTCGTGCAGAGTTTTTTGAGGGACTATCCGGATCTTGATGCACTGCTGCACAAGGTCCGCCTAGAGTGCGCTCACTTGCGACGTTCCAGCATGGCCAGATCGCTGATTGCAGCTCTGCAACGCAGATTTCACCTTCATGAACATCGCATCATATGTGACGTACCCACCAGGTGGAATTCCTCGTTACATATGTTGGAGCGGTTGTGTGAGCAGCAGCCAACAGTAATGGAGTATCAGCTGCATCAGGCGCAGTCAACTCGCAATTTGCGCCGTTCACACTTCACCACTACTGAGTGGGCCTCTATAATAAGAATAATAATATTATTTATTTATATAGCGCCATAATATTCCGCAGTGCTTTACAGTTTAACAGTTTCAAAACACAAGTCATAAGTAACAACGTTAACAATACAATAATTAAAGCAAAATCAGCCGCCCCTGCTGGTGAAAGCTTACAATCTACAATGAGGTGGGGGAGATACAAAGTACAGGTGTTTATATACAATGGTGTTTTTACAATGATGGTCCAGCCATTTTAAGGGAGTGAGGGATGCATGGAGATAGTGAATGGGCTACACACACAGAATTACACATAGAATGACTTTGATTAGTGAATGTGATAGGCCACTGTGAACAAATGTGTTTTGAGGGAGCGCCTGAAACCATCCAAATTGCGGATAGTCCTAATTTCTTGGGGTAGAGCATTCCAGAGGATTGGCGCAGCGCGGGTGAAGTCTTGGAGTTGGGAGTGGGAGGTACGGATTAGTGCAGAGGTTAGTCGAAGGTCGTTTGCAGAGTGCAGCAGTCGGTTAGGCCGATAAATATAAATAAGGGAGGAGATGTAGGGGGGTGCTGCGCTGTGGAGAGCTTTGTTGGTGAGAACCAGTAATTAGAATTGGATCCTATAATGAATGGGCAGCCACTGCCAGTGTAATGAGTGGCGAATAACTCTATGAAGGATATCTGCCACGTTTTGCGTGCGTTTGATGAGTCAACGCGGATGGCGAGTGCAGATGATGCACTAGTCAGCCTGACTGTCCCCCTTATCTGCCTGCTTCAAAAAACACTGCAAGCACTAAGGCATGAGGTTTTGGAAGAGGTGGAGGATGAGGAGTCACAAATTCCATCACCTTCTGGACAGTCAGCGCAACGTGGTTCCTCACAAAGGGCTGGAGGACTTTCAAAGTACCATGCTGTATCAACAATTGAACCTCCAGAGTCGCTGTCTATATTTTCATAACCATTACAAACTTTTAATGTATTTACAAAGCACATAATGTACATTTTTTGTCTATCCTTTTGTAATGCTATTGTGTTTCCATAAACTGATGTTACAGAATTATGATACAAAGTTTTTAAATTTTGAGTTTTAAATTTTGTAAATTTATATGTATTTGAAGGACTTTGTGAGGAGGATGAGGAGGAGTCAATGGAGGAGGAAGACATCGCTCCAGAGGGAGGTAGACAATGCTCTAGTCAGTATGTAGACCAAGGGTGGGGTGATGCACAGCAGGCGGAGATGACGCCTCTTGCAGGGGACAACGTTTCTTGGCCAGTTGGGAGTCTGCAGCACATGGTTGATTTCATGCTGCAGTGGTGAGAAACGACCGCCGCATCGAACACATTCACACCACGTCTGATTATTGGGTGTACACCCTCCTAGACCCTCGCTACCGGGACAACTTACAAAGCCTCATCACACCGTTGAACCGGGAGCGTAAAATGCGGAAGTACCAAGACACACTGGTGCAATCCATAATGTTCTCCATTCCAGCCGAGAGCACTGCTGCTGCTACTGCTTTACAAAGCAGCTCTGTGCGTCGAGGCAGTGGAGACAGCTCTGCAACAAGAGGGAGCACAAGAAGCGCCTCTGCACAGGGCAAGAACAGTATGTTCCAAATGTGTCGAAGTTTTGTGGCAGCGCCACCAATGTCTACACCATCCGAGACGGCTCCAGTCAGCAGGAGGCAACATTTCCGTAAGATGGTGACAGACTACATGTCTTGCCCTCTCAGTGTACTCCCAGATGGCTCTTCCCCATTCAAGTTTTGTGTCTCTAATCTGGATACATGGCCAGAGCTTAGCCAGTATGCATTGGAGGTGCTGGCTTGATCTGCTGCCAGTGTATTATCGTAGCGCGTCTTTACTGCTGCAGGTGGTGTACTAACAGACCGTTGCATGCGACTATCCTCCGATAATGTAGAACGGCTTACTTTTCTGAAAATGAACTAGGCATGGATCTCGCCTGAATTTGCCTGTCCGGTTTCAGATTAACTAACTGGTTGGCAACGTTTTCCATGTCTCCTGTTATGTTCATCTTTCTACCACCTGAGCTATACTCCCTGGGCTACAACACTGCCAGTTGCTGCTCAGAAGTGTCGTGTCCACAGACCAATACACAAGCTATAGTGATAGTGGGGTTCAGTAACGCCTGCTGTTCCCTGCTGCGTGTCTGACAAAAATTAATGCTGCTAACTCCAAATTAAAGTTCAAATTAAAGTTCAAACATCTCATACTAGGCCTCAGGCTACACCCTCCTTGACCCTGGGCTCAGAAGTGTTGGATGCACAGATCAAAACAATCGATGATGTGTTTGTGGGGTTCAGTAACGCCTGCTGTTCCCCTGCTGTGTGTCCGGCAAAAATTACTGCTACCTAGCTACACATGTTGAAAAAAACATGACATGTTAAAGTGGCTAGTGCTACACATAGATATCAGGCTACACCCTTATTTCTAAGCTGTAAACAAGTGAAACGTCAAATTTAAAACCATTCAATGATTAGTGTTGGTAACAAATCTGTAACTAAATAATTGTGACATATTATGGCAGATATCCACATGTCTAACACAAATGCTAACACAAAAGCATACTTATGCTATAGGGTACTGATGGTGAACCTTCTCACTCCATAACTTTGACAAATCCAACTCACATCATGCCTCAAATGCTGCAATGTTGGAAGTGCATAATGTGGGTTGAACTTTGACAACAGCTGCAGTGCGAAGGTTATCCTTCTGTGTTCTTGGCTTTTAAATAAAAGCATACAAGTAAATATAATAATACATTGTTGATTAAGGGACATGATGTACACCTGTAATATTGTGCAAACAATGGATGTAGGACTATTCCTCTTCAACATTACTTATATTTGTGTCATTTGAAAAAATACATATTTTAGTTAAAAATTAAAAACCATGTTCAGTAGCTGTGAAAGGCCCGTTTGTGTACTTCTATATTGTTTGCAACCAATGTATTGTATACGGATGGAAGCACGTCACTGTAATAGATTTGAATTATTTTAAATAGAATAAAGCAGCACCAATTTTAGAAAAATGACAAGGATGAGCCAGTGACAGACACTCAGCAGAGTACACGCAGCGGTGGTTGAAGAAGTAAATGGGGCGTGATCTGCATTTAAAAAAAAAAAAAAAATACCTCACAGACTGCAGTGAACACTGAAACACAACTATTCACAATCTGTGAAAGGCTACTCCTTTGTCTACTTCTATAGTGTTTGCAACCAATGTATTGTATACGGATGGAAGCGCGTCACACTAATAGATTAGATTTATTTTAAATGGAATGTAGCAGAACCAATTGGAGATAAATGAAAAGGATGAGCACTGAGACACGCTCAGCAGAGTACAAGCAGCAGTGCTTGAACAAGTAACTGGAGCGTGATATGCACTCAAAAAAGTAAAAAACACAGACTGAAGTGAACACTGAAACACAACTGTCCACAATCTGTGAAAGGCTACTCCTTTGTCTACTTCTATAGTGTTTGCAACCAATGTATTGTATACGGATGGAAGCACGTCACTGTAATAGATTTGAATTATTTTAAATAGAATAAAGCAGCACCAATTTTAGAAAAATGACAAGGATGAGCCAGTGACAGACACTCAGCAGAGTACACGCAGCGGTGGTTGAAGAAGTAAATGGAGCGTGATCTGCATTTAAAAAAAAAAAAAAAATACCTCACAGACTGCAGTGAACACTGAAACACAACTATTCACAATCTGTGAAAGGCTACTCCTTTGTCTACTTCTATAGTGTTTGCAACCAATGTATTGTATACGGATGGAAGCGCGTCACACTAATAGATTAGATTTATTTTAAATGGAATGTAGCAGAACCAATTGGAGATAAATGAAAAGGATGAGGCACTGAGACACGCTCAGCAGAGTACAAGCAGCAGTGCTTGAACAAGTAACTGGAGCGTGATATGCACTCAAAAAAGTAAAAAACACAGACTGAAGTGAACACTGAAACACAACTGTCCACAATCTGTGAAAGGCTACTCCTTTGTCTACTTCTATAGTGTTTGCAACCAATGTATTGTATACGGATGGAAGCACGTCACTGTAATAGATTTGAATTATTTTAAATAGAATAAAGCAGCACCAATTTTAGAAAAATGACAAGGATGAGCCAGTGACAGACACTCAGCAGAGTACACGCAGCGGTGGTTGAAGAAGTAAATGGAGCGTGATCTGCATTTAAAAAAAAAAAAAAAATACCTCACAGACTGCAGTGAACACTGAAACACAACTATTCACAATCTGTGAAAGGCTACTCCTTTGTCTACTTCTATAGTGTTTGCAACCAATGTATTGTATACGGATGGAAGCGCGTCACACTAATAGATTAGATTTATTTTAAATGGAATGTAGCAGAACCAATTGGAGATAAATGAAAAGGATGAGGCACTGAGACACGCTCAGCAGAGTACAAGCAGCAGTGCTTGAACAAGTAACTGGAGCGTGATATGCACTCAAAAAAGTAAAAAACACAGACTGAAGTGAACACTGAAACACAACTGTCCACAATCTGTGAAAGGCTACTCCTTTGTCTACTTCTATAGTGTTTGCAACCAATGTATTGGATACGGATGGAAGCGCGTCACTGTAATAGATTTGAATTATTTTAAATAGAATAAAGCAGCACCAATTTTAGAAAAATGACAAGGATGAGCCAGTGACAGACACTCAGCAGAGTACACGCAGCGGTGGTTGAAGAAGTAAATGGAGCGTGATCTGCATTTAAAAAAAAAAAAAAATACCTCACAGACTGCAGTGAACACTGAAACACAACTATTCACAATCTGTGAAAGGCTACTCCTTTGTCTACTTCTATAGTGTTTGCAACCAATGTATTGGATACGGATGGAAGCGCATCACACTATAATTTCTATTGAATGGAGCAGCTAGAATTACACTAAAGAAAAAAAAAAAGAGTCTGTGAGTGACACGTGCAGATGCCTACAGACAGCGTTGGATGCAGAGCAAACTGCAGCGTCACCTGCACTCACACACACCTTGCAGAGCTGTTAAAACAACACTGCAGGCAAAAGGAAGCTTTACACAGCGGTTGGTGATAGCCTGCCTACAGCACAGTACACTAAATCGCAATCTCTAACTGTCCCTCAAAGTCAGCAGAGCAGCGTTCTGTCCCTATCTGAATTCACAGCACAGTGACGCTAAAATGGCGGCGGCGCCTTTTATAGTGCATTCTGACATCATTTCAGCAGCCAATCACAGCCATGCCATTAGTTAAGATGACTGCAGCATTACAGGATGTGCCCACACTTGGTAGGATTCCTCATTGGCTGACTAAAATCACATTGCCTCTCAAAGAATTATGGGAACTTCCGATTCCGGTATACGATATTGGAAAAGTATCGGAATTAAGTATCGGAATTCCGATAACGCGAATATCGGCCGATACCCGATACTTGCGGTATCGGAATGCTCAACACTAGTACTTACTGCAATCTCAGAAAACCCTGAAAAAACACCAACTCTACTAATTTCAAAATCACCTGAGATCACACGACCTCTACCACCTAAATTAGTTCTCTGGTGTAAAAAAATCAAAACAGCAGCCACTGAAAAAAAACTGGAAAAAGCAAAAGTACAAAACACAGTGGCTGGACTAAACTGAGAGGGCAAAAGCCCCCGGAGGGGACCCTGAAGGCCCCCACAGAAGTGCAGGACAAAATGCAAAATATAGCAAAAACACAAAATAAGAAATTGTCTTATCTGATAGCAGGAGATGCAGACACGACACAGCAGGCTACAAGGGAAACTGGAAAGAAGGATTCAGACCAGAACAATTGATCACCGGCAACCCTGATGGGAAAATGACTCCCTTACATAAGACCAATCAGTAACACCTGATTCCCAGTCCTCACAATCCTCACTAGTACCGCTTGTAACCACCAGAGGGAGCCTCTGCTCAGAACTCATCTCAAACCCATTCACAACAGGACAGGTCTAGAAGCAGGAGTATAGAGTATTGTCCTTTAGCTTTGGCTGTAAGTAGGTCATTAGTAATTTGGTCAGGGCTGTCTCAGTGGGGTGATGTGGGCAGGAACCAGATTGTAGATTGTCAAAGAGCAAGTTAGATGAGAGGTGGGAGGAAAGTTCAGCGTGGACATGCTGCTCCAGGAGTTTGGAAGTACATGGGAGCAGCGATATTGGGCAATAACTGTACATAGCAGATGGGTCGAGGGTTGGCTTTTTTAAGGATAGGCGTGATTGTGGCATGTTTGAAAGCAGAAGGGAAAGTACCACTAACTACTCTGTCCTCCTTCTCCTGGACCTGTCTTTTGCCTTTGACACCGTGGACCATTCCCTCCTGCTACAGATTCTCTCATCTCTTGGCATCACAGACTTGGCCCTATCCTGGATCTCATCATACCTAACAGACCGAACATTCAGTGTCTCCCTCTCACACACCACCTCCTCACCTTGCCCCCTGTCTGTCGGTGTTCCTCAAGGCTCAGTCCTAGGACCCCTACTCTTCTCCATCTATACCTTCGACCTGGGACAGCTCATAGAATCCCACAGCTTGCAGTATTACCTCTACGCCGATGACATGCAGATCTACCTATCTGGACCTGACCTCACCTCCCTACTGACCAAAATCCCACAGTGTCTGTCTGCTATCTCAGCCTTCTTTTCTGCTCGCTTTCTCAAACTGAACATGGACAAAACACGAATTCATCATCTTTCCCCACCTCATTCTTCCCCTCCACCAGACCTATCCATCAATGTCAATGGCTGCTCGCTTTCCCCAGTCCCGCATGCTCGGTGCCTTGGGGTGATCCTCGACTCTGCCCTCTCTTTCAAACCACACATCCAAGCCCTCGCCACCTCCTGCCGCCTCAAAATCAAAAATATTTCCCGGATCCGCTCATTCCTCAACCATGAAACCACAAAAACACTAGTGAACGCCCTTATCATCTCCCGCCTCGACTACTGCAACCTCCTACTGTCTGGCCTCCCCTCTAGCACTCTGGCACCACTCCAGTCCATCCTACACTCTGCTGCCCGACTAATCCACCTGTCTCCGCGATATTCCCCAGCCTCCCCCTATGCCAGGCCCTTCACTGGCTTCCTATTGCCCAGAGGCTTCAGTTCAAAACCCTAATATGACATACAAAGCCATCCACAACCTTTCTCCTCCATACATCTGTGACATGGTCTCCTGCTACCTACCCACACGCAACCTTCGATCCTCTCAAGATCTCCTTCTCGACTCCCCCCTCATCTCTTCTTCCCACAACCGCATACAAGACTTCTCCCGGGCTTCCCCCATACTCTGGAACTCCCTGCCGCAAAACATCAGACTTTTACCAACAACGGAAACCTTCAAGAAGAACCTGAAGACCCACCTGTTCCAACAAGCCTACAGCCTACAATGATCCTCAGTCTACTGAACCATCGCACGACCAGCTCTACCCTTTCCTAGTGTATCCTCACCCATCCCTGTAGACTGTGAGCCCTCGCGGCAGGGTCCTCTCTCCCTCTGTACTTGTGTGTCCCTTGCTAGCACACGTTTATTGTACCTGTCTATATTTTCCCTTTTCATATGTAAAGCACCATGGAATAAATGGCGCTATATAAATTTGTAATAATAATAATAAAGAGGTGGGTTAGGGATGGGATAATAGTGGTGGTGAGGTTTGAGAGGAGGTGGGATGGAATGGAGTCGAGTGCACAGGTTGTGAGGTGCGATTTGGAGAGGAGACAATTAAGCTCCCCTTCAGTGATGTTGGAAAGGGAGGTTATGGGGTTTGGACATTGGTCTGGCATACAAAGGGGTTGTGGTGGTTGAACAATGAAGACTTGCCTTGTTTTATCAATCTTATTTTTGAAGTGTTCAGCAGAGATAAGGGAGCTTGGAGGGGGCAGTGGTGGGTGGAGGAGGGAGTTAAAAGTTTTGAATAACTGTTTGGGGTTGTAGGATAGGGAAGATACGAGGGTTGTGAAGTAGGCCTGTTTAGCAGAGGTGAGGGCAGATTTGAAAGCGAATGTTGCCTGTTTGAATGCAGTGAAGTCATCTTGCAATTTTTTTTCTTCCAACGCCGCTCTGGAATCATGGACACTTGACGGAGCTTTTTAGTGGTGTTATTGTGCCAGGGTTGTCTGTTGGTACGTCACACTCTGCCATGAACGGAGGGGCAATTGCGTCAAGAGCTGATGCGAGAGTAGCATTGTAGAAAGCAGTGGCACTGTCTGTGTCGTGGAGTGAGGATATGGATGCCAGTGGTAGAATAGAGTCAGAGAGCTTGTGGGTGTCTAGGTGTGCGAGGTTTCTGCAGGGGTGCGCATGTTGTTGGACATGGGTGACAGGAGAGGAGCACAGGGATGAGAAAGTGAGTAGATGGCGGTCGAATAGAGGGGGAGGGGAGGTGGTGAAGTTAAATAGAGAGAAGAGGCGGGTGAAGACCAGGTCTAATGTATGTCCGTCTGTGTGGGTGGCTGAGGAGGACCACTGAGTAAGTCCAAAGGATGAAGTAAGGGACAGGAGTTTGGAGGCTGCTGACTGAAGGGTAATATCATAATGTCTTAATATGACATTCTTATAACAGTAGACTGTGTCTATAATTCCTGCACTATTTACATGGTCACTCCAATTGGAGACAGCACTTTGCACTTTATTATAAAATCCTTGTTGCCACACAGCGATACTGTTTATGAGGGTCCAACTCATATACACAGATTTATGGTGTGACATTCTAGCAGCACAATTTAACCTTTTTGCACATGTGCACTTTTTTCATATCTTGATAATACTATACTGTGGTCCTATATATTTTTACATATTTTTGACATATTTTTTACGATGGTCCACCTCAGTTGTGCTAACCCATACTGTGATACCTAGGGATGAGCTTTCCGATATTGCAATATCGGAAATCGGCCCGATATTTGCCATATCGGAATTCCGATTTCCGATTCCGATATTTTTTTCACATCGGAAATCGGAAATCCCATAATCCTTCAGCCTCTGAGCGCTCCGTGGAGCCAATCAGGAGCTGAAGAATTGCTGACAACATTGTGTAACTCCCCTAAGCTTGGTAGGAGGCGTCCAAACTTGCTAGCTAGGGGCTGCGCTGCGATTGGCTGGCTGGATTGTGTGATCAGGCAGTATAAAAGGCTGCGCCTGCCATTTTAGCCTCACTCTACTGTGAAAGCAGATGGGGATAGGTTGCTGTTGGAGATAGAGAGAGATCTCGAATCTAATAGTGAAATTGCCGTTCTGAATCCATCAATAGAGATGAAGGCAGGGAGTAAGGGACGTCCCCGTGGAGGCAGCGGTAGAGGTGCATCAGCAGCTTGACATGGTGCACATCCAGAGCAAGCAGCAGGCCCAAGTCACTCAGCACCTACTTTCACCCGGCAGCAGTCATTTATGCGCAGCTTGTTAGGCGCACAGGGCCATAGGCTGATAAGAGAGGATCAAGTAGAAGCCGTTGTTGGTTGGATGGCAGCTGAGGCATCCACCTCAATGAGCGCAGCATCCTCCCAGGACCTCTCCACCACATCGGGTCAGGCCACTGAAGAGCAGCACCCATCTGCTTCTTCATCGCCCACTAAATTGCCCAGACATTCAGAAGGCCAGGAGCCAACCTTAATCCTCTTCTCAGAATCTGTTGGCTTGGAATCTGTGTGCCAGCCAGACAGCATTCCTGCAGCAGAAGAAGAGGTAGTGTGCACAGATGCGCAACCACTGTGTGCGCCTGAGGAAGAAGTGGAGGGTGGGCCAGTGCCCACAGTGACCAGACCCCAGTCAACAGATGATGATGAAACTCAGCTGCCAGTTTCTGCTGATGAAAGTGTATTGGATGACGAGGTCCTTGACCCTTCATGGCATGCTGAGGGGCAGCAAGCAAGTAGGGATAGCTCAGAGGAAGAGCTTGCAGGTGTGGCGCAGTGTAGCCGTCCACGTGGGAGAGGAAAAGGGAAAAATGTGTTGTCTGCTCCCTCAACTTCAGCACCCGTTAGAAGCAGGGCTCTTTTAAAGAGCACAAGGGATGCGCACAAGAGTTGTGGTGCATGGGCCTTTTTCGACCAAGATGCCGTTACAGTAGTCAGATGCAAGCTTTGTCGACAAACTGTGCGGAGAGGGAAAAACGTCAGCAACCTTAATACCACCAATATGTTGACGCATGTCAGGAAGAGGCACCCTGTGGAGTGGCAGCATCACACCCAAGATGATTCGCCACCTGCAGCTGGTCCGCCACCTTCCATCTCTTCAGCCACCTCTTCCTCCAGCTCGAAAACAGCTGCTCCCGCTTACTCGCCAGAATGCCAGGGTGCATCTGCAGGCAGTGTTGTACGGCGGAACACTGTCTGTACTTCGTCAGCATCAGCATCCCAATCGCTGGCATCCTCACACTCCCAATCCAGTGTGCAGCCATCTGTCACACAGGTGTGGGAGAAAAGGCGCCCGTACTCAGCAAACCACCCACGAGCACAGGGCATGAATTCTCGCATTGCCAAACTGCTTGCAGTGGAAATGCTACCATTCTGGCTGGTGAGCAAGCCAGCCTTTATCGATATGTTAGGGTTTGCAATCCCACAATACAGCGTTCCCAGCCACTTCTACTTCAGCAGGCAAGCCGTCCCCGCCCTGCAACAGCATGTGGAGCGTAAAATTAAGCATGCGCTACAAAACGCAGTTAGTAGCAAGGTCCACCTGACCACCGACGCGTGGACTAGTCTGCATGGCCAGGGATGCTACATTTCTATCACCGCCCATTGGGTAAATGTAGTTGAGCCTGGAACTGAAGTAGACAGTGCAAGTGCGCGGGTCCTGCCAACTTCACGGATTGCAGGCCTCTCCTCTGTACAAATTGACTCCTCCTCATACTCCTCGTCAGATTTGCCTGACCCAGACGTACCACAACAACCGATTTCAGCACTGCATCGGCCAAACATCAACAGGCCGTGTTAAAATTGGTTTATCTTGGTAATATTAGCCACACCGCAACCGAGCTGTGGAACACGCTCAAGGAGCAGAGCGACATGTGGCTTGCGCCGCTCAACCTCCAGCCAGGTATGGTGGTGTGTGACAACGGCCGAAACCTGGTCGCGGCTCTGGGCCTAGGTGGTCTGACTCACATTCCATGCCTTGCCCATGTCCTAAACTTGGTGGTGCAGTTTCCTTAGGAACTATCCTGACCTTGAGGAGCTGCTGCACAAAGTCAGATACGAGTGCTCTCATTTGCGGCTTTCAAGCATGGCTGCATCGCGCCTTTCAGCCATGCAGCGTAGATTGGGCCTGCCCGAGCACCGCATCATTGTTGACCTCCCCACCAGGTGGAATTCGACTTTGCATATGCTGCGGAAGTTGTGTGAGCAGCAACCTGCAATTATGGAGTTGTAGCTGCAGCAGGCGCAAAGTAGGCGACACACATCTCAGCCCTCCCACTTTACAACCACAGAGTGGGCAACCATGAAGGACATATGCACCATTTTGAAGTGCTTCGAGGACTCCACTCTGATGGTGAGCGCGGATGCTGCCCTACTCAGCCTGACTATTCCCTTTATATGCCTTATAGAATCATCACTTAAAGGACTAAGGGATGAGGTTTCTCAGGAGGAGGAGGAGTATGATGAGACACTTGCACCAACCAGGCAATCTTCATCGGCCCGGTTGGTACAAAGCTCTGTGGGTGCCTCACAAAGGTCCAGGCAGGACACAGCAAGCGAGGAGGATGAGGAGGACTATGAGGAGGAGCTAGAGGAGGAAAGTACACAGCGCTCTACTAGTAGTCACCAGATAGAGCGTGGATTGGGTGATGCAGATCAGCCAGAGCACATTCCTCCAGCTGGTGACAGCGATGCATGGCCAGTTGGCAGCCTTCAGCACATGAGTGACTTCATGCTGCAGTGTCTGAGAAAAGACCCACGCATGGCTCGTATTCTCCACACAAATGACTACTGGGTGGCCACCCTCTTAGATCCACGTTACCGGGACAGCCTTGAAAGCCTAATTACACCATTGAACCGGGCGCGTAAAATGCAGGAGTACCAAGAAGCACTGGTTAATTCACTCATGTACTCTTTTCCACTGCATAGCAGTGATGCGCGTGCACTAGCAGGCACCTCAGTGCGTCCTGGGCCCAACGGAATCCGTTCAGAAGCCGGTAGCAGAAGCAGTACATCTGCTACTGACAGGTTCAGTATACCCAACCTGTTCCAACGGTTTCCGAACCCGCAAACAGTTTGGGCACCATTAGCACAGACAGTGCAATGCACTAGAAGGCAACGTTACCGTGACATAGTGGCACAATACCTCTTCACCCCTGTCAGTGGGCTTCAGGATGGATCTGCCCCCTTCAAGTTTTGGGTCTCCAAGTTGGATACATGGCCCAAGCTTAGCCAGTATGCCTTGGAGGTCCTGGCTTGTCCTGGTGCCAGTGTGATTTCTGAACGCGTCTTTAGTTTAGCTGGCAATGTACTAACAGACCAACGTACCAGACTATCCGCTGCAAATGTGGACCGGCTTACATTCCTGAAAATGAACCAGGTCTGGATTTCTTGTGACTTTTGCTGCCCTGGGCCACAGTACACAGGTTACATGCATGGTTGGTAGCAGTATGCATGCTCTGTCATGTGCCTATGTTGCACATAGCGTAATCTGTTATGCCCATGCTCTGGCCCCTACTTGGTAGCACCTGGTTCTGTGACTGACTCTTTCACTTCATACTGTTTTCCATGGGCTCTAGTACCGCCAGCTAGTGCCAATTTCTGTGACTGCCACTTTCACAGCATTCCGTGTTTCTGGGCTCTAGTACCGCCAACTAGTGCCCATTTCCATGACTGCCACTTTCACAACATGCCGTGTTTCTGGGCTCTAGTACCGCCAGCTAGTGCCCATTTCCGTGACTGCCACTTTCACAGCATGCTGTGTTTCTGGGCAACAGTACCGCCAGCTGTACCTCATTAGACCAAAGTGGAAAAAAAGGACGACAGATGCCAAACACCTATAGGCAGAAGCACAAGAGGCGGGATCCAGCCACGCCGGCTGTTTCGTGGCAGAGAAGTGCGGCCTCCCCCAAAGGGTAAACCGAGTTCCAGCATCGCCAGCTGGTTCTCGGGAGTGCCCAAGGGCACGGGTACCTCCTGCTCCAAACCGTGTTTCGACAACGCTCGCTCTAACCCTAACCCTTACCCTACTAACCATAAACTCTAACCCTACCCCAACTAATCCTAACCCAAAAAAAACCACCGCTGTTAAGAAGATGGCGACCAGTTTTCCTGCTACAATTTTCGCTCTGTGCATTTTTCTAGCCATTTTTTTGCTCCTCTGCCTCTGCATACTCCTGCATATTTTGGGTTTAAAGTCGTTTTTTTCTCAGTTTGTTATGTTTTTTCATTCATTTTGACAAATATTAGGTCTTTCATAAAAAAACTAATATTTTTCAATAATAACCTGCTTCACTTTATTGTGAGAAATTCACCGGTTGTACTGAACACCCTCTCTGACATTACACTGTAGTTTGGACGTTAAAGTATGCCCATAACAATCTGAGCTAGTTCTTGCCACTGGTCCAATTTGTTGACCCAGAAATCCATTGTATTTGAGCGCTAGGCATCTGCTTGAGAAAGAGTACAGTCTAGGTCAGGGTTCCCCAACTCCAGTCCTCAAGGCCCACCAACAGGTCATGTTTTCAGGATTTCCTTAGTATTGCCCAGGTGATAATTGCATCATCTGTGCAAAACAAAGGAAATCCTGAAAACATGACCTGTTGGTGGGCCTTGAGGACTGGAGTTGGGGAACCCTGTTGTGAATGGGTTTGAGATGAGTTCTGAGCAGAGGCTTCCTCTGGTGGTTACAAGCGGTACTAGTGAGGATTGTGAGGACTGGGAATCAGGTGTTACTGATTGGTCTTTTATAAGGGAGTCATTTTCCCATCAGGGTTGCCGGTGATCAATTGTTCTGGTCTGAATCCTTCTTTCCAGTTTCCCTTGTAGCCTGCTGTGTCGTGTCTGCATCTCCTGCTATCAGATAAGACAATTTCTTATTTTGTGTTTTTGCTATATTTTTGCATTTTGTCCTGCACTTCTGTGGGGGCCTTCAGGGTCCCCTCCGGGGGCTTTTGCCCTCTCAGTTTAGTCCAGCCACTGTGTTTTGTACTTTTGCTTTTTCCAGTTTTTTTTCAGTGGCTGCTGTTTTGTTTTTGTTACACCAGAGAACTAATTTAGGTGGTAGAGGTCGTGTGATCTCAGGTGATTTTGAAATTAGTAGAGTTGGTGTTTTTTCAGGGTTTTCTGAGATTGCAGTAAGTACCCTTCCTATCCTTTTCTATTTAGATAGTTTGGGCCCCAGCGTTTGCTCATACTATTTTCTTTCTGTGTCAGTATTTCCTCTTGTCTAACCGCCATTACATGTTTGGGGGCTTTCTATTATCTTTGGGGTTCTGCTCCGGGGCAGATAGCTTTCCTATTTCTATCTTTAGGTGTAGTTAGTTTCTCAGGCTGTGACGAGGCGTCTAGGACCAACGTAGGAACGCTCCACGGCTGCCTCTAGTTGCGGTGGTTAGTCAGGGTACTGCAATCTCATAGATTCCAACTGCTCTGGTGTATTTCCTTTTTTACCTGCACTCCTCAGCTACCATCAACATAACAGTATCACCGGCCATAAAAATTGTATGGTACTCACAGAAGGGAAAAAATATTTTGAAGGAAGAAAAGTTGTCAGAGATATTTTTCTGTTTGTTGCATTTTTTTTTTTTTTCCCTCTGTATCTCTGGGTGCTGGGGAGGATCTTTTCTCCCAATGGAGTTTGCACAGTTGTCTGACCGTGTGGATCAGCTTGCCACTGAGGTTCAGAGTATTGCTATCTATCTTGCTAGGTTGCCTGTTGTGGAACCTAGGATTCCCATGCCAGATTTGTTTTTAGGGGATCGAGCTAAGTTTCAGAATTTCAAAAATAATTGTAAATTGTTTCTTGCCTTAAAATCTAAGTCCTCAGGAAACGCAGCGCAGCAGGTTCAAATTATCATCTCTCTCCTGCGCTGCGATCCTCAGGATTGGGCTTTTTCCCTGATACCTGGGGATCCTGTTTTGAGTGATGTTGATGCATTTTTTCAGGCTTTGGGGTTATTGTACGATGAGCCTAATGTCACTGATCAAGCTGAAAAAGCCTTGTTGGCATTAAATCAGGGGCTTGATGACGCTGAGTTATACTGTCAGAGATTCCGTAGGTGGGCAGTCCTGACCAAATGGAATGACGACGCTTTGGCGGCCCTTTTCCGGAAGGGTCTGTCTGATAATATAAAGGATGTTATGGTGGGATTCCCTGTCCCCTCTGGTCTCAATGATTCTATGTCATTAGCGATTCAAATTGACAGACGTTTGCGTGAGCGGAGAAGTATGCGTGGAGTGGTGTTGCCTTGTGAGCCAGCTGCTGAGCCCATGCAGTGTGATGGAGTGGTGTCTGGGGCACAGCGTCATGAGTTTCGAAAGCGCAATGGGTTATGTTTCTACTGTGGTGATGCCTCTCATGCTATTTCAGTCTGCCCTAAGCGGGGAAGACGTTTTGCACGCTCAGTTGTCTTGGGTAGTGTTCAGACTAAGTTTTTATTAACTGTCACTCTGATATGCTCTCTGTCCTCATTTTCTGCTCAGGCTTTCGTTGATTCTGGAGCAGCTATTAACCTGATGGATTATGATTTTGCTAAACGTTGTGGGTTTCCCTTGATACCCCTACAGAAGTCTATTCCTTTACTGGGGATCGATTCTACCCCTTTGGCTGAGAATAAACCCAGTTTTCTACTCAGGTGATAATGAGGGTTGAACCTGATCACCAGGAGTGCTGCAAATTTTTGGTTCTATATAATCTGCATGACATTATAGTGCTGGGTTTCCCTTGGTTACAGTCTCATAATCCTGTTTTGGATTGGAAATCTGTGTCTGTAACCAGTTGGGGCTGCCAATGTGTTAATACCAACACTCCTGTTTTTTCTGCCTCCCCCCAGGCTGAGGATGTTCCTGACTTTTTGTTTGATTTTTCTGATGTGTTTAGCGAAAGTAAATCTGCATCCTTACCTCCCCATAGGAGCTATGACTGCGCTATTGAATTAGTGCCAGGTAGTAAATTCCCTAAAGGTCGCCTTTTTAACTTGTCTGTACCTGAACATGACGCTATGCGGTCTTATATCAAGGAATCATTGGAGAAGGGTCATATCAGACCATCCTCTTCACCCTTAGGTGCCGGTTTTTTCTTTGTGGCCAAAAAAGATGGTTCATTAAGGCCGTGTATTGATTATCGTCTCTTGAACAATATTACTGTGAAATATCAATACCCGTTACCCTTGATTTCTGACCTGTTTTCCAGGGTGAAAAACGCTACTTGGTTTACCAAGCTTGACCTCAGGGGGGCGTATAACCTTATTCGCATTAAGCACGGGGATGAATGGAAGACGGCATTTAACACCCCTGAAGGGCATTTTGAGTACCTTGTGATGCCCTTTGGGCTCACTAATGCTCCTTCCGTCTTCCAGTCCTTCATGAATGACATTTTCAGGGATTTTGTGGACAAGTTTCTGATTGTTTATTTGGATGATATCTTGATTTTTTCTAATGACTGGGACTCTCATGTGAAACATGTTCGAACTGTATTCCAGATTTTGAGAGAGAATGCTCTGTATGTGAAGGGATCAAAGTGTCTTTTTGGCGTACAGAAGATCTCATTTCTGGGATTCATTTTGTCCCCATCTGTTATTGAAATGGACCCGGTCAAGTTTCAGGCCATCTGTGATTGGGTCCAACCTACTTCATTAAAGGCTCTTCAGAGATTTTTGGGTTTTGCCAATTTTTATCGTAAATTTATTGGTAATTTCTCGGTTATTGTTAAACCATTAACTGATTTGACCAGAAAGGGTTCTGATGTGGTGAATTGGCCTCCTGAGGCAGTCTCTGCGTTTCAGGAACTTAAGCAGAGATTCACTTCTGCTCCTGTTCTACGGCAGCCTGATGTTTCTCTGCCATTTCAGGTGGAGGTTGATGCCTCTGAAATTGGGGCAGGTGCCGTTTTGTCCCAAAAAGATCCAGAGACCTCTAAAAGTAACCCTTGTGCCTTTTTCTCTCGAAAATGTTCTCCTACTGAACGTAATTATGACGTGGGTAATCGGGAGTTATTGGCCATGAAGTGGGCTTTTGAAGAGTGGAGACATTGGCTGGAGGGAGCCAAACATCAGGTGGTGGTCCTTACGGACCATAAGAATCTGGTCTATCTGGAATCTGCCAAGCGACTCAATCCTAGACAGGCCAGGTGGGCCTTGTTTTTCACACGTTTTAATTTTGTGGTTTCCTTTCTTCCTGGCACTAAGAATGTTAAGGCGGATGCCCTCTCGAGGAGTTTCCTTGCGGACTCTCCTGAGCTATCTGATCCCTCTGTTATTTTGAAGGAGGGTGTAGTTCTTTCCGCCATCTCGCCCAATTTGAGACTTGCTCTGGAGGGGTGTCAGGAGGATAGGCCCGAGCGCTGCCCTGTTGGAAAATTGTTTGTCCCGGACCAATGGAAAAAGAGTGTGATGTCTGAGATTCATTGTTCCGCATTGGCTGGGCATCCCGGAATTTTTGGTACCAGAGACTTGGTTAGTCGGTCCTTTTGGTGGCCTACCTTGTCTCGCGATGTCAGGGAATTTGTGCAGTCCTGCGGGACTTGCTCTCGCTCCAAGCCTTGCTCTCGCTCTAGTGGTTTGTTGATGCCATTGCCTGTGCCCAAGAGACCATGGACCCATATCTCTATGGATTTCATTTCCGATCTTCCTGTTTCTCAGAGAATGACCACCATCTGGGTAATTTGTGATAGGTTTTCCAAAATGATACATCTTGTGCCATTACCTAAGTTGCCTTCCTCCTCTGAATTGGTGCCATTGTTCCTTCAGCACGTGGTTCGTTTACACGGCATTCCTGAGAACATTGTGTCTGACAGAGGAGTCCAGTTTGTTTCCAGATATTGGAGGACTTTTTGTTCTAAACTGGGTGTTCAATTGTCTTTCTCCTCGGCATTTCATCCTCAGACCAATGGTCAAACTGAGAGAACAAACCAGACATTGGAGACTTATCTAAGATGCTTTGTGTCTGCTGATCAGGATGACTGGGTCTCTTTTTTGCCTTTGGCTGAGTTTGCTCTTAATAATAGGGCTAGCTCTGCCACTTTGATGTCTCCGTTTTTCTGTAATTCTGGGTTTCACCCTCGATTTTCTTCAGGACAGGCGGAGGCTTCTGTCTGTCCGGTGTTTGACTCTGTTGTTGAGCGTATGCAGCAGATTTGGGACCAGGTAGTGGAGAGGTTGTCCCTCTCTCAGGAGAGGCCCGGCGGTTTGCTAACCGGCATAGGACTGATGGTCCTCGGTTTGAAGTGGGGGACTTGGTCTGGTTGTCCTCAAAGAATTCCTATGAGAGTAGCATCTCCTAAATTTAAACCTAGGTTCATTGGACCTTATAAGATCATGGAGATTATTAATCCTGTTTCTTTTCGTTTGCTTCTTCCAGGGACATTTAAGATCCATAACGTGTTCCACAAGTCCTTGTTGAAGAGGTTTGTTGAGCCAGTGGTTCCTGCTGCTGTGCCTCCTGACCCTGTTTTGGTTGAGGGCAATCTGGAGTATGTGGTTGAGAAAATATTGGATTCTCGTTTTTCTAGACGAAGACTCCAGTATTTGGTTAAATGGAGAGGTTATGGTCAGGAAGACAATTCTTGGGTGTTTGCTTTGGACATCCATGCTAGGAGACTTATCCGTGCGTATCATAGAACTCATCCTGACCGACCTGGTTGCTCAAATGAGGGTTCGGTGACCCCTCCTCAAGGGGGGGGTACTGTTGTGAATGGGTTTGAGATGAGTTCTGAGCAGAGGCTTCCTCTGGTGGTTACAAGCGGTACTAGTGAGGATTGTGAGGACTGGGAATCAGGTGTTACTGATTGGTCTTTTATAAGGGAGTCATTTTCCCATCAGGGTTGCCGGTGATCAATTGTTCTGGTCTGAATCCTTCTTTCCAGTTTCCCTTGTAGCCTGCTGTGTCGTGTCTGCATCTCCTGCTATCAGATAAGACAATTTCTTATTTTGTGTCTTTGCTATATTTTTGCATTTTGTCCTGCACTTCTGTGGGGGCCTTCAGGGTCCCCTCCGGGGGCTTTTGCCCTCTCAGTTTAGTCCAGCCACTGTGTTTTGTACTTTTGCTTTTTCCAGTTTTTTTTCAGTGGCTGCTGTTTTGTTTTTGTTACACCAGAGAACTAATTTAGGTGGTAGAGGTCGTGTGATCTCAGGTGATTTTGAAATTAGTAGAGTTGGTGTTTTTTCAGGGTTTTCTGAGATTGCAGTAAGTACCCTTCCTATCCTTTTCTATTTAGATAGTTTGGGCCCCAGCGTTTGCTCATACTATTTTCTTTCTGTGTCAGTATTTCCTCTTGTCTAACCGCCATTACATGTTTGGGGGCTTTCTATTATCTTTGGGGTTCTGCTCCGGGGCAGATAGCTTTCCTATTTCTATCTTTAGGTGTAGTTAGTTTCTCAGGCTGTGACGAGACGTCTAGGACCAACGTAGGAACGCTCCACGGCTGCCTCTAGTTGCGGTGGTTAGTCACGGTACTGCAATCTCATAGATTCCAACTGCTCTGGTGTATTTCCTTTTTTACCTGCACTCCTCAGCTACCATCAACATAACAGAACCCTGGTCTAGGTAGAACTAAATATGTGTAGCGCCGGCGTCCCTGCCCTCTGCCAGGCAGGGACGCTGTTCCCCTCACCCCTCTGCTCCAGGTCCGGCGTCCTCCTCCCGCTCTGCTGGCGGCGCGCGCTCCTTTCCTGCCACTGTGCTTAGGGCGCTCGCGCGTGCGCTGCCCTCCCTCTTAAAGGGGCCGCGCATGTCGTCCTAAGGAGTCCCCGGCCAATGGTCGGAGGACTTCACCTTATATAAGGCCCCTCCTCCAAAATGGAGGTGCCCGAGCAATGTTGTTGCACTGTTCGCTACTCTGCTTCAGTCCTCAGGGTCCTTGCCAGGTACCTGTCTGATTCCTGCCAGGTTGCTGTCTGTTACCTGCCTGCTAGCTCACCTGGGAGCGCTCATCTGTTGCCTGCCTGCTGGCCTACCTGGAGGCTCTGACGTCACGTACCGTGATCTTCTGCTATTCCAGTGACTCTCGCCCGCTCACCTGGGAGCGCTCATCTGTTACCTGCTTGCTAGCACACCTGGGAGCGCTCATCTGTTACCTGCCTGCTAGCCTACCTGGAGGCTCTGCCGTCACGTACCGTGATCTTCTGCTATTCCAGTGACTCTCGCCCGCTCACTTGGGAGCGCTCATCTGTCACCTGCCTGCTGGCCTACCTGGAGGCTCAGCCATCACAGGTCGTGTCTACCTTCTTCCAGAGACTGCCCCGGTCACTTGCCGTGGCCTCCTGCCCTCTCATCCAGAGACTGCCCCGGTCACTTGCCGTGACCTCCTGCCTACTCATCCAGAGACTGCCCCGGTCACTTGCCGTGACCTCCTGCCTACTCATCCAGAGACTGCCCCGGTCACTTGCCGTGACCTCCTGCCCACTCGTCCAGAGACTGCCCCGGTCACTTGCCGTGACCTCCTGCCCACTCATCCAGAGACTGCCTCGGTCACTTGCCGCGACTTCCTGCCCGTTCATCCAGAGACTACCCCGGTTATCTGCTGTTACTACCTGCCCGTCCACCCTGGTCGCCACCCGCTCTCTTACAAGGTCCGCCCCTTTGTATAGTAGCTCAGAGGTTCCGCCTCCCAGACCCGTTACAGTTTGCTCGGGCCATGGAACCCGGTGGCGCCCAAGTTCCCTCCATCTCGGACTTGTGTCATGAACTGTCCCGTCAGAAGTCCCAACAGGAGTCTATCCTGGGTCACCTGCGGAATGTCAATTCTCGCCTGGACACTCTGACAGCTCCACCAGCAACCACCGCTGGTGCCATGACTCGCAATCCGGCAGCCCCTCTGCTCCCCAATACCATGGACTCCTGTCACGGACCCCGACTCTCCGCACCTCCTCGCTTCGGAGGCGACCCTGCTCAGGCTCGGGGCTTCATTAATCAGTGCACTTGCACTTTGAACTCCTCTCCCACCAGTTTAACTCCGACCGGGCCAAAATTGCCTTCATCATGTCCCATCTCACTGGGGAGGCCCTGGCCTGGCTGAATCCTCTTTGGGGAGAGAGGAGATCCTCTGGTGTCCGACCTGCCTGCCTTTCTCGCGGCTTTTCGGAAGGTCTTTGACGAACCCGGACGAAAGATCTCATCCGCATCATCTCTGCTACGCCTCCGTCAGGGAAATCTCACCGTGGGCCAATATGCCATACGGTTTCGTCCCTTGCATCGGAGCTGGCCTGGGACAAGACGCTCTGGTATCCGTTTTCTGGAGGGTTTGTCCGGCCGTATTAAAGATGAACTCGCCGGTCGGGACATTCCTACCACTCTCGATGACCTTATAACTCTCGCCACTCGGATTGACCTACGGTTCCAGGAGCGGGCCAAAGAGGTCACCCGTGAGAGGAGGTTTCCACGTCTAGCTCCTACGTTTCAGAAACCCGTCACTCCCTCCGTTTCTCCCCAATTACACTCTCCTGAGCCTATGCAGGTCGACCAGACCAAGATGGTCAAAACCCGTCAGGACTTACGCCGTGCCGAGGGAGTTGCTTCTACTGTGGCAGTAAGAGCATCGGATTCGTACCTGTCCGGAGAGGTCGGGAAACGCCTGTGTCTAGGTTCGCTCAGAGAGGTCGACCTAGACAAGGAGAAAGCCTCTCCATCTCTGCTGCTGTCAGTCTCAATTCTCTGTGGGGAGAATCGTTATTTTGAACTAGCCCAACTTGACTCTGGAGCAGCCGGGAATCTTATGTCACAGTCCCTGGTAGAAAAATACTGCATTCCCACCAAACCTCTGATTGTACCTTTATCAGTCGCTGCTGTGGACGGGGGTCTTTTACCACACCCCATCCAACTCATCACCGAACCCATAACTCTGCAAGTGGGAATGCTGCATTCTGAGAGCATCTCTTTTCATGTTCTGCCTGGACTCTCTCACGCCCTCTTACTAGGGCTACCTTGGCTCCAGAGACATGGACCCGTGCTCGACTGGCAGACCGGAGAGGTTCTTCGCTGGGGACAGGATTGTCATAAGACGTGTTTGGTTCCTGTTCATCCTGTCTGTCCTTCTCCTACCCCAACTAATCTACCTGGACTTCCGATTCCCTATTGGTCATTTGCTGATGTCTTTAATAAAAAAGAGGCAGAGACATTACCTCCTCACAGACCATATGATTGTCCTATCGACTGTTACCTGGTACTACGCCTCCCCGTGGGCGTATTTACCCATTATCCGCTGCTGAGACCCGGTCGATGTCCGAATATATCGAGGAGAATTTGGCCAGGGGATTCATCCGGAAATCTACCTCCCCGGCAGGAGCAGGCTTCTTTTTCGTAAAAAAGAAGGACGGCTCTCTCCGCCCCTGTATAGACTATAGAGGTCTTAACCAGATCACGGTGAAGAATAAGTACCCCCTTCCGCTCATTCCAGAATTATTTGATCGTTTGAGGGGGGCTAGAATCTTCACCAAACTGGATCTCCATGGGGCGTACAACCTGGTCCGTATCCGTCAAGGGATGAATGGAAGACTGCATTTAACACCCGGGACGGCCACTATGAATATCTAGTGATGCCCTTTGGTCTCTGTATTGCTCCTGCCGTCTTTCAAGAGTTGGTCAATGACATCTTCCGGGACCTTCTCTACTCATGCGTAGTGGTGTACCTGGACGACATCTTGGTCTTCTCTCCGGATCTCCAGACTCACCGGAGGGACGTTCGTCAGGTTCTGCTCAGGCTCAGGCAGAATCACCTCTTCGCTAAATTTGAGAAATGCCTCTTTGAGCAGACCTCGTTGCCGTTTTTGGGCTAGTTATTTCTCAGACCGGTCTACGAATGGATCCAGAGAAACTGTCGGCCATCGAGAAATGGCCCGACCGGAGGGATTGAAGGCCATTCAGCGGTTCCTGGCTTCGCCAACTACTACCGCCTCTTCATACCGCACTTCTCTTCCCGGACTGGCCCAATTTCCGCACTTACCTGTAAAGGTAACTAACCCCAAAGAGTGGACGCCCGAAGCAGAGGAGGCCTTTCTTTCCTTAAAGCAGGCCTTCTCTTCCGCCCCGGTGCTGCATCGCCCGGACGGCAACAAGCAGTTCTTCATGGAGGTTGACGCTTCCTCCTCTGGAGCCGGAGCGGTACTTACTCAAAAATCATCTTCCGGGAGGATGGTAACTTGGGCTTCTTCTCCAAACTCTTCTCCTCTTCTGAGCGCAATTATTCCATAGGAGACCGAGAGTTATTGGCCATCAAGCTGGCATTGGAGGAGTGGCGTTACTACTCGAGGGGGCTCTTCATCCGGTAATTATTTACACTGACCACAAAAACTTGGCTTACCTCCAGCATGCCAGAGACTTAACCCGCGCCAGGCCCGGTGGTCCTTGTTTTTTGCTCGTTTTGATTTTGTTCTACATTTTCGCCCAGCAGACAAGAACATCAAGGCGGACGCCTTGTCCCGATCCTTCCTGGTGTCGGATCTCGAGGAGGAACCTAAACATATCATCGATCCCGCCAGAGTAATGCAGGTGTCTCCCGTGAGTCTAAATCGTCTCCCTCCCGGTAAGACGTTCGTATCGGTACCCGATCGGGAGAGAATCCTACACTGGGGTCATTCGTCTAAATTAGCTGGCCACGCCGGTCAAAAAAAGACCCTCCAGCTAATTACTTGGCATTACTGGTGGCCTACCCTGCACAAGGACGTAATAGACTTTGTTTCTGCCTGTGCCTCATGTGCCGCAACAAGTTCCGAGACACCTGCCTGCCGGTCCGCCTCCTTCCGCTTCCTGTACCCGCTGCTCCCTGGCAGCATATAGCATGGACTTCATAACGACCTCCCCGTTCTGCCGGTTGTACGGTCATTTGGGTGGTCGTTGACCGCTTTTCCAAGATGGCTCACTTTATTCCCCTGCCAGGCCTCCCGTCTGCACCCAAGCTGGCTAAAGACTTTATCCGCCACATCTTCCGTCTTCATGGCCTGCCCCGCCATATCGTGTCGGATCGAGGGGTACAGTTCACCTCACGTTTCTGGAGAGCCACTTGTAAATTGCTAGACGTCACCTGGACTTCTCCTCCGCCTACCACCCACAGTCCAATGGTCAAGTGGAGCGGTCAATCAGATCCTGACCAGTTACCTCCGGCACTTCGTTAATGTCCCACCATTCTGACTGGGTGGATCTCCTGCCATGGGCCGAATTTTCTTACAACAATCAGGAGAGCGATCTTCCTACAAATCCCCGTTTTTTGTAGTCTTCGGTCAGCATCCTCGGATCCCATTTCCCGTCTCCATCTCAGTGGACAATCCGGCTGCGGAATCTCTTGTTAACAAATTTTCCTCCATATGGAGAGTACCCGTCCGCACTCTTCTGTCATCCGAGCGTATGAAAAGACATGCTGACAAAAAACGTCTGGATCCTCCGCAATTCCGTCCGGGGATAAGGTCTGGCTCTCGTCCAAGTATGTCCGGCTCAAGATTCCTTCCTATAAGTTAGGGCCTCGATTCATCGGTCCTTGGAGGTCATCAGTCAGATCAACCCAGTGGCCTATAAATTGAAACTTCCGGCCAACTTGCGGATCCCTAACTCCTTCCATGTATCTCTCCTCAAACCGGTGGTACTTAACTCTTTTTCCAAGTCTACAGGTACGCCTCCTGCTCCGGTTTCAGCTGAAAACGAATTTGAGGTAGAGAACATTTTGGCCACCAAAAGGGTAAGAAGGAAGACCTATTTTTTTGGTGGATTGGAAGGGTTTGGTCCTGAGGAGAGAACGTGGGAGCCTCGGGAGAACATCCATGCCCCTCTCATCCTAGCTAAATTTCTTTCTGGCCTAAAAAAGGGGGGCCTAAAGGGACGCTGTTCCCCTCACCCCTCTGCTCCAGGTCCGGCGTCCTCCTCCCACTCTGCTGGCGGCGCACGCTCCTTTCCTGCCACTGTGCTTAGGGCGCACGCGCGTGCGCTGCCCTCCCTCTTAAAGGGGCCGCGCGCGTCGTCCTAAGGAGTCCCCGGCCAATGGCCGGAGGACTTCACCTTATATAAGGCCCCTCCTCCAAAATGGAGGTGCCCGAGCAATGTTGTTGCACTGTTCACTACTCTGCTTCAGTCCTCAGGGTCCTTGCCAGGTACCTGTCTGATTCCTGCCAGGTTGCTGTCTGTTACCTGCCTGCTAGCTCACCTGGGAGCGCTCATCTGTTGCCTGCCTGCTGGCCTACCTGGAGGCTCTGCCATCACGTACCGTGATCTTCTGCTATTCCAGTGACTCTCGCCCGCTCACCTGGGAGCGCTCATCTGTTACCTGCTTGCTAGCACACCTGGGAGCGCTCATCTGTTACCTGCCTGCTAGCCTACCTGGAGGCTCTGCCGTCACGTACCGTGATCTTCTGCTATTCCAGTGACTCTCGCCCGCTCACTTGGGAGCGCTCATCTGTCACCTGCCTGCTGGCCTACCTGGAGGCTCAGCCATCACAGGTCGTGTCTACCTTCTTCCAGAGACTGCCCCGGTCACTTGCCGTGGCCTCCTGCCCTCTCATCCAGAGACTGCCCCGGTCACTTGCCGTGACCTCCTGCCTACTCATCCAGAGACTGCCCCGTCACCTCCTGCCTACTCATCCAGAGAATGCCCCGGTCATTTGCCGTGACTTCCTGCCCACTCGTCCAGAGACTGCCCCGGTCACTTGCCGTGACCTCCTGCCCACTCATCCAGAGACTGCCTCGGTCACTTGCCGCGACTTCCTGCCCGTTCATCCAGAGACTACCCCGGTTATCTGCTGTTACTACCTGCCCGTCCACCCTGGTCGCCACCCGCTCTCTTACAAGGTCCGCCCCTTTGTATAGTAGCTCAGAGGTTCCGCCTCCCAGACCCGTTACAATATGGCTGTTCAGGTGTTGCAACCCTGTTTGATGATGTGCACCAGTTTTTGCAATGGCAGATAAACCATCTGTTCCATCATGTCATACTGTATACACTGCAATTTGTGCCATTGCATCGGATATTTGTAAAATTGTTGATTTTGTTAAACAAAATTGAAGTTATGGAATTCAAAGAATTTGGTTTTGAAAATTGCAAACAATTTGGCACTTTATGATAATTTCCATTCTGACCTACTGTGTGCACTACTGACCAACACTCAGAAGTGTTGACTCTGCAGGAGTGCTAGTGGTCTTAGTGTACTGCACACAAACAATCCGCTAGCGATCACGATACGAGCATACATGCGATCGCTAGGGATTGTTTCTATATCGCAATGCGCCACATTAGCGATATAGTTACGACGCTATCGCCGTTAGCGATCTCTTAACGACTTAGCGTACAAATTACCGCTAAATCGCTAAGAAAGGTGCCACACAGCGATAAGAATACCCACGGAGCGCCAGCGAGAAATAGGTCCGAGCGATTCAGCACGCGAGATCACAGCAGAACTCGTCGCTGAAGCTGCCGCACTGAACAACATCGCTAACAGATCACTAAATAGTGACGTTTTTAGCGATCCGTTAGCGATATGTTTAGTGTGGCATACCCTTTAGATGCAGTCAGCAACAGGCACTGTGCAACAATGGATCTCTATTTACTGTCAAATATCCAATCCCATGCACCAAAATTTCTTAATAATAATTTGGGAAAATTCATCTTTTTTTTACAGAAAATTTCATTTTAGGAATTGAAAGAGTTTTGGTGCAATAATAAGGAAAAAGTTAGCCCTTTCTGACCTGCTGTGCACATGGGACGTGCACATGGGACGTGCACATGGGACGTGCACATGGGACGTGCACATGGGACGTGCACATGGGACGTGCACATGGGACGCACACACGGAAAAGTGTGAACTCTGTAGGGAGCACATAGTAGTCACCTAGTCATAATTCAGTTGGCAACTAACCACTGTGCAAATAATTTGCTGATTAGCTAAAGCAGATTTTTCTGTTAGCATGCCAATTCCACAGCCCCCAAAATTTATAAGCAATTTTGTAAAAACATTTTTATATTTTTTTGGTTAAAACATTCCACTTATGAAGATCAAAGAGTTTTGCTTATATAATTTTGAACAGTGTTGCCCTATTTGACAATTTTTCTCTTATTTTCTCAAATTTTGCTCTGCGCAGGAGCCGCACATATGTGGAAGTGCTGACTTTACAGGTAGTGGAAAGAGTTTTCCTGGTCAGCAACCATATGCTGTGCAAATGCTTCACCAATTATGGAACACAGATTTTCCTGCTAATATGCCTATTCAACCTCTCCAAATATTTCTGAACAATTTTAGAAAAAATTATAAATAATAAATAATTCACTTATGAAGTTTAGAGTATTTTGATTGGCTACTTTTCATCAGTTTTGCCCTTTCTCACAATCCTGATCAAGGTGCTACCAGGAAAATTCAAGCTGCAGTCACAATATTTAATTTCCCCAAAAATTAGAAAGAAGGTGAGTTTTTGTGTCTAAAAGTTGATGAACATAATACAATAAATTAAGTTTTAGCCCTTTCCGACGTTGGGCGTAATAGTACGCTATCGTAATACCTCCCTTTGAGGTGGTCTCTGGCGCTGAACCCACATCTTTCCCGGCACATGTCAGCTGTTTTCAACAGCTGACATGTGCCTCTAACAGCCGAGAGTGGAATTGCGATCCACCAGTTGCGGGGAGAGTCCCGTCATTTGGGCCTGTATCTGTTCCAGAATTCGACATCCCTCTTTCAGGCCTCCAGGCGATTGTTCCGTTGTCATTGTAACGGCTAGGGTCCAGGGGTCCCCTTGCATGGCTGCCAACTGTAGGGCCTACGATTGTACCAGCTCTTCCGGCATTCCCAGTACCTGAGCCACTTCACTCTTAGGCGAGAGAGTGAGGTCTTCTTCTCCCAAGTTGACGCACCGCACCACCACGTTACCATTATGGACTGTGGCTAATTTCTGAGTGATGACGAGCCCGAGGGTATCTGATCTATTACGATTGGCTCTATCTGCACTTCCACCTCTTCTAGAGGCGTACAAGCTCACACTAGCAACGTGAGCACAGTCTGACCAGGCAGTAGAATGAGTTTAGCAGCTGCAGGGACTATCACCTTTCCTAGAACCTTCCCTTCGCTTGACATTTCCTGGGCTTGGGCAGCCCATATTAATTGCTGAAACACCTTCCTCTGGGGGGTTAGGGGCTCCATTGGTTCAGAAAAGCATCTTGTTGCTCACTGATCAGAAGGTTCTGAGTTCCTTTAGCACATTCATCCCCAGAATCACCGCAGGACCGTTACCAGTGTCTCCGGTGACCAACACGACTCCTTTCCTGCCCACATCTTTGCCGCACACTGTAATCTGCATTCAGACCACCCCTGCGACCGGGATGGGCAACTGATTGGCTGCAGTCAGGTTGATTACTTGGTTCTATTCTGGCTGTGTCACCTCAGGAAAATAATGTCTGAAATACGCTTCTGGCATGGTGGTTATCTAGGATCCGGTATTGACCAGACAGCGAACGGCTGGCCCATTCATCTCAGCCCATACGAGGGGACTCATAGAAATTAAACTTTCGAGAATGCCTTCTCTCCTCCTTGGTCTCTCAGGCTCCAGGCGGCATCCCCCAACCATGGAGCCCACTAGTTTAATTGGATGATGAGTTAGTGACCATCCCTGTCTCGCACACTCTTGGACGTAGTGTCCGGTTTGCCCACACTTAAAACAAGTCGGATTCCTCTCAGCACAGGGATCAACAATTAATCGGTGCTCTGACTCACTCCTTTCTCTTGATATATGTTGGGCTGAAGCGGGCACTCTTCTAAGGCTGGACCACTCTTCCCGCATTTCCCTGATTTCCTTCCGAATCTCTTGGGTCCACTCTGGTTCAGCCGCGGATGGATGGGTACCTCACTGCTCCAGACCATCCCTGCCAAGGCTGCTGTCCCCTGCTCCTGTTCTCTTACACGCACTTCTGCCCCAATTTCCAAGAAAGCACGCAGTCGCTCCCGCAAAACTTGCTTAAGCGACGCGTCCCTGAGGTCCGCCACAAACTGGTCCCTCAATATCATATCAGGGGGCCCCACTCCTATTACCCCCACATCATCCGGTTGGGCGATATGCACGTGCACCTCTTGTAGCGCATTAATGTATTGTGTCACTGACTCCCCCTCCCCAACATTGGTGGAGTCTCCATGCATCTCTTCCAGAAACTGTAACACCTTGGTCAACATGTCCCGTTCATGAGGGGGTGAAACATTATAGAACATCTAGCCTCACAATCCAGGGCCATCAGAGCAATCTCCACTTGCATAGCAGGAGTCATTGGATGCATCCTCAACATTCTTTTAACCCGCTTGGTCCAGTCCCACAACAATAGATTATCCCCTGTGAATTTAGGGAGATTGCTGAGCATGGCCTCCAGCGACAAGCTGGACTGCGAGGCACCCATGACAGTATGTTCTGCTGCATCTGCGCTCATAGACTGCATCCTGCCGACTTCGCCAAATGTAAGCAGGTGCGAGAATACAGTAACACAGGGATTGCAGAACAAGGCTGTATAACAAGGTTGTTTAATTGGTTAACAAAAAGGATGGCAATGGTCTCCTCGCAGGTAGCCAATAACATTAAACAATGAATAGGATCAAGGGGAGTAAGTAAAGAGTTAACGCGACAGCCTGATATGTAAATGGCATTTATTGTGGTATTCTCTGATCCTCATCCTCACACAATCTGATGGAGGTAGTAGTACTGGCCACGGCTGGAGTGGTGACCTCAGATGAATTCCAGCAAATCATGGTAAAGCTTTTACCTGTTGAGCCCCTAGTCCATAAATCTGTGCAGCCGAAGTGGGGAGCACTGCAGGAGTCTCTGTCAACACATGTGCTGCTGCTGCGCGTCTATCAGCAATGGAACGAACTTGGTCTGCCTTGCACCTGCTCCTCCGCAGAGCACAGCCCTCAGCTTATCCGGACATGCGGCACTCTGCACACTCATTGTCTTACTGAGTGCTCACTTAGGCTACTTTAACACATCAGTTTTTTCGCCATCAGGCACGATCCTGCATCGCGCCAAAGCGCCGGATCCGGCTAATATTATGTAAAAACGGATGAGACGGATCCAGTTTTCAGTCGGATCCATCTAGCAGATCCGACCAAAAACCGGATCCGTCTCATCCATTTCATCCGTTTTTTTATCCGTTTTTCGACGGATTATGCCGGATCCGGTTTTTAAAAACGCCCCTTGGTGGCTTCCAAACGTGATTGGCTACTGAAAACCTATATACACTGTTCCTAAGCCCATCTTTGACAGGTTGTAGAGGAGCAAGTGCAGGTTGGAGAGAAGAGCAAGTGGCTGGTGAAGATGGATGTTGTGATAGGAAACATTCTGAAGAATTTGGTGCATTTCACAGTGGAGGCGAATCGTCTGAAAGCGATTATTCTGGAGAAGGAGAGAAAGAGACATCATGCGTCAGCGCCGACGACGTTTCTGGATCCATCCCATCACAGCCCAGAGAATGACATGTGGGGTGTATTCTACATTCTACATGGAGCTACGAGGAAACCCTGAGAAATTTTTTGCATACGTTAGGATGAAAATGGAGAGCTTTGATTTCTTGGTGGAGCGCATTGGAGACCTCATAAGAAGATCGGACACGTATTGCCGCTTCTCCATTTCACCATCAGAGCGTCTGATGGTGACTCTTCAGTAAGCCATATTTATTTGATCTGCTTGCTTCAGAGCACATTGTCTTGGAATGTTGTTGCTGGTAGTTTGTATACGGCCATCTGACTCAGCTTTAACAATTGGAGATCCTATAAGAATAAATATTTTTATAGAATCTCCAATTGTTAAAGCTGAGTTCTGGTATGTAATTTGAAACTCTTTTTTTTTTTTTTTTATTCACAGATTCCTGGCAACTGGGGAATCTCTTTCCTCACTCCATTTCCAGTACACATTTGGGATTTCCACCATTTCTGGAATTGTGAGCACATGCATTGTGGGACTCTTTAGTTGAGGAATTTCTACCACAGCACACAACAGATAGTTGGATTGAAATTGCTGAAAAGTTTGAACAAATATGTCAGTTTCCTAATTGCCTGGGCGCTGTGGATCGGAAACATATCCGGATTGTCAAGCCAGCAGGATCTCGATCCGAATATTTTAATTACAAAAAATATTTTTCAATTTTACTAAGTGCCATCGCTGATGTGAGTACAAATTTATTGCTGCAGATATTGGGGCCTATGGCCGCTCCAATGACTCTCAAGTGTTCAAACTGTCAGCAATGGGCCGTCAGCTGTATGGAAACACCTTGCAGTTCCCACCCCCTAGACCACTGCCTCATACATCTGGCCCACATATGCCTTTTGTTTGTGTAGGGGATGAAGCCTTCCAGCTGTCAGAACACTTGCTGAAACCATACTCCAGCAGAGGATTGATACCAGCAAAAAGAATTTTCAATTACCGCCTCACAAGAGCCAGAAGAATGGTGGAGTGCGCTTTTGGTATTCTGACAGCCAAATGGCGTGTTCTATTGACTGCAATCAACCTCAAGACTGAAACTGTGGACGAGGTTATCAAAGCTTGTGTGTTCCTGCACAATTTTATTTTCTGCAAGGTACAGATTTCCATTGAGGACAACTCTGAAGAAACCACCTTGCATGATTACCAGAACTTACCAATAGAAGTTCTGTGACTGTTTCCCGAATGAGGGACAAATTTGCGAATACTTTATGTCCCCTGAAGGAAGACTAGACTGGCAGGATGACAGAGTTTAATAAATTGCTCTGTTACCTTTGTACCTTGTGTACCCACAGTATACCTTTGCAAACCAAAGTTGTCTACCTTGTTGTGGATTATGTACAGTATTTTATCTTTTTGCCAAAGTTGTATCCCTGGTTGTATATTACCCAAAGTATTTCACCTTTTACCAAAGTTCTGTATCTTGTTGGGGATTACCTAACAATGTACACAACTTTGGTTAACAGGTGAAATACTTTGGCTAATACACAACCAGGGACACAACTTTGGCCAAAAGGTAAAATTAATTTACCTTTTACCCAAAGTTATGTACCTGGTTTTGTATACCCAATAAATGTTACCTTTATTTTACCTTAGAAATAAATGACAGACACCTATTTTAATCAACCAAATTTACATTTATTGTATGCAATAAAAATGTTTAACATACTTTTTTTTACTGTGAAAGAAATGTTTATAAACATTTTTTTTTCAATGTCATGTCAAAAAATTTTTTTAATAAAAAATATTTTACAAACAACTTTTTTTTATTTACATTACAAATTTGTGTAGTGTGGGGTGGAGATACTGCTGGAGGGGCTGCGGGACATTTCGACATTGGGAGTGTGGGATGGTGGGGAAGATCAGGTAAAAGAGGTGAAGGGGTGGAAAAAGAAATGGAACGGGTGGAGATGTTGGAGGCAGAACAGGTGGGTGGTGGAGAGGAGGGTTGGGCAGGGACTGGAGGAGCAGATGTGGTTGGGAACTGGTACGAGGAAGGAGGTTGGTACGGGGAAGGATGTTGGTATGGGGCAGGTTGTTGGAAGTGGGAGGTTGCTGGTACTGGGGAGGTTGTTGGTACTGGGGTGGTTGCTGGTACTGGGGAGGTTGCTGGTACTGGGGAGATTGCTGGTATTGAATAGGAGGGGAGGAGGGACAGTGGCTGGAGGGGGGGCAGGTGTGGGAGGAACGACTGGGGTGGGTGGAGGAGGTTGGGAGGTAACCTGCGCTAAAGCAGCATGGCAAGGATGCATTACATGCATCTGCTGGCTAGGAGATAGTCTATCCATGCGCTCGACTACAGACCGGAAAAAGCTGTGGTTTGGAGAACTTCTTGCTTCTGAATGCATGGTTTGCAGAAGTGTCTTTACCTCCAGAATGCTGGAGTTGAGCTGATTAAAGCCTGCGCCAGTTGCTCTGACAAGACTTTAAGACAGTTCTGGAAAGATGCATTAAGATGCAAGTGAGTCGCCCGTAGCCAGGGCCTGTGGGGTACTCGGCACCGAGCCCGTTCACTTCAATGGGGGATGTCACGGGTAGCACAGCTCGGTCCGTTGCCCTGGGGGCTCACCTCAATAAAAGGGGATATTTACAGGGATTATAGGTTTGTAGAAATGTTCGTGACGCCACCTGTGGTTCCTGGTCAGGGTGACCAGCGCTGCAGGGTAGATCCTCTGAGGGTTGTTACTGGGCAGCAAGGCGTTAAGTCTTCCACAGGCAAGACTGATCCCTCAGGGTATATGGCGGTGTAGGGGTGCAGGAGCAATAAGGCAGACACACACAAGAAAGTCTCTTTCTGTACCTTTACTGATGGTAGATGCAGGCACGTCCCGGGAAGCTGTCAGGGTGGAGGATGCACTTCCAGTAATCCCACTGAGTAGGTGTAGGGCCTCCGTACTCCTTTATGTGTGTGAGTTTCTGACCTGTATAGAACAAAGTCTAACTCTGTCTTCTTCGTATACGCCCGGCTGACTTTGTGGTGGAGCCTCCTCTTGGATAGAACTAAGTCTCTAATGGTTGCGCTGACCAGACTCCTGTTCTTCCTGACCCGGTAACGTATCAGCACTGCTGGGCCCCTGCGACCTGAAGTCCAGCAGGGTCGCCGGTATCTCCTACTAGTCGTGTAGATGCTAGCAAGCTCGGACCCGGTGTCCGGTGGTGCAGAGTAGAGGTAAGCGATCAATGCTGTTTCAACCTCTGTCACTCTCTTCTTTCTTCCACTCGCCTTTCGTCCTACTCTAACCTTTAACATAAGCACACTCTAGCAGTAGATGGCAGTTTTTCATTCTCTTCACTGCTCTCAAAGCGTCGGCACGCTCGCTCACTAACAATACCTCAGTTGACTCAGTCTTACAAACACTGCAGTTCCCTTTCCTTCACTTCCTTCTGAGGCTCTGTCCGAAGTAGCTATCAGGACCTTCCGTCAGACTGATCTACGCTCACTTTCGAGATTCACTTTCCACTTTCCTAGGGAACTATCAGTCTGCACGTTCTGAGGTAACTTTCTTCTCTGCTCGTCTCTCTGAGGTACGACCAACAACTAGCTAACGTTCAGCTAGACTGCCTTCATCTGACTGACTACTGTCTCTCCACTACCCTTATATATATGCATACTCTCCAAGGGCTCCCTCTGGTGGCACCAGGGAAATGTGAAGGTGTGAATGAATATCGGGTGTATTTATGAGTTTACCTTCTGTGCATCCTCCAGGGTAACATGTGGCACCAAGCGCAGCTGGGCTACACACAAGAACTCGGGCGCATAGCTCCTTTCCTGACCCCTCTGCCGCTGCGGCCCAGTAGCCACAGGTGTACTAGAGGTGGGCAAGCGAAAGCTATCTCCTGACCAGTAGCCACCTGAGGGATCGCTCCAGAAGGGTCCACCTCTGCAAGCTCCCGAGTGCTGGTCACCGTTCTGTGGAAGAAAGAGAAAAAAATACAATTAATATACTGATATTGAATGGCCCTGGCTGAAAAAAAAAATTTTAGTTAGACATGTTAACATTTTTTTACATGGGGTGTGTAATATTTACCTTCTGGTGACCATTGTTGCCCGGAGGAGCGACAGGGCTCATGCGTACTTGTACTTGCTCCTGCGTCCTCCAGATCCACTGGGGGCATGCATCTCTTTGTTGAACTCCTTCTTGAAGTGATCTCTCAGAGACCGCCACCGCTTCACAATTCTCTCCCCTGAAACAAGAAAGCACAAATTTGTTAGATACAACATCAGTGTTTCCCAAACTCCAGTCCTCACGGCCCCCACGGGTTATGTTTTCAGGATTTCCATAGTATTGCACAAAAGGAAATCCTGAAAACATGACCCGTGGGGGCCACGAGGACTGGAGTGTGGGAAACACTGATTTACATCCAGCAACTTGAACTGTATATACTTACGCTCTTCAATCTGGGCCCGTGCATCGAGGTCCTCCCAGCGGTCCACGAGTAGTGAGCAGATTTCCTCCCAGAGCCGACGGGTCACAATTAGATCAGCATGGCGGCGGTCCCCCATGTTCCACAGCGGCTCCCTTTCTCTGACCAGAACGATGAGGAGGTCCACGTCAATCCCCCCCTCCTCACCGTCAGAGTCGGGAGCACGCTGTGAAGCCTCTTAAAGAAAAAGAGAAAAAAAATACATTAGCCTTCAAACTACCAAGTAAAAAAAAAGAAAAAAAAAAGTAAAACAAAAATGTAAAAAAAAATGTACAGTTATACTTACACGATGGAGACTGCCGCGTCGCTCACGCCGACGACCCTTGGCCGAGCACCAGATTCAGAAGACTATAAAAAAGAACAAAAATTATATGCTTGGATGTAGGCATATGTGTTGGGTGCAGTGTGATGTCTGTACTAAATTGTTTTCTATGTGTTGTGTGTAGTGTGATGTTGTGTTTCTGCGATGCATGCAGGAAACTTACGAATTGCGAGCCCACTCCGGGTATCTCTCCACCCCTTCGTTCTTCTTCTGGGAGCTCCTCTTCAGTTTCAGTTACCTGGTATAAATAAAAAATAATGCAATTAATATATATATCACAGAGATGGATTGCGAATTAAAAAAAATAAAATTTTTTTTACCTGTAAACACTGACGATGCGAGGGAGGGCTCCCAGATGAAGAAGACATGGTGTCTTGCTGTGGTGCTGCTGCTGCTGTTGGTCTTGTCAGGTAGCCTCTGCTGTGCAATTAAGAGAAAAAAAGGCCATGAGTATATTGATATTGCATGGCCCTGGCTGAAAGGGGTTGTGTGTGATATTTACCGTCTGTCGTCTGCTCCCATACTCTCCACCAGGATCATTGACTCCATTTCTTGGGGTGCTGGTGGTGGTGCTGCTGTTGGTCTTGTCAGGCAGCCTCTGCTGTGGAATAAAGAGAAAAAAGGCCATGAATATATTGATATTGCATGGCCCTGTCTGATAGGGGTTGTGTGTGATATTTACCGTCTGTCATCTGCTCCCGTACTCTCCACCAGGATCATTGACTCCATGTCTTGGGGTGCTGGTGGTAGTGCTGCTGCTGTTGGTGTTGTCGGGCGGCCTTGGCTGTGGAATAAAGAGAAAAAAGGGCCATGAATATATTGATATTGCATGGCCCTGGCTGAAAGGGGTTGTGTGTGATATTTACCGTCTGGAGTCTGATCCCATATTCTCCGGCTGGATCATTGACTCCATGTCTTGGGGTGCTGGTGGCGACTTTTGCTGGATCCGGCACATTGCGGCGCTCATAGACTTTCATTGTGACAAAAAGCCAGAGGCGCTTTTTCGCCGGAGACAAAAAACATTACAGTAGCAGTTTTTTCCAGACGCCGGAATGAGACAATTTTCCTGATCCGGCAAAAACCGGAGGCACCGCAAGGCCATGCGGCGCGATCTGGCGCTAATGTTAATCAATAGGAAAAAAAAAACGGATCGGCATTAGATTTCGCCGGATCCATTTTTAAGAAAAAATGCCGGATCGTGCCTGACGGCGAAAAAGTGATGTGTGAAAGAGGCCTTAAGTTCTGCCGGAGCTCGACTCCCCCGCTGTCCCTCACGCTGCGGAGCATGCTGCACACATGCTTCTGCTAGCGCTGTCGGCGGGAAATTCAGAGCTATTTCCCGTGCTTCCTGTACACTGCTTGGCTTAGCCATGTCCCCTCTCCCCGGGTCATGGGATCTGTCCAGTCCCCCATTCTTTCCTCCCGGCAACACAGGGCACAGCCTCCACAGTTCCGGAACCCGGCATAACGCAGGCACCTGCAGCCCGGTCTTCCTCCTTACACTGAATCCAATCTTTTGTAAAATTTGAGAATTAAATTCTACTGAAATAAATTCACTCATCTCAAGTGAATGCCTTTGTTTATTTTGGTCCATGCTAAGTGTGAACAGAGACCACCTTAGTGGTAAAGTGTTATGGCTGTATCGCTGCTATATACTGTTTTCATAACGTTCTTTTCAATACTTTATGTTATGTTACATTAGTAATATTGTCACATAGCAAACTATATTGATTAAAAGACTTTTCCTACAATTAAATCCCCATATTGTGTTATTTGGATTAATTTGGAGGCAATTTCTTCTTCTGCCTTCTGTGTGGATTATGTTCAGTTATTTGCATTCTTAAATCCTAAACCATCTTTTTTTCACCACAATTTAAAAACAAGAATCAAGCACTATTCATGGATAATGACTGAAAACATGACTTTGTAGTCTTTGCTTTCTCGATCATGCATGAAAAGAATTTGTGGTGCAATGATGTTTCTCCGATGGGAGCTAAAGCTTAAATAAACTGTTTTCTTTTTCTTTAGGATAGTTTTGTTGGCAGGTGAGATTGTTTTGACTGGTATATATGGCGAAGGAAAACGCCTTTTGTTTCAAACATCTGGGTCTCTGAAGGGGGCAGGTATGCCCTTGGGGGTAGAAACAGAACAGCTGTGAGACTGTTTTCTGTGGCTCAACATACCAAAGAGAATCACCCTGGTCTTCACATATAGTGTGCTGTTTACATGATCGGATATACTATTCTGAGCTCTGCTTGAAAAAATATTTGCGGCATGCACTATAATCCATCTACTCATTCCTCTTTCTTGACCTGCCTTTTGTGGGGAAGGAGGAATGTGAAGCATTTTGACTGCATGATTCTGCTCAGCATATTCTGTCCTCTAATTTGCACTTGCTCAACATTCACCCATCCGGTGGCCAGTGGTTCCTAAATACTTCTAAAATAATCATCTATTTTATCAAAACAAAAGAGGTTACCCAGGGTGCACCTTCAAAAAACACATGATTAGAGGTCAGACAAGGTGGAATGGTGCCATAGCCAACATTGGCAATTTGCTATTTGATAGTGTCTTCACCAACTAAATAATATATAAACTATATATATAGCTCAAAGAACCCCCTCAGCCTTAAATAAAAGAGCTGGTGTACGTTTATGTAGCAAAGATGACATCAGACACCTTCACATACTGCCATGGCTCAGTCATGGGCTTACAGTAGTGCTTAAAAGTTTGTGAACCTTTCAGAATTTTTCATATGTCTGCTTAAAATTAATCTAAAATTACACTGAAAAGATGGTATCAAATTGCAAGCTTTCGAGACTACTCAGGTCTCTTCATCAGGCAAAGACTGAAGAGACCTGAGTAGTCTCGAAAGCTTGCAATTTGTTACCATCTTTTCAGTTAGCCATTAAAGGTATCAACCACTGAGGACTCTCAAGGTACTGCCACACTAAACAATCCCGCTAGCGATCTCGTTAACATCGCATACTAATGAGATCGCTAGCGTGATTGTTATAATATCGCTAGTGGCTTCCTAATTTAGCGATGTCGTTAAGGACACTATCGCGGTTAGCGATCTCCTTAACGACTTTAGCGGTACAAAATACCGCTAAATCGCTAAAAAAAAGGTGCCACACTCAGCGATATATACTTACCAGCGGGACGCCGACGATAAAAATAGGGTCCGGAACGATGTCAGCGACGAACGAGATCACAGCAGGATCTCAGCAGGGGCCACGTCGTCGCTAGATGCCGCACACAACAGCGTCGCTAACGGGATCGCTAAATAGTGACGTTTTTTAGCGATCTCGTTAGCGACGCTGTTTAGTGTGGCATACCCTTCAGTTCTAAATATTTTTCTATCTACTGGCTAACACGGTACAAAGATACACATCTTTCCTGTATCTAAAATTACACTGGATTTTCACAAGTACAGTAGATAGAGAACCAACTTAAGCAAGTAGTTAGAATAATATTAGACTTTGTCATATTTTTACATTAGGAAAATGGTCCAAGATCGCATGTCTGTGAGAGGCAAAAGTATGTGAACCTTTGCTTTCTATATCTGGTGTGATCTCCTTGCTCAGTAATAACATCCAGATGTTTCCAGTCATTGTTGATTATTCCTGCACATCGATTTGGAGGAATTTTAGACTATTCCTCCACAGAAAACAGCTTCCACTTTATTATGTTGATTTTTTACCATAAGCTGGTCGCTCCAGGTCCATCGACAACATTTCTATAGGATTAAGGTCAGGACTTTGACTTGGCTATTTCAAAGCTTTAACTTTTTTCTTCTTTCAACATTCTGTTGTAGAGCGATGTGATTTGTATTTTATGTTGTTTTGCTGCATGACCCAGATGCCCTGCCCTTTTCCTTTGCAGGTATAATTCAGAGTTCATTGTTTCATCAATGGTCTCAGGTTGTCCTGGTCCAGATACAGCAAAACAAGCCCAAACCGTGATACTACCACCAAACGTCTTTTACAAATGGCATGAGGCATTTATGCTGTAATGCAGTGTTTTTCTTTATCCAAACATAAAGCTTCTCATTCAAACCAAAAAGCTCTTGTTTGGTCTCATCCATCCACAAAACATTGTTCCAATAGCCTTCTGATTTCTTTAGTCTCACCTAAGGGAAGTGAGCATAAATCAGCCCATTAGAGGCAGGAGGTCCAGCCATGGACATGACTAATACAGCACTGGTGCAGAGGGTGAGTGGGAGGTGTTTTTATCTGCCACACTGCAGTTTGTATATGGGATGTTGTCTGTATATAGATAGTAAAGAATGAAAGTTCATCAGCTCACCCAGATTATCCATAGTTCCAAGTTCCTGGTCCCGCACGGACTGGGCTGAGCAGCCACAAAGGAGGTAATCAGAAAGCAGGTGAATTCCAGCAGGATCCATAAGAAATCTTGATTGCTTAAAAAATAACTTTTATTTGTGTCATAAAATCAGAACAAATTATGTTCAATGCAAAAGAAGCACAACACACATGGCAGCGTAATCCAACGCTTTTCGACTCTAGGTCTTAATCATGAAACGCGTTGGATTACGCTGCCATGTGTGTTGTGCTGTTAGTGCTTCTTTTGCATTGAACATAATTTGTTCTGATTTTATGACACGAATAAAAAATTTTTTTTAAGCAATCAAGATTTCCTGTGGATCCTGCTGGAATTCACCTGCTTTCTGATTGTCTGTATATAGGGGTGGAGTCTGTATATGGGGTGCAATATGCATATGGGGTGTGCAGTCTACATATGGAGATGGTCTGTACATAGGTGTACAGTGTGTACATGAGGGGTGCAATTTGTATATAGAGGTGCAGTCTGTGTATGGGGTGTGCAGACTGTATATAGTTGTACAGTCTGAATCTGGGGCTGGGGTCTGTCTATGAGTGGCAGTCTGTATATGGGGTGGAGTCTGTATATGGAGATAGGGTCTGTACATAGGGGTGCTGCAGTCTGTATATAGGGTAACGTCTGTATATAAGGGTGCAGTCTATACATGATGGTGCATTTGCATGTAAGCAGGTGTAAGGTTCTTTGTCTCTGTTGACATGTTCCTTGAAACTCAGTTTTCCGTCGGCCATTTTGCTTTCTGTCTTTCTGCAGCTCTTGCCCTCAGTTAATATGGAGTTTCCAGTTTTCATGTTCCCGCCCTGATTCTTCCCTCTTGCTTCTTAAGCAGCCTCAGCTGAACAATCAGTGCTCCTGAATCAAGCCTCAGTCAGTCTGTGACCTGACTCCTGAAACCTTGGACTTGTACTCCAGCTATTCCCTACTGAGGAACCTTGGAACACTTTTGGACTCTGGAAACCTGCTGTTTGGTGAATCCATGTTTGCAGGGGAATTACGGTACAGAGAAGAGATCCTGAACCTGCTTTGGAGATTTATTGTAGTGCTTGAAGTTACTCTGGCCTGCTGTGTCTCCTGTCGCTGTTCCTGCAAACTGTGTGACCTTTTCAGCATGCTTGTATGAAGTAATACAAGTCATTTCATTTCAACCTATGTCTCCTGTGTTTTCCTCGCACCCAAGCACAAGACGCTATAGGAACTGTACACTATACATGACAAGATTCAGGAGGCAATGTTTAGTGTCTGCTGGGTCTGGGAAAGCCGTGTCTGCTGTGACTGTGGATATCAGATGTCCGTTTAATACCTTATGTGATGACAGTGGTTGTGACTTCTCACAACCATTCCAGGTGAGCGCATTCCCTTAAAATTTTACTCTGGAGTGTTACCACAGGTAAACACTATTGTTTTTTTTTTTTTTTTTTTTTCCCTTTCCTCTTCTCCTTCCAGCACTTCTGCCTTAAAAGATCTGGAAGATGGAGGCCCGCATAAAGGAACTTTGCGGAGTGACTGATACAATCCTTTCAGATGTACAGACTTTAAAAACCCGTTTTGCAAGCCTACAGGACCTCACTAATCATAATTTGCAAGTGTTTGGACAGACTACCCAGGAATTGCGAGCCAGGATTGAGGCTCTAGAGGAACGAGCCGAGGCTCCTGCCATAACCCGAGTTCTGGGATCCCCAAATTATCTCCTTTTCGTTTTGGCGGTGAACGTGAGAAATTCAGGGGATTTATTAATCAATGCAATTTATTTTTCTCTGCACATGCTTCACAATTTCCCACTGAACGATCCAAAGTGCTTACTATAATCATGTTGCTTACCAATAAGGCTTTGATGTGGGCAAACCCTCTGATTGAGACTGAGGATGATTGTTTGAATCACCTTGATGCTTTTATTTCAGCCATGGGCAGGTGTTTGATGACCCCAATCGAGGTGCAACAGCTGAAGCAGCCATGTTAACTTTGCGCCAAGGTAAGCGTTCAGTAGCCGAATATGCCCTGGATTTCAGGAGATGGGCTCTTGATACCACTTGGGACACTTCCGCTAAAAAATCTATTTTTCAGAAAGGGTTGTCTCCACTGATTAAGGATGAACTTGCTCGTGCCGACCCTCCCACTGCGTTAGGTGACTTTATTAACTATTGTATCCGTATTGATGCTCGTCTGACTGAACGCAGACAAGAGAGATGGTTCGAAAATAATCGCACTAACCTTTTACTACCTCCCTCCTCAGCTAAGGAACCTTTGAGTAGGATCACAAGGGAACCAGAACCTGAACCCATGCAGGTGGACTCTTTACAAAGACGGGTTAGTGATGCACGCAAAGAACATCGTATAAAGGAAAATCTATGTTTCTACTGTGGTAAGTCAGGGCACTTCATTATAAACTGCCCCAGCCGTTCTCGTAAGACTACTGCAGCAGTCATTCACTGTGAGTGTTGCGAGAGGAGCTCTGTCATGTCCGAGCCTCAGGCTCCAGAGAGATCTGTTGCAAGAGATCTTGATTTCTCGGACTTAAACTCTGTTAGTTCTGGGGACGATGACGGTATAAACGCTGCAATTTTTCAAGTTTCCTCAGCGGTGTCCCAGCTGAGTTGTAAAAGAAACAATTCTCATTGCTTCCTTTCCATCAAACTCTGGGTTGACTCAGTCTGAGTGTCTAGCTCTGCTATGATCGACTCAGGAGCAAGTGGAAATTTTATGGATATCTCCTTTGCTCTGAAACAGGGGATACGTTCAGTGAAGAAGGCTACTCCAGTACAGATGGAGACTGTGGATGGCTCTCTACTGACTTCTGGACCAGTGGATCAAGAAACAGAGCCTTTGAGGGTCCTTATGGGTAAAGATCATCAGGAGAAAATGTCTTTTATGCTTATCTCTTCTCCCCACTTTCCCATTATTCTAGGGCTACCATGGCTGCAGGCGCAGAATCCTACGATTAACTGGGAGACCAAGGAATTACACTTTCCGGAGAAACAGATGAGTCAAGGAGTTTCAGCTTGCTCTGTTCCTAAAGGAACCATGTCAGTCCCTGAACTACCAGCTGTATACCAGGACTATGTGGATTTATGTGACAAGAAGAACGCTGATCAGCTTCCTCCTCACCGTCCATATGATTGTCCAATTGAATTATTGCCTGGAGCCGAGATACCTTTTGGTAAGATCTACCCCCTAGCGGGCCCGAGCTAAAAGCTTTGAAGGATTATATAGACGAAAATTTAGCCAAGGGCTTCATACGCCCCTCTTCATCTCCCGCAGGTGCACCCATCTTCTTTGTGAAGAAGAAAGATGGATCTCTGAGACCCTTCATAGACTATAGGGAACTCAATAAGGTTACTATTAGAAACCGTTATCCATTGCCTTTAATCCCTGAGTTGTTGGAGAGAGTGCGGCATGCCAAGATTTTCTCTAAACTGGATCTCCGTGGGGCCTATAACTTGGTCCGTATTAGACCTGGGGATGAATGGAAGACTGCTTTCAGGTCACGCTATGGACACTTTGAATATCTAGTTATGCCTTTTGGTCTGAGTACCGCCCCAGCCACTTTCCAACACTTCGTGAATGATATCTTCCGGGATCTTCTAGATATATTTGTGGTGATTTATCTGGATGATATTCTAATTTTTTCTAACTCCACAGAGGAACATCATGGACATGTGAGAATGGTCTTAGAACGCCTAAGACAAAACCATCTCTACATCAAACTTGAAAAATGTGAATTCCATAGGACCGAAATTCAATTTCTGGGGTATGTACTATCTACACAAGGGATTAGTATGGATGGAAGCAAGACCCAAGCCATCAAGGATTGGCCAATTCCTAGAAATGTGAAGGAGGTGCAGCGTTTCATCGGGTTTGCCAACTTCTATAGACGTTTCATTAAGAATTTTTCTGAGGTAGTGTCACCTATCACCCAACTTACCCGGAAACAGTCTAGGTTCTCCTGGACCCCGCAAGCTCAGGAAGCATTTTCCTGTTTAAAGGATAAATTTACCACCGCACCTATCTTAGTACATCCCAACCCCGAGCTTGCCTTCATAATAGAGGTGGATGCTTCAGACTGTGCCGTTGGAGCTATACTCTCTCAGAGAACAGGTGAGAAGAATGTCTTGCATCCCTGTGCCTTCTTTTCCCAGCAGTTGTCTTCGGCTGAGAGGAACTACGATGTGGGCAATAGAGAATTGTTGGCCATTATTGCCGCCTTCAAGGAATGGAGACACCTTCTTCAGGGAGCTGCACAGCAAATAGTCGTCCTGACAGACCATCGTAACCTTGAATTTATCAGGTCGGCTAAGTGCCTGACTCCTCGCCAGGCTCGCTGGAATCTTTTCCTAAACCAATTTAATTTTGTCATTTCTTATAGACCAGGATCGCGCAATGGAAAGGCTGATGCACTCTCTAGGATTCATTCAGCAGAGACACGTCCACTTACTCCTCCTAAGACTATTCTTCCTGACTCTAGATTCCTGGGAGTGATTCATAATCAAGACCTACTTAAGGACATCAAGGAAGCATACCATGCGGATTCTTTGTTGGCTCAACCCCCAAGGGACATAAGTCTTGTCTTTAAGAATGGTGTGTGGATTCAGGGACAACGTCTGTATATACCTGAAACAGTCAGATTGAGAGTATTGCAACTCATTCACGATTCCAAGATAGCCGGGCATAGGGGAATTCTAAAGACACAAGAATTTCTTTCTCGTTTCTTTTGGTGGCCCACTTACAGGAAAGATGTCTTAAACTATGTCACTTCATGTGAAGTCTGTGCAAGATGCAAAACACCTCGCTCCTCACCAACTGGTCTGTTGCAACCTCTTCCCACCCCGTCCCGCCCGTGGAGATCCATTTCTATGGACTTCATTGTGGAGTTACCAACCTCTCAAGGGAAGAACACCATTCTAGTGGTGGTTGACCGTCTAACAAAGGCAGCTCATTTTATCCCTTGTGTCGGCTTACCCACTGCAAAACAGACATCAGACTTGATGATTAAGAATGTGTTTCGCTTACATGGAGTACCGGATGAGGTCATTTCGGATCGAGGGGTGCAATTCACTTCAAGGTTTTGGCAAAATTTCTGTGCAGCATTGGACATTAAAGTAAACCTTTCTTCTGCTTTTCATCCCCAGACTAATGGACAGACAGAACGAACCAATCAGACCCTGGAGCAGTATCTCCGCTGTTTTATCTGCCACCTACAGGATGATTGGGTGGATCTACTTCCACTGGCTGAGTTCTCTTATAACAACTCTCAGAGCGCCTCCACTAAGCAGTCTCCTTTTTACTCCAATCTAGGTTATCATCCTAACATTCTTCCTCGATTTCCCATAGATACGCCCTTGCTGGCAGTGGCTGAAAGAATCACTTCTTTACAAAAGAATATGGATCTTCTAAAGGAAAATCTAGACTTGGCTCAGGAAAGGTACAAGAAAGCAGCAGATAAATTTCATAAACCTGCACCAGCTTTCAAGGTAGGAGATTTGGTCTGGCTGTCAACCAGAAATCTTAAATTAAAGATTCCATCGTCTAAATTGGGACATAAGTACATTGGACCTTATAAGATCAATAAGATTATAAGTGCTGTTGCTTGTCGTCTTCAACTGCCCAGAACTATGAGAATCCACTCTGTCTTTCATGTATCCCTACTAAAGGCTGCAACACCCAATACGTTTCCTGGACGTTCTTCTCCTTGCCCTGACCCAGTGCTGGTCGATGGTCAGGAAGAATTTATGGTGGAAAGGATTCTAGATTCCAGGTTGTACAGAAATCAGTTGCAATATTTGATTAAATGGCAGGGCTACCCAGTGGAGGACAACTCATGGGAACCAGTCAATAATGTAAATGCTCCTCGCCTGCTCCGCCAGTTTCATCAGAGGTACCCTGACAAGCCTGGTCTGAGGTCATCCGGAGGTTGTCCCTAAGGGGGAGTAATGTAAGGTTCTTTGTCTCTGTTGACATGTTCCTTGAAACTCAGTTTTCCGTCGGCCATTTTGCTTTCTGTCTTTCTGCAGCTCTTGCCCTCAGTTAATATGGAGTTTCCAGTTTTCATGTTCCCGCCCTGATTCTTCCCTCTTGCTTCTTAAGCAGCCTCAGCTGAACAATCAGTGCTCCTGAATCAAGTCTCAGTCAGTCTGTGACCTGACTCCTGAAACCTTGGACTTGTACTCCAGCTATTCCCTACTGAGGAACCTTGGAACACTTTTGGACTCTGGAAACCTGCTGTTTGGTGAATCCATGTTTGCAGAGGAATTACGGTACAGAGAAGAGATCCTGAACCTGCTTTGGAGATTTATTGTAGTGCTTGAAGTTACTCTGGCCTGCTGTGTCTCCTGTCGCTGTTCCTGCAAACTGTGTGACCTTTTCAGCATGCTTGTATGAAGTAATACAAGTCATTTCATTTCAACCTATGTCTCCTGTGTTTTTCCTCGCACCCAAGCACAAGACGCTATAGGAACTGTACACTATACATGACAGCAGGTTGCAAGATACAGTGACGTAAGGAAGGCAGAGCAAGGGTTAACAATTTAATTAACAGTAAAGATACTCCTCGCAGAGAGATAAACGTTAAACTAGGGATGAATAAAGGCAAATAGCAAAAATAACCAAAAAAGCAACAGTTCATTCAGCAAACTTATCGTGTCTGGGGTTTCTTCAGCCGCAAATGCCCCACTGAGGGTTGTAATCCTTGGTGACGGCAGGCTAAATGTCCTCAGCTCCTGGTCCAGCTTCTGGCAGCAATGGGCAGTCTCTTGTCTCACCCGTTGGGCCCTTATTCCATAAAGTCGCTCAGACAAATTCACAGGAACTGCAATAACCCCGGTATCAAGTGAGGTCTCTGGTATGCGGGTCAGTAAGGGGAACCACATCGCCGGGTCCTGTACACAGCCAACGCTTCTATGCACAAGTGTGGCCCTAAGCTTAGCTGAGCCCATGGGCCTCTCTCTGCTCACAGTCCTAATGCCGTGCCCGTGGATGTCAGCTGCAGCCTGTCGTGACTCAGAGACCGGCGCAACCTGCGCACGCACCCCATCTGCCTCAGTCTCTGTCGGTGGGAAACTGACTGCCGCTGTGCGTGCTTTTCTTTTTAACATGCCCTTCCTTCCCAGGTCATTGGTTCCGTACTGTCCCCTATTCCTTCCCCGAGGCAACATGGCACGCAGCCTCAACAGTTCTGAACCCGGCTCGGTACAGTACCCGCAGCCCGGTCTTCCTCCTTACATGTATATGGGGTTGCAGTTATTACACTGTGTTTCCAAATTATTATGCAAATAATATTTTCTCAGATTTTCCCAAATTACCTATATGAATTGCAGTCATTGTAATTTTCCAGTCAAATAACTGTTAGAGTACAATTGAAAGGTTTTTGTACAAACTGCCTATGATAACAGGATATTTTTTAAAAAAAATAAAACACTCAAACTGAACTCAAAATGCATGTTCCAAATTATTATGCACAGCAGAGTTTTCAACCTTTTCATTTTAATAAAGAACAAAACAATGGTCATTTTTGAAATTAAAAGCATTAGCAGGTTATTACAAACTGAAATCAAACAGTTTTCAACTCAAAACTTTATTCTAGGTAATGTTACATTTGCACATAGGACCCCTTGTTCGAAAGCAGCTTCTGAACTCTCTCGTCCATTGAATTTGTCAGGTTTTGGATGGTTTCTGCTTCAATTGTTTTGCATGAGGACAGAATACCCTTCCAGAGCTGTTTGCTTAGATGTGAACTGCCTCCCACCATCATAGACACTCCTTTTGATGATGCTCCAGAGGTTCTCAATGGGGTTGAGGTCAGGGAGCATGGAGGCCACACCATAAGTTTGTCCCCTTTTATAGCAGCCAGAGATGCAGATGTGTTAATGTGCAGCATGAGACGGGGGCATTTCATGCATGAAAATGATCTTGCTGCGGAATGCACGGTTTCTTCTTCTTGAACCATGGCAGGAAGTGCTGTTTGAGAAACTCAACATACACTATGGAGTTCATCTTTACCCCTTCAGGATCCCAAAGGGGCCGACAATCTCTCTCCCCATGATTCCAGCCCAAAACATTACTCCACCTTCTCCTTGTTGGCGCCGTAGCCGTGTTTGCATGGGGTGTCCATCAACAAGCCATCCTCCACTCCATCCATCTGGACCATCGAGCGTTGCACGACACTCATCGGTGAACAAAACAGGTTTGAAGTCAGTCTTCATGTATTGTTTGGCCCACTGGAGCCGTTTCTGCTTGTGTGCAGTGGATAGAGGAGGTCGACAGGATGGCTTACGCACAGCTGCAAACCTCTGAAGGACCCTGCATCTTGTTGTTCGGGTGACGTTGGAGCACCAGCAGCTACAAAAACTTGTCTGCTGCTATGACAAGTCTTTTTTGCCGCTGCTCTTTTAACCTGACGTAATTGCCTGTAGGAAAGAGTCCTCAATTTTCCCTTATCAGCACGCACATGTGTGTACTGTGAATCAGCTACATACTTCTTGATTGTGCGATGATCATGATGAAGTGTCTTGGCAATGTTGATTGTAGTCATGCCTTGACCTAAACACTCCACAATTTGTTGCTTCTCAGCAGCCGACACATCCTTTTTCTTTCCCATTTTGGCAGAAAATGTAGGCTTCTTAATAATGTGGGACAGCCTTCTTAAGTAGTCTTGCCTTTCATTGGACACACCTGCCAAACTAATTAGCACAGGTGTCTGCATTTGCTTACAGTAATATAAAGAGCCCTGACACACATCACCATCAATGAGTTTAACTGACAAACAAAAAAATTCTTACCTTATCACTAGTGTTGAGCGATACGATACCGCAAGTATCGGTTATCGGCCGATATTAGCTGTTTCGCCTTTCGATACTTAGTTCCGATATTTTCGTCTTATCGGATACCGGAATCGGGATTGTCACTGTCACTGTCAGTGTCCGTCGGTCGGGTCTGTCAGGAGTCAGCGGCACTTACCTGGCAGAAGATCTCCGCGGTCACGGGCTGGACTGCTTGATGGCCGCCATCATCTTTTCCCGGCGGTCACATGCAGTTTCCCCGCGATAACAGCAGTGACTGCTGGGTAATCCCGGCCGTAAAGCAGTCAGTCCGATGACGTCACCGACGGGAAGCAGGTAATCAGCTGTGCTGCGTTGCAATGACAGACTCTGCCTGTCATTGCGATGTAGCAGAGCTGGATCGTCGTGGGACTGTCGTTACTATGGACTGCGTCGGACAGGTGGTATACTGTTGGTTTGTTTTTTTTTCTTTTTTTACAGGAGATCGATGGCGTCGCAGGAATGAGTGTATAATAAAAGAAATGAAAACTGTGTTGTCTCTTTTATTTCATTAAAAGACTTTTTTCTTGCTTTGTCTTTTTTTTATACATTTAAAACTTTGGGATTAATAATGGATCGGTGTCTTATTGACACCTCTCCATTATTAACCGGGCTTATTGTCACCGTGCAATCAACGGTGACATTAACCCCTTATTACCCCACTTGCCACCGCTACAGGGCAGTGGGAAGAGCCGGGTAAAGTGCCACAATTGGCACATCTTTGATGCGCCAAATGTGGGGCTGCTGTAGCCTGGTATTATCAGGCTGTTGAGGGCCAAAATCCATGGGCCTTGACAGTCTTTTAATACCAGGCCGCAGCATTCTGCATTTACTTGGCTGGTTAACAAAAATAGGGGACCCCTACGCCGTTTTTTTTTCGAGGGGATCCCCTATTTTTGTTAACCACCAAGCTAAGCAGACTACTGTGGCCTGGTATTATCAGGCTTGCAAGGTCCATGGATATTGGATCCTTACCAGCCTGAAAAACCAGGCCTCAGTATCTGCTTAATCTGGCTGGTTAACAAAAATAGGGGGGACCCCACGCCAATTTTTTTCGAGGGGATCCCCTATTTTTTTAATCAGCCAAGATATGCAGACTGCTGTGGCCTGGTATTATCAGGCTGGCAAGGTCCATGGATCTTGGCTCCTTAACAGCCTGAAAATCCAGGCCTCAGCGGTCTGCTTCATCTGGCTGGTTAACAAAAATAGGGGGGACCCCACGCCATTTTTTTCGAGGGATCCCCTATTTTTGTTAATCAGCCAAGATATGCAGACTGCTGTGGCCTGGTATTATCAGGCTTGCAAGGTCCATGGATATTGGATCCTTACCAGCCTTAAATACCATGCCTCAGCAGCAGGGGCGTACATAGAAATCATGGGGCCCCATAGCAAAAGTCTGAATGGGCCCCCCCCAAAAAAAAAAAACCCAGAGCCAATTAAATGTAAAGTGCCAGCACAGTGAGGGACACATTAAACAAAAAAATGTATTATGCCCTCATAGATTGTGCCCCCAAGATGCTCCATATATAGGCCCTTATGCTGCCGCAGCTGCTGCAACCAAAAAAAAAAAAAAGACATACTCACCTTTCGTCGCTGGGGCCAGGTGCCGGTGTCCTGAGCAGGGGGTGACACCAGGTGCCGATGTCACCGCCGCTTCAGGCCCCGGCACCGAGATATTTACCTGTCCCTCTCTCCACTGCTGAGTGCCGCTGCTTCGGGGTCCTCCAGCAGTGAATGATCAGCAGAGGGCGCGGCGCGCACTAACGACGTCATCGCGCCCTCTGACCTGAACATTGCAGCAAGAGGACGCGAGCAACGGTGGAACGGGAACAGGTAAATATCCCTTATAACTCACCCTTCCGCCGGAGCGGTCTGTGCAGCCCCTGCTCTCCCCATGGTCTCCGCCGCCAGTGTTCACGGTCACGCGGGACAGCTCATTAAAGTCATGAATATGTGCGTATTCATGACTGTAATGACGGTAACCACCTGACCGCTGAACACAGGCGTCGGAGACCGTGGGAGAAGAGCAGGGGCGCAGAGACCGCACCAGGAGGGGTGAGTATAAAGAAGAGCTGCGCTCCCCCTCCCCCGCCGACCCCCTGGTAGTACTGTGTCAGCACAGCTACCCGACCGTCGAGGGCCCCCTCACCTGTCCGGGCCCCATAGCAGCTGCTTGGTCTGCTTCATTCAACGGACGCCACTGCTCAGCAGTCTGCTTCATCAGGCTGGTTAACAAAAATAGGGGGACCCGAAGCCATTTTTTATTCGAAGGAACCCCTATTTTGTTAATCAGTTCCCTCTGATAGTCACTGATTGTGTCCCTGGCTGACCTGAAGTGAAAGTGGAAAGCAATCAATTAAGCTTTCCACTTCCTCTCCTGTCAGCCAGAGAGGAACTCATTCATTTGGGGGTTTACTGTGAGGCTGCAGCATTAGCTGCGGTCCCTGCAGTAAAAATTAACCCTTTCTGAAGGATTACACCGTGGGACCTGACTGTGCATGGGATAGGTAAGAATAATTTTGCTTTTTTATTTTATTTTTATTACAGGAAATGGTTTTTGCAGTCAAATAAAAGATGGTCAAAAACATGTTCTTTATTTCATTAAAATGATTTTTAATTAAAGTGTGTGTGTTTTTATTTTTATTTCATGCAAAGGATTAATAATTGATAGTTGCTAATTGACAGCTCTCAATTTTAACCTGGCTTAAGGTCACCTTTCAATTGCAATGTGGCTTTAACCCCATATTAACCCATTCGCCACCGCTACAGGGCAATGGGAAAGACAGGCAAAGTGCCAGAAAGGGCGAATCTAATTATAGATTTGTCTTTCTGGGGTGTCTGGGGGCAGATGTTAGTACCAGGGGGGGCCAAAAATAATGGTCCCTCTATGGGCTATTATATCTGCCCCCATTCGCTGGCTTTGTCTGTCTGGTTGCGAAAATAGGGCGGGACCCACGCATTTTTTTTAAACAAATTTTACACCTCATATATATATAATATATACATGTCATTGAATTTGTGACACATATATAATATTTATATTATAGTTCATACACTTCTACATAGTATAATAGCCGCTAATTCAATTGCCGGCTTTTGTGAAAATGCAGAACCCGACATGAAATGACACTTGGTGTACATAGGGTTAACCATGTCTTTTCATGTCGTTTGCTATCTGATTTGCACAAACAATTTTCATCATCTATTGTGCAAAATTTCACAACCTGTAGGGGTTAATAAAGGTGTAAATTCGTAGCAAAAAAGTCCGTTTTTTTACAACGAATTTACACCTTTAATTAACCCCTACAGGTGTGAAATTTTGCACACATAGACTGATTAATTGTTTGTGCAAATCAGATAGCAAACGACATGAAAAGACATGGGTTTAAACCCCATGTACACCAAGTTCATTTCATTCGGCTGCTTCTGTCTTTTCACAGAAGCCGACTTTACCCCGGCAATTGAATCAGAGGAAAATTTTTACTATGTAAAGTGTATAAACTATACATATATGTAATAAAATGTCACAATGACATGTATATATATATAAATATATATATATATGATTCTATGTGGTAATTTATGTTTTACAAGGAAATAAAGGTTTTTTTTAGTTGCGATATTTGTTCCCATAGACTTACATGGGACTTCCGGTATCGGAATCGGATATCGCCGATATTTAGTGATATCGGCGATACCATTCCGATCCGATATTTTAAGATATCGAGCAGTATCGCTCAACACTAGTGTTGAGCATTCCGATACCGCAATGTATCGGGTATCGGCCGATATTCGCGTTATCGAATTCCGATACTTAATTCCGATACTTTTTCAATATCGTATACCGGAATCGGAAGTTCCCATAATTCTTGGAGAGGCAATGTGATGTTAGTCACCAATGATGAATCTTATGAAGTGTTGGCACAACCTGTAATGCTGCGGTCATCTAACTAATGGCATGCGTGATTGGCTGCTGAATGATGTCAGAATGCACTAATAAAAGGCGCCGCAGCCATTTTAGCGTCACTGTGCTGTGAACTCAGTTAGGGACAGAACGCTACTCTGCTCACTCTGAGGACATTAGATATTGCGATTTTGTGTACTACTGTGCTGAAGGCAGGCTAGTTTACCAACCGCTGTGTAAAGCTTCATATTGCCAGTGTTGTTTTAACAGCTCTGTGCAAGGTGTTGTGTGTGACAGTGCAGGTGACGCTGCAGTTTGCTCTGCATCCCACCGCGTTGTAGCAACTGCACGTTCCTGACTCTTTTTTTTTTATTTTATTTTGGGAATTTGGCAGCTCCATTAATTAGAAAAAAATCAAATCTAAGGGCTGCCCACCGTATACAATCATTTTTTGCAAACCATAAATACAGAAAGGGGCCTTTCACACAGAACAGTTTCCTGCAGGTTTACTGTAGTCTGGAGCTTTATTTTGTGATGCAGATTTCGCTCCAGTTTGTTCTTAAAACCCCGCCTTGTAGCTGCGAGCGTGTGTCCTGCCTCATCCTTCAAATTTTTCTCTAAATTGGTGCTGCTCCTTTTTTGTGGAAAAAAAAACAATCTATTAGTGGACGCGCTCCACCGATCAAAACATGGGTTGCAAAAACTAAAGAGAAAAAAGGGCCTTTAACAGCTACTGCGTTGTGTTTCATTTTCCTGTATCGTGAGCTTTTCATTTTTGATGCAGATACGCTCCGTTTTTTTTCTTCAACCACTGCCGGGGTACTGCTGCGTGTGTCACTGCCCATCCTTCACATTTTTTTCTAATTTTGGGGGGCGCCCATTTTTGTGGAAAAAAATCTAATCTATTAGTGTACGCCCCCCC
>JARQOD010000005.1:469615749-469631223 GCA_033576555.1 Oophaga sylvatica
GACAGTTTGGGGGTTTTTACAGGAGATGTAAGGGGGGAGACTGGGCCCCCTCCTTGAGTATCCTTTATCATTATGCAAATAGGGGTGGGTCACTGAGGGAGCAGTAACCTTTATCCATCTGCATTATGAATATTAATCAGAGTACCCAACACAAACCCCGCCTTAGGGCACAAATCTCATTAACCAAAACTGAAAATAAAGATTAAGAAACAACCACAGACAGATTTCATCAACCAAGGTATCTTTTAATCAGTAAAAAAGGGCGCCGAACTGACCCCTGTGTGTGGGGTTACTAGCACATGTAACCGGGGGCCAAAGGGAAGTCATGGTGAGGGGTGCTGTTCTGGCACACCTGGCACCCCGCGCATTAATCAAGTCCATTCTGGTGTGGGCTCTGTGTGCGCCCAATTTCAACTTTAACATAACAACTTACTTAGCGCGTCCAGTTTAGTATAGACACCACACAGCAATATTCACATTTTTACGGACATTCCTTTTCCCTGAACTGTCCCTGGTCCACCTGGCCCCCACGTGTTCCTGTACCGACTCTTGGGGCACGCAGCTCCCTGAGTAGCCGGAAGCTTTTTTCCTGGTGTTTCCCCGTCCTTTTTTCCCCCTCCTGGGCGAAACAAAGGATGCCGTGCCAATCCTTGTCAGACTGTAGTCTTGCTGTCACAGAAGTTTCCCTAAGCCTAGCCGCTGTCTCTCTCATGCTGCCAAAATCTGCTCGTGCTCTGTGTATGTCCACCCGTAGGGCCTGTATTGATGAGCCTCTGCATAACACAGCTTCCGTCAGCAGCCTCACTGTTCTTCTTCCTACTCACAACTAACGACCTCAGGAACACACTCTCCTCACCCTTCTCTAGCTCCTCACCTAGCTGTTCCCTATTGGTTTAACTGTTTCTTATCTTAACTAAATCTATTCTCCAATCTATAGTCCCCCACTGTTCTAAGTCCTATATTACCCTTACTAATGCAAAACCCTTTACTTTATTAATATACTTCCCTACTTCTATCCCTAGCCCATAAGGTATATAACTTACATAATGCATGAACATCAGTACATTGCTTGATACATTAACATACAGTAAAAACAATATTACATTACAGACACTTTATATGCAACACGTACCTGATTTTATTAAGAAGGTACGCCAAGTGATGCAGGGCACAAGCTAGCCTCCAGGACACCCTCTACAGCCATCCTGCTGACAGGTTCCCTTTAGGGTTAAATATCTTTCAAACATTTTAGCCAAGTAAACTTATGTACTAGGGTCAGGTTTTTTTTGCATCTAGCTGAACAGTGGGCCCCCAGAATCAATGGCATAAAAAAAAAAAAATGACAAACTTTTTTCCACAATGGAAGAGCTTTACATTATTTTATTATAATACCAAAAAGATAACTTTGTTAGGCTGTTCTGATATACCAAACGGTATTGCTTAGAAGATTTAGAGGGGATATATGAGGGATTCTTAGGGTCTTCTTGAAAAAAATGACAGATAAACTAATTTTTAAGTGGATTTACAGTATTTGCTGGTGTATGCATGTCTGCAGTGATTTTTGTTCTCTTTCACCTTCTTGTAACCAGTTATTTTAAAGTGTTATGTTTAAATATCAGCTCATTTATTGCTCTGTGTGTTGCTTTTTTTTTAACTCAAAATTTGAAATAAGCAAATATTTAAAAAAAATCAATGCTACTGGTGGGTTCTTGCCATCCCAGCTCACCATCAAGAATTGTCAAAATAACATTGCAAGAAAATTACCTAAATTACACTAAAAAAAACTATAAATAAGGAAAAGGAGATCTATCCTGTGCCGCTTCCTTTCCATTGGCGTAGACCCCATGCCTAGACCATTATGGCAAATGTCACCCCATCTAGTATTGACAAGTGATTACCACTGTGTGCTACTCCACAGGTCACACTTCCCTGATGCCATCTGTACATTGCACTAAAGCTTGGCAGGACTCAGGTGGATTCTCAGGTCCATTATCTCTTTGTGCAGGTGGACCACTGATTTCTACATCACCAAAAATTTCCTAGTGAGCATATGTGGAAAATTTTGCCACTTCCCTTTACATATCCATAATGTAGTCTTGCATATATGCAGAACCTAAACTGAGCTAAGTAGCAGGATTCTTAATGGCTCTTTGCTTTTACTGCCAAAGCTAAAGCTTACCAAATCATCGATCCATCAAACATCTGTAAAGTAGGCCAGGGCTGTAGTAGTCGTGGCTAACGGTGGCAGTTCAGTCACACCTTGGCTCCCTGTCACATTAACACAACGTCCCTTCTGTTGTGCACCTGGTGTCCACTTACTTGTAAAGTGGGTCCACTCCGGGCTGCTGGGGCTTCCTTCCTTAAGCACCACAGAATGACAGAGTCCAAGTCCAATATCAGCAAACAACTTTACTCAGCTCGTCCAATTCAGCTTCCTGACTGGTCAGACTAGCCCGCTACAGGAATTCCCCACCCACTTCCCTCTCCAAAGGTGAAGTCGAAGGATGGCCCTTCCAATCCTTGCCAGGTCGTAGACCTCGGACGTTAAGGGTTGTTCCCATGAAGTTAGCTGCTACCATTCTTATGCTGCCCTGTATTCCTCCACTACCGTGTGCCTGTCAGCTCCCAGACCTGGATGGCTGGGCTCCTTTGCTTAAACGTTTCCGGACATGACTGTCTTGTCCTGGCTCCCAGCTCTCACTCCTCACACACTACTGACTAATTCCAGGAAGCTCCACCCAACTACTCTTTCCTAGCCCATCCTAATTAGCCTAATCCTATTGGTCTAACTAATTCCTACCCTATTCTATTGTGCTCCCCCTACTGGTCTAAAGGTACTGCCACACTAAGCTATCCCGCTAGCGATCTCGTTAGCGTTGCATACTAATGAGATCGCTAGCGGGATTGTTTCTATATCGCTAAATGCGGCCACTTTAGCGATATAGTTAACGACGCTATCGCCTTTTGCGATCTTCTAACGACTTTAGCGGTACAAAAGTACCGCTAAATCGCTAAGAAAAGGTGCCAAACAGCGATTAGATACTTACCCACGGGAGCGCCAGCGATGAAATAGGGTCCGGAGCGATTCCAGCGACGAGCGAGATCACAGCAGGAAGCTCGTCGCTGGAAGCTGCCGCACTGAACAACATCGCAACGGGATCGCTAAATAGTGACGTTTTTTAGCATCCCGTTAGCGATATTGTTTAGTGTGGCATACCCTTAAGTCCTACACTATCCCCATATGTACACAACATAAAAAACATAGGTACAAAGCAATTCACATTATTTCAATATTATGAGACGTATGAAGTATAACAGCTTTACAGGGACATAGGAACATGTGCAAAGCGAGCAGGGCATAAACTAGCCTCTGTACACCCCTTACACATCAATGTCATTACAAGTCAGTATCATCAGGATGTCAGCAGCTTATTGGATAACATATTAATGTCTATTCATGCAGTGCAGCTGCACTGAGTCACTTTGATGGTACCTTGAAATAAAGTAAGAGTCAAATATTGCTATGTACATATAAATAAGTATCTGTGATTATTTCTGTCTGGCTGTTGTGATGCCATTTTCATAGTGATTTTAGTAAACCAGAAGCAAATGGTTGTCAGCTATAAGGATGAAAATTGTGTTTGGCATTGTTTTATCCCTTTATGTGTTAGTTTTCGACATTTGCTGGGCCAAATGTTTTGCATATTTTTTCATGGGTAGTTGAATTTTGCCTAAAATTTTAATTTTTCTTTTTTTTGGTGGTGTGTTTTTAGGCTTAAACATGGCAAAGCCAAATGCAAATTTATCACCAGATGTCAGGAAGCTTTTTATTCCTCCAAAGTTGAAGTCAGATCGTATGTCAATAAAAATGCTGTACAGATTAGGACAAAATGAACGAAGAATATAGGGTCAAAGTGAGTCATCAAACTATGGTGCGACTGCTAAAGAGCAGTAGGGTTGAATGCAATAACTGGAAAGTCCGACTTGAGTTTGCCAAAGAACACAGCCAATGGAAAGAGTTAGATTGGTCTAAGGTGTTTGTGGTCTGATGAATCCAAGTTCAACCTGTTTGGTAGTGTTGGCAACTAACACCTATATATACTGCCCAATTTTAAAACGTAATGATGTAAGTACCAAACACCTAAAGTGAAACATGGTGATAGCAATGTCATGGTTTGGGCTGCTTTCTGCATCTTCCATTTCTCTCTGCATAGAATTGATGGAAATATGAATGCTGCCATGTAAAAGGATATACTGGAGAATGTAATGCTGCGCATGGTAAAAAAAGTAGGCAGGGGCTGGAAATTCCAACAAGACAATGATCCTAAGCACATCTCCAATTTAGTAGAAAATTGGTTAGCAAAGAAAAATGTTAACCTGTTACAATGGCCAAGCCAATCACCTGATTTAAACCCTATAGAGCACCTTTGGGATGAGTTAGGCTGACGAGTTGGGGCCCGTAACCATAGCAATGAAGATGAATTGTTTGCAGATTTGCAAATCCCTCAAGATGTCTTGAATACCCTATGGCTTTAATGCCCCGTCGGTGTGGTGCAGTAATTAAAGCAAGAGGTTATGCTGCAAAATATTAAGTTGTGGCATTGTAAACAATTACTTTCTATGCTGTGATCAATAAATAGTATATGCAATGACTTTTAGCACTCATTTTATTTAATTAATGACCATACCTACATTCTAAAGCATTTTGGTTAAAATTAAGGTCTTGCATGATGACAGCTCATCCAATTCATTGTCAGGAAAATGGCACCACAACAACCAGACAGAAGTAATCAAACTTTTAAGCAAAATGCAAAACATTTAGTCGCTACTGCATATATATGTTTGACATCTGAGCACTTTTTTCCAAAACTGTGTTTTGCACATAACATAATGAAGAAAAAATTGGACCCTAACATAACTAAATATATTAAAAGAAGAATGAGGTATAAATGAACTACAAACAAAACACTATAAACTAAACAAAAAAGGGCCCAAATGCTATAATGAATCAGGCACTCTATGGGAGGTATCAAGAGTGAATAAGAATTGGCACACAAATCGTGACTTTTTACTTTGCAAAACCTTTGTATAAACAAGTTCTTGTTTCCAACCTGCATTGCTTGTATGTACACTTAGAATTTTTGTGTACATTTTGAGACATTTTAATAGAACATACACATTTTTGAGCTAAAAAGTTTCTAAAAGAGGTTAACAGTAAAAATAAAGAGCATTTTTTATTTTACGTAAAATTGATGAACCATCTAAGCCACAATGAAGAATATTAACAAATACCACAAGATAAAAAAGAAAAATGACTTAAAAAAACATCCCTGGCACCTCTTTTTAATTATTATGATTATTAAGACCTCACCTTATGATGCCAATAAATCAGAAGGCTCCTAGGGATGCCACAGGTAAAATCAGGTTTTCAGGGCTATAATTCAGCAGCCAAGGACTAATGACGTAGCTGCTAGACCAGGGTCCTGCAAATCTGTTTGCTCAACTCTGCCCACATGTTATCAAAGTGATCTTTTTCCAAATAACTGCCTTAGCTTAAAAGCATTCTCCATTTGTGGCTGCTGTGGGCTGGTATTTTTAGGCTGGGAAGGGCCCAATAACCAGGGAACTTCCCAGCATGATAATATTACTCCCAGCTGTCTGCTTTAACCTTTGCTGGTTATAAAAAAAAATGAGGGGGACCTCACAGTTTTTTAATTTATTTATTAATCATAAAAAGCTATCCAGGTGAAAAAAAGCATGAAAAAAGCATCCAATTTTCTGCAAAAATGTGCATTTTTGCCCCTTCTGTTTTTCCTGCCAAGAGGTGCAGAAATGATGCAAAAATTTCTGAATTTCTGCTTCAAAATACTCAACGTGAGCACTAACCTAAAGGCAATGGTGTCCTTTAAAACTCATCCTGCAAAAAACAGGTCACCATATGGCTATATTGATGGAGAAATTAAAAAAAAAGTTATGGTTCTTGAAAAAGTAAATAATTTTTATATTTAATCGTATGAACATATATTTTAACATCATATAAGAATAAATGACGAGACGAACAATAAACAGTGATTTAAAAGAACAAAGGAACAGAAAAAGACGGATATCGAAGTTTTCTATGTATGCATAACATTGTCATTTCCAGTGTAGAAATCATTCTTGTCACCAGTATAAGATCTGAGGGGACATTCCTCAACAATGTGCTTAACTGTTTGACAGTCAGCTCCACAGTCACAGGCAGGAGAGTCAGATTTTCCCCACTATGCATAAGATCTGCACGGACACCAAAGTTTGTTCTGATTCGATTCAGTGTAACCAGGTTTTCCTTGGTAGATTGAAGCCTGGTGGTGGGTTTTGTAAGTGAGGAGACGTTTGAAGATCACTGTCTACTGCACTGACCCAAAGTTCTCACCATTTCTCTTCTAAATTGAAATCATGCTCGTACAGGGTAATTGCGGTTTGGATGGGTGGATGTCTTGGATATTTGATGTATTGGAAGATTTCCATTATTCACTACTTTGGTGTATTCTTTAAATAGGAGCTTTTGTTTTCTCAGGTTTGCAAGTGCGATATGGCTCAAGGACAGGTAACCAGTGGACGGGTAGAACCAGATATTATGCGTATAGAGTTGTTCAGCTGAGTGTCGGTTACATTCAAATGACAATTATTCAACCATACTGGAGCACAAAATTCTGCAGCAGAGTACACCAAGGCAAGGGTAGATATTCTCAAGACAGATGTTGAATAACCCTAGGAAGATCCGCAGAGATTCTGAATAATATTATTGCGTGCTTTCAATTTCTGTGCTGTCTTATCCAAGTGAGATTTGAAGGTTAGGCTTCTATCAAGTGTTACGCCTAAATACTGAAATTTTGTTTGAGAAGTTGACCTTTGGTTCAGTCTTAGCACTTGTGTTGTGTAAATGAAAGCAACATACTTCCGTTTTTGATGGATTGGGCTTTAGGCTCCATTGTCGAAAATACTTTCCCATTACACTAAGATCTTCTGTTAGAATCTCCTCTGCTTCTTCATTGTTTTGCTCACTGTAGCAAGTGCCCAGTCATCGCGGTATCCAAATTTCCTTGATATTGTGTCAGGAATGTCAGCTAGGTACAAAGCAAACAGGAGGGGTGCCAGCACTGATCCTGGGCCAAACCATTGTTTAAGGTTTTCTTACAACTGGCGGAATCACCCATGATAAGTTGAAAGGTTTGATTTGCAATCATATTATTCAAGAGGTACATCATTTCCTTACATGGAATCACCTTCAGAAACTTATATAGAAGTCCTTCCCTCCACACAGTGTCATATGCAGCAGAAAGATCGATGAACGCACTGAAACCTTCTTGTTCTTTTGAAATTCAGCTTCAATTAAAGTTGTCAAGGCTTAAACTTGGTCACTGAAGTTTTGAGCAGGTCTAAAGCCAGCTTGCTTTATATTGAGTGGAAAATCTTTAACTTGATCTTGTTATAGATTAAGCGTTCTAAAAGCTTGTATAGACAACTCAATAAAGCATTGGGTCTATAGCTTGATGGATTATCTTCACAGGCTTTAACAATGCAATGATTTTGACGTGTCTTTACTGAGGACTTGAGCATTCTCTATGATATCTGAGAAGAACTTTGTGAGCCATTTTTCCACATAAGGTCCACAAATTTTTGAGAAATTCGGAAGGAATCCCATCAAATCCAGGAGCTTTATTACTTTTAGTATCAGCAAGGGCAATTTCAATGTCACAACTTGTAAAGGATGGGAGTATTCTTCAGTTGGTGCCACAGATGATTTTAGTAGCTTAAACTTGTTTTTAACTTCTATGGTATGAGCTTGGTCTTTAGGGGTTCTTGAGGTGTTAACAATGTGTGCTGCAATTTGATTTGGGTTATAGCATTCGTTTTCTGCTTTGATTTACCGTTTCCTTCTAGTTTGCTTAAAAGAGACCACACTTTTCTACTGGACTTTTTAAAGTCCAAGTTCTCAACTGTTTCCATCCATTTGACACAACGTGCTGCATTCAGTTTGTTACAACTCATCACCGATCTCACCATCTTCACTCTCAAGGAATTGTCTGTACATTTGTTCACACTTATCAGTCTAGCCTAGAAAGTAATGGCCGGAGCAGAGCCTCCCCCCCCTCAAGAAAAGAGGCGTGGGCGGAGGCCGGCGTGACGGGGGTTTGGAGGGGTTTACAAAGAGGGAGGAACATTTAAATGAGAGGGGTGGTGGGGGGTTTATAAGCAGTGATGGGGCGGTCCAGGTGTCAGTTCCTGTCTTGCCCCATCAGTAGTCCCGCCCTCCCTCCCTGTTTGATGAGGTTGTTTATTTTGTATAATTTTGGGTCATGGCGGCTCAAGGGGGTGGGGAGAGAGTCCTTGAAGTTGTTGGAAATTGGTTTGTGGGGACTCTGTTTAGGGTCTCCACTGTTTGAAGTTACGTGGTGGTGATCTGGTGAATGGTGGAAGGGGAGTTCACATGGAGTGGGCGGATCCCCAATAATTGGGTAAAACAGCACACCTCAATGCTGGTGCTCCCGAGCCTGTGGGGTAACGGCTGGGAGTAAGAGGTTGGGTGTTGTTCACAGGATATTGTTCAATTCACCATGATCTTTGTAGCTTCAAGGACTCCTCCCTAATGTTGTTATGGTATATTGTTAATTATTGTTAATATTGTTTGTATTTAAATAAAGGCTGCTGTGGCCATATATATTCCAAAGATTTACTGTCTCTCGTTATTGGGGAGAGGATATCGGGGAGTATCCTGATAATGGGGAAGGGGCTCAGTTTGGGAGTCCTTGGTTCCGTGCGAGTAAACAGCTCGACTATACCAACGTCATGTATTCTTTGCGTGAGTCACGTGGTATTGATTTCTTTGCAGCTTTGATAACAGCTTTACAGAACCGCTCATAGTTTTTACTGATTGAGGGTATCCAACCAATACACTTGTCCAGATGATCAGCAAACTTTTTCCAGTTGGCTTTGACAAAATTCTATCGAGGACGTGGGTGCGAAGTTACAAGAGGAATGGATACTACAACTGTAATGATGACAGAGCGATGCTGACTATGAGGGAAATGTTTGACAACACACCGAGATGTAGATAAAGGTTGATTGTTTCTATTGCGTGATACAAACATAAATCAGGGTTGTATCCTCTCTGTCAGGCTGCTGATTGGAAAGTTGGAAAATCCTTTTCATCAAGAAACCTAGAATGTGTTGTGCACGTCAGACCAGTTTACCAGGTGCTCACCATTGTCCTCATTGCTAGCATATTTCCAGAGCTCGTGGTGACTGTTGAAATCTCTTATGTACATGGTAGGATGTGGATGGACATGGATAACTTCAGTGGGCCATTGTACTGCAGGAGGCTTGTAAATATTAACAATTGTGATATCACCAACTTTACCCACAGCTTCATGGATGTCATTTTCAGCAGATGTGGATATAAGCATTACATTTTCAATATTACCTTTCACATAGGGAGCTACACCGTAGTGCGGGTCATATGTAGCACCAATTAAATCAAAAACAGAATGGAGCCACGAGCTAGAAGTTGGTCTTCATTTTCAACATGAGTTTCCTGAAAAACAAGAACGTCTATTTTGTTATCAGTAAGAAACTTGAGGAAATCACATTTTGAGCAGCTGATACCTTCAATATTGATTTGGCAGATTTTCACAATGGGTCCATGATCTTTCAATTTGAGGTTTGTCATTTGTGACGGTACCATTATTATTATTTGTAGACATTATCAAATTTGATCATTTGTTGATTATCAAATATGATGTAAAATATATTGACCAGGAGATCTAGAAGTACCGTATATACTCGCGTATAAGACCAGATTTTCAGCCCATTTTTTAAGGCTGAAAGTCCCCCTCTCGGCTTATACGCGAGTCATATACGGGGGTCGGCAGGGGAGGGAGAGCGGGGGTGTCAGATCATACTTACCCCCCTGACGCGTCTCTGCAGCCTTCTGCTTCTCCCACGGTCTCAGGCTCCTTCCTGCAGCGGTCACGTGGTATCGCTCATTAAAGTCATGAATATGCACATATTCATGACTTTAATGAGCGGTACCACGTGGCCGCTGCAGGAAGGAATAGCTGCCGGAGATCGCGGGAGAAGCAGGGGGCTGCAGAGATGCTCCAGGAGGGGGTGAGTATATGCGATATTCACCTGTCCCCGGTCCACCGCTGCACACCGCTCTATTCTCTGCGTCCTCTGGCTGTGACATTCAGGTCAGAAGGCGCGATGACGTGGTTAGTGCGCGCTGCGCCCTCTGCCTGAGCACTCACTGACAGAGGACCCGGAACACAGCGGCGCTCAGTGGTGGACCGGGGACAGGTGAATATCTCAGGTGCCGGGGCCCTGAGCCAGTGGTGACACCAGCACCTGTCCCCCATAGCGCGTTGGTGTCCCCGCCTGCTCAGGACTCCGGCACCTGGTACCCAGCAATGAGGGCATAATCTATGGAGCATCTTATGGGGGCATAATCTATGGAGCAACTTATGGGGTCATAATCCATGGAGCATTTTATGGGGCATAATATACATGGAGCATCTTATGGGGGCATAATATATATGGAGCATCTTATGGGGCAAAATCTATGGAGCATCATATGGGGGCATGATCTATGGAGCATCTTATTGGGGCATAAACTATGGAGTATCTTATGGGGCATAATATATATAGAGCATCATATGGGGGCATAATCTATGTAGCAACATATGAGGGCATAATCCATGGAGCATCTTATGGGGGCATAATCCATGAGCATCTTATTGGGGCATAATATATATGGAGCATCTTATGGGGGCATAATCCATGGAGCATCTTATGGGGCATAATCCATGGAGCATCTTATGGGGCATAATATATATAGAGCATCATATGGGGGCATAATCTTTGTAGCATCATATGAGGGCATAATCCATGGAGCATCTTATGGGGCATAATCCATGGAGCATCTTATGGGGGCATAATATATATGGAGCATCTTATGGGGCATAATCCATGGAGCATCTTATGGGGGCATAAAATATATAGAGCATCTTATTCGGGCATAATCCATGGAGCATCTTATGGGGGCATAATCCATGGAGCATCTTATGGGGGCATAATATATATAGAGCATCATATGGGGGCATAATATATGTAGCATCATATGAGGGCATAATCCATGGAGCATCTTATGGGGGCATAATCCATGGAGCATCTTATGGGGGCATAATATATATGGAGCATCTTATGGGGCATAATCCATGGAGCATCTTATGGGGGCATAAAATATATAGAGCATCTTATTCGGCATAATCCATGGAGCATCTTATGGGGGCATAATCCATGGAGCATCTTATGGGGGCATAATAAATATAGAGCATCATATGGGGCATAATATATGTAGCATCATATGAGGGCATAATCCATGGAGCATCTTATGGGGCATAATCCATGGAGCATCTTATGGGGGCATAATATATATGGAGCATCTTATGGGGGCATAATCCATGGAGCATCTTATGGGGGCATAATCCATGGAGCATCTTATGGGGGCATAATCTGTGGAGCATCTTATGGGGGCATAATCTATGGAGCATCATATGGGGGCATGATCTATGAAGCATCTTATGGGGGCATAATCCATGGAGCATCTTATGGGGGCATAATATATATAGAGCATCATATGGGGGCATAATCTATGGAGCATCATATGGGGCATAATCTATGGAGCATCATATGGGGGCATAATCTATGGAGAATCTTATGGGGGCATGATCTATGGAGCATCATATGGGGGCATAATCTATGGAGCATCTTGTGGGGGCATAAATATATGGAGCATTTTATGGGGGCATAATCCATGGAGCATCTTATGGGGGCATAATACATATAGAGCATCATATGGGGGCATAATCTATGGAGCATCTTATGGGGGCATGATCTATGGAGCATCATATGGGGGCATAATCTATGGAGCATCTTATGGGGCATAATCTATGGAGCATCTTGTGGGGGCATAATATATATGGAGCATTTTATGGGGGCATAATCCATGGAGCATCTTATGGGGGCATAATATATATAGAGCATCATATGGGGCATAATCTATGGAGCATCATATGGGGGCATAATCTATGGAGCATCTTTATGGGGGCATAACTATGGAGCATTTTATGGGGCATAATCTATGGAGCATCTTATGGGGCATAATCTATGGAGCATTTTATGGGGGCATAATCCTATGGAGCATTTTATGGGGCATAATTATCGGAGCATCATATGGGGCATAATCTATGGAGCATCTTATGGGGCATAATCTATGGATCATCTTATTGGGGCTATTAGTAACCTTTATGCAGCGTTATATGGGGAGTATTTTGCATGGAGCATCTTATGGGGCCATCATGAACTGTATGGAGCATTATATGGGGCTCCTGATTCAATATGGATATTCAAAAACATTTAACCTACTGATGTCTCAATTAATTTTACTTTTATTGGTATCTATTTTTATTTTTGAAAATTTACCAGTAGCTGCTGCATTTCCCACCCTAGGCTTATACGAGAGTCAATAAGTTTTCCCAGTTTTTGTGGCAAAATTAGGGGGGTCGGCTTATATATGGGTCGGCTTATACATGAGTATATACGGTAGTTTGATTGTTTGGTCATCAAGATTGTTAGTCCTTTAGCATTACCCAGGGTGCAACACGTGGAGGCGGACTAATGTTGCACCCCAAAAGGAAATAAGATATGAAAGTACAAAAATAGGCTAGTGCTCTTTTGGCATCCATTTGATATATTGCACATCAAATAGCTACATAAAGGGCCCTAATAGATGGTCATAGAGGAAAAGTCACTTAAATGTTTTTTTTTTAAATCAGCTAGAATTACAAAATTATATTATGTGTTCAATTCATACAAATTCTTCTATTCATACAAAAATGGTAAACAAGTGCAAGTCACGATTATCTTAAAACATCTGGAAGGGTGTAAATACTTTTTCACAGCACTGCACATAATGAAACCAGAGAACCCTTCAAACTGCTAAATCCTTAATTCTACTTATACATTGTGTAATTTTGTGAATTAATTGGTTAAGATAATGATATGACTGAATGCAGATTGTATTTATTTTAGCATAATGACCTTGAGGAGAAGAGTTATTAATTGTGGGAAAAATTTATAATTAATGAAGTTTCATAATGAACAAACAATGACTTGTTGCACAAGGGACAATAACTGGTAATTTGCAAAGTCTAGCATTAGTGTTACGTACAGTAGTTTATTTCCTAAAGTGGTATTCTCAATATTAGACGTAATAGGATCAAGAGTATTTTTTCTATGAAAAGCAGAGTATCATAGTTCATGTTAGCACTTAGCAGTGATATTCTAAACTTAAAAAAATACAGAAAAATGTGTCTAAATGCTTATTGTATAATGTCATCATAGTCCCGAAGTTGTTATTTTTCGTTTTCAATTTTTGCTCAGCTTTGAGCAGAAGTATGAATTTGATGCAGCGGCTGGAATTGATATGTAAGGAGGTACAATTAATTTGCTTCCTCTCCCTTTTTTACAGATATTGCCTCTTTTTTCCAGTTGCCTAGATCCCTTACAAGTGTAAGGTAGTGACCAACAAATGAACTTTGTAAGGACTTCTTAATACATATAACTATAAAAGGAACCCATGTTTAATCAAATATCATTAAAGCATAGAATATAAAAAGGAGAGAAGTTAAAAGAGAGGAAAGGGGGATCAACAAATGGTAAAACATGGAAACTAGGTGCATAATAATGATAATCATTAGTGATCATCAAGCATGCTCGAGTGCTCGATACTCGAATCGAGCTGTCAGACACTCGTATGGGCTCGACTCAAGTACCAAATATAATGGAAATCAATGGGAAACTCAAGCAAGACCCTAATAGGAGGGCTGGTGTGGCAGTAAAATCACTGAAATGGATGGAAGCAGCGCTTAAATGGAATGGGAACAGCATGGGTAAGACTCCTGGATGCATCTCTAACTCCCAGGTTGCTGCTTGGAACAATGTCCGAGTATTACTCCACTTTTATGAACTGACAATAAAACATACAAAACCGAAGATAAAATAGATTTTACAGGACAGCACAGTAGCACGGGTTGAGAAGCGTGACCAACCAGTAATCTATGTTGGCCAAAATGCATTTAATGCGAGGGTCACGGGAAACCCAAAGGGATATAAAGTCAGCCATGTGTGCCAGACTCCCAACAGCAAGGCTTCCCTGTCTCCACCAGAAGGATGACTCTCCCTCTCCTCCTCCCTTTCATCCTCCTCCTCTTCAGCCCATCTACGCTGAACAGATGGTATGAAGCTGGTGTTAGTAGTACCCTTATAGCATAGGCAACCATCTCCTGTTCCTCCTCCTCAGCCTCCTCCTCATTATCACCCAATCTGCATCCACAATATGACATGCGTCTGGCTGGGTAGTATCACCCTGTGTACTTTCTTCCTCCATCTCTACCTGGTCCACATGCAAAGCTTCCTCTTTAGCAGCAAATCTTTGAGTAGACACAGAAGTGGATGGGTACATTGATTAACTGATTATGGTGTCATTGCCACTCACCATCTTGGTTAATTCCTCAAGGTTTTGGAGAACCTCACAGATGTCAGACATCCAAGTTCCCAGGCTAAGGGTTAGGTTTCCACAGTCTGGCGCCTTTTAAAGAAAGTGTGAACGACAAAAAAAACGGTCATTTTCATCCTGTGCCTTACCAAGATTAGCAGGGGCCTGACCACTACCAGCATGCTCAGGCTCATGTCATCAAAGCACCCGACTAGGTGGGCCAAACGCCTTGGCCCAGAATTAGTGTCTGCAGTGACACCACTGCCTCTTCCCCTGTGCTACGTGCTTGCCATTCTCCTGTCCATGATACAGGTACAGATGCCTCCCACCCTGCACCTGTTGTTACACATTTGCAAGCACCATCAGCAACCACGTCCAATTCTTTTTACCAGTGCACCATTCAGCTGTCCCTACCCTAGGCTTGGAATGGATACGAAAATACCCTGCCACCCACAGGTCCACTAAACAGGCACATTTCCAAACTGTTTGCCCTGGAAATGTTGTCGTTTAGGATTGTGGACACTGAGGCTTTCCGCAGCCTCATGGAGGCGGCTGTCTGTCATACTCAGTCTTCAGCTGCCACTATTTTCCCCGGAGTGCTATTCCCCGCCTTACACCAGCACATGTAACATAGTAACATAGTTAGCAAGGCTGAAAAAAGACATTTGTCCATCCAGAGTTCAACCTATATTCCATCAGAATAAATCCCCAGATCTACGTCCTTCTAAAGAACTTAATAACTGTAAGATACAATATTGTTATGCTCCAGGAAGATATCCTGGCCTCTCTTGAATCCCTCGACTGAGTTCGCCATCCCTTCCTACCCAGGCAAGGAATTCCAGATTCTCATTGCCCTAACAGTAAAGAATCCTCTTCTA
>JARQOD010000005.1:469631323-469685332 GCA_033576555.1 Oophaga sylvatica
ATAACCTAATTTTCTTTCTTCTTAATAAGAACCAGAAAAAGACCTATAATTAGGCACAGTAGGCAACGAGTTGACAACTGTATCAAAGACCTGATGTAAGCATAACCGAGGTAGAATAAATAATGCCGGGTAGTTAAATAAAATAAAAATAAAACAAAAATCCAACCTGCTAGATGTTATTTAAGCAGTTGTGTTTTGTAGTTAAAATAATTTTGAGGATTGGAGCATCACAAAACCTGAAATGGTCTAGCGAATGAAATAACCTGTAGACAAAGTAAGCAGTGTGTTCTATCCTTTTGGCTATTTAAGCTGTTTAACACTTTCTCTAGCAAAGGACAAAAACAGGTTTTATTTTCACCCTCCAGTGTTTATTTCCAGAAGGTGATTATATAAAGTATATCCACGCAGTGCCTTGAAGAAATTTTCATAGCCAGTGAACTTTTTTTCACCTGTTTTCACATTACCCCCACAATTTAAATGTAGTTTATTGGTATTTTATGTGATATATCAATACAAAGTAGCATGAATTTGTGAAGTGTAAAAGAAATGATAAATATATAAATCTGAAAATTGTAATATGCAGCGGTATTCAACTCCCTGTAGTCTGGTACCCCTAAATTAAAGCGTGAGTGACCAATTGTGTCCAGAAATTGCATAACTAGTAGAGATGAACGATCACTAAAATGCTTGGGTGCTTTTTGCTCGAACCAAGTAATTCCTAATACTGGAATGCTCGTTTCGAGTAACGAGTATAATGGGAGTCATTGGGAAAGCCAAGCTTTTTTCCGGCAGACCCTAGAAAGAGGTCTGGGAGGCAGTGAAAATGTTCAAATGGATGGGAAAAGTGCTTAATGGAAGGAGAACAGCATGGGGAAGACGTCTGGAAGCATCTCTGACTCCCACATCGCTGCTGAGAACAATGGTGTCACACTTTTACTCCACTTTAACGAGTGACAATAAACATTCCAAAATAACGAGAAATTGCATTTTACAGGAAAAAATGTTAAGAAACATTTTTCCTGTATAATGACTTATATAAGGCAACATTTAAAAAGAATTTTAAATATGTATAATTTAATTAAACCAAAATTGTTTTTTATTAACAATAAGAAATTTCCATTTAATTTATGAAAGAAGCAATAACTGCCAAAAATTAGGGACTAGATATACCCTGTATTAGACATAAAGGAGGGCCTCATACACATTCTGTTCAAATTGTCATGTATTGTTACTCCTAGACTCCTAAAGGCTATGCACTTTTGAGGGTTATATACCAAGGAAATGTGCTCCAGACCACGGAATGGTCTATGGGTGAGCAATATAATAATGATAATATTTTGAACAAGTTTTTTGAGGCTTATATACATACTGAAATCTTCCCAAGAATATGCAAAAGTCTATGGATGAGCAACATATGAGCAATATATTAAACCAATCAATTTTTAGGAAGTTTTTAAGGGTTACATAACAAGGAAATGTACCCAAGAACACATAATACTATATGGCTGAGAAATGTAACCCATCAAAATTTTGAAACTTGAGTGTTATATATCACAAAAATGTAACCCAGGATACGGAATAGTGTATGGGTAAGAAAAGTAAACAAGCTAAATTTTTAAACACTGTTTTGTAGTGTTATATACCACCAAAAATGTGACAGAAAGCACGTTATACTTTATGGATGAGTAATCTAATCCAGAAATATTTTTCTATGCTTTTTGTAATTTTTATATGCCACTGTGATGCAACAATAACTAAACTGTATGGATGAGTCATTGAATCCATAAAAAAGTTGAACGTAAATATTTTGAAAATGTACTTTATGTGCTTATACACACATAAAGACTTTGCAGAAAGTGCAAAGCCAGACAAAAATTATGAGGAGGTTCAACCATAGACCAATGCAAGGCAACAACTGGCAGACCTCATTCAAGTATTTTAAAAGTGTACTTGCTGTACTCGTACACTCACAAAGGTTTTGCACAAAGTACAAAGAAAGGAAAAAATTATAAGGAGGGTAATACAGTAATCCACTTCAGGCGTCCGCTTCTTCTTCTCCTTCCTCTTGAGGCTGGGATAACTGCCTCCACCTGCTTCCTGGAGCCCGATTCCCAGGTGCCTGGACTGTAAGTGACCCAGTTTCTGGTAGTGCCAGAGCCCCAATATAGAAAAATAGGCAACAGCCCACTGTGTCACTTGCACCATCGGCTGCTGCTCCCTCATAGGAGGGGGGGGACCCAAGGACAGTACAATCTCTCAGGGGGTGATAGTAGACGTGTCTCGAGCCACCTCAAGGAGCCTTTCCCAGGCCTGTTCATTCTTCAAGATGGGTTCACCATGCTTCCTTCCTTCCTGGATCACACCCAGTGCATAACACTAGTTCTAGCTGTCATCTCTTGCAGTCTTCAAGGCAAGTGTTTCATCTCTACTGACCAATGGTTGAATGAGATGTGATGATGGGTCACAAACTCTTCAATGGACCCCCTTCTCTGCTGATAGTCATAATTAACTACCACCTCTGGGATACCAACGTTCAGTACCTTACGGCCAGCGGATCCGATGACATTTGTCCAGATCTGGTCCGGGCTTGCCTCCTTCTCTCTTCCAATCAGCCTAGGCCCCACAGGCCACCCACCAGTTCCTGAATTCTAGCTCTCCCATCTGCAGTCCACAAGAACCCCAGCGGTAAAGGATGCTGCCTGAGTTTGGGTTTTGGTGGGTTCGGGATATTGGCCAGATCAGGAACACAGGCTCCTGCCACCTCTGCTTTTGTGCCAGCTTCCTCTGACTCCGAATTTCCTCCAGTCACTTCCTTGGGAGTCTTGCGTGCTTCTGTCATCTTTCTCGGCCACTAAGCACGTCAAACTGTATGGATGACTAATTGAATACAGTAAAAAAAAAGTAACACTTTTATGGAGTGTTATAAATCACAGAAATGTACCCCAGACCTAGTAATACTGTATGGCTGAGAAATGTTTCAGTTTTATAGATGACAGGAAATGTACCCCAGCCAACAGAATAGTGTATGGATGAGAACTGTAATCCAGGAAATAGTTTTTTAACTTTTTTTGTAGTGTTAGATAATATCACAGAAATTTGCCCTAGATCACAGAATAGTGTACAAGTGAGAAAAGAAATGCAGCTAATCTTTTTAATGCTTTTTTGGAGCGTTAGGTATCACAGAAATGTATCACAGAACACATGAAACTGTATGACTGATACATTTTTCTCAATTTTTCATATTTCTAAGGCAGTGATGCAATTCATTTTTCATATTTTTCATATTTTCATATTTCGTGTTTGCAAGCTATAGCGCTACAGTGTGCTACCTTTTTTTCTTGTATGTATATGAGTTGGTGACTCTAGGTTTAGCACCTGTTCACACTGGATCTATGTTTGGATGTGCCGGTCAGTTTTTTGATATGTATTTGATATGATAAATTTAACACTGCAAAAAAATGTTAACACTTTTTTTTCACTTTCATAGATCACAGAAAATGATCACTCAGAACAATGTAATACTGTATGGGTGACAAATTTAACCCTGGTAAATTTTTTAATGCTTTTTTGGCATGTTATATATATAAAAAAAAATCATCCATAACATAGAATAGTGTATGGGTAAGAAATTTAACCCAGGGAAATTTTTTAACAATTTTTTGGAGTGCTATATAAAACAAAAAGTGACACAAATCACATAATACTAGATGGATCAAAGTATATTCAATTTTTTAAACCCCCAAAAAGCTGCAATAGCTACAATTAGTTTAGATCGAATCGACCAGTCAAAGTCTAGACCTAAATCCCATTGAGAATCTTTGCCAAGACTTGAAAATTGCTGTTCCCAGTTGCTCTCTATCCAATCACACTGAGCTAGAGCAAGTTTGCAAAGAAAAATGGACAAAAATTTCAGCCTCTAGATGTGCAAAGCTAGTATACAGTCATGGCCAAAAGTTTTGAGAATGACACAAATATTAATTTTTACAAAGTCTACTGCTTCACTTTTTCTAATGGCAATTTGCATATACTCCAGAATGTTTAAAGAGTGATCAGCTTAACAGCAATTACTTGCAAAGTCAATATTTGGCTAGAAAATGAACTTTATCCCCCAAAACACATTTCAACATCATTGCAGCCCTGCCTTAAAAGGACCAGCTAACCTCTTTTCAGTGATTGCTCCATTAACACAGGTGTGGGTGTTGATGAGGACATGGCTGGAGATCAATCTGTCATGATTAAGTAAGAATGACACCACTGGACACTTTAAAAGGAGGCTGGTGCTTGGCATCATTGTTTCTCTTCTGTTAACCATGGTTATCTCTAAAGAAACACGTGCAGTCATCATTGCAATGCACAAAAATGGCCTAACAGGGAAGAGTATCGCAGCTAGAAAGATTGCACCTCAGTCAACAATCTATCGCATCATCAAGAACTTCAAGGAGAGAGGTTCCATTGTTGCAAAAAGGCTTCAGGGCGCCCAAGAAAGACCAGCAAGCGCCAGGACCGTCTCTTAGAAGTGTTTCAGCTGCGGGATCGGGCTACCAGCAGTGCAGAGCTTGCTCAGGAATGGCAGCAGGCAGGTGTGAGTGCATCTGCACGCACTGTGAGGCGGAGACTCTTGGAGCAAGGCCTGGTCTCAAGGAGGGCAGCAAAGACCCCACTTCTCTCCAGAAAAAACATCATGGACAGACTGATATTCTGCAAAAGGTACAGGCAGTGGACTGCTGAGGACTGGGGTAAAGTTATTTTCTCTGAAGAATCCCCTTTTCGATTGTTTGGGACATCAGGAAAACGCCTCATTCGGAGAAGACAAGGTGAGCGCTACCACCAGTCTTGTCTCATGCCAACTGTTAAGCATCCTGAAACCATTCATGTGTGGGGTTGCTTCTCAGCCAAGGGAATCGGCTCTCTCACAGTCTTGCCTAAAAACACAGCCATGAATAAAGAATGGTACCAGAATGTCCTCCAAGAGCAACTTCTCCCAACCCTCTAAGAGCAGTTTGGCGATCAACAATGCCTTTTCCAGCATGATGGAGCACCTTGCCATAAAGCAAAGGTGATAACTAAATGGCTCAGGGAACAAAACATAGAGATTTTGGGTCCATGGCCTGGAAACTCCCCAGATCTTAATCCCATTGAGAACTTGTGGTCAATCATCAAGAGACAGGTGGACAAACAAAAACCTAAAAATTCTGACAAAATGAAAGCATTGATTGTGCAAGAATGGACTGCTATCGGTCAGGATTTGGTCCAGAAGTTGATTGAGAGCATGCCAGGGAGAATTGCAGAGGTCCTGAAGAAGAAGGGTCAACACTGCAAATATTGACTTGCTGCATTAACTCATTCTAACTGTCAATATAAGCTTTTGTTACTCATATGTTTGCAATTATTATATTTCTGTCTGTGATAAAAACATCTGTCAAACACACATAAAAACCAGAGGGCAGCAGATCATGTGAAAATATAATATTTGTGTCATTCTCAAAACTTTTGGCCATGACTGTAGGCATACCCTTGAATACTTGCAGTAATAATTGCATCCAAAGGTGATCCTACTGAACAACTACATGAAAAGCATTCCTACCAATGCAAGGCATTATAAGATAGGATTATGTCGTCCGCAAAAAGGCCTAACGCTAACCGAGCCACTCAATTCTACCCGAGAATTAACTAAATTATTCAACACATTTTCCTATATATCATATTACAAAACTAATCCCCGTAAATCAAAAATCTTGAGTTTTTACTTAGATAAAGAACTTCAAGAAATAACCAAAAAAGAATTTCCATACTCATGGGAGAAATCCAACATATCCTTTTTAGGTATAAAAATAACCAAACCTGGCCATAAAATCTTTATCATAATTTTATCACACATGTATAAAGTACTACAAGATAACATTTCAAAACGGAAAAGCAGAAACCTCCTCGCCGGGAAAACTAGTTCTTTACAAAATGTCACAACTCCCTAAACTTCAATACATATTTTGTTCAATCCTTATAAACTTATAAATCTCATTTGGAGTCAGAAACCACACAGAATTTCCAGACAAATCTTATTTATGCACAAATGATGAGGAGGAATGAGTATTCCTAGCCTAGAAGCCTGCCACCTTATCAACTGAAGGTACTGCCACACTTAGTGATCTCGTTAGCGATCTCAATAATGACGCAAGCTAATGAGATCGTTTGTGAGATCTCTTTTAGGTCGCTAGTAGCTTCCAAACAGGAGATCTCATAAACGACTCATCAGCGGTCAGCGATCTCTTTAACGACTTTGGCGGTCGTTAGGATCTGTCATTACATGTACTGAGCGCTTCTGATTCATAGGAATTTCCAGCATCGCTCCTGCTCTCTGCTCCTGCTAGCCTGCTTTGCAACTGCTGCAATCCTCTCTGTGACGCAAAAGAGAACTTACAGATATTGCGATCCACTCCGTGACGCTAAACCCATATGCGTCACAAACGAGGTCGTTCACAAAAGGTGCCAAACACAGGGATATAGGCTCACCAGCGGGACGCCAACGATCAAAAAACGGTCCAGAACTCTAGTGAACGATCAGCGACATCACAGCAGGGGCCACATCGTTGCTACATGCCACACACAGCTAAGTCGCTAACGAGATCGCAAAATAGTGACATTTTAGTGATCTCGTTTGCGATCTCGTTTGCGATCTCGTTTAGTGTGGCATACCCTTGAGTCCTACAGAGTAGAAACTAGTTCTTTAAATCTTCAGATAATATAGGCTGGAAGGAATTGGAAAAATCCTAAAATAAAGAATTGCCTTTATACTCTAATTCTATCACACCTAATAGACAATTCTTTAGAGCTACCTAAATCAACAGTTTATACATGGAAATGTCTACTCAAAACAACTAGTAGCATAGCACTCAAGCAATATCACTAGAAAACATTCTTAAGGGTATGCCACACTAAACAGCGTCGCTAACGAGATCGCTAAAAAACGTCACTATTTAGCGATCTTGTTAGTGACGTTGTTGTGTGTGGCATGTACTAACGACGTGGCCCCTGCTGTGCCCCTGCTGTGATCTCGTTCATCGTTCTCATCGTTCCGGACCCTATTTTTATCGTTGGCGTCCCGCTGGTGAGTATATATCGCTGAGTGTGGCACCTTTTTTTAGCGATGTGCGGTGTTTTTGTACCGCCAAAGTCGTTAAGGAGATCGCTAACCGCGATAGCATCCTTAACGACATCGCTAAATTAGTGCGCTACTAGCGATATTAAAACGATCCCGCTAGCGATCGCATTAGTATGCGTCGTTATCGTGATCGCTAGCGGGAGCGTTTAGTGTGGCAGTACCTTTACTTTGAAGCATTTTTGCACAGTTGTATAATACCTTTGCGCAGTACTTTACATACTGTAGTTAGTAGTTACACATAAATTTAGTATGTAATTTATTGGATAACTGTATCAATTCATGCTATAGTTGCAAAGAGGTTTTTCAAGTCAATTCATGTAAAAAGAAAAATAATTTTATAAAGGGATTATCACTAATCTAGCCTGACAGACTGTGTATGATAGCAAGGAGAAGCTATTATAGATATTTAATAGTGTAGGGAGAAGATAATTGCCACTTTATGTTAATTTGGTAATATAGAGAATGTGGTATTAGATAAGAATGAAAATGTCAAAACAGCTGAATTAAAATATTCAAATACTTTTTTATCATATTTCATAGTGGATAAAGGATGCAGGATACATGCATTATTACCATTGCTGAATCACCAGAAAATATTTATTAAGATGGGAAAAGATTTTGGATCTTGATAGTCCATTTCCTTCCATCCTGTATACCCACCCAACAAGTATGTTCCTGTTTTGCAATGACAACTGTCAAGTATAAAATCGTCTGTCCTACACAGCTGCATCCTTAAACAAAAAATGGACTATGACATCAAGAAGTAACAGAATCTAACAAAGCACATCTTATTTTCTAGATTTATGCATCAGCAGCCATGCTATGTGGAAAGGGAAAGTATAATACACCATGTTCCATATTATTATGCAAATTATATTTTTTCTGATTTTCCTAAGTGGTCAGTGCAAATAACAGTCAGTCTAATAAAAGTCATCACCCGTTAGAGCAGACCTGGGCAAAGTGCGGCCCGCGGGCCACATCCGGCCCTCTTGTTGTCTCAGTCCGGCCCGCGGACCGAGACAGCCGTGGGGCTGAAAACCTGAGGTCCGCAGGCTGCACCGTGCCCGCCCACTCGCTGTCTCTCTACCAGTGATTTTCAACCAGTGTTCCGCGGCACACTAGTGTGCCGCGACACATGGTCGGGTGTGCCGTGGGGAAAGTTCCCCAAACTATGGTGCCAGGAGCCGGTGGCTGGGATCATACTCACCCCTCCCTGTGCCATCGCTGAGGGTCCCTGCAATCCTGCATTCTCCCCGGCTCTGCAGCTCTCCAGCGCTGAGCGGTGATGTAATACCCGCTCATTAAGGTCATGTAATATGGACGCGACGCCACTCCCATGGGCGTGGCTTCCATATTCATGGCCTTAATGAGCGGTATTACGTTACCGCTCAGTGCCGGAGAGCTGCAGGAAGACAGGGAGAACGCAGGATTGCAGGGACCCTCAGCGATGGCACGGGGAGGGGTGAGTATGATGGAGGAGAGGACAAGGAGCACGGAACAGGACGGGGGGGAGAACGGTGGACGGGGAAGCATGGAGGAGAACGGGGGAGAATGGAGGACGGGGAAGCATGGAGGAGAACGGGGGAGAACGGAGGACGGGGAAGCATGGAGGAGGACGGGGAAGCATGGAGCAGGACATGGGGGGAGAACGGTGGACGGGGAGAACGGTGGACGGGGGAAGCATGGAGGATGACCGGGGGGGAGAACGGAGGACGGGGAAGCATGGAGGAGGACGGGGAAGCATGGAGCAGGACGGGGGAGGACGGGGGAAGCATGGAGGAGGACGGGGAAGCATGGAGCAGGACGGGGGGAGGACGGGGTAAGCATGGAGAGGATGGGGGGAGAACAGAGGACGGGGGAGGATGGAGGAGGACAATGAGCACGGAGCAGGACGGGGGGAGAGGATGGAGGGCACAGAGGAGCATGGAGCAGGACGAGGGGGGCACAGGAGGACGGAGAAGGAATGGGGAGCACAGCGGAGGACGGAGCAGGAAGGGGTGAGTACAGAGGAGAATGGGGGAGCACAGAGCTGGATGGGGGAGCAAGGAGCAGGACGGGGGCAGCACAGAGCAGGAGGGCAGTTTATACACCCGGCTTATACACGAGTCAATAAGTTTTCCCAGTTTTTGTGGCAAAATTAGGGGGGTCGGCTTATACACGGTCGGCTTATACACGAGTATATACGGTAGGTAGGAGACGTGTACAATAAGGGTGCTTTCACACGTTGCGGGTTGCAATGCGTGTTTCCTGATGCGCGTTATGTATAATATGACTGTTTTAGTGTCATTTTGTGCTATTTTGGTTGGTGGTGTGCCCCAGGATTTTCTAAGTATAAAAAGTGTGCCGCGGCTCAAAAAAGGTTGAAAATCACAGAGTCTAGGCGCAGTCAGCATTGGTGGAGGAGGGGCCTCAGGCCACTTCCTCCACCAATCAGCGTGTGAAACAGCTGAAGTGATGACGTCATGTCATCGCATCAGCTGTGTACCGCCGGTGAGTCAGCGCATCGGAGACAGCAACAGCAGCAGCAGGGCGCCTGGGAACGGGACTGATGTGAGTATGTGGTGTTATTTTTTTTTTCATGTGTATGAACATGGGGATTCAATGGAAGTGAACATGGGGATTCTATGGAGGTGAACGTGGGGATTCTATGGGGGTGAACGTGGGGATTCTATGGAAGTGAACATGGGGATTCTATGGGGTGAATATGGGGATTCTATGGGGTGAACATGGGGATTCTATGGAGGTGAACATGGGGATTCTATGGAGGTGAACATGGGATTCTATGGAGGTGAACGTGGGGATTCTATGGAGGTGAACGTGGGGATTCTATGTGGTGAACATGGGATTCTATGGAGGTGAACACAGGGATTCTATGAAGGTGAACATGGGAATTCTATGGAAGTGAACATGGGAATTCTATGGAGGTGAACGTGGGGATTCTATGTGGTGAACATGGGGATTCTTTGGGGGTGAACACGGGGATTCTATGAAGGTGAACATGGGAATTCTATGGGAGTGAACATGTGAATTCTATGAAAGTGAACATGGGGATTCTTTGGGGGTGAACATGGGGATTCTATGGAAGTGAACATGGGGATTCTATGGGAGTGAACACTTGGATTCTATGAAAGTGAACATGGGGATTCTATGGGGTGAACATGAGGATTCTATGGAGGTGAACATGGGAATTCTATGGAAGTAAACATGGGATTCTATGGGGGTGAACATGGGGATTCTATAGGGGTGAACGTGGGATTCTATGGGGGTGACGTACAGCACATGGGGATTCTATGGGGGTGACGTGCAGCACATGGGGAGGCTATGGGAAGGCTGTATACTCATGCAGTATATGGAAAGGCTGTGTGGGGCTCATGCAGTATATAGGGAGGCCGTGTGGTGCTCATGCAATATATATATATATATATATATATATATAGGGAGGCTGTGTGGCGCTCATGCAGTGTATATAGGAAGGCTGTGTGGCGCTCATGCAGTATATATAGGGAGGCTGTGGGGCTCATGCAGTGTATATAGGGGGCCGTGTGGCACTCATGCAGTATGTAGGGAGGCTGTGTGGTGCTCATGCAGTATATAGGGAGACTGTGGGGCTCATGCAGTATATATAGGGGGGCTGTGTGGCGCTCATGCAGTATATATATAGAGGCTGTGTGGGTCTCATGCAGTATATAGGGAGGCTATGTGGGGCTCATGCTGTATATATAGGGAGGCTGTGTGAGGCTCATGCTGTATATAAGGGGCTGTGGGGGGTTCAAATATATATAGGGGGTGTCAGCATACTTAATTCTGCTCAATATTAAGTGATGCAATCAATATTAATAAGTTAATAAGTTGAGTAGAACTTAATTTCAAGCTATTGGTTCGGCCCTCCACAACAGTCATGGTCTCTCATGTGGCCCCTCGGGAAAATTAATTGCCCACCCCTGCGTTAGAGTATACATCGAATTTTATTGAAGAAACCTTCCAATGATAACAGTATAATCTCCAAAATGAATGAAAACTCAAAATGCACTGTTCCAAATTATTAGGTACAGTAGAATTTCAAAACATTTGATCTGTTTTAAAGAACTGAAAATGCTCATTTGTGGAATTTGCAGCATTAGGAGGTCACATTCACTGAACAAAAAAGCTATTTAACTCAAAAACATCCTAACAGGCCAAGTTACATGTTAACATAGGAACCCTTCTTTGATATCACTTTCACAATTCTTGCATCCATTGAACTTGTGAGTTTTTGAGAGTTTCTGCTTTTATTTCTTTGCATGAAGTCCGAATAGCCTCCCAGAGCTGCCGTTTTGATGTGAACTGCCTCCCACCCTCATATATCTTTTGCTTAATGATACTCCAAAGGTTCTCTACAGGGTTGAAGTCAGGGGAAGATGGTGGCCACACCATGAGTTTATCTCCTTTTATGCCCCTAGCAGTCAATGACTCAAGGGCCCGTCTCACATAGCGATATCGCTACCGAGATCGCTGCTGAGTCACTAGTTTTGTGACGCAGCAGCGAGCTCACCAGCGATATCGCTGTGTGTGACATTCAGCGACGATCAGCCCCCCTGCCGGGTATCGCTGATCGTCGCTGAAATGTCAGGACCTTTTTTTGATCGCTGGTTTCCCGCTGACAGGCACGCATCGCTGCGTGTGTGTAACGGGTCTGGGAGGCGGAACCTCTGAGCTTTTATACAAGGAGGCGGTCCTTGTAAGGCAGCGGGTGGCGCCCGGGGAAGACGGGCAGGAAGCCACGACAAGTGACCGGGGCAGTCTCTGGACAAACAGGCAGGAAGTCACGGCAAGTGACCGGGGCAGTCTCTGGACAAACAGGCAGGAAGTCACGGCAAGTGACCGGGGCAGTCTCTGGACGAACAGGCAGGAAGTCACGGCAAGTGACCGGGGCAGTCTCTGGACGAACAGGCAGGAAGTCACGGCAAGTGACCGGGGCAGTCTCTGGACAAACAGGCAGGAAGTCACGGCAAGTGACCGGGGCAGTCTCTGGACAAACAGGAAGGTACGACCTGTGATGGCTGAGCCTCCCGGTAGGCTAGCAGGCAGGTAGCAGATGAGCATCCCCAGATGAACGGGCTGGCTGGTCCATAGACAGACTGACAGGTGATGGTGGACAGACTGTCGGACGGCGGAGCCTCTAGGACGGTAAGCAGACAGGTAACAGACTGCAGGCTGGCAGGAATCTGGCAGGTATCTGGAAACGGAGCCTAAGGGCTGAAGCAGAGTAGTGAACAGTGCAACAACATTGCACGGGCACCTCCATTTTGGAGGAGGTGCCTTATATATGGTGAAGTCCTCCGGCCATTGGCCGGGGACTACTTAGGAGGACGCGCGCGGCCCCTATAAGAGGAAGGGAGCGCGCGCGCCCTAAGCACAGTGGCCGGAAAGGAGCGCGCGCCACCAGCAGAGCGGGAGGAGGAAGACGGACACGGAGCAGAGGGGTGAGGGGAACAGTGTCCCTGCCTAGCAGAGGGCAGGGACGCCGACGCTACAGTACCCCCCCTTTAGGCCCCCCTTTTTTAGGCCAGAGAGAAATTTAGCTAAGATGAGAGGGGCATGGATGTTCTCCCGAGGCTCCCACGTTCTCTCCTCAGGACAAAACCCCTTCCAATCCACCAGAAAATAGGTCTTTCTCCTTACCCTTTTGGTGGCCAGAATGTTCTCTACCTCAAATTCGTTTTCAGCAGAAACTGGAGCAGGAAGCGTATCTGTAGGCTTGACAAAAGAGTTAAGTACCACCGGTTTGAGGAGAGATACATGGAAGGAGTTAGGAATCCGCAAATTGGCCGGGAGTTTCAATTTATAGGCCACCGGGTTGATCTGACTGATGACCTCCAGGGGACCGATGAACCGAGGACTAGTGTTGAGCGATACTGCTCGATATCTAAAAATATCGGATCGGAATGGTATCACCGATATCACTAAATATCGTCGATATCCGATTCCGATACCGGAAGTCCAATGTAAGTCTATGGGAACCAAATATCGACATTAAAAAAAAACATTCTTGCCTTGTTGGTTAATTGTACATGAAAGAAAACAACAAAGACTAATGTAGAATGTATTGGGGGAGGTTGAGGAGACAATAAAGGCATACATGTTTAACCCAATGCATTGGAATAGCATTAATATATTTTTTTTTGGAAATACGTTTGGATTGACTAACAAATTGACAATGTTGTTAACCTTTTTTCTATTTTGGCAAATATGTATGTTTCACAACTTCCATGCTCTTCACATTTTTAACTTTTGCCAGTGCCACACTTTCTCCTTCATAATCTTCAGCAGCACCATCATCTTTCTCATCAAATTATTCTTCATCTTCACCTTCTTAATCTTCTTCTTAACCCCTTAATGACCAAGCCATTTTGTAGGTTAAAGACCAGGCCAATTTTTACAATTCTGACCACTGTCTCTTTATGAGGTTATAACTCTGGAACGCTTCTATGGATCTTGGCGATTCTGAGAATGTTTTCTCGTGACATATTGTACTTCATGACAGTGGTAAAATTTCTTCAATATAACTTGCGTTTTTTATGAAAAAAATGGAAATATGGCAAAAATTTTGAAAATTTTGCAATTTTCAAACTTTTAATTTTTATGCCATTAAATCAGAGAGATATGTCACAAAAATTAGTTAATAAATAACATTTCCCACATGTCTACTTTACATCAGCACAATTTTGGAACAAAATTTTTTTTTGTTACGAAGTTATAAGTGTTAAAAGTTGACCAGCAATTTCTCATTTTTCCAACAAAATTTACAAAACCATTTTTTTAGGGACCACCTCACATTTGAAGTGAATTTGAGGGTCAATATGACAGAAAATACCCAAAAGTGACACCATTCTAAAAACTGCACCCCTCAACGTGTTCAAAGACACATTCAAGAAGTTTATTAACCCTTTAGGTACTTCACAAGAATTGAAGCAATGTGGAAGGAAAAAATGAACATTTAACTTTTTTTCCCAAAATTTTTCTTTCGACACAATTTTTTTAAATTTTGTCAAGGGTATCAGGAGAAAATGAACCACAATATTTGTTGTACAATTTCTCCAGAGTACACCGATATACCATGTGTGGGGGTAAACCACTATTTGGGCGCATGGCAGAGCTCGGAATGGAAGCAGCGCCATTTGACTTTTTTGGCTGGAATTGAGATTGGACGCCATGTCGCATTTGGAGAGTCCCTGTGTGCCTAAACAGTGGAAACCCCCCACAAGTGACCCCATTTTGGAAACTGGACCCCTCAAGGAACTCATCTAAATGTGTTGTGAGAGCTTTTAACCCCCAAGGGCTTCACAGAAGGTTATAACGTAGAGCCGTAAAATTAAAAAATCATATTTTTTCCACAAAAATGATCTTTTCATCCCAATTATTATTTTCCAAAGGATAAAAGGACCCCAAAAGTTATTGGGCAATTAGTCCTGAATACGCTGATACCCCATATATGGGGGTAAACCACTATTTGGGCGCATGGCAGAGCTCGGAAGGGAAGCAGCGCCATTTGACTTTTTTGGCTGGAATTGAGATTGGACGCCATGTCGCATTTGGAGAGTCCCTGTGTGCCTAAATAGTGGAAACCCCCCACAAGTGACCCCATTTTGGAAACTAGACCCCCCAAGGAACTTATCTAAATGTGTTGTGAGAGCTTTTAACCCCCAAGGGCTTCACAGAAGGTTATAACGTAGAGCCGTAAAATTAAAAAATCATATTTTTTCCACAAAAATGATCTTTTCATCCCAATTATTATTTTCCAAAGGATAAAAGGACCCCAAAAGTTATTGGGCAATTAGTCCTGAGTACGCTGATAACCCATATGTGGGGTAAACCACTATTTGGGTGCATGGCAGAGCTCGGAAGGGAAGCAGCGCCATTTGACTTTTTTGGCTGGAATTGAGATTGGACGCCATGTCGCATTTGGAGAGTCCCTGTGTGCCTAAACAGTGGAAACTCCCCACAAGTGACCCCATTTTGGAAACTAGACCCCCCAAGGAACTTATCTAAATGTGTTGTGAGAGCTTTTAACCCCCCAAGGGCTTCACAGAAGGTTATAACGTAGAGCCGTAAAATTAAAAAATCATATTTTTTCCACAAAAATGATCTTTTCATCCCAATTATTATTTTCCAAAGGATAAAAGGACCCCAAAAGTTATTGGGCAATTAGTCCTGAGTACGCTGATACCCCATATGTGGGGGTAAACCACTATTTGGGCGCATGGCAGAGCTCGGAAGGGAAGCAGCGCCATTTGACTTTTTTGGCTGGAATTGAGATTGGACGCCATGTCGCATTTTGAGAGTCCCTGTGTGCCTAAACAGTGGAAACCCCCCACAAGTGACCCCATTTTGGAAACTAGACCCCCCAAGGAACTTATCTAGATGTGTGGTGAGAGCTTTGAACCCCCAAGGGCTTCACAGAAGGTTATAACGTAGAGCAGTAAAATTAAAAAATCTAAAAAATCATATCTTTTCCACAAAAATGATCTTTCCACCCCCAATTGTTATTTTCCAAAGGGTAACAGGACCCCAAAAGTTATTGTGCAATTTGTCCTGAGTACGCTGATACCCCATATGTGGGGGGAAACCACTATTTTGACGCATGGCAGAGCTCGAAAGGGAAGTAGCGCCTTTTTCAAATGCAGACTTTGATGGAATGGTCTGCGGGTGTCATGTCACGTTTGGATAGCCCCTGATGTGCCTAAACAGTAGAAACCCCCCACAAGTGACTCCATTTTGGAAACTAGACCCCCAAAGGAACTTTTCTAGATGTGTGGTGAGCACTTTGAACCCCCAAGTGCTTCACAGAAGTTTATAACGTAGAGCCGTGAAAATAAAAAAATCATATTTTTTTCCACAAAAATAATCTTTTTGCCCCAAATTTTTATTTTTATAATGGTAACAGGAGAAATAGGACCCCAAAAGCTATTGTGCAATTTGTCCTGAGTACGCTGATATCCCATATGTGGGGGGGAACCACTATTTTGACGCATGGCAGAGATCGGAAGGGAAGGAGCACCGTTTTTAAATGCAGACTTTGATGGAATGGTCTGCGGGTGTCATGTCGCGCTTGGAGAGCCCCTGATGTGCCTAAACAGTAGAAACCCCCACAAATGACCCCATTTTGCAAACTAGACCCCCAAGGAACTTATCTAGATGTGTGGTCAGCACTTTGAACCCCCAAGGGCTTCACAGAAGTTTATAACGTAGAGCCGTGAAAATAAAAAAAATCATATTTTTTTCCACAAAAATGACCTTTTTGCCCCCAAATTTTTATTTTTATAAGGGTAACAGGAGAAATAGGACCCCAAAAGCTATTGTGCATTTTGTCCTGAGTACGCTGATACCCCATATGCGGGGGGAACCACTGTGATCGCCTTACTGCGATCTTTGGGAGGCACAATGAACAAATCTACCAAAGGTGAAGAATTGGTTTTCTTTTTTACGCCGTTCCTCGTGCGATATTAGTGATTAGGCGACTTTATTCCTCGGATTGGTGCGATTACAGCGATACCAGATTTATACCCTTTTTTCATGTTTAGCTTCTGTCACACTCTAAAAGATGCTTTTTTTTGGAATAATTTTTTGTAAGAATTTTTTGCATCGCCGTATTTTGGGAGCTATAATTTTTCCATATTTCGGCCGACAGAGTTATCTGTGGGCTTATTTTTTGCGGGACGAGCTGACGTATTTATTGGTACCATATTCGGGCACATAACGTTTTTTGATCGCTTCCTATTCCGATTTTTGTGGAAGCAGAATGAACAAAAACCAGCAATTCAGGAATTGTTTTTTTTTTTTTTTTCCCTCGTTCCGCGTGTGGTAAAATTGATAAAGCAGCTTTATTCTTCGGGTCACTATGATTACAGCGATACCTCATTTATATATTTTTTTTATGTTTTGGCGTTTTTTACACAATAAAGAATTTTATAGAAAAAATAATTATTTTTGCATCAGTTTATTCCGCGAGCTATAACTTTACTACTTTTTGTGTTTTTTTTTTACGGCTTTCACTGAAGGGGTTAACTAGGGTTATGCTTTTATAGATGGGATTTTTACGGACGTGGCGATACCTAACATGTGTATTTTTTTGTTTTTTATTTTTTTTATTACATAAAAATGTGTATTTTTTAGGGGATTTTTTTTTAAATTATTTTTTAATATTTTTTTTACAATTTTTTTTAAAAAATGATTTTTTTCAACTTGTCCCTTTATGGGACTTTCACTTTTTTTACTTTTGATGGCAGTTACAATGCATTGCAATGCTCTGGCATTGCAATGCATTGTACCTATGGGGAAAGCTGCTGTGAGATGATCACAGCAGCTTCCCGTAGCTAGATGACCCGGAGGTTGTCATGACAACCCCCGGGTCATCAAAGCAGAGATCAGGCCCTGCGATTACATCGCTGGGACGCTGATCTGAGGCAGAGGGAGCACCCGACCCTCTGCCTCCCCCCCTGAGCTCTGCGATCGCGCTCGATCGCAGCAGTCAGGGGTTAACAGCCAGGGGCGGTGGGGGCTCCGCTCCTGGCTGTCAGTGCAGGAAGCCTGGCCACTGCAGCGCCGGGCTCCTGCACTGATCGCGCTGGAGAAGCTGAAATTTCAGCTTCTCCTGGGCGATCGCTGCTGTGTTTGGTCAGTCAGATTGACTGACCAACCACAGCGCTGTGAGTGCGGGGACCGACGGCAAAGGTCCCCGCACCGCTTGCCGTGCCTGTCAGCTGTCTGTGACAGCTGTCGGCATTGATCTAACACTGCTGCGCTGACGTGCTGCAGAGTCCGTCCTGGTGCCGGAACTGGCACCTTGTCATGACGGACTCTGCACGTCATTGGACATTAAGGGGTTAAACTTCTTGCTATTCATGTTTTTGTTTACATTACTCATATTGTTATTATTAAACTAATTAATCTTCTTCATATTCAAATTCTTCATCTTCTTCCTCTTCATCTTTTTCATCATATTCTTATTTGTGACAGAGATTCCTGTACTTGTAATCTGTAAAAGTATGAATTGTTCATCCTTCCGTTCTTGCTGTCACAAAAGATTTAAATTACAACAGTATTTGTCCATGTTCAGTTTAGCCTGCAGCAGCAGGCATTTTCCAGGGGCACCACGAGGAGGAACGGACTCACCCCCATACACTGCTTAGTCTTCTTCTGCTTAGAATTTAGAGCATATATTTTGCTCTTCATTTTGGTCTTATACTTCATGTTCTTCTGCTTTTTGTTCTTCTGCTTATTGTTCTTCTGTCTCTTGTTCTGTATCTTGTAGTTTGTCTTAACCTTCTTTGTCCTGTTGGTGATCTTCTTCTGGGTAATCTTTTATTTTTTCTTTGTGATGGTGTTCAGGCTGGTTGGCTTCATGCTCGTCGTCCTTGTTGTCGTCATCTTCTTCTGGGTGGTCTTTAAGGTCGTCTAATTTCCGAGAAACAGCTGACGTTACTGGAACCCTGACGGGTATCAGATGGAGCAAGAGACAATGGAAGTAACGAGGACCAGCTGACTGTGCTGGAACCCAGACGGGTAGCAGAAGGAAAAGAGGCAATGTCACAACCGAGTACCAGCTGACGTTACTGTGACACGGTTACTAAGCAGGAGGTACCTGTGCTCCAAAGCACTACCAAGGACCAGCAGACGTTGGTGGAACTCAGATACGGAGATGGAGGCACCTAGGCCAAAGGCACTGGGGAGAACCAGTTGACGGTACTGGACCCCGGACGGGTAGCAGAAGGAAAAGAGGCAATGTCACAACCGAGTACCAGCTGACGTTACTGTGACACGGTTACTAAGCAGGAGGTACCTGTGCTCCAAAGCACTACCAAGGACCAGCAGATGTTGGTGGAACTCGGATACGGAGATGGAGGCACCTAGGCCAAAGGCACTGGGGAGAACCAGTTGACGGTACTGGACCCCGGACGGGTAGCAGAAGGAAAAGAGGCAATGTTACAACCGAGTACCAGCTGACGTTACTGTGACACGGTTACTAAGCAGGAGGTACCTGTGCTCCAAAGCACTACCAAGGACCAGCAGACGTTGGTGGAACTCGGATACGGAGATGGAGGCACCTAGGCCAAAGGCACTGGGGAGAACCAGTTGACGGTACTGGACCCCGGACGGGTAGCAGAAGGAAAAGAGGCAATGTCACAACCGAGTACCAGCTGACGTTAATGTGACACGGTTACTAAGCAGGAGGTACCTGTGCTCCAAAGCACTACCAAGGACCAGCAGACGTTGGTGGAACTCGGATACGGAGATGGAGGCACCTAGGCCAAAGGCACTGGGGAGAACCAGTTGACGGTACTGGACCCCGGACGGGTAGCAGAAGGAAAAGAGGCAATGTCACAACCGAGTACCAGCTGACGTTACTGTGACACGGTTACTAAGCAGGAGGTACCTGTGCTCCAAAGCACTACCAAGGACCAGCAGTCGTTGGTGGAACTCGGATACAGAGATGGAGGCACCTAGGCCAAAGGCACTGGGGAGAGCCAGTTGACGGTACTGGACCCCGGACGGGTAGCAGAAGGAAAAGAGGCAATGTCACAACCGAGTACCAGCTGACGTTACTGTGACACGGTTACTAAGCAGGAGGTACCTGTGCTCCAAAGCACTACCAAGGACCAGCAGACGTTGGTGGAACTCGGATACGGAGATGGAGGCACCTAGGCCAAAGGCACTGGGGAGAACCAATTGACGGTACTGGACCCCGGACGGGTAGCAGAAGGAAAAGAGGCAATGTCACAACCAGTTTTTATTACCAAGCTGAACGTTGACTGTGACACGTTTCACAAGGAAGGTACCTTTGCTCCAAAGTTTCAACCAATGACTAGCATACATTGGTGGAACTCTAGATATACTAAATGGATGGCACCAGAACAAGGAGGATAAACAAAGTTGACGGACTGAGGACCGTAGCAGAAGTAAAGAGCAATGTCTGACAGACTGGGCCGTGATGTGTTATTACAAAACAGAGACTGAAGTGAACACTGAAACACAACTGTTCACAATCTGTGAAAGGCTACTCCTTTGTCTACTTCTATTGTGTTTGCAACCAATGTATTGGATACGGATGGAAGTGCGTCACACTAATAGATTATATTTTAAATGGAATGGCGCAGAACCAATTGGAGATAAATGAAAAGGATGAGGCACTGAGACACGCTCAGCAGAGTACAGCAGCAGTGCTTGAACAAGTAACTGGAGCGTGATGTGCACTCAAAAAATAAAAAAAAACAGACTGAAGTGAACACTGAAACACAACTGTTCACAATCTGTGAAAGGCTACTCCTTTGTCTACTTCTATAGTGTTTGCAACCAATGTATTGGATACGGATGGAAGCGCATCACACTAATAGTTAAATTGCATGGAGCTGCAAGAATTACACTGAAGAAAAAAAAAAAGAGTCTGTGAGTGACACGTGCAGATGCCTACAGACAGCGTTGCATGCAGAGCAAACTGCAGCGTCACCTGCACTCACACACACCTTGCAGAGCTGTTAAAACAACACTGCAGGCAAAAGGAAGCTTTACACAGCGGTTGGTGCTAGCCTGCCTACAGCACAGTACACTAAATCGCAATCTCTAACTGTCCCTCAGAGTCAGCACAGCAGCGTTCTGTCCCTTACTGAATTCACAGCACAGTGACGCTAAAATGGCGGCGGCGCCTTTTATAGTGCATTCTGACATCATTTCAGCATCCAATCACAGCCATGCCATTAGTTAACATGACCGCAGCAGTACAGGATGTGCCCACACTTCTTAGGATTCCTCATTGGCTGACTAAAATCACATTGCCTCTCAAAGAATTATGGGAACTTCCGATTCCGGTATACGATATATGGAAAATATCGAAACTAAGTATCGAAAGGCCGATAGAGCTAATATCGGCCGATACCCGATACTTGCGGTATCGTATCGCTCAACACTACCGAGGACCTAACTTATAGGAAGGAATCTTGAGCCGGACATACTTGGACGAGAGCCAGACCTTATCCCCAGGACGGAATTGAGGAGGATCCAGACGTTTTTTGTCAGCATGTTTCTTCATGCGCTCGGATGACAGAATGAGTGCGGACCGGGTACTCTCCCATATGGTTGAAAATTCGTTAACAAGAGATTCCGCAGCTGGATTGTCCACAGAGGTGGAGACGGGAACAGGGATCCGAGGATGCTGACCGAAGACTACAAAAAACGGAGATTTGGAGGAAGACTCGCTCTCGTGATTGTTGTAAGAAAATTCGGCCCATGGCAGGAGATCCACCCAGTCAGAATGGTGGGCATTAACGAAGTGCCGGAGGTAACTGGTCAGAATCTGATTGATCCGCTCCACTTGACCATTGGACTGTGGGTGGTAAGCGGAGGAGAAATCCAGGGAGACGTCTAGCAACTTACAAGTGGCTTTCCAGAAACGTGAGGTGAACTGTACCCCACGATCCGACACAATGTGACGAGGCAGGCCATGAAGACGGAAGATGTGGCGGATAAAGTCTTTAGCCAGTTCGGGTGCTGACAGAAGACCTGGCAGGGGAATAAAGTGAGCCATCTTGGAAAAACGGTCAACGACCACCCAAATGACCGTACAACCGGCAGAGACGGGGAGGTCAGTTATGAAGTCCATGGCTATATGCTGCCAGGGGCAGCGGGTACCGGAAGCGGAAGGAGGCGGCCGGCAGGCAGGTGTCTCGGAACTTTGTTGCGGGCACAGGAGGCACAGGCAGAAACAAAGTCTTTTACGTCCTTGTGCAGGGTAGGCCACCAGTAATGCTGGGTAATAAGCTGGAGGGTCTTTTTCTGACCGGCGTGGCCAGCTAGTTTAGACGAATGACCCCAGTGTAGGATCCTCTCTCGATCGGGTACCGATACGAACGTCTTACCAGGAGGGAGACGATTTAGACTCACGGGAGCCACCTGCATCACTCTGGCAGGATCGATGATATGTTTAGGTTCCTCCTCGAGATCCGACACCAGGAAGGATCGAGACAAGGCGTCCGCCTTGATGTTCTTGTCTGCCGGGCGAAAATGTAGAAGAAAATCAAAGCGAACAAAAAACAAGGACCACCGGGCTTGGCGAGGGTTAAGTCTCTGAGCATGCTGGAGGTAAGCCAAGTTTTTGTGATCAGTGTAAATGATTACCGGATGAAGAGCCCCCTCGAGTAGGTAACGCCACTCTTCTAATGCCAGCTTGATGGCCAATAGCTCTCGGTCTCCTATGGAATAATTGCGCTCGGAAGAGGAGAAGAGTTTAGAGAAGAAGCCGCAAGTTACCATCCTCCCGGAAGAAGATTTTTGAGTAAGTACCGCTCCGGCTCCAGAGGAGGAAGCGTCAACCTCCAAGAAGAACTGCTTGTTGCCGTCCGGGCGATGCAGCACCGGAGCGGAAGAGAAGGCTTGTTTTAAGGAAAGAAAGGCCTCCTCTGCTTCGGGCGTCCACTGTTTGGGGTTAGCGTCCTTGCGGGTGAGCGCGGAGATTGGAGCAGTCCGGGAAGAGAAGTGCGGTATGAAGAGGCGGTAATAATTGGCGAAGCCCAGGAACCGCTGAATGGCCTTCAATCCCTCCGGTCGGGGCCATTTCTCGATGGCAGATAGTTTCTCCGGATCCATTCGTAGACCTGTCTGAGAAATGATGTAACCCAAAAACGGAAGCGATGTCTGCTCAAAGAGGCACTTCTCATATTTAGCGAAGAGGTGATTCTGCCTGAGCCTGAGCAGAACCTGACGAACGTCCCTCCGGTGAGACTGGAGATCCGGAGAGAAGACCAAGATGTCGTCCAGGTACACCACTACGCAGGAGTAGAGAAGGTCCCGGAAGATGTCATTGACCAACTCTTGAAAGACTGCCGGAGCGTTACAGAGACCAAAGGGCATCACCAAATACTCGTAGTGGCCGTCCCGGGTGTTGAATGCCGTCTTCCATTCATCTCCCCGACGGATACGGACTAGGTTATATGCCCCACGAAGATCCAGTTTGGTGAAGATTCTAGCCCCCCTCAGACGATCAAATAATTCTGGAATGAGCGGAAGGGGGTACTTATTCTTCACCGTGATCAGGTTAAGACCTCTGTAGTCTATACAGGGACGGAGAGAGCCGTCTTTCTTTTTTACGAAGAAGAAGCCTGCTCCCGCTGGGGAGGTAGATTTCCGGATGAATCCCTTGGCCAAATTCTCCTCGATATATTCGGACATCGACCTGGTCTCAGCAGCAGACAATGGGTAAATACGCCCACGGGGAGGCGTAGTACCGGGTAGCAGGTCGATAGGGCAATCATAAGGTCTGTGAGGGGGTAATGTCTCTGCCTCCTTTTTATTAAAGACATCAGCGAATGACCAATATGGAATCGGGAGCCCAGGTAGATTAGTTGGTGTAGGAGAAGGACGGACGGGATGAACAGGAACCAAACAGTTTTATGACAGTCTTGTCCCCAGCGAAGGATCTCTCCAGTCTGCCAGTCGAGCACGGGTGCATGCTTTTGGAGCCAAGGTAGACCTAGTAAGAAAGCGTGAGAGAGTCCAGGCGGAACATGAAAAGAGATGCTCTCAGAATGCAGCATACCCACCTGCAGAGTTATGGATTCGGTGATAAGTTGGATGGGACGTGGTAAGAGACCCCCATCCACAGCAGCGACAGATACTGGTACAACCAGAGGTTTGGTAGGAATGCGGTATTTTTCTACCAGAGCCTGTGAAACAAGATTCCCGGCTGCTCCAGAGTCAAGTTGGGCTAGTTCGAAATAACGGTTCTCCCCGAGGAGAATTGAGACTGACAGCAGCAGAGATGGAGAGGATTTATCTTTGTCTAGGTTGACCTCTCCGAGCGAACCTAGACACAGGCGTTTCCCGACCTCTCCGGACAGGTACGGATCAGGTGCTCCTTACTGCCACAGTAGAAGCAACTCCCCTCGGCACGGCGTAAGTCCTGACGGGCTTTGACCATCTTGGTCTGGTCGACCTGCATAGGCTCAGAAGTGTGTACCTGGGGAGAAACGGAGGGAATTACGGGTCTCTGAAAAGTAGGAGCTAGACGAGAGAAACTTTCTCTCACGGGTGACCTCTTTGGCGCGCTCTTGGAACCGTAGATCAATTCGATTGGCAAGAGTTATTAGGTCATCGAGAGAGGTAGGAATGTCCCGACCGGCAAGTTCATCTTTAATACGACCGGACAGACCCTCCCAGAAGACAGATATTAGAGCATCGTTATCCCAGGCCAGCTCCGAGGCAAGGGTACGGAACCGTATGGCATATTGACCCACGGTGAGACTTCCCTGACGGAGGCGTAGCAGAGATGATGCGGAGGAGGTCTTCCGTCCGGGTTCGTCGAATACCTTCCGGAAAGCCGAGAGAAAGGCAGGCAGGTCGGACACCAGAGGGTCTTCTCTCTCCCAAAGAGGATTTAGCCAGGCCAGAGCCTCCCCGGTGAGATGGGACATGATGAAGGCAATTTTGGCCCGGTCGGAGTTAAACTGATGGGACAGGAGTTCAAAGTGCAGGGTGCACTGATTAATGAAACCCCGAGCCAGAGCAGGGTCACCTCCAAAACGAGGAGGAGCTGACAGTCGAGGTCCGGGAACGGAAACTACGGAATTGGTGAGCAGCGGAACTGCCGGATTGCGAGTCATGGCGCCAGCGGTGGTTGCTGGTGAAGCAGTCAGAGTGTCCAGGCGGGAATTGACATTCCGCAGGTGACCCAGGATGGACTCCTGTTGATACCTCTGACGAGACAGTTCATGACACAGGTCAGAGAGCGAGGGAGTTTGGGTGCCACCGGGTTCCATGGCCCGAGCAAACTGTAACGGGTCTGGGAGGCGGAACCTCTGAGCTTTTATACAAGGAGGCGGTCCTTGTAAGGCAGTGGGTGGCGCCCGGGGGAAGACGGGCAGGAAGCCACGACAAGTGACCGGGGCAGTCTCTGGACAAACAGGCAGGAAGTCACGGCAAGTGACCGGGGCAGTCTCTGGACAAACAGGCAGGAAGTCACGGCAAGTGACCGGGGCAGTCTCTGGACGAACAGGCAGGAAGTCACGGCAAGTGACCGGGGCAGTCTCTGGACGAACAGGCAGGAAGTCACGGCAAGTGACCGGGGCAGTCTCTGGACAAACAGGCAGGAAGTCACGGCAAGTGACCGGGGCAGTCTCTGGACAAACAAGAAGGTACGACCTGTGATGGCTGAGCCTCCGGTAGGCTAGCAGGCAGGTAGCAGATGAGCGTCCCCAGATGAACGGGCTGGCTGGTCCATAGTCAGACTGACAGGTGATGGTGGACAGACTGTCGGACGGCGGAGCCTCCAGGACGGCTAGCAGACAGGAAACAGGTGAGCGTCCTCAGGTGAACGGGCTGGCTGGTCCATAGACAGACTGACAGGTGATGGTGGACAGACTGTCGGACGGCGGAGCCTCTAGGACGGTAAGCAGACAGGTAACAGACTGCAGGCTGGCAGGAATCTGGCAGGTATCTGGAAACGGAGCCTAAGGGCTGAAGCAGAGTAGTGAACAGTGCAACAACATTGCTCGGGCACCTCCATTTTGGAGGAGGTGCCTTATATATGGTGATGTCCTCCGGCCATTGGCCGGGGACTACTTAGGAGGACGCGCGCGGCCCCTATAAGAGGAAGGGAGCGCGCGCGCCCTAAGCACAGTGGCCGGAAAGGAGCGCACGCCACCAGCAGAGCGGGAGAAGGAAGACGGACCCGGAGCAGAGGGGTGAGGGGAACAGCATCCCTGCCTAGCAGAGGGCAGGGACGCCGACGCTACAGTGTGACAGGCGGGAGACCAGCGATCCGCTGGTAACCAAGGTACACAGCGGGTTTCCAGGCACCGCGCAGCGCTTGGAAACCCGCTGTGTACCTTGGATACCAGCTCCCTGCATCAGGGCGCTGGTATCCAAGGTACACTGCGGGTAACTAAGCGATGTTACCCGCAGTGTCGCTGTCCCAGATCGCTGCCTGAGCTGCCTGTTTGGCAGCTCAGCAGCGATCATGTAGCGATACACCAGCGATCCTGACAAGTGCATATCGTTGTCGGGATCGCTGGTGTATCGTTATGTGAGACCCAGCCTTCAGAGGTATTCTTTGCAGCATGAGATCATAGAATCATAGAATAGTAGAGTTGGAAGGGACCTCCTGGGTCATCTGGTCCAACCCCTGCTCAAAGCAGGATTCACCAAATCATCCCAGACAGATGTCTGTTCAGCTTCTGTTTGAAAACTTCTATTGAAGGATAGCTCAACACCTCTCGTGGTAGCATGTTCCATTCATTGATCATCCTAACTATCAAAAAGTTTTTTCAAATATCTAATCTGTGTCTCCTCCCATTCAGTTTATCCCATTGCTTCTAGTCTTTCCTTGTGCAAATGAGAATAAAGATGATCCTTCTACAATGTGACAGCCCTTGAGATATTTGTAGACAGCTATTAAGTCTCCTCTCAATCTTCTTTTTTGCAAGCTAAACGTTCCCAAATCCTGTAACTGTTCCTCATAGGACATGGTTTGCAGACCGTCATCATTCTGGTCACTCTTATCTAAACTTGCTCCAGTTTGTTGATGTCTTTTTAAAAATGTGGTGCCAAAACAGGACACAGTATTCCAGATGAGGTCTGACCAAAGAGGAGTAGAGGGCAATAATGACTTCACGTGATCTAGACTGTATGCTTCTGTTAACACTAGAAGTCCCAGAAATTTCGAGCTCCCCCCTGAAGTCCCGAAAGAGGGTCAAATGACCCTTAAGGGTATGCCACACTAAACAACATCGCTAACGGATCGCTAAAAAACGTCACTATTTAGCGATCCCGTTAGCGATGTTGTTGTGGCGGCAGCTGCCAGCGACGAGCTTCCTGCTGTGATCTCGCTCGTCGCTGGAATCGTTCCGGACCCTATTTTCGTCGCTGGCGCCCCGCTGGGTAAGTATATATCGCTAAGTGTGGCACCTTTTTTAGCGATTTAGCGGTACTTTTGTACCGCTAAAGTCGTTAAGGAGATCGCTAACCGCGATAGCGTCCTAACGACATCGCTAAAATAGGTAGCCACTAGCGATATAGAAACAATCCCGCTAGCAATCTCATTAGTATGCGACGCTAATGAGATCGCTAGCGGGATTGTCTAGTGTGGCAGTACCTTTAGACCAAACTGACAACTCTGATGGCTCCAATTAGCATCCTTTCATTTGTAAATGTGGCCATTGCCTGAGGAATCTGCAGGGGCAATTGTGTTGTGTTGATCCACCTCAACAAAGGTCTTGTAAGAGAGTGTAAACAAAAGAATGTAAGCTGCTCCTGAGTGTGTCTGCCCACCCCCCAGATGCATTGTTGTGCAGGGGATATGCATAAGGTTGCTAACACCTTAGCAAATTTGCATGCAGCCTTTTGTGCTGTGGGGGATAAATAGGTGACTGCTTCACCTATTTTGCTCACAAGAAACAAAATGCAGAGAAGGCACACCATTAGTGTTGAGCGATACTGCTCGATATCTAAAAATATCGGATCGGAATGGTATCACTGATATCACTAAATATCGTCGATATCCGATTCCGATACCGGAAGTCCAATGTAAGTCTATGGGAACCAAATATCGACATTAAAAAAAAACATTCTTGCCTTGTTGGTTAATTCTACATGAAGGAAAACAACAAAGACTAATGTAGAATGTATTGGGGGAGGTTGAGGAGACAATAAAGGCATACATGTTTAACCCAATGCATTGGAATAGCATTAATATATTTTTTTTTGGAAATACGTTTGGATTGACTAACAAATTGACAATGTTGTTAACCTTTTTTCTATTTTGGCAAATATGTATGTTTCACAACTTCCATGCTCTTCACCTTTTTAACTTTTGCCAGTGCCACACTTTCTCCTTCATAATCTTCAGCAGCACCATCATCTTTCTCATCAAATTATTCTTCATCTTCACCTTCTAATCTTCTTCTTAAACTTCTTGCTATTCATTTTTGTTTACAATTACTCAATTGTTATTATTAAACTAATTAATCTTTTCATATTCAAATTCTTCATCTTCTTCCTCTTCATCTTTTTCATCATATTCTTATTTGTGACGAGATTCCTGTACTTGTAATCTGTAAAAGTATGAATTGTTCATCCTTCCGTTCTGCTGTCACAAGATTTAAATTACAACAGTATTTGTCGTGTTCAGTTTAGCCTGCAGCAGCAGTGCATTTTCAGGGGCACCACGAGGAGGAACGGACTCACCCCCATACACTGCTTAGTCTTCTTCTGCTTAGAATTTAGAGGATATATTTTGCTCTTCATTTTGGTCTTATACTTCATGTTCATTCTGCTTTTTGATCTTCTGCTTATTGTTCTTCTGTCTCTTGTTCTGTATCTTGTAGTTTGTCTTAACCTTTTTGTCCTGTTGGTGATCTTCTTCTGGGTAATCTTTTATTTTTTCTTTGTGATGGTGTTCAGGCTGGTTGGCTTCATGCTCGTCGTCCTTGTTGTCGTCATCTTCTTCTGGGTGGTCTTTAAGGTCGTCTAATTTCGAGAAACAGCTGACGTTACTGGAACCTGACGGGTATCAGATGGAGCAAGAGACAATGGAAGTAACGAGGACCAGCTGACTGTGCTGGAACCCGGACGGGTAGCAGAAGGAAAAGAGGCAATGTCACAACGAGTACCAGCTGACGTTCTGTGACATGGTTACTAAGCAGGAGGTACCTGTGCTCCAAAGCACTACCAAGGACCAGCAGACGTTGGTGGAACTGGGATAGGAGAGGGAGGCACCTAGGCCAAAGCACTGGGGAGAACCAGTTGACGGTACTGGACCCGGACGGGTAGCAGAAGGAAAAGAGGCAATGTCACAACCGAGCACCAGCTGACGTTACTGTGACACGGTTACTAAGCAGGAGGTACCTGTGCTCCAAAGCACTACCAAGGACCAGCAGACGTTGGTGGAACTCGGATACGGAGATGGAGGCACCTAGGCCAAAGGCACTGGGGAGAACCAGTTGACGGTACTGGACCCCGGACGGGTAGCAGAAGGAAAAGAGGCAATGTCACAACCGAGTACCAGCTGACGTTACTGTGACACGGTTACTAAGCAGGAGGTACCTGTGCTCCAAAGCACTACCAAGGACCAGCAGACGTTGGTGGAACTCGGATACGGAGATGGAGGCACCTAGGCCAAAGGCACTGGGGAGAACCAGTTGACGGTACTGGACCCCGGACGGGTAGCAGAAGGAAAAGAGGCAATGTCACAACCGAGTACCAGCTGACGTTACTGTGACACGGTTACTAAGCAGGAGGTACCTGTGCTCAAAGCACTACCAAGGACCAGCAGACGTTGGTGGAACTCGGATACGGAGATGAGGCACTAGGCCAAAGGCACTGGGAGAACCAGTTGACGGTACTGGACCCGGACGGGTAGCAGAAGAAAGAGGCAATGTCACAACCGAGTACCAGCTGACGTTACTGTGACACGTGTTACTAAGCAGGAGTACCTGTGCTCCAAAGCACTACCAAGGACCAGCAGACGTTGGTGGAACTCGGTACGGAGATGGAGGCACCTAGGCCAAAGGCACTGGGGAGAACCAGTTGACGGTACTGGACCCCGGACGGGTAGCAGAAGGAAAAGAGGCAATGTCACAACCGAGTACCAGCTGACGTTACTGTGACAAGGTTACTAAGCAGGAGGTACCTGTGCTCCAAAGCACTACCAAGGACCAGCAGACGTTGGTGGAACTCGGATACAGAGATGGAGGCACCTAGGCCAAAGGCACTGGGGAGAACCAGTTGACGGTACTGGACCCCGGACGGGTAGCAGAAGGAAAAGAGGCAATGTCACAACCGAGTACCAGCTGACGTTACTGTGACACGGTTACTAAGCAGGAGGTACCTGTGCTCCAAAGCACTACCAAGGACCAGCAGACGTTGGTGGAACTCGGATACGGAGATGGAGGCACCTAGGCCAAAGGCACTGGGGAGAACCAGTTGACGGTACTGGACCCCGGACGGGTAGAAGAACGCACCCATGAAAATGTAAGTTGACAGGACGCAAGCCGTCCGCAGTTACCGAATCACACAGTCCTACAGTGGGTGCTTGTCCTATTGTCACAATGGAAACCGCCTTTATTTACATATCCCACAGCACACATAGGAATCACCTAAACTGCAGGCACCATAGAGTCGGCTAACCCGAATGCAACACGACAGCACAACTTATTGGAGGATAATTGACGTTCACACTGCCAGGAAACAGCTGTCGTGCTGTAACCAGGCTGGCCATGAGTCAGTACCCCTGCCAATTACTTACGAGCAACAAATGGCGGTGTTGTAGCCCAGGGAGTAGAGTTCAGGTGGTAGAAAGATGAACATAACAGGAGACATGGAAAACATTGCCAAACAGTTATTTAATCTGAAAACGGACAGGCAAATTCAGGTGAGATCCATGCCTTGTTCATTTTCAGAAAAGTAAGCCGGTCTACATTCTCTGAGGATAGTCGCATGCGACGGTCTGTTACTACACCACCTGCAGCACTAAAGACGCGCTCAGATAATACACTGGCAGCAGGGCAAGCCAGCACCTCCAATGCATACTGGCTAAGCTCTGGCCATGTATCCAACTTAGAGACCCAAAATTTGAAAGGGGAAGAGGCATCTGGGAGTACACTTAGAGGGAAAGCCAAGTAGTCTGTCACCATCTTACGGAAACGTTTCTTCCTGGTGACTGGAGCCGTCTCGGATGGTGTAGACCTTGCTGGCGCTGTCACAAAACTTTTCCACATTTGTAACATACAGCTCTTGCCCTGTGCAGAGGCGCTGCTTCTGCTCCCTCTTGTTGTAGAGGTGTCTACACTGCCTCGACGCACAGAGCTGCTTTGTAAAGCAGTAGCAGCAGCAGCAGCTCTCTCGGCTGGAATGTACAACAGTATGGATTGCACCAGTGTGTCTTGGTACTCCTGCATTTTACGGTCCCGGTTCACCGGTGTGATGAGGGTTTGTAAGTTGTCCCGGTAGCGAGGGTCTAGGAGGGTGTACACCCAATAATCTGACGTGGTGAGAATGTGGGCGATGCGGCGGTCGTTTCTCAGGCACTGAAGCATGAAATCAACCATGTGCTGCAGACTCCCAACTGGCCAACAAAGGCTGTCCTCTGAAAGAGGCGTCATCTCTGCCTCCTCTGCATCACCCCACCCTCGCTCTACATACTGACTAGAGCGTTGTGTACCTCCCTCTGTAGGGATTTCTTCCTCCTCCATTGACTCCTCCTCCTCCTCCTCACAAAGTGAGCCCTGCCCAGCCCTTTGTGAGGAACCACGTTGCGCTGACTGTCCTGAAGGTAATTGAATTTGTGACTCCTCATCCTCCACCTCTTCCAAAACCTCTTCCTTTAGTGCTTTCAGTGATTTCTGAAGCAGGCAGATAAGGGGGACAGTCATGCTGACTAGTGCATCATCTGCACTCGCCATCCGCATTGAGACATCAAACGCACGCAAAACGTCGCAGATGTCCTTCATAGAGGCCCACTCAGTAGTGGTGAAGTGTGAACGGCGCAAATTGCGAGTTGATTGCGCCTGTTGCAGCTGATACTCCATTACTGCTGGCTGCTGCTCACACAACCGCTCCAACATATGTAACGTGGAATTCCACCTGGTGGGTACGTCACATATGATGCGATGTTCAGGAAGGCGAAATCTGACTTGCAGAGCTGCAATGCGCGATCTGGCCATGCTGGAACGTCGCAAGTGAGCGCACTCTAGGCGGACCTTGTGCAGCAGTGCATCAAGATCCGGATAGTCCCTCAAAAAACTCTGCACGACCAAGTTGAGCACATGTGCCAGACATGGTATGTGAGTGAGGTTGCCAAGGCCCAGAGCTGCCACCAGATTTCGGCCATTGTCACACACTACCAAGCCTGGCTGGAGATTAGCTGACTTTAACCACACGTCGCTCTCCTGCTTGATGGCATCCCAGAGCTCCTGCGCTGTGTGGCTTCGATTCCCCATGGAAATATTTTCAGGACGGCCTGTTGACGTTTGGCCACGGCTGTGCTCATATCGGTCGCAACAGGTAAGCGTTCACGGGTCCATGTGGAGGTATACCGTGACGGCTCGTGCAGCGATGATTCTGAGGAACTGGAGTAGGAGGAGGAATCAATGTGTACAGACTGGATTCCTGCAATCCTTGGAGTTGGCAGAACACGTACAGCGCCACTGGCAAGATCTGTACCCGGCTCCACAACATTGACCCAATGGGCAGTGAGGGAAAGGTATCGTCCCTGGCCATGGGTACTGGTCCACGCATCGGTGGTCAGGTGGACCCTGCTACTGACGGCGTTTAGTAGCGCATGTTTAATGTTTCCCTCGACATGTTTTTGCAGAGCAGGGACAGCTTGCCTGCTGAAATAAAATCGGCTTGGCACATTATATTGTGGGACTGCCAATGCCATAAAGTTCCTGAAACTGTCAGTCTCCACCAGCCTGAATGACAGCATTTCAAGGGACAGGAGTTTTGCAATGCCAGCATTCAGAGCCTGTGCTCGTGGATGGTTTGCCGAGTATGGCCGTCTTTTATCCCATGCCTGTGCTACCGATGGCTGTTTTTTGTTCTGGGAGTGTGACGATGACTGTGAACTTGCTGCTGTGGGTGGAATAACAGTTTGTCTATGGACAACAGTGACCGAGGTTCTTCCATGGAGATCCTGTGAGGAAGCCGAACCAGGTGTGTGTGAGCTGGAGGTAGAGGCTCGAACACGACATGAAGATGTAGGTGCTGCTGTAGGTTGGCCTACATCTACAGTGTGTCTTTGTAACTCAGCTACGTGCTTTGTCCGTACATGTTTCCACATATTTGTGGTATTCAGGTTACTGATATTTTTACCTCTTTTAACTTTTTGCTTACACAGCTTGCATTGAACATAGCAAATATCATCTACAAGTCTGTCAAAAAAGGACCACGCAGTGCAAGTCATGGGAGCGCCAATTTTGACATTTCTAAGAGAACTGCTCCCAACAGGTGCCAAACTGGAGGCTACAGGCAAGCGAGTCTGCAGCCTACCTCTCCCTCCTCTTTGTACCGTTGGGACAATCTCTTCCTCAGAGCTGCTCCCACCACCTTCCTGTTGCTCACGCCATGTTGGGTCTCGGACTTCATCATCTCCACTACCCTCTTCCAACACCTGCTGCTGTTGGATGGTCTGGGCAGCACCATGCTCCACAAAACCTGGCACCTGAGTCTCATCATCATCATAAGATGCGTTCTGCGGTGTGCTGTCCATCGGCACTGGCTCACCCGCCTCTTCAGATTGAGAGAGACACAGCTGTTGCGCATCACTGCATACTCCCTCTTCTTCAAATTGCAGAATGCTGCTTGCCTGTGCCCATGTTTGCGAGCCAACAGATTCTGAGAACAGAAGCAGAGACTCAGCTGTCTCCTGTACAGAACTCTCTGACTGCCTGGGCAATTTGACAGGCAGTTAACAGACAGATGGTTGCTCAACAGTGTTGTGTTCCTGAGAGGAGGTGGAAGGAATTGAAGTCGATGCATTGGCTGCCATCCAACCAACAACGGCTTCAATTTGTTCTTCCTGCAGCAGGGGGGCACGCCGAGCTCCTACCAAAGTGCGCATAAAGGAACGCTCATGGGTAAAACTGGTGGATGCTGTGTCACTGAGGGCGGCAGCAGCCACAGAATCCCCACGTCCTCTCCCTGCTGAAACTCCACGGCCACTACCACGTGCCTTACTCACTGACTTCTTCATCTTGGTAGATTGATAAAGAAAGTCAGAAAAGTTATAAGGCCTAAGTGTGGTTATTACGCAGAGACTGAAGTGAACACTGAAACACAACTGTTCACAATCTGTGAAAGGCTACTCCTTTGTCTACTTCTATAGTGTTTGCAACCAATGTATTGGATACGGATGGAAGCGCGTCACACTAATAGATTATATTTTAAATGGAATGGAGCAGAACCAATTGGAGATAAATGAAAAGGATGAGGCACTGAGACACGCTCAGCAGAGTTCAAGCAGCAGTGCTTGAACAAGTAACTGGAGCGTGATGTGCACTCAAAAAATAAAAAACACAGACTGAAGTGAACACTGAAACACAACTGTTCACAATCTGTGAAAGGCTACTCCTTTGTCTACTTCTATAGTGTTTGCAACCAATGTATTGGATACGGATGGAAGCGCGTCACACTAATAGATTATATTTTAAATGGAATGGAGCAGAACCAATTGGAGATAAATGAAAAGGATGAGGCACTGAGACACGCTCAGCAGAGTACAAGCAGCAGTGCTTGAACAAGTAACTGGAGCGTGATGTGCACTCAAAAAATAAAAAAAAAACACTGAAGTGAACACTGAAACACAACTGTTCACAATCTGTGAAAGGCTACTCCTTTGTCTACTTCTATAGTGTTTGCAACCAATGTATTGGATACGGATGGAAGCGCGTCACACTAATAGATTATATTTTAAATGGAATGGAGCAGAACCAATTGGAGATAAATGAAAAGGATGAGGCACTGAGACACGCTCAGCAGAGTACAAGCAGCAGTGCTTGAACAAGTAACTGGAGCGTGATGTGCACTCAAAAAATAAAAAACACAAACTGAAGTGAACACTGAAACACAACTGTTCACAATCTGTGAAAGGCTACTCCTTTGTCTACTTCTATAGTGTTTGCAACCAATGTATTGGATACGGATGGAAGCGCGTCACACTAATAGATTATATTTTAAATGGAATGGAGCAGAACCAATTGGAAATAAATGAAAAGGATGAGGCACTGAGACACGCTCAGCAGAGTACAAGCAGCAGTGCTTGAACAAGTAACTGGAGCGTGATGTGCACTCAAAAATAAAAAAAAAAACACTGAAGTGAACACTGAAACACAACTGTTCACAATCTGTGAAAGGCTACTCCTTTGTCTACTTCTATAGTGTTTGCAACCAATGTATTGGATACGGATGGAAGCGCGTCACACTAATAGTTAAATTGCATGGAGCTGCAAGAATTACACTGAAGAAAAAAAAAAGAGTCTGTGAGTGACACGTGCAGATGCCTACAGACAGCGTTGCATGCAGAGCAAACTGCAGCATCACCTGCACTCACACACACCTTGCAGAGCTGTTAAAACAACACTGCAGGCAAAAGGAAGCTTTACACAGCGGTTGGTGCTAGCCTGCCTACAGCACAGTACACTAAATCGCAATCTCTAACTGTCCCTCAGAGTCAGCACAGCAGCGTTCTGTCCCTTACTGAATTCACAGCACAGTGACGCTAAAATGGCGGCGGCGCCTTTTATAGTGCATTCTGACATCATTTCAGCATCCAATCACAGCCATGCCATTAGTTAACATGACCGCAGCAGTACAGGATGTGCCCACACTTCTTAGGATTCCTCATTGGCTGACTAAAATCACATTGCCTCTCAAAGAATTATGGGAACTTCCGATTCCGGTATACGATATATGGAAAATATCGAAACTAAGTATCGAAAGGCCGATAGAGCTAATATCGGCCGATACCCGATACTTGCGGTATCGTATCGCTCAACACTACACACCATTCAATAGGCATTGGAACTGATCCTGAGCAACACCAACCCTTCTGACTCAGATGGAGAAGACATAGTCCTTCAACCGGATTCGGACTCTGAGCTGTCTTCAGGTTAGATTTTTCAAATTACCTATTTTTATTTCCTATCTTTTTTACTTAGAACCAAAACAAAATGTTAATATGAAATTATTTATCTTGCAGATGAGGAGACTCCTCCTCTACCAAAAAATAGTGCTCAGTTGGCGAGTGAGCCGACAGAGACCGCAAAAGATGGCACAGTGTGGCGTGAAGTACAAGTGGGGAAACGTCTCCATTTCACCCCAATAAAACCGTACCCTACATATTGAGAACTAAGTGCTAAGGCCAGACGAAGTGTCGGGAGTCTCCTTCAGAGCTTCCTCTGTTTTATCACTCTTGACATGCTTCGTAGCATTCAAGAATGGACTACTCAACATGCACGTCACACGGAGCAGGTGGATTGGTTCATGGGTCTCCCGGAACTAATGGCATTTATTTCAGTCATTATCTTGCGGGGGGTGACCAAGGATCCATCACTACGTGACAGCTGGTCAGCAAACCTGGCAAACCCAAGGATCATTGCAACTATGACCCGAAACCGCTTCCAAGACATCATGCAACACCTACGCTTTGATGACATGTTCACACGCAGTGAGCGAGTGGAGACCAATAAGTTTGCTGCAATCTCCGATGTGTAGAGATCGTTTGTCACCAACTGCATCGCATCCTACAACCCGGGCCGACACATCACTATTGATGAACAGCTTTTCCAGTCAAAGACTCGCTGCTGTTTTCTGAAATACACTGCAACAAAACCAGACAAGTTTGGCATCAAGTTTTGGGTGGCTTGCGACTTGCTGAAATGCTAGTCAAACAAGAAGGACATGCCACTCACACACACACACACAGCCCCCCACTGCAGCCTATTGTAAATATGTGTGGAATTGTTTTATTCCTTGTATTTTTTTTATTATTTTTATAACAAAAATAAAAAGCATGCTTTGATGCATGCTCCTTTACTCCCCCACTCTCATGTATTTGTCTTTACCCTTTCCCCCCTCCCCTATCCCAATTCTCCTCCCCAACATCCCTCCCTGTTTTATAATTTGATTATATTGTTTTCTTGTTCAGGGTCTTGTCACATTTGTTTGGCCATGCCGATTATACACTGCTCATCTTGAAAATGTGACTATTGTTTGATGTTGGTGTGAAATAACCCTTTATTGAAAATAAAAATAAATAAAAAGCATGGAAACAAATAACAGTTGTTCTTTTGTATATTTTTCACACTGAAATTTCAGTCCTCTTGTGTGAATTTCACGCGAAAAAAAATCGCATGAAAAAAAATCGCAGCCCATTCAAGTCAATGGGTGTGAAAAAAAATCACAGCTACTTGCGATTTTTTTGCGATCTGTCCCATTGGTCATATAGATCACTCCTCTGGGATTTTTTTGCACGAAAAAAATCGCACAAAAAAATTACAGGAAAATTGCACCTATGAAAAAAATCGCACGAAAAAAAATCGCAGGTGTGCTTGGTGCCATTGAAATACATTGACAAATCGCAGAAAAAAAAATCACATTGCATTGCGATGCGATTTTCACACGATTTTTTTTCGCTAGTGTGCTTGAGGCCTTAGACACAAATGCTTCTGGTCATTACTCACAGCTGTACCTTGCTCTAAAATTTCTAATTCTCTATTTAAAATATATAAAAAATGATTCATTGTTTCAGTGCTTTTTTGCTGAAATAAAACTAAACTAAATACAATATGTATAGTCTTTATATTATCAAATACAATAAATTGAATAGAACTAACTAGAAACTAAATGGCTAAACTCAATGGAAAACAGCAACCTCCTGTGGTGCAACAGTAATGGCCTTAATTACAGAACAAAAGACGGTGATTATAGGATGTTAGCTAAAATCCTTCAGGTCATTCGACCCGTCTCTGGGTTCCAAAGGTAGAAATGTTAAATGACCCCTCTCTGGGACTTCTAGTGTTAATACATCCCAGTATTGTATTTGCCTTTTTTGCTGCTGCATCACACTATTGACTCATGTTCAGTCTGTGATCTATTAGTATACCCAACTCTTTTTCACATGTGCTGTTGCTTAGCCTTATTCCTCATAACTTACCAAGAATGATTACTCTAGAGCTTAGGATCTGCATTGCTGCATGGAAAAAAATTGAAAAAAGCGCTATATGATGTATATATGAAATATGTATCTGCAAAAAATGCTATGAAAAAATGAAGGCTCTTATCGCATAGATTGGCCAATATATGTATGCCCAATTACCACGTCATGGTGTCCTTCGTCAACTGGGTCACTATCCTGTTATGTCACCTCTCTTGGGCAAAAAGTCTACAATTTATGGGGCAGGAATAGACCAGATAATCTGATTAAAATCACCTGTGGCTTTTGGGAGTGAGTGCACATGTCCAAAAAGCTTAATACAAATAGACAAAAAAAGGACCAGCACATCTAAGCTAGTGTGAACAGGCGCCAACCAAAGAAAGTATACAAATCAAAAATATTAAGGTTTTTGATTTGTATACTTTCTTTGGTTGGCGCTAGAGTTGAGCGATACTTTCCGATATCCAAAAGTATCGGAATCGGAATGGTATCGCCGATAACATTAAAATATCGGCGATACCCGATACCGATACCGGAAGTCCCATGTAAGTCTATGGGAACAAAATATCGAAATTAAAAAAACCCCATTCTTGCCTTGTTGGTTAATTGTACATGAAGGAAAACAAGAAAGAGTAATGTAGAATGTATTGGGGAAGGTTGAGGAGACATTAAAGGCATAGATGTTTAACCCAATCAAATGGAATAGCATAAATATTTTTTTTTTTAAAGATGTTCGGATTGACGAAGAAATTGACAATGTTGTTAACGTTTTTTCTATTTTGGCAAATATGTATATTACACAACTTCCATGCTCTTCATCTTCACCTTTTTAACTTTTCACCACTTTCTCCTTCATAATCTTCTGCAGCATCATCTTTTTCATCAAATTATTCTTCATCTTCACCTTCTTTATCTTCTTCTTAAACTTCTTGCTATTCATCTTTGTTAACATTACTCATATTCTTCTTATTAAACTATTATTCTTATTCATATTCTGCTTCATCTTCTTCATCATATTCTTATTTGTGACAGAGAATCCTGTACTTGTAATCTGTCAAAGTATGAATTTTTCATCCTTCCGTTCTTGCTGTCACAAAAGATTTAAATTACAACAGTATTTGTCCGTGTTCAGTTTAGCCTGCAGCAGCAGGCATTTTCCAGGGGCACCACGAGGAGGAACGGACTCACCCCCATACACTGCTTAGTCTTCTTCTGCTTAGAATTTAGAGCATATATTTTGCTCTTCATTTTGGTCTTATACTTCATGTTCTTCTGCTTTTAGATCTTCTGCTTATTGTTCTTGTGTCTCTTGTTCCGTATCTTGTATTTGTAGCACAATCTTGTACCAGCTGATGTTACTGGGACACGGTTACTAAGCAGGAGGTACCTGTGCTCCAAAGCACTACCAAGGACCAGCAGACGTTGCTGGAACTCGGATACCGAGATGGAGGCACCTAGGCCAAAGGCACTGTGGAGAACCAGCTGACGGTACTGGAACCCGGAGGGGCAGCAGAAGGAAAAGAGCCAATGGCACAACCGAGGACCAGCTGACGTTACTGGGACACGGTTACTAAGCAGGAGGTACCTGTGCTCCAAAGCACTACCAAGGACCAGCAGACGTTGCTGGAACTCGGATACCGAGATGGAGGCACCTAGGCCAAAGGCACTGCGGAGAACCAGCTGACGGTACTGGAACCCGGAGGGGCAGCAGAAGGAAAAGAGCCAATGGCACAACCGAGGACCAGCTGACGTTACTGAACCCCAGTAACACAGGAGCAAGTGTTGACTGTGCTAACAGCACTTCCGAGCAACAACTGGCGGTGTTGGAGCCCAGGGTCAAGGAGGATGTTTAAATACTAGATCAAGTAATTTCCTTGTTACCTGTCAATTTTAAATGTCTATACTTCAAACAAGAGAAAGATAACCTTTACTACCATAAGATGATGATTTCATTTAAACTAATATCTAGATAAATAAAGAATTGACAAACATAAACACATACATTAACATGTTGAACAGCAATGCAAACCACAAAATAAATTAGTTAAGGAATCTGCTATACGGTTGTACATAAAAGCATACAAGTACATATCTGAATCCATTAATGATGGATAAGTAACAGTATGTACACCATTTTTATTGTATAGACAATGAATGTCTGACTTCAAAACATCATCAGCATTACAAGTTATCTGTGATATTACTAAAATGTTCCATTTGCTGAATAATGTCACTAAATATTTTATAACAAAATTATACAATTTCCATCATGTAATACTCATAATATGTGGCAATAATCATTTTTATTAACAAACATAACCTTTAAAAAGTGCATAGTGCATAGTGAAAATTGCTATTTATGGCTGACTGTCGACTTGGAAGCATGACAACAGATAGATAAGGTATATATAGATGAGACTGCATAGCCACAGATGGTGAATGGCGATGTAATACTGTACCTCAATAAAGTGTGCGTCACTACTACATAATTTTTTTTATATAGCTTTATAAACAGGGTACATGGATGTATGCTTGTGCCTTTGTTTTGACGCACAGACTGCCTTCCTGCTGAGACGCATTGGGTAGTGAACAGTTGTGTGCAGTGTTCACTGCAGTCTCTGCGGAATAACCACACTTAGACCTTATAACTTTTCAGACTTTCTTTATCAATCTACCAAGATGAAGAAGGCAGGGAGTAAGGCACGTGGTCGTGGAGTTTCTTCAGGGAGAGGACGTGGGGATTCTGTGGCTGCTGCGGCCCCCAGTGACACAGCATCCACCAGTTTTCCCCGTGAGCGTTCCTTTATGCACACTTTTGTAGGAGCTCGGAGTACCCCCTGCTGCGGGAAGAACAAATTGAAGCCGTTGTTGTTTGGATGTCAGCCAATGCATCGACTTCAATTGCTTCCACCTCCTCTCAGGACCACAGCACTGTTGGGCAACCATCTGTCTCTTCACCGCCTGGCAAATTGCCCAGGCAGTCAGAGAGTTCTGTACAGGAGCCAGCTGAGTGTCTGCTTCTGTTCTCAGAATCTATTGGCTTGCAAACAGGGGCCCAGCCAAGCAGCATTCTGTAATGTGAAGAGGGAGTATGCAGTGATGCGCAACAGCTGTGTCTCTCTGAATCTGAAGAGGCGGGTGAGACAGTGCCGATGGTCAGCACACCGCAGAACGCATCTGATGATGATGAGACCCAGGTGCCAGTTTCTGTTGAGCATGGTGCTGGCCAGACCACCCAACAGCAGGTGTTGGAAGAGGGTAGTGGAGATGATGAGGTCCAAGACCCAACATGGCATGAGGAACAGGAAGGTGGTGGGAGCAGCTCAGAGGAATAATAATAATATTTATTTATATAGCGCCATCATATTCCGCAGCGCTTTACAGTTTAGCAGTTTCAGAACACAAGTCATAAGTAACAACGTTAACAATACAATAATTTAAGCTAAATAAGTCGCCCCTGCTCGTGACAGCTTACAATGTACAATGAGATGGGGGAGATACAAAGTATAGGTGTTTATATACAATGGTGCATTTACAATGATGTTCCAGCCATCTTAAGGGACTGAGGGATGGAGATAGTGAATGGGCTAGAGACACACACACAGTTACACAGAATACATAGAATGACTTTGATTAGTGAATGTGATAGGCCGCTCTGAACAAATGTGTTTTGAGGGAGCGCCTGAAACCATGCAAATTGTGGATAGTCCTAATTTCTTGGGGTACAGCATTCCAGAGGATTGGCGTAGAGCAGGAGAAGTCTTGGAGTCGGGAGTGGGAGGTACGTATTAGTGCAGAGGTTAGTCGAAAGTCGTTTGCAGAGCGCAGCAGTCGGTTAGGCCGATAGAAATGAGGGAGGAGATGTAGGAGGGGTGCTGCACTGTGGATAGCTTTGTGGCTGAGAACCAGTACTTTGGTTGAAAGCTGGGAGAGGCCTAGAGAAATGGTTAGTGATAGAAGGAAGATAGAGGAAGACATTGCCCCAACGGTACAAACAGGAGGGAGAGTTAGGCTGCAGACTCGGTTGCCTGTAGCCTCCAGTTTGGCACCTGTTCGGAGCAGTTGTCTTCCAAAAGTCAAAACGTGCGCTCCCAGGACTTGCACTGCGTGGTCCTTTTTTCACACACTTGCACATGATATTTGCTATGTGAAATGCAAGCTGTGTAATCAAAAATTAAAAATAGCTAAAAGTGTCAGTCACCTCAATACCACAAATATGTGGAAACATGTGCGGACAAAGCACGTAGTTGAGTTACAAAGACACACTGGAGATGTAGGCCAACCTACAGCAGCACCTACATCTTCAGGTTGTGTTGAAGCCTCTTCATCGAGCTCACACACAGCTGGTTCTGCTTCCTCACAGGATCGCCATGGAAGAACCTCGGCCACTGTTGTCCAGAGACAAACTGTTATTCCACACACAGCAGCAAGTTCCCTGTCATCCTCACACTCCCAGGCCACAAAACAGCCATCGGTAGCACAGGCATGGGATAAAAGACGGCCATACTCCGCAAACCATGCACGAGCACAGGCTCTGAATGCTGGCATTGCAAAACTCCTGTCCCTTGAAATGCTGTGATTCAGGCTGGTGGAGACAGACAGTTTCCGTAACTGAATATCATTGTCAGTCCCACAATACAATGTGCCAAGCCGATTTCATTTCAGCAGGCAAGCCGTCCCTGGTCTGCAAAAGCATGTTGAGGGAAAAATTAAACATGCGCTACTAAAAGCCCTCAGTAGCAAGGTCCACCTGACCACCGATGCGTGGACCACTACCCATTGTTATGATCTGCTACAACCAGTAAGGAAAGAAGGGAATTCTGTCCCTACAATACAACTAAGCTGAATCCCTACGATGTAACGGGGAACCTGATCCTGCGACCAGACCCGCTAAAGTCCTCATCTAGTGTGAACGAAGACCTATAGTTGCGAGGGAGTAATCCCTACAAGATCTAGGGACTGGGAGAAAAGGTGGACACCTCCTAACATAAATTGTAGCATGGATAATTAAACAGAAAAATAAATACTTTGTGATCCTAACATCAAGCAAAACTGACAGATTAAGGCACCTAAGCACCCGGCTAGCTTAACAGTAGATAATACAATGAAGTCAAGCAAAGCCAGAAGGGCGGAGCCAGACTAAATAGGGAAAAAAGGTCATGTGACCAGCAAACTGAAACAAAACCTAACAAGAGGGTTCTAACACCCATGGCCAGGGACAATACCTTTCCCTCACTGCCCATTGGGTCAATGTTGTGCAGCCGGGTACTGATCTTGCGAGTGGCGCTGTACGTGTTCTGCCAACTCCAAGGATTGCAGGAATCAAGTCTGTACACATTGATTCCTCCTCCTACTCCAGTTCCTCAGAATCATCGCTGCAGGAGCCGTCACGGTCTACCTCCACATGGACCCGTGAACGTTTACCTGTTGCGACCGATATGAGCACAGCCGTGTCCAAATGTCAACAGGCCGTCCTGAAATTAATTTCCATGGGGAATCTTAGCCACACAGCGCAGGAGCTCTGTAATGCCATAAAGCAGGAGAGCGACGTGTGGTTTTTGGAAGAGAATCTACAGGCAGGCTTGGTAGTGTGTGACAATGGCCGAAATCTGGGGTCAGCTCTGGGCCTTGGCGACCACACTCAAATACCATGTCTGTCATATGTGCTCAACTTGGTCGTGCAGAGTTTTTTGAGGGACTATCCGGATCTTGATGCACTGCTGCACAAGGTCCGCCTAGAGTGCGCTCACTTGCGACGTTCCAGCATGGCCAGATCGCTGATTGCAGCTCTGCAACGCAGATTTCACCTTCATGAACATCGCATCATATGTGACGTACCCACCAGGTGGAATTCCTCGTTACATATGTTGGAGCGGTTGTGTGAGCAGCAGCCAACAGTAATGGAGTATCAGCTGCATCAGGCGCAGTCAACTCGCAATTTGCGCCGTTCACACTTCACCACTACTGAGTGGGCCTCTATAATAAGAATAATAATATTATTTATTTATATAGCGCCATAATATTCCGCAGTGCTTTACAGTTTAACAGTTTCAAAACACAAGTCATAAGTAACAACGTTAACAATACAATAATTAAAGCAAAATCAGCCGCCCCTGCTGGTGAAAGCTTACAATCTACAATGAGGTGGGGGAGATACAAAGTACAGGTGTTTATATACAATGGTGTTTTTACAATGATGGTCCAGCCATTTTAAGGGAGTGAGGGATGCATGGAGATAGTGAATGGGCTACACACACAGAATTACACATAGAATGACTTTGATTAGTGAATGTGATAGGCCACTGTGAACAAATGTGTTTTGAGGGAGCGCCTGAAACCATCCAAATTGCGGATAGTCCTAATTTCTTGGGTAGAGCATTCCAGAGGATTGGCGCAGCGCGGGAGAAGTCTTGGAGTTGGGAGTGGGAGGTACGGATTAGTGCAGAGGTTAGTCGAAGGTCGTTTGCAGAGTGCAGCAGTCGGTTAGGCCGATAAATATAAATAAGGGAGGAGATGTAGGGGGGTGCTGCGCTGTGGAGAGCTTTGTTGGTGAGAACCAGTAATTAGAATTGGATCCTATAATGAATGGGCAGCCACTGCCAGTGTAATGAGTGGCGAATAACTCTATGAAGGATATCTGCCACGTTTTGCGTGCGTTTGATGAGTCAACGCGGATGGCGAGTGCAGATGATGCACTAGTCAGCCTGACTGTCCCCCTTATCTGCCTGCTTCAAAAAACACTGCAAGCACTAAGGCATGAGGTTTTGGAAGAGGTGGAGGATGAGGAGTCACAAATTCCATCACCTTCTGGACAGTCAGCGCAACGTGGTTCCTCACAAAGGGCGGGAGGACTTTCAAAGTACCATGCTGTATCAACAATTGAACCTCCAGAGTCGCTGTCTATATTTTCATAACCATTACAAACTTTTAATGTATTTACAAAGCACATAATGTACATTTTTTGTCTATCCTTTTGTAATGCTATTGTGTTTCCATAAACTGATGTTACAGAATTATGATACAAAGTTTTTAAATTTTGAGTTTTAAATTTTGTAAATTTATATGTATTTGAAGGACTTTGTGAGGAGGATGAGGAGGAGTCAATGGAGGAGGAAGACATCGCTCCAGAGGGAGGTAGACAATGCTCTAGTCAGTATGTAGACCAAGGGTGGGGTGATGCACAGCAGGCAGAGATGACGCCTCTTGCAGGGGACAACGTTTCTTGGCCAGTTGGGAGTCTGCAGCACATGGTTGATTTCATGCTGCAGTGGCTGAGAAACGACCGCCGCATCGAACACATTCACACCACGTCTGATTATTGGGTGTACACCCTCCTAGACCCTCGCTACCGGGACAACTTACAAAGCCTCATCACACCGTTGAACCGGGAGCGTAAAATGCGGAAGTACCAAGACACACTGGTGCAATCCATAATGTTCTCCATTCCAGCCGAGAGCGCTGCTGCTACTGCTTTACAAAGCAGCTGTGTGCTCGAGGCAGTGGAGACAGCTCTGCAACAAGAGGGAGCACAAGCAGCGCCTCTGCACAGGGCAAGAACAGTATGTTCCAAATGTGTCGAAGTTTTGTGGCAGCGCCACCAATGTCTACACCATCCGAGACGGCTCCAGTCAGCAGGAGGCAACATTTCCGTAAGATGGTGACAGACTACATGTCTTGCCCTCTCAGTGTACTCCCAGATGGCTCTTCCCCATTCAAGTTTTGTGTCTCTAAGCTGGATACATGGCCAGAGCTTAGCCAGTATGCATTGGAGGTGCTGGCTTGCCCTGCTGCCAGTGTATTATCGGAGCGCGTCTTTACTGCTGCAGGTGGTGTACTAACAGACCGTTGCATGCGACTATCCTCCGATAATGTAGAACGGCTTACTTTTCTGAAAATGAACTAGGCATGGATCTCGCCTGAATTTGCCTGTCCGGTTTCAGATTAACTAACTGGTTGGCAACGTTTTCCATGTCTCCTGTTATGTTCATCTTTCTACCACCTGAGCTATACTCCCTGGGCTACAACACTGCCAGTTGCTGCTCAGAAGTGTCGTGTCCACAGACCAATACACAAGCTATAGTGATAGTGGGGTTCAGCAACGCCTGCTGTTCCCCTGCTGCGTGTCTGACAAAAATTAATGCTGCTAACTCCAAATTAAAGTTCAAATTAAAGTTCAAACATCTCATACTAGGCCTCAGGCTACACCCTCCTTGACCCTGGGCTCAGAAGTGTTGGATGCACAGATCAAAACAATCGATGATGTGTTTGTGGGGTTCAGTAACGCCTGCTGTTCCCCTGCTGTGTGTCCGGCAAAAATTACTGCTACCTAGCTACACATGTTGAAAAAAACATGACATGTTAAAGTGGCTAGTGCTACACATAGATATCAGGCTACACCCTTATTTCTAAGCTGTAAACAAGTGAAACGTCAAATTTAAAACCATTCAATGATTAGTGTTGGTAACAAATCTGTAACTAAATAATTGTGACATATTATGGCAGATATCCACATGTCTAACACAAATGCTAACACAAAAGCATACTTATGCTATAGGGTACTGATGGTGAACCTTCTCACTCCATAACTTTGACAAATCCAACTCACATCATGCCTCAAATGCTGCAATGTTGGAAGTGCATAATGTGGGTTGAACTTTGACAACAGCTGCAGTGCGAAGGTTATCCTTCTGTGTTCTTGGCTTTTAAATAAAAGCATACAAGTAAATATAATAATACATTGTTGATTAAGGGACATGATGTACACCTGTAATATTGTGCAAACAATGGATGTAGGACTATTCCTCTTCAACATTACTTATATTTGTGTCATTTGAAAAAATACATATTTTAGTTAAAAATTAAAAACACATGTTCAGTAGCTGTGAAAGGCCCGTTTGTGTACTTCTATATTGTTTGCAACCAATGTATTGTATACGGATGGAAGCACGTCACTGTAATAGATTTGAATTATTTTAAATAGAATAAAGCAGCACCAATTTTAGAAAAATGACAAGGATGAGCCAGTGACAGACACTCAGCAGAGTACACGCAGCGGTGGTTGAAGAAGTAAATGGAGCGTGATCTGCATTTAAAAAAAAAAAATAAAAAATACCTCACAGACTGCAGTGAACACTGAAACACAACTGTCCACAATCTGGGAAAGGCTACTCCTTTGTCTACTTCTATAGTGTTTGCAACCAATGTATTGTATACGGATGGAAGCGCGTCACACTAATAGATTAGATTTATTTTAAATGGAATGTAGCAGAACCAATTGGAGATAAATGAAAAGGATGAGCCACTGAGACACGCTCAGCAGAGTACAAACAGCAGTGCTTGAACAAGTAACTGGAGCGTGATGTGCACTCAAAAAAAAAAAACACAGACTGCAGTGAACACTGAAACACAACTGTCCACAATCTGGGAAAGGCTACTCCTTTGTCTACTTCTATAGTGTTTGCAACCAATGTATTGTATACGGATGGAAGCGCGTCACACTAATAGATTAGATTTATTTAAATGGAATGTAGCAGAACCAATTGGAGATAAATGAAAAGGATGAGCCACTGAGACACGCTCAGCAGAGTACAAGCAGCAGTGCTTGAACAAGTAACTGGAGCGTGATGTGCACTCAAAAAAAAAAAACACAGACTGCAGTGAACACTGAAACACAACTGTCCACAATCTGGGAAAGGCTACTCCTTTGTCTACTTCTATAGTGTTTGCAACCAATGTATTGTATACGGATGGAAGCGCGTCACACTAATAGATTAGATTTATTTTAAATGGAATGTAGCAGAACCAATTGGAGATAAATGAAAAGGATGAGCCACTGAGACACGCTCAGCAGAGTACAAGCAGCAGTGCTTGAACAAGTAACTGGAGCGTGATGTGCACTCAAAAAAAAAAAACACAGACTGCAGTGAACACTGAAACACAACTGTCCACAATCTGGGAAAGGCTACTCCTTTGTCTACTTCTATAGTGTTTGCAACCAATGTATTGTATACGGATGGAAGCGCGTCACACTAATAGATTAGATTTATTTTAAATGGAATGTAGCAGAACCAATTGGAGATAAATGAAAAGGATGAGCCACTGAGACACGCTCAGCAGAGTACAAGCAGCAGTGCTTGAACAAGTAACTGGAGCGTGATGTGCACTCAAAAAAAAAAAACACAGACTGCAGTGAACACTGAAACACAACTGTCCACAATCTGTGAAAGGCTACTCCTTTGTCTACTTCTATAGTGTTTGCAACCAATGTATTGGATACGGATGGAAGCGCATCACACTATAATTTCTATTGAATGGAGCAGCTAGAATTACACTAAAGAAAAAAAAAAGAGTCTGTGAGTGACACGTGCAGATGCCTACAGACAGCGTTGGATGCAGAGCAAACTGCAGCGTCACCTGCACTCACACACACCTTGCAGAGCTGTTAAAACAACACTGCAGGCAAAAGGAAGCTTTACACAGCGGTTGGTGATAGCCTGCCTACAGCACAGTACACTAAATCGCAATCTCTAACTGTCCCTCAGAGTCAGCAGAGTAGCGTTCTGTCCCTATCTGAATTCACAGCACAGTGACGCTAAAATGGCGGCGGCGCCTTTTATAGTGCATTCTGACATCATTTCAGCAGCCAATCACAGCCATGCCATTAGTTAAGATGACCGCAGCATTACAGGATGTGCCCACACTTCGTAGGATTCCTCATTGGCTGACTAAAATCACATTGCCTCTCAAAGAATTATGGGAACTTCCGATTCCGGTATACGATATTGAAAAAGTATCGAATTAAGTATCGGAATTCCGATAACGCGAATATCGGCCGATACCCGATACTTGCGGTATCGGAATGCTCAACACTAGTTGGCGCCTGTTCACACTAGCTTAGATGTGCTGGTCCTTTTTTTGCCTACTTATATTAAGCCTTTTGGACATGTGCACTCACTCCCAAAAGCCACAGGTGATTTTAATCAGATTATCTGGTCTATTCCTGCCCCATAAATTGTAGGCTTTTTGCCCAAGAGAGGTGACATAACAGGATAGTGACCCAATTGATGAAGGACACCATGACGTGGTAATTGGGCATACATATATTGGCCAATCTATGCGCTAAGAGCCTTCATTTTTTTCATAGCATGTTTTGCAGATACATATTTCATATATACTGTTAGAACCCTCTTGTTAGGTTTTGTTTCACTTTGCTGGTCACATGACCTTTTTACCCTATTTAGTCTGGTTCCGCCCTTCTGGCCTTGCTGGACTTCATTGTATTATCTACTCTTAAGCTAGCCGGGTGCTTAGGTGCCTTACTCTGTCAGTTTTGCTAGATCTTAGTATCTCTTAGTATTTGTTTTCTGTTTTATTTTCCCTGCTACACTTTCTGTTAGGAGGTGTCCACCTTTTCACCCAGTCCCTAGATCTTGTAGGGATTCCTCCCTCGCAACTATAGGTCTTCGTTCAGACTAGCTGAGGACTTTAGCGGGTCTGGTCGCAGGATCAGGTTCCCCGTTACATCGTAGGGATCCAGCTCAGTCCTATTGTAGGGACAGAATTCCCACCTTTCCTTAGTGCTTGTAGCAGATCATAACAGTAAGTCCAGCCAAAAGAAAAAACAAAAAAAAACTCTAAGGAAAGATTTTCTGTTTTCCATCATGGTGTCAGTTCAGGATTTGGTTCAGCGCCTGCAGGGACTTTCTCTGGAGGTGGCTGAGATAAAGCAACACGTGAGTAGTTGTTCTGGAGCACATTTCGTGGAGCCAAAGGTACGTTTGCCTGATTTATTTTTTGGTGAACAACAAGATTTTTTTTCTTTTAAAAATGCTTGCTTGTTGTATTTCCGTTTGAGACTCAGATCCTCTGGTGAGGAATCACAGCGCATAGGGTTCATAATGTCACTTTTGCGCAAAGAACCTCAGGATTGGGCCTTTTCTCTGCAGCCTAGTGATCCATGCTTTATATCAGTGGATAGTTTTTTTTTCTGCTTTGGGGTTGTTATATGACGATCCGGATCGTGTTTCATCAGCTGAGACAGAATTGAGACGTTTGAGACAGGGATCAGGTAATGTGGAGAAATATTGTACTCACTTCAGAAGGTGGTCCACACAGATGGGCTGGAACGATTCAGCTTTGAAAAGTTTATTTCTTGCAGGGTTAAGTGAAAGGGTTAAAGATTTGCTGATTGCTTATCCTATACCTGGTAACTTGCAAGAGGCTATGCAATTAGCCATACGGGTGGATAGGAGACTGCGTGCAAGGGTTAATGAGAGTAAATCTGCCTTGTCAGCTCCAAGTTTGGAGAAGGAATGTACTGACATTGCAGAGCCGATGGAAATTGGAGCAATGACACTTCACTCTCGGGAAAAAGAACGCAGATTTGCTAAGGGCTTGTGTTTCTACTGTGGTAAATCGGAGCATTTTATTAAGAACTGTGCGCTTCGAATGAATAAAGAGAGAAAAAAAAATGAGGTCAGTTTCGCCCGTATAGCTTGTTTAAACAATAAAGGTGTCTTTCTTTCTGCTACCACTGCTGGTGAGGAGGAATTAATGGAGTTTCGGGTATTTGTGGATTGTGGTTCAACTCTCAATGTGATTGATGGGAAATTTTTGGAAAAACTAAAATTTAAACCCAAACTTCTGTCTTCCCCTATTAATGTGGTGTCTGTGGATGGTTCTCACTTGAAAAATGTTACTCACCATATCTGTGAATTTCCTCTTACTATTAATGGTGTTCATCAAGAGAATTTGGATTTGGTGGTTTTGAATAATTTGCCCTCACCGGTGATTTTGGGGTTACCCTGGTTAAAATTGCACAATCCGGTACTGGATTGGTCTACCAATGAAATTAAGTCCTGGAGTCCCAATTGTTATGACAAGTGTTGTAACGGGCGTATTGCTGCTGTAGTTAAGGGGAGTTACCTGTACCTATTCAGGATTTTTGGAAAGTTTTTTCTGATAAAGAATCGCAGGTATTGCCTCCTCATAGAGATTATGATTGTGCAATTGAATTTGTCCCTGGAGCGACTCTTCCTAAAAGTCGCTTATTTAATTTGACTATTCCTGAGAGAAAGGCTTTGGAGGAATACATACAGACAAGCTTGGCCGCCGGTCACATTAGGCCTTCCAAATCTCCTGTGGCGGTTGGATTTTTTTTTGTTAAAAAAAAGGACAGCGGTTTAAGGCCTTGTCTAGACTTTCGTGAGATTAATAAGATTACTGTACGCAATCCTTACCCACTGCCATTGATTCCTGATTTGTTTAACCAGTTAGTGGGGGCCAAGTGGTTCTCGAAAATTGATCTTCGAGGGGCATACAATTTGTTGCGCATGAAGGAGGGGATGAATGGAAGACTGCGTTTAACACTCCACTGGGTCATTTTGAGAATCTGGTCATGCCTTTTGGACTTTCCAGTGCTCCGGCATTTTTTCAGAATCTTATTAATGACATCCTTAGACCTTTGATCGGCAGAAGTGTGGTTGTGTATTTGGATGACATTTTGATTTATTCACCGGATTTGGAGTCTCATTGGAGGAGTGTGCATGAAGTATTACAGTTACTGAGTGATAATTCACTTTTTGCCAAACTAGAAAAATGTGAGTTCGCTGTACAGAGACTTAGTTTTTTGGGCTACATTGTCTCCAGTGAAGGTTTTGAGATGGACCCGGTGAAAGTGCAAGCTGTGCAGGAATGGCCTAGACCTATTGGTGTGAAATCAATACAGAGGTTTTTGGGGTTCGCCAATTATTATAGAAAATTCATAAAAGATTTTTCTGTGATTGCCAAACCTCTGACCGATCTCACCAGGAAAGGTGCTGATGCGGTTCAGTGGACTACTGAGGCCATTGAGGCTTTTGTGTTGCTAAAGGAGAGGTTCAGCTCTGCTACCATCCTTACGCAGCCTGATGTGACTAAACCATTTTTGGTTGAGGTTGATGCTTCTTCTGTGGGGGTCGGCGCGGTGTTGTCTCAGGCAAAGACGGATGGAGTACATCCCTGTGCTTTTTTTTCAAAGAAATTTTCTGAGTCTGAACTAAATTATGATATCGGTAATCGGGAATTGTTGGCAATTAAACTCGCATTTGAACACAGGCGTCATTTTTTGGAGGAAGCGGAATTTCCCGTTCAAGTCTTCACCGATCATAAAAATCTGATCTACCTTGATGCTGCCAAACGCTTGAATGCCCGTCAGGCTAGGTGGGCACTGTTTTTCTCATGGTTTAATTTTACCGTTACTTACATCCCAGGTACTAAAAATGTTAAAGCTGATGCTTTGTCTCGCAGCTTTTCTCCTATGGTGGGTACTGAGGAGGAGGAGGAGGAAAACATCTTGCAAGAGGGGGTTGTTATTGCTGTTTTGGACTCCGTGCTGGAAGATGAGATTCTTAAAGCACAGGAGAATGCCCCATCTAACACGCCACATGGGAGGTTGTTTGTGCCTGGTACCCTGAGGAGAGATTTGTTTGATGAATGTCATGACTCTCGGTTGGCAGGTCATCCTGGAATCTCTGAGACCAAGAGACTTGTGGGTCGCAGTTTTTGGTGGCCTGGATGGCAGAAGGAAGTCATTAAGTGGGTGCGTCAATGCACTGTGTGTGCTAGATCTAAGTCTTCTCATACTCCTGCTGCAGGGTTGCTTTGCCCTCTGGAGGTCCCTAGTGCACCTTGGACACATTTGGCTATGGACTTTATTACTGACCTTCCCCCCTCTGAGGGTTTCACTGTCATCTGGGTGGTCGTGGACCGTTTTAGCAAGATGTGTCACTTGGTTCCTTTCATCAAATTGCCCTGCGCTAAGACTCTCGCTAAGGCCTTTGTCAAGGAAATAGTCAGACTACATGGTGTTCCTACTGACATTGTTTTCGATAGGGGACCTCAGTTTGTGGCTCGTTTTTGGCGCGCTTTTTGTGACAGGTTGGGAGTTCATTTGTCGTTTTCATCCGGATATCATCCGGAGTCTAATGGCCAGACAGAAAGGAAAAACCAGGATGTTGAGCAGTTCTTGCATTGTTTTGTGACTGATAATCAAAGGGGTGGTCTGAGTTTCTGCCACTTGCTGAGTTTGCTCTTAACAACCATACATCCGCTTCTGCTGGTTGTTCGCTTTTTTTTGTTGTACTGGGAGACATCCGTCGTTTGGGTCATTTTCCAAGTTGGGATCGGCTGTACCTGAAGAGGAGAATTTTTCTGGTCTTTTGGAGAGAGTTTGGACTGATGTGCGTGGTAATCTTCAGGAGGCTAACAAAAGATCCAAAGTGTATTTTGATAGAAAACGACAAGAGGTTTTGTTTGCTATTGGTGACATGGTTTGGTTGTCCTCTAAGAATCTGCGCTTGAGGATTCTGTCTAAGAAATTGGGTCCCAAGTTTGTAGGGCCCTTTAAGGTGCTTCAGGTTATTAACCAATCTGCTGTTAAGTTGGAGCTTCCCACCTCCTGGAAGATTAATCCGGTGTTTCATGTTTCTCTCTTGAAAAAAGCTGAGGTCTCAGATGGAGACGTCTCGGCCACTGTTCCCCTGGTGGTGGAGGACGGGCAATATGAGATTTCCCGCATCCTAAATTCTAGACGGTATAGAGGGAGTTTGCAGTACCTCGTCGCTTGGAAGGGTTATGGACCCGAGGATAACTCATGGGTGAGGGCGGATGATGTTTCTGCGTCTAGACTTGTCAGAGCGTTTCACAAGAGGTTTCCGGATAAGCCTAAGTCCTAGGGGATCCGGAGGATCCTCTTAGAAGGGAGGGTACTGTTAGAACCCTCTTGTTAGGTTTTGTTTCACTTTGCTGGTCACATGACCTTTTTACCCTATTTAGTCTGGTTCCACCCTTCTGGCCTTGCTGGACTTCATTGTATTATTTACTCTTAAGCTAGCCGGGTGCTTAGGTGCCTTAAGGGTATGCCACACTAAACAACATCGCTAACGGGATCGCTAAAAAACGTCACTATTTAGCGATCCCGTTAGCGATGTTGTTGTGTGCGGCATCTACCAGCGACGAGGCCCCTGCTGTGATGTCGTTCATCACAGCGATCGTTCCGGACCCTATTTTCGTCGCTGGCGCCCCGCTGGTAAGTATCTAATCGCTGAGTGTGGCACCTTTTTTAGCGATTTAGCGGTACTTTTGTACCGCTAAAGTCGTTAAGGAGATCGCTAACCGCGATAGCGTCCTAACGACATCG
>JARQOD010000005.1:469685432-469907646 GCA_033576555.1 Oophaga sylvatica
TTTTTTCAGTGGCTGCGGCTTGGTTTTGTTCACACTGAGAACTGATTTAGTGGGTGGCGAGATCGTGTGATCTCAGTATTTTTGTAATCAGAATTGTTGGATTTTTGTAGGGTTTTCTGGGTTGCAGAAAGTAATCTCTCCTGTCCTATCCTATTTAGTCAGCTTGTGGCCCCAGCGTTTGCTCATTCTATTTTCTGTCTGTGTTCGTGCTTTCTTCTTGTCTAACCGCCATTACATGTTTGGGGGCTTCCTATTTTCTTTGGGGATCTGCTCCGGGGCAGATAGCTTTCATCTTTCTGCCTTTAGGTGTAGTTATCTCTCAGGCTGTGACGAGGCGTCTAGGATCAACGTAGGAACGCTCCACGGCTACCTCTAGTTGTGTGGTTAGTTTAGGAATCTGCAACCCATTAGTTACCAACATCTCAGGTGTTCAGCTGCCCGGCTGTTGTTCCTGTCCTCCTCAGCTACCTAACATAACAGCAGCCTGTTCCACTCATTGATCACCCTAACTGTCAAAAAGTTTTTTCTAATATCTAATCTGTGTCTCCTCCCATTCTGTTTCATCCTATTGCTTCTAGTCTTTCCTTGTGCAAATGAGAATAAAGATGATCCTTCTACAATGTGACAGCCCTTGAGATATTTGTAGACAGCTATTAAGTCTCCTCTCAGTCTTCTTTTTTGCAAGCTAAACATTCCCAAATCCTGCAACCGTTCCTCATAGGACATGGTTTGCAGACTGGTCACCATTCTGGTGGCTCTTCTCTGAACTTGCTCCAGTTTGTTGATGTATTTTTTAAAATGTGGTGCCCAAAACTGGACACAGTATTCCAGATAGGTCTGACCAAAGAGGAGTAGAGGGCAATAATAACCTCACGTGATCTAGACTGTATGCTTCTGTTGATACATCCTAGAATTGCATTTGCCTTTTTTGCTGCTGCATCACACTGTTGACTATGTTCAGTCTGTGATCAATTAGTATACCCAAGTCTTTTTCACATGTGCTGTTACTTAGCCCTATTCCTCCCATTTTGTATAGGCTTTTTTCATTTTTATTGCCCAGATGTAGTACTTTGCATTTTTCCCTGTTAAAATCCATTCTGTTAGTTGCTGCCCACTGCTCCAGTTTATTTATATCTTTTTGAATCCTCTCTCTCTCTTCTTTAGTATTAGCTACCCCTCCTAGCTTTGTGTCATCAGCAAATTTGATCAGTTTACCCTCAATTCCTTCATCTAAATCATTGATAAAGATGTTGAACAATACAGGGCCCAAAACAGAGACTTGTGGTACCCCACTTGAGACATTCTTCCAACTGGATGTGCAGCCATTTATGACCACTCTTTGGGTCCGATCACTAAGCCAGTTATGAATCCACCTAACAGTTGCCTTGTCCATTCCATACTTAGTCACTTTTTCAATAAGGATTGTGTGAGATACTTTGTCAAATGCTTTGCTGAAGTCAAGATATAATATATCTACAGCATTTCCCTGATCCACCCAGTCAGTGATTCTGTCATAGAAGGAAATTAAGTTAGTCTGACATGACTTATTAGTTACAAACCCATGCTGACTCTGTTTAATCACTTCATTCTTATCCAGGTACTTGCATACATGTTCTTTAATAATTTGTTCAAAGATCTTTCCTGGTATAGAAGTCAGACTCACCGGCCTGTAGTTCTCTGGGTCCACCTTCTTCCCCTTTTTGAAGATAGGAACAACATTTGCTCTTCGCCAGTCTTCTGGGACTTCTCCTGTTCTCCAAGAATTTTCAAAGATTATGGACAGTGGTTCAAGAATTTCTTCTGCTATCTCCTTCAGTACTCTGGGGTGTAATTCATCTGGACCTGGAGACTTGAATTCATTTAGGTTAGCTGAGTGTTTCCTCACTGTCTTTCTGTTTATTGATATCCTGGATTCTTCTATTCCTTTAATAGGACAGTGAAGATCAGTTGATGTTACATTTCCTTTCTGAGAGAAAACAGATGCAAAATATTAATTTAAAAGTTCAGCCTTCTCAACATCCTGTCTTACCATTTCATCATTTTCATCCTGTAAAAATCCTATAGCATCTTTGACTTTTCTTTTACTTTTGACATATCCCCAAAATCCTTTTTTGTTGCTTTTGACGTCACTTGCAAGCCTTAATTCATTGTCAGCTTTAGATAATCTGATTTGTGCCCTGCAGGTTCTGCAGATGGCATTATATTCTTCTTTAGATATGCCTCCCTCTTTCCATTTGACAAACATTTCTTTCTTCCTTTTTAGCATGTGTTTAAGTTCTGTGTTCATCCATCCTGGTTTCCTTAAATGCTTCCCATTCTTCCCTCTTTTCGGAATTGTTAACGATTGTGCTTTGAGAATCTCATTTTACAAGATTTTCCATCCTTCCTGGACATTTTTGTCCTTAAGGATATCCAGCCATTGGATCCCTCCAATTCTCTTTCTGAGTCCCTTAAAATCTGCCTTTCTGAAATCTAACCTTGACGTCTGAGTCTTCACAGGTCCTTCTCCTCTTGTTATCCAAAATTCTAAAATAGCATGGTCACTAACTCCTAGGGTCCCAGCCACTCTTACCTCCTCAACCATTTCCTCCCTGTTTATAAGGATTAGATCCAAGGCAGCAGATCCCCTTGTTTTCTCCCCTACCTTTTGGAAGATAAAGTTGTCAGCAAGAGAGGATAAAGAGTTCATCCATATCTTCAGCTTGCATAGGTGGCCTGTAGTAAATGCCTACAATGGTGTCCTTTCCATTGTTCTGTCCTTGTATTCTTACCCAAACAGTTTCCACAGAACTCCGAGTCTCTGAAGCGTCAATCTCTGTGCAGATATACGCTTTTCTCACATACAATGCGACACCTCCTCCTCGTTTATCAAGTCTGTTTCTTGCAAATAAGTTGTACCCTTCTTGCCTTGTATTCCAATCATGTGTATCGTCCCACCAAGTTTCAGTGATTCCAATGACATCATATTTATTTTCCTGCGTTAGTAGTTCCAGTCCTCCTTGTTTGTTGCCCATGCTTTGTGCATTCGTATAGAAACATTTTAGTTTGTGATTGGTTTCTCTTTCTTCAATATTTTTATTATGTAGATTTTTTTGTCTTTGTTCTTCCCCTTCATTTCTAATAGCAGAAATCTCAATAGTATTTGTCAGGTGTATGGCTTTTGCTGGTGTTTTGCTTTCCTTCCCACATTGTTCTAGTTTAAAGCTCTCCTGATGAGTGTAGCAAGGCGACTTCCAAATACATGTTTTCCAGTCTTCGTAAGGTGCACCAAATCTCTAGCAATCAGTCCATCGTATAGGTAATTCACTCCGTGATCCAAAAATCCAAATCCTTGCTGACGGCACCATCGACATAGCCAGTTGTTCACCTGCAGAACCTTCTTCCACCTCCTTGTTCCATGGACATCCACTGGAAGGATGGAAGAGAAAACCACCTGCGCTCCCAGTTCTTTCACTTTCTTACCTAAGTTTTCAAAGTCACTGCAGATGGTTTCCAGGTCATTTCTTGCGGTGTCATTTGTCCCCACATGTATTAGCAGGAATGGGTAGTCATCTGTAGGTCTGAAGAGTCCTGATATCCTGTCAGACACATCTTTAATTTTTGCACCTGGAAGACATCACATTTCTCTTGAGGTTAAATCCGGTCTGCAGATAGCGGCCTCTGTTCCTCTCAACAGGGAATCGCTCATGACAACAACTCTCCGTTTCTTCTTCACAACAGTTTTCTTTCTCCATTTAGGAGGACTCTGAGGGCGTACAAGGTTATTGTTTGTGGCCAAAGTCTTATCTTGATGTATTTCTTCATCGTTCTCCTGTGTAAGAGCCTGGTACTGGTTCCTGAGCAGTATTGGTGCTGACTGCCTCCCGATCCTCCTGCTTCTCTGGGTCACATGCTTCCATTACTCTGTTTCTTCAGGTGCACTTTGAATTTCTTCTCTTTCTGTAACATGAAGAGATAATTCTGCTCTATCTAAGAACTCTTCACCTTCCTTAATGTGTTATGTTACAGTAGCTGAGGAGAAATAGCAAAAATAGCAAAGTAGCAATGCACCAGAGAGGCTGGAACCTATTGGATTGCAGGAGCCTGAACTAACCGCAACACTAGAAGTAGCCGTGGAGCGTACCTACGGTGATCCTAGACGCCTCGTCACAGCCGGAGAGATAGCTACACCTAAAGGCAGAAAGATGAAAGCTATCTGCCCCGTAGTAGAACCCCCAAAGAAATAGGAAGCCCCAAACATGTAATGGCGGTTAGACAAGAAGAAAATACGGACACAGATAGAAAATAGAATGAGCAAATGCTGGGGCCCAATCTTTCTAGATAGGAAAGTCTAGGAAAGAATTCTGACTGCAACCCAAAAAAACCCTGACAAAAATACAACACTTCTGATTAACAAAAAAACCTGAGATCACACAATCTCTACCACCTAAATCAGATCTCTGGTGTAACACACAGCAATTCAACAAATAAAAAGTGACAAAGGAACAGAGCAAAAGTGCAAGCACAAAATGAGCACAATTGCAGCGCCAGGCCCCAAAAGGGGTCAGGCTGAAGTCTACTGCAAGCAGCAAACCAGAAAGGAAAATCCAACCAGAGGAAAAAAAGCAGCAAATCACTTATCTGAATGAGAGCAGGAATGCAAGCTGAGCTCCAAGCAAGACCAGGAAGAACAATTGATTACCGGCAAGGCTGATGGGAACTCAGGTCACTTATATCAGACCATTCAGAGCCAGCTGAAGGCCATTCAGCAATTAGTTCATTACCCTCAGCAACCACCGGAGGGAGCCCCAGCTCAGAAGTCGCCTCCAAGTATTCACAACATTAATGGTTTTCAATGTAGCTAACCTCTTTTCCAGATTTTGCAACTTTTCCTCCAACAGTGACACAAGCGACTTTGTGTCGCTCAAGTTTCATGACATCATACCAGTCCAGCTGAAGCAACAACAATCTCTGTCACAATTTTGAAATAACAAGAAAAAGGATGTAGAAGCTTGGTTAGGTTCTTCAACCACTGAAGAAGCAACAGAAAAATCAAGTGAACCTGAAGTCAGGAGATTATCGAGATCAAACAAGGGAATTCCAGCTAAGCATCTATACTACATTGTCAAAACACTACCTGAGTCAGAGCCACAGTCATGGAATGAAATACAACAACTACCTGCCCATGAAAAACTGAAGTGGATTAATGCTGCTAATTAGGACACGAAGTCTAATCATCAACTTAAAACTTGGAAACTCATCAAACTACAACAAGGCAAGAAAGCAATCAAATGCAAATAGATCTTTAAGACCAAGTATGACTCTGAAGGCAAGGTTCACAGTTTTAAAGCAAGATTAATCACAAAAGAATATTCTCAGAAATTTGGTGAAGATTATGATGCCACATTTTCTCCAGTTGCTAAGTAGACCACATTCCGGACTCTACTGGATATAACTGCTGTACAAAAGATGTTTGTCAGACATTTTTGCATTAATACTGCCTTTATAAATGGTGACATTGAAGAGGACTTGTACATGACTCAACCTGAGGGTTGTATCAAAGAAGGTGAAGAGAATCTAGTTTGCATAATACAAAAATCTCTCTATGGTCTTAAGCAATTGGCAAGAGCAAGGTCCACCAAAATGAACAAAGCCTTATTGGAAGAAGGATTTAAAAGAGGCCAAGCAGATACGTGTTTATACACAAAAATTACAGACGGAATGTGGATACATATTATCTTATAAATGGACTATGTGATTATGGCTCAAGAGGAAACAGAAATTGCAAAGATGATAAAATTCTGAATCAGCATTTTGAAACTTTGAAATGTGACATATTATCTAGGAATCCAGGTCCAAAGTAAAGAAGATGGAAGCTTTCTTCTAAACCAAAGTGCAAAAATCAACTAAATTGTGAATCATTGTGAAATATCAGAAGCCAAAAGTATATCAACTCCAATGGAACCATCCTACTTAAAGTTGGAAGGAGACGATAATCTGTTACCTAAGAATGAGAAATATAGCAGGCTGTGGAGGCACTTTTATACATAGCAACTATGACTCGACCGGATATCGCAGCAATTGGAATTCTCAGCAGGTATCTGGAAAAACCTCGCCAAAAGAACTGGAATGCCATTAATAGATTTATTCAATATTTGAAAGAGACTCAGGACATAAATTTAAGAATATCTGCAACAGAAGATCTAAAACTCACAGACTTTGTGAATGCAGACTGGGCTGGTGACTAAAGTGATCTTAAATCTACAAGAAGCCATTTGTTCAAGCTTGGAGAAAGTTAAATTTCTTTGTCTAGCAGAAAACAGGTATCTGTAAACTAGTCATCTACAGAAGCAGAGTATGTGTCTGCAGCCCACGCAAGTCATTGTGTAATTTGGTTAAACCAACTATTAGACTATCTTGGTAAGACATCAACTCAACCGACGGTGATTTATAAAGACAACCAAGGATGCATTAAACTTGCATGCGGTGAGAAGAACAATGCGAGAACCAAACAGATTGACGTTAAACAGGATAAGTAGTTGTTGAGTGTGTGTGCTTATTATTGTACATATTGCAGCAAGTACTGTTTACGATTATTTAATAGTGCATGAGTTTCTGTCTCCAGCTGGAGCACACTTTACTTTCATTTTGCAAGCTGTTGTAAGCTGTGTTATCTTTGTTCCTGCATAAATATACAATGGCTACGGTAAGTATTCAGACCCCTTTAAATTTTTCACTCTTTGTTTCATTGCAGCCATTTGGTTCATTTTTTTCTCATTAATGGACACTCTGCACCCCATCTTGACTAAAAAAAAGCAGAAATTTAGAAGACATTTTCACAAATTTATTAAAAAAGAACACCTTAAATATCACATGGTCATAAGTATTCAGACCCTTTGCTCAGACACTCATATTTAAGATATTTAAGTCACATGCTCTCCATTTCCTTGTGATTCTCCTTGAGATGGTGCTACTTCATTGCTGTCCAGCTGTGTTTAATTAAACTGATAAGACTTGATTTGTAAAGGCACACACCTGTAAGACTTCACAGCTCACAGCGCATGTCAGAAAAAATGAGAATCATGATGTCAAAGAAACTAGCCAAGGAGCTTGGCCGAAGGTTCACCTTCTAACAAGACAATGACCCTAAGCACACAAGGTAAAATAACAAAGGAGTGTCTTCAGAACAACTCTGTGACCATTCTTGACTGGCCCAGCCAGAGCCCTGACCTAAACCCAATTGAGCATCTCTGGAGAGACCTGAAAATGGCTGTCCACCAATGTTCACCATCCACGGATGGACGGAATTGGAGAGGATCTGCAAGGAAGAATGGCAGATGATTCCCAAATCCAGTTGTGAAAAGCTTGTTGCATCTGAGTAATTATGACCATGTGATATTTCAGTTTTCTTTTTTAATAAATTTGCAAAAAAATCTACATTTCTGTTTTTATTCAGTCAAGATGGGGTGCAGAGTGTAGATTAATTTCAGTCAATATGGGGAGGGTGCAGAGTGTACATTAATGAGAAAAAATGAACTTTTTTTGAATTTACCAAATGGCTGCAATGAATCAAAAAGTGAAAAATTTAAAGGGGTCTGAATACTTCCCGTACCCACTGTATACTGTATACACTGTTGAACAGCTGGACAGTACAGAGATTATCCACTGCCAGCAATTTAACACTAAAACTTTTGTGTTAAAGAAATATACCCCAAGTTGAATAATGATTAATGCTTCACACATCTTACCTACCAAGACCCTTTTACAAAGAACACTGATTGACCCCAAAAAATTCATAGAAACATTCATTCTTGATCACTGCCCAGTGTAAACCTGCTCCCTCATGACCTCATGAAAATGAAATTAAACCTTCCTGTACTGTCAATCATCGCTCGTTATGGACAGTTTATCTGCCTGTGTAAAAGGACCCCTACTCATTTTGCTTACATTTATCAGATGATTTCAGTAGAACAAAAGCACTTTGTTCTTTTTCCTATAAACATGTGAATGTTCTCATGTTTTCTTACTTGTGTCTGATAAATAGACCTAAGTGGACTTGAAAGCTCGCTAATGTTCACCATTTGTTTTCATTTTTGTAAGCCATTAAAGCCTGGGTACCACATGTAGTGGACAGATATTTTACTTCACAACTTTAAAAAAAAATGTGTTATTTTTCTCCTTTATTACTGAAAAAGAATGGTGTTTGTTTATGTATTGATTAGTGATGAGCGAATGTGATCGGTAGTGCTCGTTACTCGCCCGAGCATTCCTGTACTCGCGGTACTCGGCGAACACTGAGCATTTCCGGGATTGCTTGGCAAGAGTTCTGGGGCACGCCCTGCAGTTTTGGCGCTCTTTAGAGCGCCAATCAACATGCAGGGATTGTTTGCCACGCACTGTAATGCCGCAGCCATCTTGGTTGTGGTATTATAGTGATTGGCTAGCTACACAGCTTCAGGTGTATAAGAGACCTGGCACCGCCATGCTCGTCACAGTCTGCTCCAGAATTAGTGAGTGTAGGGAGAGTTGCTGCCGAGATAGGGTCAGATTTGGGGGTTTATAAGGTAGTGTGGGCATACCATCAAAGAATACACAAATCCAGCTAAATCAACAGTCCTTCTAAAGACTAATTATAGGGTATATAGATTGCAGTGCTATGTAGTGTATGTGCATCTATACATATCAGTGCAAGGCATACAAGCACTGTATGTGGGTATATAGATCTCAGTAGCAGACAGGCATTGTATGTGGCAGACTTCATTGCATACATCAAGAGGGTCCATTCCATTACTGTCTGCTGCTGCTGCTGCCCATAAGATATATTGACCATATCTACACAGCCCTAGGTCTCAGTGGGCAGCAATTTTTTTGACATCTTAATCCTGATTATTTTTCCAAAGCAATCCAGAACCCCTTTTTTTCTCTATTTGCTTGTTGACACTGCAGACTACAGCCAGATCCTTTTAACATAGTACAGTGTGAAAATCCAGCAATTTTAAACAGGTTTGTCTATCCCAGGCATGACATCTGAGAGCGCCAAATATATGCCATCTTTTGTGGTACTGAATTTTTTTTGGAGTGTCTTATACAATTTTTTGACACCATTTTGTTGTCAAAAAATATTTAGCTACAGGGAAGATATTTTACACTAGGTTTTGATCCACACGGATCACATATCATTGCACTCAAAATTTTGCCATTTCAGGCCTCCATAGAAATTTTTTTGTTGTGTCATCATAGCCTACTTCTTGACACAATTTTGCTGGCCAAAAAAAAATACAGGGCAGATATTTAAAAGTGGGCTATCTCCGTCAGACGCCTAATCTATCTATGGGCTACAAATTGTGGCATTTCAGACCTACATTCAACTTTTTTTGCAGTGTCTTACACTAGTTCTATAGACTATTTTGGTGTAAAAAAAATAAAAAAACAGGCCACATATTGAACAGTGTGGTATCTCCGTCAGACGCCTGATCTATCTGCATGCTGCAAATTGTGGCATTTCAGGCCTACATTAATCTTTTTTTTTGCAGTGTCTTACACTAGTTCTATAGACTATTTTGGTGTAAAAAATTAAAAAAAAACAGGCCACATATTGAACAGTGTGGTATCTTCGTCAGATGCCTGATCTATCTGTGTGCTACAAATTGTGGCATTTCAGGCCTACATTAATCTTTTTTTGCTGCGTATTACACTAGTTCTATAGACTATTTTGGTGTAAAAAATAAAAAAATCAGGCCACCTATTAAACAGTGTGGTATCTTCGTCAGACGCCTGATCTATCTGAATGCTACAAATTGTTGCATTTCAGGCCTACATTCACCTTTTTTTGCTGAGTCTTACACTAGTTCTATAGACTATTTTGGTATAAGAAATAAAAAAAAGGCCACATATTGAACAGTGTGGTGTCTCCGTCAGATGCCTGATCTATCTGCTGGCTAAAAATTGTTGCATTTCAGGCCTCCATTCCACAGTTTTCCACCTGCCATGCTCGCATCAGCAGGTGTTGCAGCTGACCACCACCAACATGATTATGCATATGGCAGCAAAGCACCCGACTTTGTGGTCCGAACCTCAGGATCCAGGAACAGTGTCTGCGGGTGACACCACTGCTTCTTCCACTGTTGTGCGTGCAAGCCAATCCCCTGTCCACAGTGCATGCAAAATGCCTCCTGCCCTGCACCTGTCGTTGCACACACTGAACTAGCACCATCATCAAGCACGTCCACTTCCTTGTCCCAGCGCAGCCTTCAGTTGTCCATACCCCAGTCATTGGAATGCAAGCGGAAATATCCAGCGAATGCCCCACAGGTCACAGTACTAAGTTCACACATTTCTCGTCTGCTTGCACTCAAAATGTTGCCTTTTAGGCTCATGGAGACAGAAGCTTTCCACAACCTGATTGCGGCGGCCATCCCAAGGTACTCTATCCACAGCCGCCACTATTTCTCCCGGTGTGCCGTCACGGCATTACACAAGCATGTGTCCCACAACATTACCTGTGCCCTCAACAATGCAGTTACTGGCAAAGTACACCTACCCACGGACACGTAGACAAGTGCTTCTGGGCAGGGACGGTACATCTCGCTGACAGCACACTGGGTTAACATAGTGAAAGCCGGGACCCAGTCTGACCTTGGGATGAAACACGTCCTCCCGACGCCGAGGATTGCGGCCCTAGGTCAATCAGGGTTGCCCCCCACAGTCTACAGCTCCTGCACATCATCCTCCTTCTCCTCTTCAGCCTGCACCGAAATGACCACATCAGTTACAAGCTGGAAGCACTGCAGCACTGTCTCAGCAAGGTGGCAACAGGCTGTGCTGAAGCTAATATGCTTAGGTGACAATCCACACAATGCTGAAGAGTTGTTGGCAGCTCTGAAACAGTAGGCAGATCTGTGGCTGACACCGCTGAACCTACAGCCAAGCATGGCCGTGTGTGACAATGGCCGGAACTTGGTGGCGGCTCTGAGGCGAGGCAAGCTCACACACGTACCATGCCTGGCCCATGTGCTTAACCTCATTGTTCAACGGTTTCACAAAAGGTACCCGGAGCTTCCGGAACTGCTTGTGAAAGTGCGGCGCCTGTGTGCCCATTTTAGAAAGTCAGCTACAGCTTCAGCCGCCCTTGTCGTGCTTCAGCAGCATTTGCAGCTTCCTGCTCACCGACTGGTGTGTGATGTCCCCACTCTTTGGAACTGTCACTGTATATGTTGGAAAGGATTTGTGAGCAGAAGAGGGCAGTTGTTGACTACCAGAATCAACAAGGCGTTGGTATTCAGTTCAGACTCCACACATAATACCTCAGGAGTGGACATGGATGTCAGACATGTGTACCATCCTACAAAACTTTGAGGAGTCTACCAAGATGGTGAGCGGCAATGACGCCATAATTAGCATCACCATCCTGCTTCTCTGTATTCTGAAAAGCTCTCTGCTCACAATGAAAGAGGATGCACTGCAGGTGGAGCATGAGGACATGGAGCAAGGAACCATACACGCAGCCCAGCCTCATGTCATCCCAACGTGGAGGAGGAAGAACAGGAGCTACTTTAATGCGCTATAGACGGTACTACAAGCACAACTGTCATACTGTCTGTTCAGCGTGGATGGCCTGAGGACAGGGAGGAGGAGGAGGACAGCATAGCCAGTCATCCTGTTGGTGAGGACACAGAGTCTTGTCAGCTAGCAGCCTGGCACGCATGGCAGGCTTTATGTTGCGCTGCCTTTCCCGTGACCCTCGCATTATCAAAATTTGTGCTGACACTCATTACAGGTTGTTGACACTTCTAGAACCACACTACAAGGAGAACTTTCAATCTCTTCTTCCAGAGTCAGATAGGTGTACTAAAATGTTGCAGTACCAGAGGGCCATTGTTGCAGAATTATTAAATAAATTCCCATCTGAAAACGCTAGCGGCAGAGGTCACAGTTCCTTGGACAACCAAGAGTAGAGGCGAGAGATACACAACTCCAATCCAGCAGAGGCAGAGTAACACTGGCAAAGTTCTGGGACACTTTTCTCAGACCCTTCCATCGCACCGGCCCAGAGTCGCGGGGTACTCTCACAAGGAGTGGAAAGTTTGGGAAGATGCTGAAGGAGTACCTTGCTGACCGTTCCAAAGTCCTCTGTGATTCCTCTGTGCCTTTTAATTATTGGGTATCCAAGCTGGACACGTGGCATCAACTGGCCTTTCTACGCCTTGGAGGTCCTGGCCTGCCCTGCCGCTAGCATTTTGTCAGAGCGGGTTTTTAGTGCGCTGGTGGAATTATAACTGATAAGCGCATCCGCCTGTCAAATGAAAATGCTTACAGGCTGACTCTTATAAAAATGAACAAGGGCTGGATTGGGCCAGACTTCTCTACACCACCGAATGATAACAGTGAAACATAACCTCAAATACTGTGTCTTTTTTTGGGAGGTGTATTCCCATGCAAATCTTCACACCCACACATGGGTATATGCTTCCTGATTTTGGCTATTTGGTGTTATCCTCCTCCTTCTCCACATCCTTATAATCGACCACTGCTAGATCTTCATGGTTACCGTGGTACATGATGCAACAGCCACGACATTGTGTTAAAGTGTGTTTATGATGCCCCTAAAAAAAATGTTTACACAGTATGTTGATGTGTACCCCCAGGGGGAAATGTTTGTTAGCTCATACACTTAGTGTATGAGCATTACAAGTATAGGAGACCCGCTACTTTAAACTTGGCAGATATTTTTCATAGGCCATCCTCCAGGTCTCTTCCGACACCACCACTAGATCACAAGGGTGAACGTTTTCCGTGATGCAACAACCACGTTAGTGTTTTGAAGGGTGTTTATGATGGCCGTAAGAAAAATGTTGACACAGTATGTTGATGTGTACCCCCCAGGGGGAAATATTTGTCAGGCCATACACTTAGTGTATGAGCATTACAAGTATAGGAGACCTGCTCCTTTAAACTTGGAAGATATTTTTCATAGGCCATCCTCCAGGTCTCTTCCGACACCACCACTAGATCACCAGGGTGAACGTGTTCCGTGATGCAACAGCCACATTAGTGTTTTGAAGGGTGTTTATGATGGCCGTAAGAAAAATGTTGACACAGTATGTTGATGTCTACCCCCAGGGGGAAATGTTTGTCAGCTCATACATTTTGTGTATGGGCATTACAAGTATAGGAGACCCACTCCTTTCTAATGGTAAAAATTTTATAAGGCTCTCTTTTTGTTTCTACCAAGGGGGATAGGGGATAGGGGTGGTGCAAACTTGGGGCAGGCCTTGCATTCAGTGCACAGCCAAACAGTATGGCAGTACCAAATAAAGAATAATGGGAACTTTGCTTTCATGTGGCCATCCAGTACGTTGGTTCAAAGGGTTATTTTAGTGCGTGTAATGTTGGGGCAGGGTAGGCCTTGGATTCAATGCATCGGCAAACAGCATGACAGTACCAAATAAAGAATAATGGGAACTTTGCTTTTCATGTGACCATCCAGCACGTTGGTTCAAAGGGTTATTGGAGTGCATGTAACATTGAGGCAGGGCAGATCATGCATTCAATGCATAGGCAAACAGTATGGCAGTACCAAATAAAGAATAATGGGAGCTTTGCTTTAATGTAGCCATCCAGTAAGTTGCTTCAAAGGGGTATTGGGGTGTGTGTAACTTTGGGGACAGGGCAGACCTTGCATTCAATGCATAGGCAAACAGTATGGCAGTACCAAATAAAGAATAATGGAAACTTTGCTTTCATGTGGCCATCCAGTAATTTGGTTCAAAGGGTTATTGAAGTGCGTGTAATGTTGGGGCAGGCAGACCTTGCATTCAATGCGTAGGCAAACAGTTTGGAAGTACCAAATAAATAAGAATGGGAACTTTGCTTTAATGTGGCCATCCAGTATGTTGCTTCAAAGGGTTATTGGGTGGCATGTAACATTGGGGCAGGGCAGGCCTTGCATTCAATGCATAGGCAAACAGTATGGCAGTACCAAATAAAGAATAATGGGAGCTTTTCTTTCATGTGGCCATCCAGTACGTTGGTTTGAAGGGTTATTGGAGTGTGTGTAACGTTGGGGCAGGGCAGGCCTTGCATTCAATGCATAGGCAAACAGTGTGGCAGTACCAAATAAATAATAATGGGAATTCTGGTGTCATGTGGCCATCCAGTATGTCGGTTCAAAGGGTTAATTGGGTGCGTGTAATTTTAGGGCATGGCAGGCCTTGCATTCAATGCATAGGCAAACAGTATGGCAGTACCAAATAAAGAATAATTGGAACTTTGTTTTCATGTGGCCATCCAATACATCGGTTCATTGGGGTGTTTGTTTTTTTGAGGCAAGGCAAGCCCTGCATTCAATGCATAGGCAAACACTATGGGAGACCCACTTTCTTATAATGGGAACACTTTTTCATGAGGCCCTCCTGTACGTCTCGTCAAAGGGGTATTGGGGTGCGTCCTAATTTTTGCAACCCAGCCAATCACTGCATACGCAATAACAGTATAGGAGTCCCACTGTTTAATAATGGGGACAACAAAGCATAGCCGGCTGATGGCCCTTTAAGAATATTAATGCCGCCTGATGCCCCTTTAAAAATAAATGAAACAGGATGATGTCACACACCACATGGCCAGCTAAGGTTGTTATATGTTAAAATGACATTTCCCAGTGAATGCATTTGTATTAGTTGAAAGCAATGCTAAAGTTGAAAAACTCATCAAAAAAGCTACGTGTGAACATAGCCCAAGTGGTGGAGGTACATTTTTTTTTGGTTATTTATTTTGCCTTACATACAAATCATTACCCTAGAAAGGATGTTCCTTAACATATTTCCCAAGAAAATCCATTTTGTTTGCGTTTTTGTATGTTTTAGTGTGCGCCTGTAAAAGTGGCATAACCCTCTGACAACATTGTTCACAGCAGTGACCTAGGAGAAAGACCTCCGGGGGGGGGGGGTCACGGCAAAAAAGCTTGGTTTTCCCATAGACTTACATTGGGCTTGTTGCTCGGGTCGAACACCTGAGCACTCCAATTTGATCGACCCGAGCAATGAGCACCCGAGCATTTTAGTGCTCGCTCATCACTAGTACTGAGAAGACAGAGAACTTAATTTTTCCACCTTCTCCATTCTCTGTGTCCTCTAAATCGTACTGCACTTGGATGCCATTCCAGTGCAGTCCGATGTTTTACAGGGAATGTTTTACAGGCACCTATAAACTTAAATGTTGACATGTGGTCTGATTTCCAGAGCCAAATTGGCATGAGAAAAAAACCCACAGATCTGTACTGCCCCATAGTATAAAATTGGTCCAAGTACTATCCAATAAAATATCAGATAGCACTAGTCTAAGTTAGAAGCTCGTTTGAGCGAGCTCTTAGTCTTCCATCAGACTGTGCTTTCCTAAACAGTTAAAAAAATATGCTAATGCATACCAACACGATGGAGGATAAAACAACACTTTTTTGGTCTCCATCTGGTAACTAATGCTTATAAATACATTTAGCAAAATGGGAACACAGAATAATATGTATTGGCACCTTTACAAATATTGAAGTTGAAAAGTCCTGATTGGAGAGTGTTTGGAGGGTAAGAAATGGACACTGTAAAGGGGATGTTGATATGAAAGGGAAATGAAGAGATTAAAGGATGAATTGCTTTGGGTATACAGTGATAAAAATAGTATGTAAATGTTAGCATAATTAAGCAATTTCACGGCATGTGCATGTTTCTTTGTTTCAGTGTAATTCCTAATGCATTGCGTATTGTTAGGAGCGCATGTGGTGTCTCTAACAAAGAATCACTGTTTACTTGCATGCAAAAAGGAGAATTGTTTCCTATTTGTGCAGTTTCCTTCTTTGGTGTTTTCTTCAGTATTTATCAGCATGAGCGACCTCCATAAGAATAGTAAAAAAAATCCATAAAAAAATCAACAAAATGAAATTCTTGAAAAGTATTCTCAGTAATGCATCTAGAACACTTAGTTACTAAAGAATATTGATTGCCAAAGTAAAGGTCAAGTGTTCATTGGCAAATACAAAAAAAGATGCATTAGTATTGGAGGAGTGGAGTAGTAACTCTTCTAAAAAAAGGATTTAATCAGTTTCATAGAACATGGTGTAAGCAACTGTCACGCTGTGTAGCAGATATATATATATATGTGATGTCAGTAATCTATATCAAAGGGCACATCTATTACTGACATAGATATATGATAACTAGAATACTGACAATGTCCAGTGGGTCATCGGAATCCTTATACACTTCGGTAGAGTACGGCTATGCTGACCTAAATGGTCCTAACTAATCCTCTACCTGGAGGTACTGTTAAAGTACAGAGGTCAGCCCCCGTAACCTGTCTCTACAATCCGCAACGTAATCTAGTCAAGAAGGACTGATTACACCAAGGAATGAAAGGAACGTAATGACAGAAAGACAACAACAGACGAATAAAGTAAATAAGTCTAATACAAACTCAACTAGAACACCTAGGTTCAGAGATAACTATAAGCGAAACAGTAAAACACTAGGCTTAGCTAGTATTCTCAGACGTCGTTAGATCTACTTTACCGGAAAAGATGATAGGAACTATACATAACAAAAGAGCCGGCGAGCTGTAGTCTTAGAAGACTAGTAATAACTCCTATACAACACAAGAAGCATCGCTGTGGAAGTCAGGTGTGTAATCGCGACGATCCTGCGAACACCATGACACACCGTGAAGTACAATAATGTCACAATTACAGGTGTTTCACAAATTAGAATTCATCAAAAGTTAATTGATTTGTCCAACAAAGGAAACTTAATTAATAGCGTCATTACAAACAGAGTGATTATTTCTGTTAATGTTGATTATTATGGCTTACAGTTACAGCCAAAGAAAACCCAAGAGTCATTATCTCAGTAAATTAGAATACTTTATAACAGCAGCTTGAAAAATGATTTTAAAATCCGAAATGTTGGTCTACTGAAATGTATGTTCAGTAAATGCACTCAATACTTGGTCGGAGCTCCTTTTGCATCAATTACTGCATCAATGTGGCGTGGCATGGAGGTGATCAGCCTGTGGCACTGCTGAGGTGTTATAGAAGCCCAGGTTGCTTTTATAGCAGCCTTCAGCTCGTCTACATTGTTGCATCTGGTGCCTCTCATCTTCCTCTGGACAATACCCCATAGATTCTCTATGGGGTTAAGGTCAAGTGAGTTTGCTGGCCAATCAAGCACAGTGATACTGTTGTTTTTAATCCAGGTATTGGTACTTTTGACAGTGTGGATAGGTGCCAAGTCCTGCTGGAGAATGAAATTTCCACCTCCTAAAAGCTTGTCGGCAGAGGGAAGCATGAAGTGCTGTAAAATTTCCTGGTAGACGGCTGTGCTGACTTTGGTCTTGATAAAACACAGTGGACCTACACCAGCAGATGACATTGCTCCCCAAACCATCACTGATTGTGGAAACTTTACACTAAACCTCAAGCAGCTTGGATTGTGGCCTCTCCACTCTTCCTCCAGACTCTGGGACCTTGATTTCCAAATGAAATGCAAAATTTACTTTAATCTGAAAACAACACTTTGGACAACTGAGAAACAGTCCAGTTCTTTTTCTCCTTGGCCCAGGTAAGACGCTTTTGGCGTTGTCTATTGGTCATGAGTGGCTTGACACAAGTAATGCGACACTAGTAGCCCATTCCCTGGATACATCTCTGTGTGGTGGCTCTTGAAGGAATGACTCCAGCACCAGTCCATTCCTTGTGAATCTCCCTCAAATTCTTGAATGGACATTTCTTAAGAATCCTTTCAAGGCTGCGGTTATCCAGGTTGCTCGTGCACCTTTTTCCACCACACTTTTTCCTTCCACTGCCTTCTGGACATCTGTCAAGTAAGCAGTCTTCCCTGTGATTGTAGAGCCTACTGAAACAGACTAAGGGACCTTTTTGAATGCTTGCAGGTGTTTTTTGTTAATTATTCTATTTTGACTATTTTGATAATGACTTTTGGGTTTTAATTGGCTGTAAGCAATAATCATCAACATTTAACAGAAATAAATACTTGAAATAGATCACTCTGTTTGTAATGACTATAATATAATACATGAGTTTCACTTTTTGTATTGAAGAACTGAAATAAATTATCTTTTTAATTATATTCTAATTTTGTGAGAAGTACCTCTATCAAATACATCTAAAATAATAATTAAAAGTAAAAAAAGAATAAAATATTTTATAGATTTATGTACAGACTCTTATAGACCTGTCTGTCTCCATATCAATATCAAAGGACCAATGTAGAAAAAGCAAATAAGGGGCTCAACTCACATAATGTATAACAAACAAAGGGTAGGAAAAATTAGACCTACAGAGTATATTTACCCATAAAACCATTTTTATTAATTAAAACATGAACAATTACAAACAATACAATAAGCCAGAGGCTGGTAATCACTGATGCAAGGGAACACTGGCATATACAATGGTAATTACAAACACATGTCTGAGTAGATGACAGAAGCATAAGCAAAAATGTATAAATGTAATGTTGGGTAAACCTTTCCAGATACATCTAACAAGAAGGGCTAAAATGAAATGTTACACTTACATGTATGCCACACCATTTGCTGAACTGTTCCCACCGCCCAACGCACGTTTCGTTATAGCTTTATCAGGAGGCAGGTCTGTCTCCATATTTTCAGATAACAAAGACCATGTAGTCTTCAGCATACGTGATACCATTTGCCCTTAATACTTGCTATTAGTGATGGGCGAACCAGAACGCTAACGTTCGGTGTCCGTACCAGACACCTAGTGTCCGTGCAAGGACTCCGAACATGGACCTCTCACTGAAGTCTGTGTTACTGACTGTTCAGATTCGGCAGCCTGAACAAAGCTTGTTGAAAGTGTCACATAGAGGACCACGTGGGAATTGATGGCTATTTAGGCACCTCTTTCCCTTGAATGGGGTTTGTGTTGAAGTTCGGATATTGTTCTGGTCCCCGTACAGAACTTTTTTCTAAAGTTGAACTGATCCCGATGTATATATCAAAAAACTGACCGGCACATCCAAAAATAGACCCAATGTGAACAGGTGCTAAACCTAGAGTCACCAACTCATGTACATTCAAGAAAAAAAGGTAGCACACTGTAGCGCTATAGCTTGCAGACACAAAATAGGGAAAATGAATTGCATCACTGCCTTAGAAATATGAAAATTGAGAAGTCTTAGCGCATAAAATGGCCAATTTATGTGTACCTGGAAGCCACGTTAAGGCTCTTCTCGTATTCCAGGTCCTAACTAATGCCAATCCTCACTTAGAAAAGTCTATCTGTATGGGAACATATGAATCCTCTCTCTAGACTAAAATCTACATCTCTATGGAGGGGTAATGGACCTGGTATAATTAAAACACCTGTGACCAGCAGGTGGAGTGCTCAGGCAGAAGGTAAATGAACCCGAACATCCCCTGGTCTGCCGATCCATACTTGCTATTATACCTACTGTATTAGTGAGAAACATGGCATCAGATTGAAAAGAATAAAGTTCAGGATTTCACTACACAGCGTTAATTTGTATTCTGTAATCTTGGAGAAACATAGACTGGTATTTTAAAATATACCATATTTACAATCAATCTTTTAATAAAGAAATATGTTAGTATGTGCTGTATGCAGTAAATCTGAATTTGTGTTGAAACAATTTAAAACAAACTAGAGGACAACATAAAAAAGTCGGTCCTCTAAAAGGAGAGCTCTTATGGCATTTGAATGAAAGAATGGAGCACTTGTGTGAGCAGTACATGAGCAAATACACATTTACATTTATTTAAAATATATGTTGTAATCATGATACCAAGTAGCGTTGGTAATGCCCAGTGAATAGCAATATTTAGCTTGTTACTAAGAATGATGCAAAGCAAAATTTCACAGTTATCTAGGAACTTTAGTGTAAGTGTTGCTATGAAATTTATATAAGCATTACACTGGTCCAAGAATAACTAAAAATTCTGGGTATCGGTGGCATTTAATATATGCACATATAAAATACATTTTCTATTAGATTATTGAAGTTCGAAATGCTAAAAACAATATTTAAATAAGAAACATAAAAGTAAAATATTAATTTTGAAATGCAAATACACTCCTCACATTAAAATTGCAACACCAAGAAAAAGAAGTCGTGGAATTATGAAATTATGAAAATCACGGGATTGCCATGTTACTGATATGCAAATTATGAAAATTAAAAACAATATTTTCAAAACATTTTGATTAATCTAATATTGAATAAGTGTGCCATGTACAGGAATGCACACGCTTAGATGCCTAGGCATGATGTCAGTGAGCGTATTAATGACTGTTTGAGGAATGCAGTTCTGCATGCAAATCATCAAGATCCGCTCCTGGCAGCTCTTTGTAATTGTCACCAATGAAATCCCAAACATGCTTGGTAGGAGACAAATCTGGAGATGCTGCAGGCCCCAGCAGCACCTTTAGACCATGCAGACTTGTTAAGGGTTGCGGAACTCACCAAATAAATATAAATAGAAGGTGCGTTCGCAGCCCGGGGTCCACCGTGCAGGCAGAACCTGCCACTAGTAAGATGGTGCAGTAGGTGGTATTAACGAACTCTGTTATCCCGCAGAGTCGCAGATATGGTCGCCGTAGCACTATTTGGTGAAGTGGGCAAACTCTGTTACTCCACAGAACCGCTAAATAAAAGGATGTGACGCTATATGGCGATATAAGAGAACTCTGTTGCTCCACAGAGTCGCAACCTAAACGCTGACTAATAGCGATGTCCGCGTGCCGCCACCGGGTTACGTCCGGACTGCGCAGCTTCAACATAAAGTAGTCAGCAATGCACACAGCAAACTCCTCACCGGAGAAGCTGGTATACTAGGGGCTTATTTCAGCCAAGCCCTGAACACGTGCATACAAAACTCCTCACCGGAGGTGCCGGTATTCTAGGGGCTTATTTCAGCCGGGTCCCTAAACACATGCATAACCACAATGGCGCAAGCACGTAACAATTTTGATACTAGCGCACGGCCATGCGGTTATGCCACCTTTTTATAGTAGCCACGAGCACGAGACCCTCCAGAAAGGACCAATAGGAAGCTGCTTCAGAACACCAACAGCTTCAGGACCTTCCTGGAGGACCAATAGGAGTTGCAGCTGTATTCGAGCATGTGACCCCTGATCTCCAATGGAAGATCTTGCCCTGGGCATGCTCAGATGGAGAAACAGAGGACTTAGTCCCAAATCTGCCTGCTCCAACACTGGTTACAACAGAGGATCCAGGAGCGGCAGCAGCAAGTCTCTGCACAGTACTATACCGGGCGAGACGCTGGGACCGACGTCTCTGCTGAGCAGGTTCCACTGCGGCCGGAGATGATGTGGGGACCGCAGCGGGACTGGTTCGAGATTCCCCTTGTGCAGCAGCGGGAACTCGATCCCTAACACAGACTGCTCACAGTAGCACGAGCAACGTAGACCATAAGGCCGGGGTCACACTAGCGACAAAACGGACGAGTGCAATGCGATGAAATATCGCATTGCACTCAGACCAATGTTTATCTATGGAGCAGCTCCCAGCATCCGATTTTTTCTCGGCCGTTTTCCTCGGACCAAGACAATCGCAGCATGCTGCGATTGTCACCGATTATCGGTCGAGAATCGCCAATGCAAGTCTATGGGTGCGATGAAAAATCGGATTACAAACGGACCACACGTGTGACTTGCGAGAAAATCGCACCGGTATCCTTTAGAAAAGCCGGCAATTCATACCCGGCTATACTGTAAAATCACACTGACTTTAATAAAGAATAGAAAGAATACATATACACACATAGAATACATATATATATATATATACATGTCATTGTGACACATATATATTTATAGTTCATACACTTCTACATAGTATAATAGCCGCTAATTCAATTGCCGGTTTCTGTAAAATTACAGAACCCGACATGAAATGACACATGGTTTACATACAGTTAACCATGTCATTTCATGTAGTTTGATATATGGTTTTCACTAACAATTACATGAGTGTATGTGTGCAAAATTTCATACATGTAGGGGTTAATTAAATGTGTAAATTCGTTGAAAAAAATGTGTGGGCTCCAGCTGTATTTTCTCCACCAGAAAGGGAAAGCCAGCGAGTGGGGGCAGATAATAATAGCCTAGGGAGGGTGCATTTATTTTGTGCCCCCCCTGGCTATTAACATCTGCCCCCAGCCACCCCAGAAAAGGCATCTATAATCAGATGCGCCTTTTCTGGCACTTAGCCCGTCTATTCCCATTGCTCTGTAGTGGTGGTTAATGGGTTAATAATGGGTTAAGGCCACCTTGCTACTGGAATGTGACTTTAAGCCAGGTTAATAATTGAGAGTTGTCAATTAGACAACTCTAAATTATTAATCCTATTGTATGAAATGAAAAAAAAAAACACACACACATGAATTAAAAATCATTTAATGAAATAAATACACAGTTTTTGACCATATTTTATTGTACTGGTACTCCTTGCGAAGCCCTTGTTCTCCTGTAATAAAAAAAATAGCAAAACAACCATATTCTTGCCTATCCGGCGCTCAGTCAGGTCCCACGCTGTAATCCTTCACAAAGGGTTGACAGGTTTACTGCGGGGACTGGAGAGCTAATGCTGACAGCCTCGAAGTAAACCACCAATGAATGAGCAGTTCTCTCGGCTGACAGGAGATGAGCTGATTAGCTGGGAAGCTTAACTGAATGTTTCCCACGCTAATCAGTTCACTTCAGGTTAGCCGGGGACTCCGCACAGCATCAGTGACGTCAGAGGGAGTCCCCGGCTGACCTGAACTGAACTGATTAGCCTGGGAAACAATCAATTAAGCTTCCCAGCTAATCACTTTCTCTCCTGTCAGCCGGGAGATGAGCTCATTCATTCGGGGGTTTACTGCAAGGTTGCAGCATTAGCTCCGGTCCCTGCAGTAAACCTGTTAACCCTTTGTGAAGGATTACAGCGTGGGACCTGACTGAGCGCCGGATAGGCAAGAATATGGTTGTTTTGTTATTTTTTTTTATTACATGAGAACAAGGGGTTCGCAAGGAGTACCAGTACAATAAAATATGGTCAAAAACTGTGTATTTATTTCATTAAAATGATTTTTAATTCATGTGTGTGTGTGTTTTTTTTCATTTCATACAATAGGATTAATAATTGAGAGTTGTCTAATTGACAACTCTCAATTATTAACCTGGCTTAAAGTCACATTCCAGTAGCAAGGTGGCCTTAACCCATTATTAACCCATTAGCCACCACTACAGAGCAATGGGAATAGATGGGCTAAGTGCCAGAAAAGGCGCATCTGATTATAGATGTGCATTTTCTGGGGTGGCTGGGGGTAGATGTTAGTAGCCAGGGGGGCACAAAATAAATGCACCCTCCCTAGGCTATTATTATCTGCCCCCACTTGCTGGCTTTCCATTTCTGGTGGAGAAAATACAGCTGGAGCCCACACATTTTTTTTCAACTCAACTTTTCAACTTCAATTTCGAATTTACACATTTAATTAACCCCTATGTATGAAATTTTGCGCACATACAATCATGTAATTGTTAGTGAAAACCATATATCAAACTACATGAAATGACATGGTTAACTGTATGTAAACCATGTGTCATTTCATGTCGGGTTCTGTAATTTTACAGAAACCGGCAATTGAATTAGCGGCTATTATACTATGTAGAAGTGTATGAACTATAAATATATGTATATATATATTATATATATATATATATATATATATATATGTCTCAATGACATATTGTCATGGGTGCATCGCCACAAAGATCGTCGCGATTGCACATTCTGACTTCTCACAGCTGAGTTGCTGGTTCTTTGTTTTTTGGTAATGAGAGAGTTAATTTTACCTAGCTCTTTGCTAAGGCTAGGTGCAGCCTCGCCCGGCTGCTTTTGATTATGTTCTAATTAGTTTCCTTTATATTCCTGCCAGTCTGGGTGTTAGACGCCGTGTGAAAGCATTCATGTAGTCTAGCAGACTGGATCGGTTCTGAGAATACTTAAGCTAAGAGCTCCTTAGTTGTTTTTACTCTTACAGCTTATAGTTTTTCTCTGAGACCTTAGGTGTTCCTACTGTGTGTGAGTGTTGTATGTAAGACTTTATTTACTTTATTTCTTGTCTTTCTTGTATGTCTTTCTGTTCATTAACCGTTACCTGTTCATTCCCTTTGGTGGTATTCAGGGTCCTTCTTAGGACTAGAATACAGTTGGCAGGGATTGATAGGAGACAGGGTTTACGCTGGTGGCCTGGACCTCTGTACCTTTAACAGTACCTCCAGGTTGAGGGATTAGTTAGGACCCCAGTTTAGGGTCAGCTTAGACCCCGGTCACCCTCTAGCCGGAGACAGCGTATAACGGATTCCGTTTTGACCCACTGGACATTCTGTCAGGTAAATCTATGTTATCATATATCTATGCGCATGTTATATAGTATGTTGCCCTTTTGATATAGATTACTGACATCACATATATATATCTGCTATACAGCGTGACATTTTCACCGGCCCAACTAAAGATTCTCCCCAGCTGTCATGGATCCAGTAGCCCAGCTGGCCCGGCAGTTGCAGGGGTTGTCCATGGAATTTGCAGACATTAAGTCCAAGGTTTTGTCCCCCCCGGAGCAAACCAGATCTGAACCTAAGGTTGCTCTCCCGGACAGGTTCACTGGGGGGCGGGACAAATTTTTTACTTTCCGGGAGGCATGTAAATTGTACTTTCGGCTGCGGCCTCGGTCATCTGGGAGTGAAGAGCAGAGGGTGGGAATTGTTATCTCGCTCTTACAAGGGGACCCTCAATCTTGGGCGTTCTCTATTCCTCCAGGCTCCCCAGATCTCCAGTCAGTGGATCGATTTTTTACTGCCCTGGGTCTGGTATATGATGATCCGGATCGAGTCTCCCTTGCTGAAACAAGGTTACGTAAAATACGGCAAGGAAATCGTCCAGCGGAGGAATATTCTTCTGAGTTCCGTAGATGGGCAACAGATACTCAGTGGAATGACCCAGCTCTTAGGAGCCAGTTTTGTCAAGGGTTGTCTGACAAATTAAAAGATGTGTTGGCTCAGTATGATTCTCCTCCATCACTGGAGGCTGCTATGGCCCTCGCTATTCGCATTGATAGACGACTTCGGGGAAGACGCGAGGTAACTCCGCCCCCGTGATGACTCCACCTACTACTAAAGTCCCTTATACTGAGGTTCCCCTGGTCTGTTCTGAGGAACCCATGCAGTTGGGAGGGACATCATTTTGTAGGAGGGAATCGGCGGTGCGCCGCAAGACTAGAAGGTGTTTCTTTTGCGGGAGAGAGGGACATTTTGTTGGGGGGTGTCCATCCCGGACCTCTTTGAGCCAAGGAGTTAACCTGGGAGTGTGTATTTCGTCCCCAAATCCCTCTCAGTTTCTCGTGCCTGCGGAGGTGGTGATTGGTACTAGAACTGAGAGGATTTCTGTTTTTCTTGATAGTGGGTCCGGGGCTAATCTGGTGGACGCTCGGTTTGCCCAGGTGCATGGTATGCAACTGAGTATATTGGCCAAACCGGTCCCTATACTCTCTATTGATTCTAGACCTCTTGGTCAAGGTAGCTTGGTACAAGCTGTTCATAACATAGATCTTCGAGTAGGGGCAATACATAAAGAGCAATTGTCTTGTTATGTGTTGGAGGGTCTACCTACTCCTATTGTGTTGGGACTTCCTTGGTTGGCTAAACATAACCCAGTGATTGATTGGCAATCCAGAAAGATAAGCCAGTGGGGTGAATTTTGCAAGAATAACTGCATGAGCACGGTCATCGGTGCGGTTGTGCCTAGGACTTTGCCTCCTTTTCTGGAGGACTTTGGGGAGATGTTCTCAGAGGAGGGGTGTAAAGAGTTACCTCCTCATCGCGCATATGACTGCTCAATAAAGTTGCTTCCTGATGCCTTATCTCGTACTTTCCCAGGGACCGGGAGGATGGATGATCCGGTTCCTATTCCTCAGGAGGGAGTTGTAGTGTCAGCTGTATGCTCTGAGCTTGAGGGGGAGGTATTGGGGGCTCAGGGGGACGCCCCTGTGGGACTTCCAGGGAGACTGATAGTTCCAGATCAGTTAAGACTGAAGGTTACGGAGAACCGTTACAAACGGATGGCTGATAGGGGGAGAGTTTCTGGTCGAGATCTGAAGGTGAACGATCTGGTGTGGTTGTCTACCAGGAATATAAAACTTAAAGTTTCCTCCTGGAGGTTGGGTCCCAGATTCATCGGGCCGTACAGGATCAGTTCCATAATTAATCCTGTGGCATTTCGTCTGGACCTCCCTCCTACGTTTAAAAATCATAATGTGTTTCACAAGTCATTACTTAAAAAGTATGTGGCACCAGTCATACCGTCACCTCTACCTCCTTCAGTGGTGGTCAATGATAACGTGGAAATTCATGGGTCGAAAATCATTGACTCACGTCTCAGTCGCCTATCCCTTCAGTACTTAGTTCATTGGAGGGGGTATGGTCCTGAGGAGGGGACGTGGGTCCCTGCGTCTGATGTTAACGCAGATCGATTGGTTCGGACCTTTCACACAACTCACCCGGGCAGACCTGGCCCTGAGGGTCCGGAGGCCCCTCGTAGAAGGGGGGGTACTGTCATGGGTGCATCGCCACAAAGATCGTCGCGATTGCACATTCTGACTTCTCACAGCTGAGTTGCTGGTTCTTTGTTTTTTGGTAATGAGAGAGTTAATTTTACCTAGCTCTTTGCTAAGGCTAGGTGCAGCCTCGCCCGGCTGCTTTTGATTATGTTCTAATTAGTTTCCTTTATATTCCTGCCAGTCTGGGTGTTAGACGCCGGTGAAAGCATTCATGTAGTCTAGCAGACTGGATCGGTTCTGAGAATACTTAAGCTAAGAGCTCCTTAGTTGTTTTTACTCTTACAGCTTATAGTTTTTCTCTGAGACCTTAGGTGTTCCTACTGTGTGTGAGTGTTGTATGTAAGACTTTATTTACTTTATTTCTTGTCTTTCTTGTATGTCTTTCTGTTCATTAACCGTTACCTGTTCATTCCCTTTGGTGGTATTCAGGGTCCTTCTTAGGACTAGAATACAGTTGGCAGGGATTGATAGGAGACAGGGTTTACGCTGGTGGCCTGGACCTCTGTACCTTTAACAGTACCTCCAGGTTGAGGGATTAGTTAGGACCCCAGTTTAGGGTCAGCTTAGACCCCGGTCACCCTCTAGCCGGAGACAGCGTATAACGGATTCCGTTTTGACCCACTGGACATTCTGTCAGGTAAATCTATGTTATCATATATCTATGCGCATGTTATATAGTATGTTGCCCTTTTGATATAGATTACTGACATCACATATATATATCTGCTATACAGCGTGACACATATATATACAGTACAGACCAAAAGTTTGGACACACGTTCTCATTCAACGATTTTTCTGTATTTTCACGACTATGAAAATTGTAGAATCACACTGAAGGCATCAAAACTATGAATTAACACATGTGGAATTATACATTACACTTTACAAAAAAGTTTGAAACAACTGAAAATATGTCTTATATTCTAGGTTCTTCAAAGTAGCCACCTTTTGCTTTGATTACTGCTTTGCACGCAGAAAAGATGAACGGATGGACTCTACATGTCTGGTTCCCACCGTGAAGCATGGAGGAGGTGGTGTGATGGTGTGGGGGTGCTTTGCTGGTGACACTGTTGGGGATTTATTCAAAATTGAAGGCATACTGAACCAGCATGGCTACCACAACATCTTGCAGCAGCATGCTATTCCATCCGGTTTGCGTTTAGTTGGACCATCATTTATTTTTCAACAGAACAATGACCCCAAACACACCTCCAGGCTGTGTAAGGGCTATTTGACCAAGAAGGAGAGTGATGGGGTGCTACGCCAGATGACCTGGCCTCCACAGTCACAAGACCTGAACCCAATCGAAATGGTTTGGGGTGAGCTGGACCGCTCACCACTTCAATTTTGAATAAATCCCCAACAGTGTCACCAGCAAAGCACCCCCACACCATCACACCACCTCCTCCATGATTCACGGTGGGAACCAGGCATGTAGAGTCCATCCGTTCACCTTTTCTGCATGCAAAGCAGTAATCAAAGCAAAAGGTGGCTACTTTGAAGAACCTAGAATATAAGACATATTTTCAGTTGTTTCACACTTTTTTGTAAAGTGTAATGTATAATTCCACATGTGTTAATTCATAGTTTTGATGCCTTCAGTGTGATTCTACAATTTTCTTTGTCATGAAAATACAGAAAAATCTTTGAATGAGAAGGTGTGTCCAAACTTTTGGTCTGTACTGTATATGTATTCTATGTGTATATATCTATTATTTATTTTGTAATTTAAAAACTATCATTTGGATCCATTATATGTCGGTTTTGCTAGCCACCGACAAAATCTCGCCAGACGGATGTCAAACGGATGTCAAACGTACGCTCAGATGCGACAAAATCGCATCCTCGCATTCAAATCAGATGACAGACGGATCAATGTTCAGGAAATATTTGTGCGATGATCGGCCGTCTAAAACGGTCCGATTTTTAGATGGTGTGTGTGACTCCAGCCTAAGACATTTAGAAGCAGAGACCGAGCCACTGGTTCTATGACAAAATTAATGTAATGCTGAGCTGTTAGTGGATCTGGAATGAAGACTACAATATGTTATGCCATGCCATAAATCAGAGCGTTATGGCTGTTATGATGTTCCCTTGTGAAGGTCCACATGGTCTTTTCAGATTCCAAGAATAGTGTGCAGTGATCCATTCTGTAATGCAAGTGAAATTAGACCTCACTAGAGATGAGCGGATCTCTCCGCGAAGGATTAAGTTCAAGTTGAATTTCTTGAAATTCCACTTGAATTTGAACACTGTGATTCAATTTGCCAGAATCATCAGCAAAAATGTATGCCCATCGTCATTTCACGCATTGCTGAAGACTCAGCAGTGAGAGTACCAGCAGCATCTTGTGTGGCCACACAGGGTTCCCCATAATGCCCTGCAGCCAGGGGCGGAACTATCGTGGAAGCAGGGGAAGCAGCTGCCACAGGGCCCGGGCTAGCAGGGGGCCCGTCCCTGCTGCAGCTGTCTCCCCCGCTGCTGCGTTCCGCCGCCCCTGGCCTGAGAGTCGGCGGTTCCCTGTGCTGGCTGTCATGCTGACAGCCGGCGCAGAGAAGCTGCTGCGTGCCGTCTCCCAGGAATCAATTGCACTGGCGTCTATACAGGCGCCAGTACAATTGAAGCTCTGACCGCCGGGTCAGAGCGACGTCTGCAGCGTGATCATGTCATGTGATCACGCTGCTGACGTCACTCGTCGGCGGCGCCCAGAAGGGTGAAGACTGGTGGTGAGTGTGCTCCACTGTGGAGCTGAAGATACCACCGAAGATTAACGGGGGCACATACTGTGTGAGTGTGTGTGTATGTGGGGGGGGTTTAGAGTGGGGATGGGGGTTCTTTTATGTGTGGGGGGATTTGGAGTGGGGATGGGGGGGATACATTATGTGTGGGGGGGATTTAGAGTGGGAATGTGGGTTCTTTTATGTGTGGGGGGATTTGGAGTGGGGATGGGGGGATACATTATGTGTGGGGGGGATTTGGAGTGGGGATGGGGGTTCTTTTATGTGTGGGGGGTTTGGAGTGGTGATGGGGGATACATTATGTGTGGGGGGGATTTGGAGTGACGATGGGGGGTTATTGTATGTGTGGGGGGATTTGGAGTGGCGATGGGGGATTATTGTATGTGTGGGGGGATTTGGAGTGGGGATGGGGGGTTATTTTATGTGTGGGGGGATTTGGAGTGGGGATGGGGGGTTATTTTATGTGTGGGGGATTTGGAGTGGCGATGGGGGTTATTTTGTGTGGGGGGATTTGGAGTGGCGATGGGGGGTTATTTTATGTGTGGGGGGATTTGGAGTGGGGATGGGGGGATTTAATGTGTGTGGGGGATTTGGAGTGGGGATGGGGGATTTAATGTGTGTGGGGGGATTTAGAGTGGCGATGGGGGGTTATTGTATGTGTGGGGGGATTTGGAGTGGGGATGGGGGGTTATTTTATGTGTGGGGGGATTTGGAGTGGCGATGGGGGCATTTAATATGTGTGGGGGGATTTGAGGGTACTGAAGAGTATGTATGTGGAAACAGTATGGGGGATGGCTGCAGACAGTATGGGGAGCGAACGGGTGAATGTATGTGGACACAGTATGGGGAGTGAGGGTGATGGGATGTGTGCAGACACAGTATGGGGAGTCAGGGGTATGTGTGAGCAGACAGTATAGAGAGTGAGGGGGTAAATATATGAGGACAGTATGCTGAACAGGGGGGATGTGAGAGGAGACAGTGTGAGGAGGGAGGGGAATAGTGTGAGGTGACAGTATATTGCAGATATTTTTATTTAGGGGCATTATAATGACTCTTCTGTCTTTAAGGGCATCGTGCGGAGAGCGGAGAAGATGGAAATCTGCAGAGATGACTGTGGATGAGAAAACTCATCATGGCATCTGGACAAGATGAAGAAAAGAAGAACGACTCCAGAGACGACATCATCTATAAGGTACCTGGATGTAAATATTATTTGTGAAATTGACTAATTCTCATGTCTTTATTTGTTAGAAGCATTAAAGGGGTTCTCCAGGTCTGTGTCACATAGAATGACTGCAGACTCAGCACAAACCTGGACAACCCCTTTAATGCTCCTAACATAAATAAAAACATGAGAATTATTCAATTTCAGAATTCTCACAGTGCGCATTGCACGCTGTTAGGATTCTCTCATGCCGGTAATTTACATACATGCGGTCACGTGCTGACTAGACGTGTGTGCCTCACTCAATGAAAATGAACAGAGCGAGGCCGGGCACGTCTAGTCGGAATGTGGCCAGAAGTATATAAATCACATGCTTGTGCTGACATGACCGTGTACTCTTGCCACCGGTAATGGAGAATCCTAAAAGTGTGCAGAGCATTCGTTGTGAGAATTCAGAAGCTGCAATGTCAGGATTCAGCTCTGCAGGTCCCAGTAGTCATTACATGGACACTTCACTCATGCCATTTTCATACTTATGATCCTATGACAACGAGCTTCTCTTCCTGCTTCTCTCAGTTTTTCACTGAACATTGAGAGCATAGGGAGAGCAGCTCGTCGGTACATGACTAAGTGTGCAAATCGCATGTGTGCGGGGCGGGGGCCAGGACACAGCGGGCCACATTAGAGGCCCCAGGATGCAGCAGGCCCCTAATGGGGCCCTAGGAAACAGCAGGCCCCATTAGGGGCCTAGGTCCAAAGGAAGCAGCAGGCTCTCTTTAGGGGCTCTTAGTCACTAGAAATGAGGCCATAGGGGGCCTTGGGACATGAACTAGTGTCGCAAAACATTGCGGCCTCGGGCGGCCCAGGAACTCAGCCCCAATAAGCAGGCCCTCGCCTAGGAGACAGCAGGCCCTAATGGGGCCCAGAAACAGCAGGCCCCAGTTAGAGGCGCCAAAGGTCCAAAGGGAAAATTGCAAATGGCGAGGATTATTCTCATTCGGTGCGATTAGGATTTAAAAAAATAGTCATTTTATGTTTTGGCGCCGCAGGACTGGGGGGGGCCCCATGGAATTCAGGGCCCTAGCGTTCCTAGTGCCCCTGCAGCAATCAGTTACAGGTCTAGCTCACCAATAAGGGTCTCATAGCCACCAGGAATGCTAGTTAGTTGCGGTGCGGAAGGAGCTCTTACAGTGCATAGATAGAGGAGCCTAAAATGGTGTACATGCGTCTACAATTGCAAATGGATGGAGTCTCAGTCATTGAATTGCTAATTTTAAAAATTATATATTTTTTTAATATGGGAAGGAGGCCCTTGTGAAGTTTGACTCTGGTGACTGTGTAGCTGTTAGCTCTGACAATCAGTTTACAGAGCCCGTAGGCGTTATCATAGGGATTTGTGTTTTTGGTGGGGTGGGCAGACACACTTGGATGGGCCTAACAGATGAACCTTACATGCAAATGAAGTCCAGTCTGTTGAACAACAAAATAATACTATCTATATAAGGAACTCGACCAATTATTGATATACATTAACAGCGGCATCTTGGCTTCAGTGGTAAACTCAAATACCTGTGCCTAACAAATGTAATAATAATAATAGCATTACAGCACAGGTATAGATAATGACTTACCGCTGATGTTCTTTCTGATGGAATCGTTCACTCTTCATGTCTTTTACATGTGGCCCAGACCGACATGACGACTCCTCCAGCCAGGACTCGACTGCAGAGAATACAACAAGGACAAGTTTCACTTCTCACATTTTCAGCACTTTCACCATCTATCCCCAACCTGCACAAACTCCTCATCCTGCTGATACCCCAATACTGAGCCGCTGCTGAGGTCTGTGTCCCTATTACTGCACCTATTGTGTTGTTCTGTGTGACCTCTAAATTCTTAAGCACCCTCTATAATATAGTAATGCCAGGTGCAAGTGCCTAGAAAACAGTGCCCACATTGTGTCCCCTAGAATGTAATAATGCCCTGTGTGCCCCGTATGACAGTCACAGTAACTTGAGTTCCCCTATAACAATAAGTGTCCACTTTACATTTAATAATGTCCCAAGTCTCCCCCCTGTACAGCTCCCCTATACACAGAATAATGCCACCTCACTGAATATATACTGACCCTTAATATCCCCAAACTATTTAACCCCTCTCTGACATTAGACGTACTATCCCGTCCATAAAACCCGTGCCATTCTGACCATGGACGGGATAGTACGTCATAGGCGATTAGCTGCGCTCCCGGAGGGAGCGCAGCTAATCGCCGCCGGGTGTCAGCTGATTATCACAGCTGACACCCGTGACTGTGTGTCAGGAGCGGTCACGGACCGCTCCCGGCACATTAACCCCTTGCACACCGCGATCAAACATGATCGCGGTGTGCTGGGGGCACAGGGGAGGATCGCGCAGGGTGGGGGCTCCCTGCGCGCCCCCCTGAGACCCTCAGAGCAGCGCGATGTGATCGCGCTGCTCTGAGGGCTTCCTCCCTCCCAGGACCCGGATCCAAGATGGCGCTGGGGTCCTGGAGGGAGGCGGCTTCCTCAGTGCCTGCCGAGAGCAGGCATGAGGAAGCGTCCTGCACTGCCTGTCACATCGCCGGTGTGACAGAGTGCTGTGCACACTGTCACACCAGCGATCTGATGAAATACAGTGATGTCCCACCCTGGGACAAAGTAAAAAAGTAAAAAAAAGTAAAAATAAACGTGTAAAAAAAAATCCAAAAAAAAAAAAAAAAAAAAAATATTCCCAATAAATTCATTACTTATTGTAAATAAAAAAAATAAAACAATAAAAGTACACATATATGGTATCGCCGCGTCCGTAACGACCCCCCCTATAAAACTGTCCCACTAGTTAACCCCTTTTGTGAACCCCTTAAAAAATAAAAAATAAAAACGAAGCAAAAAATCAGTGCTTTATCATCATACCGCTGAACAAAAAGTGGAATAACACGCGATCAAAAAGACGGATATAAATAAACATGGTACCGCTGAAAACGTCATCTTGTCCCGCAAAAAACGAGCTGTCACACAGCATCATCAGCAAAAAAATAAAAAAGTTATAGCTCGCAGAATAAAGCGATGCAAAAATAATTATTTTTTATATAAAATTGTTTTTATTCTATAAAAGCGCCAAAACATAAAAAAATTATATAAATGAGGTATCGCCATAATCGTACTGACCCGAAGAATAAAACTGCTTTATCGATTTTACCACACGCGGAACAATAAAAACGCCTCACCCAAAAGAAATTCATGAATTGCTGATTTTTGTTCATTCTAACCTCCCAAAAATCGAAATAAAAAGCGATCAAAAAATGTCACGTGCTCAAAAATGGTACCAATAAAAGCGTCACCTCGTCCCGCAAAAATTAAGACCTCACATGACTCTGTGGGCCAAAATATGCAAAAATTATAGCTCTCAAAATGTGGCGATGCAAAAAACTACTTTTTGCAATAAAAAGCGTCTTTTAGCGTGACAGCTGCCAATCATAAAAACCGCTATAAATAGTAAATCAAACCCCCTTTATCACCCCCTTAGTTAGGGAAAAATAATAAAATAAAAAAAATGTATTTATTTCCATTTTCCCATTAGGGTTAGGGTTAGGGTTTCGGCTAAAGTTAGGGTTAGGGTTGGCGCTAAAGTTAGGATTAGGGTTAGAGTTAGGATTAGGGTTAGGGTTGGGATTAGGGTTGGGACTAGAGTTAGGGGTGTGTTGGGGTTAGGGTTGGAGTTAGAATTGGGGGGTTTCCGCTGTTTAGGCACATCAGGGGCTCTCCAAATGTGACATGGCGTCTGATCTCCATTCCAGCCAATTCTGTGTTGAAAAAGTCAAACGGTGTTCCTTCACTTCTGAGCTCTGCCATGCGTCCAAACAGTAGTTTATCCCCAATATGGGGTATCAGCGTACTCTGGACCCCAAGAGTTATTGTGAAATTTGTCCTATTTCTTCTGTTACCCTTGGGAAAATAAAAAACTGGGGGCGAAAATATTATTTTTGTAAAAAAAATAAGATTTTTTTGTTTTTACGGCTGTACATTATAAACTTCTGTGAAGCACTTGGGGCTTCATAGCGCTCACCACACATCTAAATAAGTTCCTTGTGGGGTCTATTTTCCAAAATGGGGTCACTTGTTGGGGATTTCCACTGTTTAGGCGCATCAGGGGCTCTCCAAATGCGACATGACGCCCCCAGACCATTCCATCAAAGTCTGCAATCCAAAACGTCACTACTTCCCTTTCCGAGCCCTGACATGCGCCCATACAGTAGTTTTCTCCCACATATTGGGTATCAGCGTACTCAGGACAAATTGGACAACAACTTTTGGGGTCCAATTTCTCCTGTTGCCCTTGTGAAAATAAAATATTGGGGGCGAAAAAATCATTTTTGTAAAAAAAAAAAGGATTTTTTATTTTTACGGCTGTGCGTTATAAACTTCTGTGAAGCACTTCGGGGTTCAAAGTGCTCACCACACATCTAGGTAAGTTCCTTGTGAGGTCTATTTTCCAAAATGGGGTCACTTGTGGGGGGTTTCCACTGTTTAGGCGCATCAGGGGCTCTCCAAATGCGACATGACGCCCCAGACCATTCCATCAAAGTCTGCAATCCAAAACGTCACTACTTCCCTTTCCGAGCCCTGACATGCGCCCATACAGTAGTTTTCTCCCACATATTGGGTATCAGCGTACTCAGGACAAATTGGACAACAACTTTTGGGGTCCAATTTCTCCTGTTACCCTTGTGAAAATAAAATATTGGGGGCGAAAAAATCATTTTTGTAAAAAAAAAAAGGATTTTTTATTTTTACGGCTGTGCGTTATAAACTTCTGTGAAGCACTTCGGGGTTCAAAGTGCTCACCACACATCTAGATAAGTTCCTTGTGGGGTCTATTTTCCAAAATGGGGTCACTTGTGGGGGGTTTCCACTGTTTAGGCGTATCAGGGGCTCTCCAAATGCGACATGACGCCCCCAGACCATTCCATCAAAGTCTGCAATCCAAAACGTCACTACTTCCCTTCCGAGCCCTGACGTGCACCCATACAGTAGTTTTCTCCTACATATTGGGTATCAGCGTACTCAGGACAAATTGGACAACAACTTTTGGGTTCCAATTTCTTCTGTTACCCTTGTGAAAATAAAATATTGGGGGCGAAAAAATCATTTTTGTAAAAAAAAAAAAGGATTTTTTATTTTAAGGCTGTACGTTATAAACTTTAGTGAAACACCTGGGGGTTCAAAGTTCTCACCACACATCTAGATAAGTTCCTTGAGGGGTCTAGTTTCCAAAATGGTGTCATTTGTGGGGGGTTTCCACTGTTTAGGCAGATCAGGAGCTCTCCAAACACGACATGGCGTCCAGCCAATTCTGCGTTGAAAAAGTGAGACGGCGCTCCTTCCCTTCCAAACTCTGCCATGCACCCAAACAGTAGTATACCCCCACATATGGGGTATCAGTGTACTCAGGACAAATTGCACAATAACTTTTGGAGTCTTGTTACCCTTGGAAAAATAAAAATTCGGGTGAAAAGATCATTTTTGTGGAAAAATATGATTTTTAAATTTTACGGCTCTACGTTATAAACTTGTGTGAAGCACTTGAGGGTTCAAATTGCTCACCAAAGATCTAGATAAGTTCCTTAGGGGGTCTAGTTTCCCAAATGGGGTCATTTGTGGGGGGTTTCCACTGTTTAGGCACATCAGGGGCTCTCCAAATGCAACATGGCATCCAATCTCAATTCCAGCCAATTTTGGTTGGAAAAAGTCAAATGGTGCTCCTTCCCTTCCGAGCTCTGCCGTGCGCCCAAACAGTGGTTCCCCCCCACATATGGGACATCAGCGTACTCAGGACAAATTGGACAACAACTTATGTGGTCCAATTTCTCCTGATACCCTTGGGAAAATAAAAAATTAGTGACTAAAAGATAATTTTTGTGGGAAAAAAAATAGGATTTTTTATTTTCATGCCCGGGCATTATAAACTTGTGTGAAGCACTTGGGGGTTCAAAGTGCTCACCAAAGATCTAGATAAGTTCCTTAGGGCGTCTAGTTTCCAAAATGGGGTCACTTGTGGGGGATTTCCACTGTTTAGGCTCATCTGGGGCACTGCAAACGGAACATGACCCCCATCAACGTCTGCATTCCAAAACGTTACTACTTCCTTTCCAAGCCCTGCCGTGCGCCCAAACAGTTTTCCACCCCCACATATGGGGTATCAGCGTACTCAGGACAAATTGGACAACAACTTTTGGGGTCCAATTTCCTTGGGAAAATTCAAAAATTTAGGACTAAAAAATCATTTTTGTGGAATTTTTTTTTTTTTTTTTTCACACCCAGGCATTATAAACTTTTGTGAAACACTTGGGGGTTCAAAGTGCTCACAACAGATCTAGATAAGTACCTTAGGGGGTCTAGTTTCCAAAATGGTGTCACTTGTGGGGGGTTTCCACTGTTTAGGCGCATCAGAGGTTCTCCAAGCGCGACATGGCGTCCAATCTCAACTCCAGCCAATTTTAGTTTGAAAAAGTCAAACGGTGCTCCTTCCCTTACGAGCTCTGCCGTGTGCCCAAACAGTGGTTTTCCCCCACATATGGGGTATTGGCGTACTCAGGAGAAATTGCATAACAACCTTATCTGTCCATTTTCTCCTTTTACCCTTGTGAAAATAAAAAAAAAGTTTGTAAAAGATCATTTTTGTGGCTAAAAAGTTAAATATTCATTTTTTTCCTTCCACGTTGCTTTAGTTCCTGTGAAGCACCTGAAGGGTTAATAAACTTCTTGAATGTGGTTTTGAGTACCTTGAGGGGTGCAGTTTTTAGAATGGTGTCACTTTGGGGTATTTTCTGTCATGTAGACCCCTCAAAGTGACTTCAAATGTGAGGTGGTCCCTAAAAAAAATGGCTTTGTAAATTTTGTTGTAAAAATGAGAAATCGCTGGTCAACTTTTAACCCTTATAACTTCCTAACAAAAAAAAATTTTGATTCCAAAATTGTGCTGATGTAAAGTAGACATGTGGGAAATGTTATTTCTTAACTATTTTGTGTTACATATTTCTCTGTTTTAAGGGAATAAAAATTCAAAGTTTGAAAATTGCTAAATTTTCAAAATTTTCGCCATATTTGCGTATTTTTCAAAAATAAACGCAAGTTATATGGAAGAAATTTTACCACTAACATGAAGTACAATATGTCACGAGAAAACAATCTCAGAATCGCGAAGATCCGTTGAAGCGTTCCGGAGTTATAACCTCATAAAGAGACAGTGGTCAGAATTGTAAAAATTGTCCCGGTCATTAACGTGCAAACCACCCTTGGGGGTGAAGGGGTTAATGGCTCCAACATTGTATGATGGCCCCTAGATAGCATCCATATAGCATAATACACCAGATAGTCCTCAATATAGTATAATGCACTTCCCATAGGCAACCTCTATATTATAAACCCCCATAGGCAGCCTCTATATTGTAATGCGCCCCCATAGGCAGCCTCTATATTGTAATGCGCCCCCATAGACAGCCTCTATATTATAATGCACCCCCATAGGCAGCCTCTATATTATAATGCACCCCCATAGGCAGCCTCTGTACTGTAATGCATCTCCATAGGCAGCCTCTATATTGTAATGCACCCCATAGGCAGCCTCTATATTATAATGCACTCCCATAGGCAGCCTCTATATTATAATGCACCCCCATAGGCAGCCTCTATATTGTAATGCGTCCCATAGACAGCCTCTATATTATAATGCACCCCCATAGGCAGCCACTATATTGTAATGCACCCCCATAGGCAGCCTCTATATTATAATGCACTCCCATAGGCAGCCTCTGTATTGTAATGCACCCCCATAGGCAGCCTCTATATTGTAATGCACCCCCATAGGCAGCCTCTATATTATAATACACCCCATAGACAGCCTCTGTATTGTAATGAGCCCACATAGGCAGCCTCTATATTGTAATGCACCCCCATAGGCAGCCTCTATATTATAATGCACCCCCATAGGCAGCCTCTATATTGTAATGCACCCCCATAGGCAGCCTCTATATTATAATGCACTCCCATAGGCAGCCTCTGTATTGTAATGCACCCCCATAGGCAGCCTCTATATTATAATGCACCCCCATAGGCAGCCTCTATATTGTAATGCACCCCCATAGGCAGCCTCTATATTATAATACACCCCCATAGACAGCCTCTGTATTGTAATGCGCCCACATAGGCAGCCTCTATATTGTAATGCACCCCATAGACAGCCTCTGTATTGTAATGCACCCCCATAGGCAGCCTCTATATTGTAATGCACCCCCATAGGCAGCCTCTATATTATAATGCACCCCCATAGGCAGCCTCTATTTGTAATAAACTGCCATGGGCAGCCTCTATATTATAATGCACTCCCTATAGACAGCCTCTGTATTGTAATGCAGCCTCATAGGCAGCCTCTGTATTGTAATGTGCCCTCATAGGCAGCCTCTGTATTGTAATGCACCCCCATAGGCAGCCACTATATAGTAATGCACCCCCATAGGCAGCCTCTGTATTGTAATGCACCCCCATAGGCAGCCTCTATATTATAAAAAACCCCCATAGGCAGCCTCTAAATTATAATGCAGTCCCCATTGACAGCCTCTGCATTGTAATGCGCCCCCATAGACAGCCTCCGTATTGTAATGCAGCCCCATAGGCAGCCTTTGTATTGTAATGCACCCCCATAGGCAGCCTCTATATTATAATGCACCTCCATTATAAAAATAATAAATCCAGTACTCACCTCTCTTCCTCCCAGCTCCTGCGCTACTCACTGCTCTCCCTCTCAGCGTCTGACAGCGGGCGCCAGGCTGTGACATCATCATGCCCGCTGTCAGACTCTGAGAGAGGGATGATGGGAGAAGGAGCGAACGATGCCAGGCAGCACAGGGCCCCCCACCGCCTGCTCAGGGGCCCCATAGCGGCCGGGCGGCAGAGCAGGGAGATCGATTCTCCCGCTCTGCCGCAGAATGTAACTGTTGGTGCACTGTGCACGCTGATACAGTTACAGTAGCGTAGCTCCAGGTGGTCCCCCTCAGAGCGCGGGGCCCGGGGCCACCGCCCCCTCTGCTCCCCCAGTAGCTATGATACTGATTAAGAGTCAAGACACCTCTTACATCTTCCCATTGTGTTTCATAGTGCTAGATAGTACTGCTGTTGCTGGGTCTGTCAATGTTAGCCGTAAACTGACACATCTCTCCTTGCTGACTATTAAGACTAATAATTGTGCTGTTCCTACCACAGCCATGCCAGCCACATATCTCATGACCACTGTGGCAAGACGACTCGCTCGGTTCTCCTGGAGGCAGACTCAGGACACACGTTCTCAGGTTTTTCTTTCTGCTGGTTTATTATCAGCCATAAACTTATGCAGGTTTTGCAGGAAAAGTAAACATGACCCCTCTGGGTTAAACGGGAAAACATAAAAAAAAAACAATAACTCAGTCCATAGATGAGTGGGTTCCGCCGCTCTCGGTAGCTTAAACTGCACTGCTAAAGTCCTTGTGGAAAGCTTGGCAGCTTCCACTATACTGTCTGGAGACTTTCCTCTCCAGACCACACCAGAGAAAAAAAACAGGACTGAGCTTTTATACTTTGCTCAGCCACACCCTTTAACAGAGTAAACCTACCAGCATATAACATGCGGTGGGTTTTTATTTAGCAAAGACAGAGATGCTCCCTGAACAAAGAGACTTTCTGTTAAACTCAAATTCATTCTTGAATCATGTGTAATGAAGGCTTACTTCTTACATTGCTGCCATGGGACTCTCCGCCAAGTTTCAAATTAATCATGGCGATTCATATGCCTCATCGCTCACTCTCTAAGCCTGTTTAATGCTTATAATAGCTTTACAAGGCTGATTCTGAATGAACTTTTATCAATGGAGGGTGACAAGGAGGAAAGGGCACATTTTTAAAGGAGCTCAATAATAAGCCCACCTGGGGGATCCCTTTCATCACAATTTATTATGAAAAAATGGTTGTTTCTTGATCTAGAGATACGCCATAGTGGGAAAAAAATTCATTAAACAAATAAACACTTCAAAAAGTGGAATTCAAAATTGGTTTTTAGATTTCAACAGTGCACATTACAAAAAGTGGAAGGTAAATATACCCCACAGCCAATTTTTTCGTATAAGAAAGAATTGTACGAGAGAATCTGATTATGTAGCTCAGTCTAAAATTCTAAAAAGAAAATTCAAGGAAAAAAGTTACCCAAAAAATTTGATAAATGGTGCATATAGGGCTAACAAAATAAAAACACAGGAGGAATGTTTAAAAGGAAAAAATAGGAAGGGGGATAATTTGACTATTGGTAAAGAAAAAAGTGATGATCGCTGGAAATTGAATTTTGTGACAACATTCAATAGGGGAAATAAAGTCATAAGAACTGTGCTTTCAAAATATTGGTATATCTTGAAGCGTGACCCTGTTTTGGGAAAACATCTCCCTGATAAACCAGGGATTACATATAGAAGGGGGAAAACTTTGAAAAACTTGATGGCCCCCAGTAAATTAAAAAAACAGTTGGATTCAAAAGGAAAAAACAATAAAAAAGGTACGGATCAAATTTCAAGTGGTGTTTTTCAAGGAACCGGAGTTTTCAAATGCACCTCCAAAAAATGTTGTACCTGTGGGATCCTAGATCATGGGGCTAAAACTATCAAATGTAACAATACTGGTGAGGTCTTTGAGATTTCACAAAGACTCAGCTGTAGCAGTGATTATGTTGTATATGTCATCACATGCAGTTGCGGTTTGCAATATGTGGGACGCACTGTGCAGACACTGCGGTCCCGCATTAATGGTCACAGAAATAGAGCAAAAAATGGGTTTTTAAAACATAGTCTCTCAAGGCATCTGCTAATTAAACATAACAAAATTTTCAACATAAAAGTAACTCCAGTGGAACAGATACCCTCTGGTGTTGCAAATAGGAATACTCTTTTAAACCGGAAAGAAACGTTTTGGATATATCATCTGGGAACATTATATCCAAATGGATTGAATGATATCATAGAGAGAGTTTGAATGCTTTTTTTTTTTTTTTCTTCTTGCATCTATGCTGTCAAAGTTGGTGGGTGTGCTCCTGAACTTGTCCACTCCCTAAATCAAGTGTCTGAGACTGGGATAAAAGGTTTGCCACTATATATAAGTGTTACTGAATTTTATATTATTAGGATTTGTACTGTGTTTTTATGATACTGATGAAGGATATATACTGTATCCGAAACGCGTTGTATCTCCTCCATTTTAACTTATTAAATAAAAAAATATGAAATATCATCTTTGGATGTGAGTCCTGGGAAGCGCTGCCATTCATGGGCTGGATGTGCCTTTCTTGATTTAGCATATAACATGCTGGCAGATAAATAAAGTAGGTCTTAGTTCACACAGAGAGCATCCTGTGTGACACATACCTCCCTCACATATAAAACCAGTGACACTGTCACATATTCCCCCCTCTGCCAAAGCCGGGGGTTTGGGCACCTTCTGACACCAGACAGGGAATCCTAGAGAGGGCATCTGCATTCCCATGTAACTTCCCTGGCCTATGCTCCACGTGAAAGTTAAAATCTTGCAGCTCTAGGAACCATCTAGTTACCCTAGCATTTTTTCCCTCTTTTCCCTAACCATCTCAACGGGGCATGGTCTGATACTAATTTAAACTTCCGGCCTAGTAGGTAATATTTCAGTGTATCCATGGCCCATTTTATGGCTAAACACTCTTTCTCTACTATGGCGTAGTTCTTCTCGCAGGAGGACAGCTTTCGGCTTAGATAGAGAATGGGATGTTCTTCCCCATTTATTTCTTGGGAGAGTACGGCCCCAAGACCAACCTCTGATGCGTCAGTCTGGACCACAAATTCTTTCTTAAAGTCTGGCGCGACCAGGACAGGCTGCTTGCACAGTGTTAGCTTCAGCTTTTGAAACGCGGTCTCCGTTTCTTCCGTCCATTTCACCATGGTTGATTTGGTGCCTTTTAGAAGATCTGTTAGTGGGGCGGCAATCGTGGCGAAATTCGGGATAAACCGCCGGTAGTATCCCACCATTCCCAGGAATGCTTTCACCTGCTTCTTTGAGAGCGGTTGTGGCCAGGTTTGAATTGCCTCCACTTTCTTGATCTGCGGCTTTATTTCGCCTCTCCCAACAACATAGCCCAGGTACTTGGCCTCCTCTTTTCCGATGGCACACTTTCTCGGATTTATGGTAAATCCTGCTTTCCTTAGCGCGTCCAAAACGGCCTGTAGTTTAGGTAGGTGACTAGCCCAGTCTGAGCTAAAGACCACAATGTCGTCGAGGTAGGCTGCGGCATACTTCTTATGTGGAGCTAGGATCCGATCCATAGCCCTCTGGAAAGTGGCTGGGGCCCCCTGTAGTCCGAACGGCATCCGCGTGTATTGAAAACAGCCATCCGGTGTTGAGAAAGCCGTCTTCTCTTTAGCCATCTGGGACATGGGGATCTGCCAGTAGCCCTTCGTCAGGTCAAGAGTGGTGATGTACCTCGCCGGTCCAAGTCTCTCGATGAGTTCGTCGACGGGGGCATCGGGTACGTGTCACACTTGGATACCTCATTTAGCCGACGGTAGTCATTACAAAACCTCCACTCTCCATTGGGTTTCGGCACGAGGACGATTGGGCTCGACCACCCACTCTTTGACTCCTCTATTACCCCGAGGTCTAACATCCTCTTCACCTCAGCCGAGATCACCTCCCGGCGTGCTTCCGGAATCCGATACGGCTTCAAATTCACTCGTACATGCGGTTCTGTCAGCACGTCATGCTCTACCACTTGTGTATGCCCTGGCAACTCTAAGAACAGGTCCCGATTCCGCTGTAGTAATTCTCGACACTGTTGCTTCTGGGCCGGTGATAGAGTCTCTGCAATAGTGACCTCCTCCACCTTGCCTTCTGGTGCGGCTCCAGGCAAGGAGTTTCCACAGGTTCACGGTCCCCCACGGCTTGAGCAAGTTTATATGATATATTTGATGTGCCTTCCTTCGGCCAGGCTGGTGGACTTTATAATTAACCTCGCTGACTTTCTCCACCACCTCGTATGGACCTTGCCATTTGGCGAGGAACTTGCTCTCGACGGTAGGGATCAGCACCAAAACACGGTCTCCGGGCTGGAACTGTCTTAGTTCGCCGACCGGTTATAGACTCTCGCCTGGGCTTCCTGCGCCTGGAGGAGATGTTCCTTTACGATGGGCATCACCTTTGACATTCTCTCCTGTAACTGGGCGACATGTTCGATGATACTCCGGTGTGGCGTGACTTCAGCCTCCCAAGTTTCCTTGGCGATGTCTAGGAGACCTCTTGGATGCCGCCCATATAGGAGCTCAAATGGAGAGAAGCCCGTGGAGGCTTGAGGAACTTCTCTGACCGAGAAAAGCAGAAATGGGAGCAGGTAGTCCCAGTCTCTCCCATCCTTTTCAACGACCTTCTTGAGCATCGCCTTTAAGGTCTTGTTGAAGCGTTCCACTAGGCCGTCCGTTTGTGGATGATAAACCGAGGTCCGCAGCTGAGTTATCTGAAGGACTCTGCAAAGCTCCTTCATCACCTTGCTCATGAAGGGGGTTCCTTGGTCTGTTAGAATCTCTTTTGGTAGACCTGTCCGAGCAAAAATATGGACCAACTCTCGGGCTATACTTTTACTGGACATGTTCCTTAGGGGAACCGCTTCTGGATACCGAGTCGCATAGTCCATGACGACCAGGATGTATTGGTGGCCCCGAGCTGATTTGACTATGGGGCCCACGAGGTCCATGGCAATCCTCTCAAAGGGAACCTCTATCACAGGTAGTGGAACTAAGGGGCTACGGAAGTGGGAGGAGGGAGCGGTTATTTGGCAGGTGGGGCAGGACCTACAAAAGTTTTGAATTTCTCGATAACACCCTGGCCAATAAAACCTCCTCAGTATCCTCTCCTGAGTTTTCTGACCCCTAGGTGTCCCCCCAGAACATGTGAATGGGCCATGTCTAGCACCCGCCATCTGTATGGCCCCGGCACTAACAGCTGTTCCACTATCTCACCGCCCCTCAGTTTGGCCACCCGATATAGCAACTCCCCCTGTACTGCAAAGTGGGGGAATCTGGTGTCGGCCCCCGGCTCTTGGGCAACCCCATTACATACAGTAACCTGGTCGAACGCCCCTTTTAAGGTCAGGTCTCGAACTTGAGCAGTCCCAAAGTTCTCTCTGGACATATCTAACGCAGGTAGGTCGGCCTCCTCGGTCACCGTCTCACCCTCATCAACGACAAGGACGCACAGTGGGAACTCCTCTCTCTGAGATTCTGTCGGGGGTTCTTCTTCAAGGATCTCGCTTTTCCCCATGCTACTTAGTCCAGTTCCCTTCCCCCACAAGTCCCAGAATAAGGAAAAATCACGGCCCAATATGACAGGATGTATCAGGTCCTTTACCACCCCGACTTCATGGGACTGGGCACCACAGTCTGTCCCCACTGTTACTGTGGCCACAGGATAGTCCTTGGCGTCACCATGGATGCACCGAACACCCAGGGTTTTGGAAGGGATCAACTGGTGGGGAAGGGATGCTCTGAATCAAGGTCACCAGACTCCCAGAGTCCAACAGCCCAAGCACTTTTATTACATTAATGGATACTGCACACGCCTGCGGTCCCTTGCCGGGTCGACAGTCCACGCTACAGGCTGGATAGCATAATAGGAGACCCGTCTGCTAGGCTGCAGTCCATGGGCTCAGGGGACATTTGACACTTGGCGGCTACATGTCCAGGGTTGTGACATCGCCAGCAAACTATATCTTTCCCAACTGTTATAAAGGCCCCTTCAATAGGAGTGGGACCCCCCAGTGGTGGCTCTAGATCCCTTCCGTGGTGAACCCACCCCCTTTTGGGTATCCCAGTAGGGAGAAATGACTGCATCCGGTTTCCCAAGAGATCTCTCAACTACCTGGTACCTCTCTACCAGGCCGATAAAGTCATCTGTGTTCTGGGGATCACCCTGGGCAACCCAGGTCTGTACTGACTTGGGAAGGGAATGCATGAATCTATCAATCACCACCCGCTCAACCATCTGGGCCGGAGTGGAGGACTCCGGTTGAAGCCACTTCTGAACAAGATGCAATAGGTCAAACATCTGCGAACGAGGGGGTTTGTTGCTAGCATACGCCCAGTGATGAACTCGCTGGGCTCTTACTGCCATATTTACTCCCAGACGTGCTAAGATCTCTGTCTTTAGTTTGGGATACTCCTTAGCATCTTGCAGCGCCAAGTCAAAATACGCTTTTTGGGGTTCACCCGATAAATATGGCGCCAGAACCTCTGCCCACTGTGCTGGTGGAAGTCTCTCCCGATCAGCCACCCTCTCAAAAACAGTCAGAAATGCTTCTACATCATCCCAGGGGTCATCTTCTGCATGGCCCGCCTTACCGCCTTCCTGACGTGAGAATCATCAGTCGGCCCTGGGGTTGGGGTGGCCGCCCGGCTCTGGATGGCTTCTGCCAAAAGCTGTATCTGCTGTTGCGCCTCCTGCTGGTGCTGCTGCTGCGACTTTTGCTGCAACTGGATCTGTTGAAGCAACAGTTTGGTCGTCTCCTGGTGCTGCTGCTGCATGCTCTGCTGGGCCTGCTGTATGCTCTGCTGGCTCTGTAGGTGTTGCTGCTGTATGCTCTGCTGGGCCTGGACCAGGTGCTTAACGAGCTCCTCCATGCTGCCGGACTTCTCTAGCTGGCCGATAGCCTTCACCCAGGACATCCACCGGTCTTTGTGGCAGGTACACGTGTTCCTGGAATCCTGCACGCACTCTCACACCAACTGTGGCAAGACGACTCGCTCGGTTCTCCTGGAGGCAGACTCAGGACACACGTTCTCAGGTTTTTCTTTCTGCTGGTTTATTATCAGCCATAAACTTATGCAGGTTTTGCAGGAAAAGTAAACATGACCCCTCTGGGTTAAACGGGAAAACATAAAAAAAACAAACAATAACTCAGTCCATAGATGAGTGGGTTCCGCCCGCTCTCGGTAGCTTAAACTGCACTGCTAAAGTCCTTGTGGAAAGCTTGGCAGCTTCCACTATACTGTCTGGAGACTTTCCTCTCCAGACCACACCAGAGAAAAAAAACAGGACTGAGCTTTTATACTTTGCTCAGCCACACCCTTTAACAGAGTAAACCTGCCAGCATATAACATGCTGGCAGATAAATAAAGTAGGTCTTAGTTCACACAGGAGAGCATCCTGTGTGACACATACCTCCCCTCACATATAAAACCAGTGACACTGTCACACCACATACTATGTTTCATACTGCTAGACAATACTATTGATGCTGGGAAATATACCTTCTTGAGGACAAACATGAAACAAAAAGACTTGGTGACAACAAGCCATAGCTTCTTCACGTTAAAAACAGTAAGGTACTCTTGTTTTGTCTCACTAAAATTGTGATCATTTTTGAAAGGCTTGATAAAAATCTTTGGTAATTTTCTAATCATTTTGTGATTAACAATCCAGTTACAGATGCCCAAAAAAGGACATTTTCTACTCTTTGTTGAGAAACAACAACGTCTTCACATTCAGTATACCTGTTTTGTCTCCAGAAAAAAAAGGATAATTTTTGGAATTCTTAAAAAAACTTTTGTTTTTTTAATTATCAAACCAGCTGTGGATCTCAAAAAGGTATATTTTTTAATCCTAGTAGAGAAGCAATAACTTCTTCACATTCAAAGTACACATTAAAGGGATTCATTTTGAACTTGAGAAAAGCCTTTGTAATTGCCTAATCATATTGTGATTAGAAGACCCTAAAAGAAGATAATTTTTAACTACCAAGTGACTTTTTTTGTCTCAAGATAAAAGGGGATATTTGTGAACAGCAAGTTGTCACAATTTAAATGATAAAAGGATGCTATGATGCCAGTGTAAAATGGATCTTTCTTTTATGATCAGTTCCTGACATTAACCTGAAAAATGGCATCAAACTGCCATGTGTGAATAAGGCTGAAGTTAACTAGCCATAAACATTGTATCAAAGTTCTCTGAACTCACCACTTTTGGTAACATTAGTTTACAATCTACTATGTTTGGAAGCTTCCTATTTACTGAAAGCAGATGTTGGGGATTAAGAGGATAGGGCATGTTATATAGCTTAACATGCCAATTTTTTGTTGCCACAGTAAAAAATCTACTGGCAATATCTAATTTCCTTTCTTAATTATACTTGAATCAGTCACTAAGGAAGTCAAAAATTAAGTGAGGGCAGAGATGTTGATTCTATTCCTGGGTCACTCACTGAGCTTCATGCTGCAGTTTTGATAAGACACTTTTATCTGCTGCAAATCAATAATCAGCTGTTGTGTTGCACAGGGTTTGATATTTCTATACTTAAAGTAGCCTCCCTTACCCATGAGAGGATAGGCAGAAATCTGTCAATCAACAACAAGGGGCAAGCCTAGACAAGGGACATAATTGAGAAGACTGGCAAAGTTGCAGGAGATAAAACAGTATTTTTGTCGAAACTACAGCAAGAAGCCTAGTAAGTGACATACTGATGGAATTAAAGTCTTCATCCCTATTCTGAAAAAGTCTCAGCCTTAATTGTCATTGAAGTCTTCTTTAATGTGCAAAAGGGTATGCCCAGCAATATACATCACTTCAGTAGTGTAGCTACCAGGGGGGCAGAGGGGGCGGTCGCCCCGGGCCCTGCGCTCTGATGGGCCCACCCGGAGTTACACTACTGTAACTGTATCGGCGTGCACAGCGTGCCGATGCAGTTACATTTTGCTGCAGAGGAGTGAGAATCAATCTGTGTGCTCTGTCACTCGGCTGCTATAGGGCCCCTGAGCACCTGGGGGGCTGCATTATATTAGAGTCTGCCTATGAGGGGCTGCATTATACTATAGATTCTGCCTATGGAGGCTGCATTATACTATAGAGTCTGCCTATGGGGGCTGTGTTATACTATAGAGTCTGCTTATGGGGGGCTGCTTATACTATACAGGGTCTGCCTTTGGGGGTGAATTATATTATATAGAGTCTGCCTATGGGGGGGTGCATTATGTTATATATTCTGCCTATGGGGGACTGCATTATACTACTGAGTCGGCCTATGGGGGGGTTGCATTATATTAGAGTCTGCTTATGGGGGGCTGCATTATACTACAGATTCTGCTTATGGGGCACTGCATTATACTATAGACAAAGACCACAAAAAAGGAGTTCTATACAAATAGAATTATATATAAAAATATATGCTTTATGTAACAATCCAAATATATGTTAAAGACAAATAAGAATTATAATGTAACCTACCAATTATGGGTTATTACAATTTGTCACCTGTACTGCATAAGGAGGTTGGTCTATCTGACCCAAAGGGGTCTGACTAATCCTCTATGGAGTACTGTTGAGGGTCCCCCAGTGAATCTTCAGGGAGATATTAGTTCAGTCGCCGCTCGGGTACAAAACTGGACTTACGTCCGCAGCTCCATGGACAACTTCATGCCGAGCTAGATGACTACTGGATCATGTGACTGAGAATTTGTGTCGTGAATTCCGCTGTTACTGCATACAGGAGGTCTGGGGTCTATGCTGACCCTAAGCTGGGGTCCTGACTAATCCCTCTACCTGGAGGTACTGTTGATGGTACAGAGGTCCAGGCCACCAGGTAACCCTATCTCCTGCAAATCCCTGACCTTCAGTAATCTAGTCCTGAGAAGGACCCTGATCACAACACAGGGGACTGGAAGGTATATGCCTTAACACAGTAATAGACGAACGAGACAGTACAAGGGGTAAACTAAAATCCACCTTGCATACAAAACTCACACCACAAAAAACAGAGGGAACACCAACGGGTACGGAGATAAATGATAAAGCGAGGAGGGGACAAAACCACACCAGGTACTCTTCACTTCAGACTTCACAATACCACGATCCGCTCTGCTGGTCTGCATGAATGCTTTCACCGACACATTCCTAGCAGACTGGCAGGTATTTGAAGGAATCTCATTACTGCAGAATTAACTGCAGCTGAGCGAGGCCGCTCGTCTAGCACAGAGAGAGAGAGAATTAACTCCTCACTGCCGAAAAACACCAAGCACCAAAAACTCAGCTGCGCGAAGTCAGATTGTGTAATTGCGACGATCTTCGTGGCGACACACCCGTGACAACTATAGAATCTGCCTATGGGGGCTGTATTATACTATACAGAGTCTGCCTATGGGTGGTGAATTATATTATATAGATTCTGCCTATAGGGGATGCATTATATTAGAGACTGCCTATGGGGGCTGCATTATACTACATAGTCTGCCTATGGGGGGGCTGCATTATATTAGACTCTACCTATGGGGGCTGCATTATACTATAGATTCTGCCTATGGGGACAGCATTTACTATAGAGTCTGCCTATGGGGGGCTGCATTATACTATAGAGTCTGCCCATGGGGAGCTGCATTATATTAGAGTCTGCTTATGGGGGTTGCATTATTCTATAGAGTCTGCCTATGGGGGCTGCATTATACTATAGAGTCTGCCTTTGGGGTGAGTTATACTATAGAGTCTACCTATGGGGGTGTGTTATATTATAGAGTCTGCCTATGGGGAGTGCATTATGCTATAGAGTCTGCCTATGGGGAGTGCATTATATTCTAGAGTCTGCCTATGGGGAGTGCTTTATACTATATAGAGTCTGCCTATGGGGAATGCATTATATTATATAGAGTCTGCCTATGGGGAGTTCATTGTACTATATGGAGTCCTATGGGGAGTACATTATGCTATATGGAGGCCTAGGAAAGTACATTATACTATATGGAGGCCTATGGGGAGTGCATTATACTATATTGATGACTATCTGGTGCATTATACTATATGAAGGCTATCTAGGGGGTCATCATACGGTGTGGACATTACAGTGATCTGGCCATCATTCAGTGTTGGAGCCATCAAAAATTTTGGAGGATGCTAAGGAATCAGTATATACAGTATACAGTGACGGGGCATTATGCTGTGTATAATAGAACATCTTACTGTGTATAGGGGAGCTATACAGGGGAGACTAGGGACATTATCAAATGTAAAGTGGACACTTATTGTCATAGGGGAACTCAGGTTACTTTGACTGTCAAAGGGGCACACAGAGGACACTATTACTTTCTAGGGGACAAATGTGGGCACTGTTTTCTAGGGCACTTTCACAGGGCATTACTATATTCTAGAGCTTTGTTTTTCCAGCTAGAGGTCAAACAGAACAACACAGTAGTTGCAGCAATAGGGACACATACCGCAACAGCGGCTCAGTATTGGGGTATGAACAGGAAGAGGAGTTTGTGCAGGTTGGGAATAGTCCCATTGGGGACAGTGCTGAAAATATGAGACGTGAAATGTGTCTTTGTTGTAATTTCTGCAGCTGAGTCCTGGCTAAAGAAGTTGTCATGTCGGTCTGGGCCAGATGGAAAATTGTGGAGTGAACGATTTCATCAGAAAGAATGTCAGTGGTAAGTCACCATCAATAACTGTACTCTAATCTCTTATATGTTCCGTAGGACTGGTATCTACCACTGACCATATGGTGGTAATATCAATGTTGGTCTTTATATAGAGGTTATTTTCAGCAAAAGTCATCTGCTGAGATTCTCCTCCATTATTATGGGGCACCACCCAGTTGTAATCAAGGTTACCTGGTTAGGGGTCCACTCAGAAGTTTCGCCCCCCAAACCAAAATCCTAACTATGCCTCTGCATCAATAAGGCTGGTTTCACATTTGTGTTCAGGAGGGCTGCAGATGGCTGCCTACTTCATTCTTTCTTCCTCCCTGAAGCTCCGCCTACTTCTGTATGTGTCCTGCGTTTCCCTGCGTACCTATCATTAACATTGGGTACGCAGGGACATGCATTGTATGCAGGATGCGTCCGCATGCGGCGATATGACATGTGCGGAGACCGCACGAAAATGCAAAATCTCGTGGTACATGACCCCATCCATCCTCCCTTCAATAGAATGCAGTCTTCCTGTCCCTTTGTAGAAAAGCACCCCCAAAGTATGATGTTTCTCCACCATGCTTCATGGTTTGGGACAGTGTTAATGGGTTGTACTCATCCTTCTTCTTCCTCCAAACATGGCGAGTGAAGTTGATTTGAAAAAGTTATATTTTGGTCTCATCTGACCCCATTACCTTCTCCATGCCTCCTCTGGATCATTCAAATGGTCATTTGCAAACTTCAAACATACCTGGACATATGCTGGTGTGAGCAGGGGGACACTTACGTGCCCTGCAGGATTTTAATCCATGACGGCGTAGTGTGTTACTAATGGTAATGTTTGAGACTGTGGTCCCAGCTCTCTTCAGGTCATTGACCAGGTCCTCTCATGTAGTTCCAGGCTGATGCTTGACCTTTCTCAGAATCGTCACTACCCTACGAGGCAAGATCTTACATGGAGCCCCAAACAAAGAAAGATTGACAGTAGAGTTGAGCGATACTTTCCGATATCAATAAGCATCGGATCGGAATGGGTATCGCTGATACCCAAAAAGTATCGGCGATACCCGATACCGATACTGGAAATCCAATGTAAGTCTATGGGAACAAAATATCGGAATTAAAAAAAACCATTCTTGCCTTGTAGGTTAATTGTACATGAAGAAAAACAAAGATATGTAGATGTATTGGGAGGTTGAGGAACATAAGCATAGATGTTAACCCAATCAATGAAATAGCAGTAAACTATTTTTAAAGACGTTCAGATTGACGAAGAAATTGACATGTGTAACTTTTTTTTTGGCAATATGTAGTTTCACAATTCATGCTCTCACCTTTTAACTTCTACCACACTTTTTCTTCATAATCTTCAGCAGCATCATCTTTATCAAATTATTCTTCATCTTCACCTTATTTATCTTCTTCTAAACTTTTGCTATGATCTTTTTGTTAACATACTCATATTCTTCTTCTACTCACCCCCAACATGCTTAGTCTTCTTCTGCTTATAATTAGAGCAATATTTAGCTCTTAATTTGGTCTTGTACTCATGTTCTTCTGCTTTGATCTTTTGCTTATTGTTCTTCTGTCTCTTGTTCTGTATCTTGTAGTTTGTCTAACCTTCTTTTGTCTGTTGGTGATCTTCTTCTGGTAATCTTTTATTTCTTCTTTGTGATGGTTTCAGGCTGGTTGGCTTGATGCTCGTCGTCCTTGTGGTCGTGTTTCTTCGGGTGGTCTCCTAGTCATCGTCGTCATCCTCTTCAGGGTCTCTCTTTCTTCGGGCTCGTCGTCTTTCTTTCGGGTGGTCATCAGGGTCTCGTCTTCATTGTTGGAGTCCATAGTGATTACCAACAAAAACGGTTACTAAGCAGGAGGTACCTGTGCTCCAAAGCACTACCAAGGACCAGCAGACGTTGCTGGAACTCGGATACCGAGATGGAGGCACCTAGGCCAAAGGCACTGCGGAGAACCAGCTGACGTTACTGGAACCCGGACGGGTAGCAGAAGGTACCCATGGAAATTTAAGTTGACAGGCCGCGAGCCGGCCGCAGTTACCGAATCCCACAGTCCTACAGTTGGTGATTGTCCTATTGTCACAATGGAAACAGCCTTTATTTACATATCCCGCAGCACACATAGGAAGCACCTAAACTGCAGGCACCATAGAGTCGGCTAACCCGACCGCAACACGACAGGACAACTTATTGGAGGCTAAGTGACGTTTACACTGACAGGAAACAGCTGGCGTGCTGTAACCAGTCTGGGCAGGAGTGCGTACCCGTGACAATTACACTTCCGAGCAACAACTGGCGGTGTTGGAGCCCAGGGATGAGAGGAGAACAGAGTGGAGGCAGCAGGACTTTTTGCCGTACACACAGCAGGGGAACAGCTGATATTACTGAACCCCAGTAACACAGGAGCAAGTGTTGACTGTGCTAACAGCACTTCCGAGCAACAACTGGCGGTGTTGGAGCCCAGGGATGAGAGGAGAACAGGGTGGAGGCAGCAGGACTTTTTGCCGTACACACAGCAGGGGAACAGCTGACATTACTGAACCCCAGTAACACAGGAGCAAGTGTTGACTGTGCTAACAGCACTTCCGAGCAACAACTGGCGGTGTTGGAGCCCAGGGATGAGAGGAGAACAGGGTGGAGGCAGCAGGACTTTTTGCTGTTCACACAGCAGGGGAACAGCTGACATTACTGAACCCCAGTAACACAGGAGCAAGTGTTGACTGTGCTAACAGCACTTCCGAGCAACAACTGGCAGTGTTGGAGCCCAGGGATGAGAGGAGAAAAGGGTGGAGGCAGCAGGACTTTTTGCCGTACACACAGCAGGGGAACAGCTGACATTACTGAACCCCAGTAACACAGGAGCAAGTGTTGACTGTGCTAACAGCACTTCCGAGCAACAACTGGCGGTGTTGGAGCCCAGGGATGAGAGGAGAACAGGGTGGAGGCAGCAGGACTTTTTGCCGTACACACAGCAGGGGAACAGCTGACATTACTGAACCCGAGTAACACAGGAGCAAGTGTTGACTGTGCTAACAGCACTTCCGAGCAACAACTGGCGGTGTTGGAGCCCAGGGATGAGAGGAGAACAGGGTGGAGGCAGCAGGACTTTTTGCCGTTCACACAGCAGGGGAACAGCTGACATTACTGAACCCCAGTAACACAGGAGCAAGTGTTGACTGTGCTAACAGCACTTCCGAGCAACAACTGGCGGTGTTGGAGCCCAGGGATGAGAGGAGAACAGGGTGGAGGCAGCAAGACTTTTTGGCGTTCACACAGCAGGGGAACAGCTGACATTACTGAACCCCAGTAACACAGGAGCAAGTGTTGACTGTGCTAACAGCACTTCCGAGCAACAACTGGCGGTGTTGGAGCCCAGGGATGAGAGGAGAACAGGGTGGAGGCAGCAGGACTTTTTGCCGTACACACAGCAGGGGAACAGCTGACATTACTGAACCCCAGTAACACAGGAGCAAGTGTTGACTGTGCTAACAGCACTTCCGAGCAACAACTGGCGGTGTTGGAGCCCAGGGATGAGAGGATGAGAGGAGAACAGAGTGGAGGCAGCAGGACTTTTTGCCGTACACACAGTAGGGGAACAGCTGACATTACTGAACCCCAGTAACACAGGAGCAAGTGTTGACTGTGCTAACAGCACTTCCGAGCAACAACTGGCGGTGTTGGAGCCCAGGGATGAGAGGAGAACAGGGTGGAGGCAGCAGGACTTTTTGCCGTACACACAGCAGGGGAACAGCTGACATTACTGAACCCCAGTAACACAGGAGCAAGTGTTGACTGTGCTAACAGCACTTCCGAGCAACAACTGGCGGTGTTGGAGCCCAGGGATGAGAGGAGAACAGGGTGGAGGCAGCAGGACTTTTTGCCGTTCACACAGCAGGGGAACGGCTGACATTACTGAACCCCAGTAACACAGGAGCAAGTGTTGACAGTGCTAACAGCACTTCCGAGCAACAACTGGCGATGTTTGAGCCCAGAGATGAGAGGAGAACAGGGTGGAGGCAGCAGGACTTTTTGCCATACACACAGCAGGGGAACAGCTGACATTACTGAACCCCAGTAACACAGGAGCAAGTGTTGACTGTGCTAACAGCACTTCCGAGCAACAACTGGCGGTGTTGGAGCCCAGGGATGAGAGGAGAACAGGGTGGAGGCAGCAGGACTTTTTTCCGTTCACACAGCAGGGGAACAGCTGACATTACTGAACCCCAGTAACACAGGAGCAAGTGTTGACTGTGCTAACAGCACTTACGAGCAACAACTGGCGGTGTTGGAGCCCAGGGATGAGAGGAGAACAGGGTGGAGGCAGCAGGACTTTTTGCCGTACACACAGCAGGGGAACAGCTGACATTACTGAACCCGAGTAACACAGGAGCAAGTGTTGACTGTGCTAACAGCACTTCCGAGCAACAACTGGCGGTGTTGGAGCCCAGGGATGAGAGGAGAACAGGGTGGAGGCAGCAGGACTTTTTGACGTTCACACAGCAGGGGAACAGCTGACATTACTGAACCCCAGTAACACACGAGCAAGTGTTGACTGTGCTAACAGCACTTCCGAGCTACAACTGGCGGTGTTAGAGCCCAGGGATGAGAGGAGAACAGGGTGGAGGCAGCAGGACTTTTTGCCGTACACACAGCAGGGGAACAGCTGACATTAGTGAACCCCAGTAACACAGGAGCAAGTGTTGACTGTGCTAACAGCACTTCCGAGCAACAACTGGTGGTGTTGGAGCCCAGGTATGAGAGGAGAACAGGGTGGAGGCAGCAGGAATTTTTGCCGTACACACATCAGGGGAACAGCTGACATTACTGAACCCCAGTAACACAGGAGCAAGTGTTGACTGTGCTAACAGCACTTCCGAGCAACAACTGGCGGTGTTGGAGCCCAGGGTCAAGGAGGATGTTTAAATACTAGATCAAGTATTTTCCTTGTTACGTGTCAATTAAAAATTTCTATACTCCAAACAAGAGAAAGATCACCTTTAGTACCATAAGATGATGATTTTACTTTAAAAAATCAATATAAATAAAGAATTGACAAACATAAACGCATACATTAACATGTTGAAAAGCAATGCAAACCACAAAAAAAAATGGTTAAGTAATCTGCTATACGGTTTTAAATAAAAGCATACAAGTACATATCAGAATTAGAGTTGAGCGATACTTTCCGATATCCTAAAGTATCGGAATCGGAATGGTATCGCCGATATCACTAAAATATCGGCGATACCCGATACCGATACCGGAAGTCCCATGTAAGTCTATGGGAACAAAATATCGCAACTAAAAAAACCCCATTCTTTCCTTGTAAACACTAAATATACACACATAGAATACATATATATATATATATATACATGTCATTGTGACATATATATATACATATATGTATAGTTTATACACTTCTACATAGTAAAATATCCTCTGATTCAATTGCCGGGTAAAGCCGGCTTCAGTGAAAAGACAGAAGCACCCGACATGAAATGACACTTGGTGTACATAGGGTTAACCATGTATTTTCATGTCGTTTGCTATCTGATTTGCACAAACAATTAAATCAGTCTATGTGTGCAAAATTTCACACACCTGTAGGGGTTAATTAAAGGTGTAAATTCGTTGTAAAAAAAACGGACTTTTTTGCTACGAATTTACACCTTTAATTAACCCCTACAGGTGTGAAATTTTGCACACATAGTCTGATTTAATTGTTTGTGCAAATTAGATAGCAAAGGACATGAAAAGACATGGTTAACCCTATGTACACCAAGTGTCATTTCATGTCGGGTCATAGGTCATAGGTGTTCGGTCTGGATGCCGAACTTTACTGTTCGGGTTCGCCCATCTCTACTTGCAAAATCACCAATCTATAGCACTAGCTTCTCCAAGAGCAGTTCTCCTAATCACAGCTCTGACTATCCTGAGCTATGTGCTTGTTCAAGTGCCATTATCTCTATATGTACCGTAAATACAGTGATAGCAGTGTACATTATAAAACAAATCACTAATAGCTGAATGTGTTACAGCAGAACTTTATTGTTCTACTAATACTATAACTCAGCCTATCCTATCAGAAACAAAGAAGTAAAGAGCAACATAGCTCTGACCTGCTCCAGAGACAAATTGAGAATATTTCTTTAATTGTAACCACAACAATACCAGCACATTAAAAAGTTGTTGTTGTCCAATGTCCATATAGTACTATATTATGCTAAACAGTGGCCAGAGACCGCCATACCATGCCACAATAGTCCCATAGTTTGTTTTCATAGGACAGTGCGATTCTGTGCCTGCACACAGCCATATACTTTGCATAAAGTACCATATTCTACCTGCAAAGAACCAAATTGTGTGTTTGCAGTCCTACAATGAGCCTATATTGCACCCAATAAACTACACATTAGACCCAAATTAGAGTAATACTTGCCCATGTACATAGATGCCAGAGAGAACCACGTTTGTAAGTTACTGTGTATAACAACGCACATTATTCCATATTGTGCCCTGTTTGATTGATCCGATTCCTAACTGAAGGTGGTTTTCCAATCCTTAAAGAAAACTTCAAACTTGCTCCAAATAGTAAAACATAATCTAATATATTCATGTTTTACCCTTACCCCTCCTGTGCTGCTGGCCACAGGACCAACCGTGTGTTGCTTTCCATTGCGCTTGACAGCAGTGATTGGCTGCCTGAGTGACATGGCATTCAATCGACCTCAAAGCATGGTTAACAACTCCTGAAGGTTCTCAGCTCCCAAAACTTTCATGAATGGGCTAATCTCTAAATCCCACCCTTGCCCACTCAAATTGTATAAAATATAGACATGCGGACCCTCGATTTTACCTGATCCGTAGACCATATTGTTTTATATCCATTCAGGAGTTAGGAACACTCTGGCACAACAAGATACTTCTCTTTTATATCCTAAATATGCATGCATGCTAATATTCTGTTACTTTTGATGATGCCAAACCCTATATAGATTTGTATAATCATTGGGTCACATGGCAAAACAAAAATAGGGACAAAGTCAAGTTTGACACCAAATCAGACAAATTCACATTTAGGAGAATCAAAGAACAATCAGACTAATGATCTGTTGAGACTGGGTACACCTTTAGAATACATATAGCCAGTGGCACAACATAAATCTTTTACACGTCAATGCAAAGTCAATAACATGGCCCTCTATAATTGAAAATAAAAATAGTTTGCGCACATAAAAACTACAAGACACAAAAGGATCTGTAGAAAAATAGGAATATGCATGTGTCAAATGGAAAACAATACATAAATTCAGACGCACTCTGTAGAACAGTTTGAGATGCAGATGTAATAATACAGTAATAAATAAATATTGCACTAAGACCCGTGAGAAAAAGGTGATGAGAAAAGCCTGTAGTCTATTATGTAGTAAACCCCAAACCAAAGGACTAAATAGTCATAATACGCATAAGGTATTTATTCATATGGGTATTAATATGGACAAACCCTGAAAAAGTAAAAGAGGTCCTCTTTTAACGATGGAGCAGAAAAACGCTGCAGAAATCCTAAAAAAACCTTTTATGCAGAAAGGTCAGAAGAAATTGACACTGTCCCGGCCGGTGACAGCTCAGATGAATGAGTATTAGTGGTGCACTGTGGAGAAAATAGTCCTGTTTGCACAGGTTTTACCTGACAACCCCGATGGGTCACTTGCAATAGAAAGTCCAATTTCAGCCTCCTCTGGCCTGCTGACAACCCCGATGGTCACTTGCAGTAGAAAGTCCGACTTCAGCCTCCTATGGCCCGCAGACGAAACTTACATCCGTTGATGAAAGCCGGTGATCTCTGGCCTCCGTGGCCAGATCAGGAACGCCGGCTGATGATGTTGAATCCTCGCTAGGAAGAAGGATGTGGGCAGGACCTGTTGGTAAACTAGCCTGCCTCAAGCACAGTAGTACACAAAATCGCAATATCTAACTGTCCCTCAGAGTGAGCAGAGTAGCGTTCTGTCCCTAACTGAGTTCACAGCACAGTGACGCTAAAATGGCTGCGGCGCCTTTTATAGTGCATTCTGACATCATTTCAGCAGCCAATCACAGCCATGCCATTAGTTAAGATAACCGCAGCATTACAGGATGTGCCCACACTTCATAAGATTCATCATTGGCTGACTAACATCACATTGCCTCTCAAAGAATTATGGGAACTTCCGATTCCGGTATACGATATTGAAAAAGTATCGGAATTAAGTATCGGAATTCCGATAACGCGAATATCGGCCGATACCCGATACTTGCGGTATCGGAATGCTCAACACTAATCAGAATCCATTAATGATGGATAAGTAACAGTATGTACACCATTTTTATTGTATAGACAATGAATGTCTGACTTCAAAACATAATCAGAATTACAAGTTATCTGTGACATTCATAAAACTTTACATTTGCAGAATAATATCACTAAACAGTTTATAAAAATATATAAAATTTCCATCATGTAATACTGATAATATGTGCCAATAATCATTTATATTAACAAACATAACCTTTAAAAAGTGCATAGTGCATAGTGAAAATAGCTATTTATGCCTGACTGTGGACTTGCAAGCATGACAACGGATAGATAAGGTATATATAGATGAGACTGCATAGCCACAGATGGTGAATGGCGATGTAATACTGTACCTCAATAAAGTGTGCGTCACTACTACATCCTTTTTTTTATATAGCTTTATAAACAGGGTACGTGCATGTATGCTTGCGCCTTTGTTTGGACGCACAGACTGGCTTCCTGCTGTGACGTGTTGGGTATTGGAGCGTCTGTGCGTCTTATGACGCAGACTAACATTCACGTTGCGCATCTTTCATCATCTCAAGCGTACCGACAACACAAAGGCGTTGTCATGACTGCTTTACTCAGTAACATGCACCTATGATGAAACATACACGCATGTGCCCTATTACATAAGAAGCTACAAGAAAAACGCGTGTGAGGTGTGACACAGCTGTTTTGTTAAGGTACAGTATTATATTGACACTGTACAGGTGTCGCTATTCAGTCTGATAACTAGATAGCATTCACCTTTTCTATCAGTTGTCGTTGTTTCAGCACCACTTGCAGGTATATATTTTGCTATTGTGACTATGCACTATTGACTTTAACAAGGTAATGCATGATTTTTGTTACCGATTATCATGTTTACATGATGGACCTTTATGATATGGGCTGTTAACTTTCTAATTAAATATGTATTTTTTAAAATGAGACAAATATAAGTAATGTTGAAGAGGACTATTCCTACATCCATTGTTTGCACAATATTACAGGTGTACATCACGTCCCTTAATCAACAATGGATTATTATATTTACTTGTATGCTTTTATTTAAAAGCCAAGAACACTGAAGTCTAACCTTCGCACTGCAGCTGTTGTCAAAGTTCAACCCACATTATGCACTTCCAACATTGCAGCATTTGAGTCATGATGTGAGTTGGATTTGTCTAAGTTATGGAGTGACAAGGTTGACCATCAGTATCCTATAGCATAAGTAGGCTTTTGTGTTAGCATTTGTGTTCGACATGTGCATATCTGCAATAATATGTCACAATTATTTTGTTACAGATTTGTGACAAAGACTAATCATTTTATGGTTTTAAAGCTGACGTTTCACTTGTTTAAGGCTTAGAAATCAGGGTGTAGCCTCATATCTATGTGTAGCACTAGCCACTTTGACATGTCATTTTTTTTTCACCATGTGTAGGTAGCTAGCAGTAATTTTTGCCGGATACACAACTGGGGAACAGCAGGCGTTACTGAACCCCACAAACACATCAGCGATTGTTTTCATCTGTGCATCCAACACTTCTGAGCAGCAACTGGCGGTGTTGAAGCCCAGGGTCAAGGAGGGTGTAGGCAGAGGCCTAGTATGAGATGTTGGAAGTTTAATTTGTAGTTAAAAGCAGTAATTTTTGCCAGACACACAGCAGGGGAACAGCAGGCGTTACTGAACCCCACAAACACATCAGCGATTGTTTTCATCTGTGCATCCAACACTTCTGAGCAGCAACTGGCGTTGTTGAAGCCCAGGGTCAAGGAGGGTTTTGAAATAAAATATTGAGTTATTGCCTTGTTACGTGGCCATTGCAAATGGCCATGTACTTCAAACAAGAATAAATGAAGTTTTACTAGGACAATAAAATGATGAATTTCAATTCCAAGAATAAAAATAAACACCCTGCAAATATAAACGCATATAAGCACATGGCAACAAGAAATGGAACAACACACCACCCAAAAATTATTTTACAAAATATAGTGTTGTAAATTTAAGAATAAAAGTCCATTTTTGTATTTAGGAATAATGCGTAAGGAACGCTATGTTAAACCATAACATAGTGAAGACAATGGATTTTGTAATAGTCACTCATCATCATTGCAATTTATATGTGACAGTCACACAGATTTCAGTTATTTCAGTTAAGAAAATTGTTACTTCGGACAGCATGTATGACATGTCCAGCATGAACTCATCAATGTGATGACGCAATAATGTATGATAAAAAATAAACATTTAAAAAAACATTATGCATTGTCACAATTTAAGTGTGTACCTGCAAGTGGAGGTGAAATAAAGGCTACGGATAGCAAAGGTATATTCTATGTCTGTATCAGACAGTGGACAGCCTCTGATGGGTAATGGCAATGTTATACTGTACGTCAATAAAGTCTGCGGCTGCAATCATGCATTTTTTGCTTGTACAGAGTTGAAGAGGGTAAAAGCATGTCTGGTTGCGCAAGGCTTTATCCGTCAACACTACCTTCCTACTGTCACGCGTAGGGTAGGGTAGCGTGTGTCTATTATATGACTCTCTCTAAAATGTGACCTTACGCAGCGTTATTCTGCCCTAGGGACGCCAAAAATACGACAGCAGTAATCATTTACTGTATAATACTCCACCTATGAGCAACAAAAAAAGCACGTTCCCTCTTTAACAATCTACAAGACAAACAAGCATGATGGTTGACGCTGCCTTTATTGAGGTACAGTATTAGATCGACATTGTCCATGAGTAACTATGCACTGTGATACCTATATACCATTATTAATTTATATCTGTTGTGGTTGTTTCACCAGCACTTGCAGGTATAACTACCTATTGTCAGTATGTATGATGCACTTTCTAGATGTAATAATTTATTATTGCGCATTATTACCAGGTTTAGATGCTGGCCATTTCATATATGGTGTGTGAAGTTACAGTTGGCATCAGTCTGTGTATTTTATTATGTCTGTCATAAATATAACTCGTGAGGATGATGATGATGATGTTTATGATTCGTACATCCATTGACTGCATTATCTTAAAGGTACAGATAAAGTTCCTTAAAAAGCATTAATTGATAATTATGAAATGTACTTTTATGCATTAATTTCAAAAAGTGAACACTATGTTTTAGTTTTTGTTACCATTTCTAATAGACATGTGCAGATATGCGCTGTGATGACAAATTATTATTTGTCCATATTTCTTATAAAAATTTATCATTCTAGGCCTGGAAAACTTCAAACTTTCCTGTTTTAAGCATAACAATCAGGGTGACGGCTCTTCCCTATTTGGAGCATGTTCGACATGGGTTTTTCTGTGCATGTGTAGGGAACAGGAGACTTCTTGCCGGACACACAGCAGGGGAACAGCTGGCGTTACTGAACCCCACTAACACTATAGCTTGTGTATTGGTCTGTGGACACGACACTTCTGAGCAGCAACTGGCAGTGTTGTAGCCCAGGGAGTAGAGTTCAGGTGGTAGAAAGATGAACATAACAGGAGACATGGATAACGTTGCCAACCAGTTATTTAATCGGAAACCGGACAGGCAAATTCAGGCGAGATCCATGCCTTGTTCATTTTCAGAAAAGTAAGCCGGTCTACATTATCGGACGATAGTCGCATGCGACGGTGTGTTAGTACACCACCTGCAGCACTAAAGACGTGCTCCGATAATACACTGGCAGCAGGGCAAGCCAGCACCTCTAATGCATACTGGCTAAGCTCTGGCCATGTATCCAGCTTAGAGACCCAAAACTTGAATGGGGAAGAGCCATCTGGGAGTACACTGAGAGGGAAAGACATGTAGTCTGTCACCATCTTACGGAAATGTTGCCTCCTGCTGACTGGAGCCGTCTCGGATGGTGTAGACATTTGTGGCGCTGCCACAAAACTTCGCCACATTTGGAACATACTGGTCTTGCCCTGTGCAGAGGCGCTGCTTCTGCTCCCTCTTGTTGCAGAGCTGTCTCCACTGCCTGACGCACAGAGCTGCTTTGTAAAGCAGTAGCAGCAGCAGTGCTCTCGGCTGGAATGGAGAACATTATGGATTGCACCAGTGTGTCTTGGTACTCCCGCATTTTACGCTCCCGGTTCAACGGTGTGATGAGGCTTTGTAAGTTGTCCCGGTAGCGAGGGTCTAGGAGTGTCTACACCCAATAATCAGACGTGGTGAGAATGTGGGCGATGCGGCGGTCGTTTCTCAGGCACTGCAGCATGAAATCAACCATGTGCTGCAGACTCCCAACTGGCCAAGAAACGCTGTCTCCTGCAAGAGGCATCATCTCTGCCTGCTCTGCATCACCCCACCCTCGCTCTACATACTGACTAGAGCGTTGTGTACCTCCCTCTGGAGCGATGTCTTCCTCCTCCATTGACTCTCCTCCTCATCCTCCTCACAAAGTAAGCCCTGCCCAGCCCTTTGTGAGGAACCACGTTGCGCTGACTGTCCAGAAGGTGATGGAATTTGTGACTCGTCATCCTCCACCTCTTCCAAAACCTCATCCCTTAGTGCTTGCAGTGTTTTTTGAAGCAGGCAGATAAGGGGGACAGTCAGGCTGACTAGTGCATCATCTGCACTCGCCATCCGCGTTGACTCATCAAACGCACGCAAAACGTGGCAGATGTCCTTCATAGAGGCCCACTCAGTAGTGGTGAAGTGTGAACGGCGCAAATTGCGAGTTGATTGCGCCTGATGCAGCTGATACTCCATTACTGCTGGCTGCTGCTCACACAACCGCTCCAACATATGTAACGTGGAATTCCACCTGGTGGGTACGTCACATATGATGCGATGTTCAGGAAGGCGAAATCTGCGTTGCAGAGCTGCAATGCGCAATCTGGCCATGCTGGAATGTCGCAAGTGAGCGCACTCTAGGCGGACCTTGTGCAGCAGTGCATCAAGATCCGGATAGTCCCTCAAAAAACTCTGCACGACCAAGTTGAGCACATGTGCCAGACATGGTATGTGAGTGAGGTTGCCAAGGCCCCGAGCTGCCACCAGATTTCGGCCATTGTCACACACTACCAAGCCTGGCTGGTGATTCGCTGGCAAAAACCACACGTCGCTCTCCTGCTTGATGGCATTCCAGAGCTCCTGCGCTGTGTGGCTTCGATTCCCCATGGAAATTAATTTCAGGACGGCCTGTTGACGTTTGGCCACGGCTGTGCTCATATCGGTCGCAACAGGTAAGCGTTCACGGGTCCATGTGGAGGTAGACCGTGACGGCTCCTGCAGCGATGATTCTGAGGAACTGGAGTAGGAGGAGGAGTCAATGTGTACAGACTGGATTCCTGCAATCCTTGGAGTTGGCAGAACACGTACAGCGCAACTCGCAAGATCTGTACCCGGCTCCACAACATTGACCCAATGGGCAGTGAGGGAAAGGTATTGTCCCTGGCCATGGGTACTGGTCCACGCATCGGTGGTCAGGTGGACCTTGCTACTGACGGCGTTTAGTAGCGCATGTTTAATTTTTCCCTCAACATGCTTTTGCAGACCAGGGACGGCTTGCCTGCTGAAATAAAATCGGCTTGGCACATTGTATTGTGGGACTGCCAATGCCATTAAGTTACGGAAACTGTCAGTCTCCACCAGCCTGAATGACAGCATTTCAAGGGACAGGAGTTTTGCAATGCCAGCATTCAGAGCCTGTGCTCGTGGATGGTTTGCCGAGTATGGCCGTCTTTTATCCCATGCCTGTGCTACCGATGGCTGTTTTGTGGCCTGGGAGTGTGAGGATGACAGGGAACTTGCAGCTGTAGGTGGAATAACACTGGGTCTCTGGACAACAGTGACAGAGGTTCTTCCATGGCGATCCTGTGAGGAAGCCGAACCAGCTGTGTGTGAGCTGGAGGAAGAGGCTCCAACACGAGCTGAAGATGTAGGTGCTGCTGTAGGTTGGCCTACATCTCCAGTGTGTCTTTGTAACGCAACCACGTGCTTTGTCCGCACATCTTTCCACATATTTGTGGTATTGAGGTTACTGACACTTTTACCTCTTTTTACTTTTTGATTACACAGCTTGCATTTGACATAGCAAATATCATCTGCAAGTGTGTCAAAAAAGGACCATGCAGTGCAAGTCCTGGGAGCGCCCGTTTTGGCTTTTGGAAGAGAACTGCTCCGAACAGGTGCCAAACTGGAGGCTACAGGCAACCGAGTCTGCAGCCTACCTCTCCCTCCTGTTTGGACCGTTGGGGCAATCTCTTCCTCAGAGCTGCTCCCACCACCTTCCTGTTCCTCACGCCATGTTGGGTCTTGGACCTCATCATCTCCACTACCCTCTTTCAACACCTGCTGCTGTTGGGTGGTCTGGCCAGCACCATGCTCAACAGAAACTGGCACCTGAGTCTCATCATCATCAGATGCGTTCTGCGGTGTGCTGACCATCGGCACTGGCTCACCCGCCTCTTCAGATTCAGAGAGACACAGCTGTTGCGCATCACTGCATACTCCCTCTTCTTCACATTCCGTATGCTGCTTGGCTGGGCCCCTGTTTGCAAGCCATCAGATTCTGAGAACAGAAGCAGAGACTCAGCTGGCTCCTGTACAGAGCTCTCTGACTGCCTGGGCAATTTGGCAGGCGGTGAAGAGACAGATGGTTGTTCAACAGTGCTGTGGTCCTGAGAGGAGGTGGAAGCAATTGAAGTCGATGCATTGGCTGCCATCCAACCAACAACGGCTTCAATTTGTTCTTCCCGCAGCAGGGGGGTACGCTGAGCTCCTACAAAAGTGCGCATAAAGGAACGCTCACGGGAAAACTGGTGGATGCTGTGTCACTGGGGCGGCAGCAGCCACAGAATCCCCACGTCCTCTCCCTGCTGAAACTCCACGGCCACGACCACGTGCCTTACTCCCTGCCTTCTTCATCTTGGTAGATGATAAAGAAAGTCAGAAAAGTTATAAGGCCTAAGTGTGGTTATTCCTCAGAGACTGCAGTGAACACTGCAGACAACTGTTCAGTAGCTGTGAAAGGCCCCTTTGTGTACTTCTATAGTGTTTGCAACCAATGTATTGTATACGGATGGAAGCGCGTCACACTAATAGATTTGAGTTTTTTTAAATAGAATGGAGCAGCACCAATTAGAGAAAAATGTCAAGGATGAGGCAGTGACACACGCTCAGCAGACTACAACCAGCAGTGGTTGAAGAACTAACTGTGGCGTGATCTGCACTCAAAAAATCAAAACCTCACAGGCTACAGTGAACACTGCACACAACTGTTCACTATCTGTGAAAGGCTCCTTTGTGTACTTCTATAGTGTTTGCAACCAATGTATTGTATACGGATGGAAGCGCATCACACTAATAGATTTGAGTTTTTTTAAATAGAATGGAGCAGCACCAATTAGAGAAAAATGTCAAGGATGAGGCAGTGACACACGCTCAGCAGACTACAACCAGCAGTGGTTGAAGAACTAACTGTGGCGTGATCTGCACTCAAAAAATCAAAACCTCACAGGCTACAGTGAACACTGCACACAACTGTTCACTATCTGTGAAAGGCTCCTTTGTGTACTTCTATATGTTTGCAACCAATGTATTGTATACGGATGGAAGCGCGTCACACTAATAGATTTGAGTTTTTGAAATAGAATGGAGCAGCACCAATTAGAGAAAAATGTCAAGGATGAGGCAGTGACACACGCTCAGCAGACTACAACCAGCAGTGGTTGAAGAACTAACTGTGGCGTGATCTGCACTCAAAAAATCAAAACCTCACAGGCTACAGTGAACACTGCACACAACTGTTCACTATTTGTGAAAGGCTCCTTTGTGTACTTCTATAGTGTTTGCAACCAATGTATTGTATACGGATGGAAGCGCGTCACACTAATAGATTTGAGATTTTTTTTAAATAGAATGGAGCAGCACCAATTAGAGAAAATTGTCAAGGATGAGGCAGTGACACACGCTCAGCAGACTACAACCAGCAGTGGTTGAAGAACTAACTGTGGCGTGATCTGCACTCAAAAAATCAAAACCTCACAGGCTACAGTGAACACTGCACACAACTGTTCACTATCTGTGAAAGGCTCCTTTGTGTACTTCTATAGTGTTTGCAACCAATGTATTGTATACGGATGGAAGCGCGTCACACTAATAGATTTGAGTTTTTTGAAATAGAATGGAGCAGCACCAATTAGAGAAAAATGTCAAGGATGAGGCAGTGACACACGCTCAGCAGACTACAACCAGCAGTGGTTGAAGAACTAACTGTAGCGTGATCTGCACTCAAAAAATCAAAACCTCACAGACTACAGTGAACACTGCACACAACTGTTCACTATCTGTGAAAGGCTCCTTTGTGTACTTCTATAGTGTTTGCAACCAATGTATTGTATACGGATGGAAGCGCGTCACACTAATAGATTTGAGTTTTTTTAAATAGAATGGAGCAGCACCAATTAGAGAAAAATGTCAAGGATGAGGCAGTGACACACGCTCAGCAGACTACAACCAGCAGTGGTTGAAGAACTAACTGTGGCGTGATCTGCACTCAAAAAATCAAAACCTCACAGGCTACAGTGAACACTGCACACAACTGTTCACTATCTGTGAAAGGCTCCTTTGTGTACTTCTATAGTGTTTGCAACCAATGTATTGTATACAGATGGAAGCGCGTCACACTAATAGATTTGAGTTTTTTGAAATAGAATGGAGCAGCACCAATTAGAGAAAAATGTCAAGGATGAGGCAGTGACACACGCTCAGCAGACTACAACCAGCAGTGGTTGAAGAACTAACTGTGGCGTGATCTGCACTCAAAAAATCAAAACCTCACAGGCTACAGTGAACACTGCACACAACTGTTCACTATCTGTGAAAGGCTCCTTTGTGTACTTCTATAGTGTTTGCAACCAATGTATTGTATACGGATGGAAGCGCGTCACACTAATAGATCACTGTTAATTTCAATTGAATGGAGCAGCACCAATTCCACAAAATAAAAAAAAAAGAGTCAGTGAGTGACACGTGAGATGACTACAAACAGCGTTGGATGCAGAGCAAACTGCAGCGTCACCTGCACTCACACACACACCTTGCACAGGGCTGTGAAAACAACACTGCAAGGAAAAAGGATGATTTACAAAGGGTTTCTCAAATAGCCTGCCTACAGAACAATTCACAAAAACGCTATCTTAACTGTCCCTCAGAGTCAGCAGAGCAGCTTTCTGTCCCTAACTGAATTCACAGCACAGTGACGCTAAAATGGCGCGGCGCCTTTTATAGTGCATTCTGACATCATTTCAGCAGCCAATCACAGCCATGCCATTAGTTAACATGACCGCAGCATTACAGGATGTGCCCACACTTCTTAGGATTCCTCATTGGCTGAATAAAATCACACTGCCTCTCAAAGAATTATGGGAACTTCCGATTCCGGTATACGATATAGGAAAAGTATCGGAACTAAGTATCGGAATTCCGATACAGCGAATATCGGCCGATACCCGATACTTGCGGTATCGGAATGCTCAACACTAATTGACAGTCATCTTGTGTTTCTTCCATTTTCTCATAATTGTGCCAACAGTTGTTGCTTTCTCACTAAGATGCTTTTTGTCCTGTAGCCCATCCCAGCCTTGTACAGGTCTACAATTTTGTTCCTGGTGTCTTCAGACAGCTCTTTGGTTTTGACCATTGTGGAGAGGTTGGAGTGTGGTTGATTAAGTGTGCGGACAGGCATGTTTTATACAGCTAATGAGTTCAAACAGGTGCAGAGTAGGAGGGCTTCTTAAACACAAACTAAAAGGTCTGTGAGAGCCAGAATTCTTGCTGGTTGGTAGGTGATCAAATACTTATTTCATGCAATAAAATGCAATTTAATTATTTAAAAATCATGCAATGTGATTTTCTGGTTTTTATTTTTAGATTCTGTTTCTCATAGTTGAAGTGTACTTACGATAAAAATGACAGATCTCTCCGTTGTTTGTAGATGGGAAAACTTGCGAAATCTGCAGTGTACCAAATACTTTTTCCCCTGCTGAATATAAAAAGTCTTTCATGTGTGTTTCAAGAGATCATCCTTTCTCCCTATTCTCCTATTCCTCATCCTCCTTAATGTTATGTGTCTTGCTGTAAGACAACTAAATGCAGGAGAAACCTCCTTACTGTGCCCTGCATGAAGTAAGGCAAAAAATTACTACATTCTACCAACTTGTCTCTAGTCAACCTTCTTTGAAAATGGAACTAATCAGCTGGAGATTAAGCTTTTTGTACTTTGCAGGCTTTGTTCAAAACTTAAGGTACTGCCACACTAAACAATCCCGCTAGCGATCACGATAACGACGCATACTAATGCGATCGCTAGCGGGATTGTTTCTATATCGCTAAGTGCGGCCACATTTAGCGATATAGTTAACGACGCTATCGCCGTTAGCGATCTTCTTAACGACTTTAGCGGTACAAAAGTACCGCTAAATCGCTAAGAAAAGGTGCCACACTAGCGATATATACTTACCCAGCGGGAGCGTCGACGAGAAAATAGGGTCCGGAACGATTCCAGCGACGAGCGAGATCACAGCAGGAAGCTCGTCGCTGGCAGATGCCGCACTGAACAACATCGCTAACGGGATCGCTAAATAGTGACGTTTTTTAGCGATCCCGTTAGCGATATTGTTTAGTGTGGCATACCCTTAACTGTTTCAAGATGATAAAAAAAGCTGCAGACTTAAAAATAGCAAGGGCAACTGTGAGGGATGAGGGAGACTCCATTTTGGATTTATTAATTCAGGCCCAATATATTGTGGCCCTCACCCTTGGGATAAGTACACAAATTCCCCAATAAATGGGACTTTGTCATGTGGCCAGCTAAATAGAGGCCACATGGTAATTAAGGCGAGGAGGAGCAGAGCCGGGATCCCCTGCTGTCTTTTGTGCAAGGCAGCCAACGTCAATCAGTATCAACGGAAGGCATAGAAATTTGGACATCGACACCAAGAGATAATTATGAGAGTACCGTGGATCTCAGGGTTAAGTCCAATATACCACCAGAATCCTGGCAGCCCTCCGCACACACCCCTGTGTCTCATCTTTCTCTAGCTGTCCCGGATACCAAGCTATGGAGACTGGCTCTCCAGAACCACTTAGCCAACCCAAGTTTGGACTCTCCATTCCCGGCCTGGGACTGGTGATATATATACCACCCTCACTGCAGAGTGCCTTGATAACCTGAGGGTAAAGCGCCAGAGAGCTGCGACATAAGATTGGTGACGGCCGAGGGATTTCCGTATCTCCCCTGATCTCGTTTTCCTTACAGCAACTAAGCCGCTTTTTCGAAAGATACTACAATTGATCTTTTTTTTTTTACAATTGATCTTAACCAAAAGACCAAGAAGCAATGTCTTACATAATCTCCAAATATCAATGAGATTTCTAAAAATAAAAATGCAAAACAAAAATATGTTTGTAGACATGCTAGAAGTTATTACCTACCCTTGTATAGGAGATTATTTGCTGTTCGCTGGGGATTTAATAATTGCGACCCCCACCTAGCCTGAGCTGAGCAGCACGGCTCTACACATCATCAATTGGTCTGCAAAGTACGATACATTTTTTAAATAGGTGCAAATGGAAGCAGCATATATATTAAAGAAAAACAAACACACGAATACACTTGCTTTAAAAAGCAACCACTTGCATAAGTTTTACAATGTATCACTTTTTTGTTTATAATATAAAAATCATGAAGCTGTTAAAAACTACAAGAACGTGGTATGGAATAAGACCTAGAATAAAGCTATGTTCACACAAGTGTTAGGAATTCAGTTTTTCTATTCCACTATAAAAAAAAGAAACACTGAGTCAGGAAAATTAATGAAAAACTGAATTTGAGAGACTGAATCTGTCAGATGAGGGATGTAAGCAGCGCCTAATGGACCCAACTATCTATAATTTGGTCATTTGGATTTCTGTTAGGATTTGTCGGTATAGCAGAAAAAATGGCACAACATCCTGTGATTTTATTAAAATGAAGAGAGCCTGCGCCCAAGCCTCCTAATAGAGGAAGCATTTTAAGGTGTGAACAAAGCCAGATCAAATGTACTTGGTTGTTCAATGGATTTGTACCCAGTTTTAAAGTTGTCATTGATCCTAAGGCCAGGCTCACACATGCGAGAAACTTGCACGATTCTTAGACCAGAGCGTCTGGCTGCATGTATTTCTGTGCAGCCGCACTCTTCGGTCTGAGTGCCGGCGGCAGTGCCGGGTGTTCATGTGAGAGACTCGCTAGAGAATCGTGCAAGTTTCTCGAATGTGTGATCCCGGCCTAAGAATGGGCTCTGCAGGACCTGTCTGAATGGCACAGAGGTCAAGCATGCACACCACTGTACCATTCAGTAAACAAAATTTATCATGTTGAAAACGTGCCACATTCCCATTAAAGTATATTAGGATTTTATATGTGCAGCAACAAATACTCTTAGGCTGGGGTCACACCTGCGAGTGCAATGCGAAAAACTCGTGCGAGTCTCTCACCTCAATACCTGGCACTGCCGCCGGCACTCGGGACCGGAGTGTGTGGTTGCATGTATTTCTATGCAGCTGAACGCTCTGGTCTGAGTGCCGGCGGCAGTGTCGGGTATTGATGCGAGTTTCTCACATTGCACTCGCAAGTGTGACCCCGGCCTTATATTTATACTCTTGACATATTGTCAAGTTTTCATAATTGCCTAATACCCCAAGATGAGTGTCACAAGTTCAAGGCAAAATTTGAAGAACGTATACATAAAGTAGAAAAAAAAACCCTGAAAGATCCGATGTGACTATTGTTGAGCGATACGATACCGCAAGTATCGGTTATCGGCCGATATTAGCTGTTTCGGCCTTTTGATACTTAGTTCCGATATTTTCGTCTTATCGGATACCGGAATCGGGATTGTCACTGTCACTGTCAGTGTCCGTCGGTCGGGTCTGTCAGGAGTCAGCGGCACTTACCTGGCAGAAGATCTCCAGCGGTCACGGGCTGGACTGCTTGATGGCCGCCATCATCTTTCCCCGGCGGTCACATGCAGTTTCTCGCGATAACTGCAGTGACTGCTGGGTAATCCCGGCCGTAAAGCAGTCAGTCTGATGACGTCACCGCCGGGGAAGCAGGTAATCAGCTGTGCTGCGTCGCGATGACAGGCTCTGCCTGTCATTGCGATGTAGCAGAGCTGGATCGTCGTGGGACTGTCGTTACTATGGACTGCGTCGGACAGGTGGTATACTGTTGGTTTGTTTTTTTTCTTTTTTTACAGGAGATCGATGGCGTCGCAGGAATGAGTGTATAATAAAAGAAATGAAAACTGTGTTGTCTCTTTTATTTCATTAAAAGACTTTTTTCTTGCTTTGTCTTTTTTTTATACATTTAAAAACTTTGGGATTAATAATGGATCGGTGTCTTATTGACACCTCTCCATTATTAACCGGGCTTATTGTCACCGTGCAATCAACGGTGTCAATTAACCCCTTATTACCCCACTTGCCACCGCTACAGGGCAGTGGGAAGAGCCGGGTAAAGTGCCACAATTGGCACATCTTTTGATGCGCCAAATGTGGGGCTGCTGTAGCCTGGTATTATCAGGCTGTTGAGGGCCAAAATCCATGGGCCTTGACAGTCTTTTAATCCAGGCCGCAGCAGTCTGCATTTTACTTGGCTGGTTAACAAAAATAGGGGGACCCCTATGCCGTTTTTTTTTCGAGGGGATCCCCTATTTTTGTTAACCAGCCAAGCTAAGCAGACTGCTGTGGCCTGGTATTATCAGGCTTGCAAGGTCCATGGATATTGGATCCTTACCAGCCTGAAAAACCAGGCCTCAGCAGTCTGCTTCATCTGGCTGGTTAACAAAAATAGGGGGGACCCCACGCCAATTTTTTTCGAGGGGATCCCCTATTTTTGTTAATCAGCCAAGATATGCAGACTGCTGTGGCCTGGTATTATCAGGCTGGCAAGGTCCATGGATCTTGGCTCCTTAACAGCCTGAAAATCCAGGCCTCAGCGGTCTGCTTCATCTGGCTGATTAACAAAAATAGGGGGACCCCACGCCAATTTTTTTCGAGGGGATCCCCTATTTTTGTTAATCAGCCAAGATATGCAGACTGCTGTGGCCTGGTATTATCAGGCTGGCAAGGTCCATGGATCTTGGCTCCTTAACAGCCTGAAAATCCAGGCCTCAGCGGTCTGCTTCATCTGGCTGGTTAACAAAAATAGGGGGGACCCCACGCCAATTTTTTTCGAGGGGATCCCCTATTTTTGTTAATCAGCCAAGATATGCAGACTGCTGTGGCCTGGTATTATCAGGCTGGCAAGGTCCATGGATCTTGGCTCCTTAACAGCCTGAAAATCCAGGCCTCAGCGGTCTGCTTCATCTGGCTGGTTAACAAAAATAGGGGGGACCCCACGCCAATTTTTTTCGAGGGGATCCCCTATTTTTGTTAATCAGCCAAGATATGCAGACTGCTGTGGCCTGGTATTATCAGGCTGGCAAGGTCCATGGATCTTGGCTCCTTAACAGCCTGAAAATCCAGGCCTCAGCGGTCTGCTTCATCTGGCTGGTTAACAAAAATAGGGGGGACCCCACGCCAATTTTTTTCGAGGGGATCCCCTATTTTTGTTAATCAGCCAAGATATGCAGACTGCTGTGGCCTGGTATTATCAGGCTGGCAAGGTCCATGGATCTTGGCTCCTTAACAGCCTGAAAATCCAGGCCTCAGCGGTCTGCTTCATCTGGCTGGTTAACAAAAATAGGGGGGACCCCACGCCAATTTTTTTCGAGGGGATCCCCTATTTTTGTTAATCAGCCAAGATATGCAGACTGCTGTGGCCTGGTATTATCAGGCTGGCAAGGTCCATGGATCTTGGCTCCTTAACAGCCTGAAAATCCAGGCCTCAGCGGTCTGCTTCATCTGGCTGGTTAACAAAAATAGGGGGGACCCCACGCCAATTTTTTTCGAGGGGATCCCCTATTTTTGTTAACCAGCCAAGCTAAGCAGACTGCTGTGGCCTGGTATTATCAGGCTTGCAAGGTCCATGGATATTGGATCCTTACCAGCCTTAAATACCATGCCTCAGCAGCAGGGGCGTACATAGAAATCATGGGGCCCCATAGCAAAAGTCTGAATGGGCCCCCCAAAAAAAAAAAAACCAGAGCCATTGTAAATGTAAAGTGCCAGCACAGTGAGGGGACACATTATACAAAAAAATGTATTATGCCCCCATAGATTGTGCCCCCATAGATGCTCCATAGTATAGGCCCTTATGCTGCCGCAGCTGCTGCAGCCAAAAAAAAAAAAAAGACATACTCACCTTTCGTCGCTGGGGGCCAGGTGCCGGTGTCCTGAGCAGGGCGTGACACCAGGTGCCGATGTCACCGCTCGCTCAGGGCCCCGGCACCTGAGATATTTACCTGTCCTCTCTCCACTGCTGAGTGCCGCTGTCTTCGGGGTCCTCCAGCAGTGAATGATCAGGCAGAGGGCGCGGCGCGCACTAACGACGTCATCGCGCCCTCTGACCTGAACATTGCAGCAAGAGGACGCGAGCAACGGTGGAACGGGACAGGTAAATATCCCTTATACTCACCCTTCCGCCGGCGTGGTCTGTGCAGCCCCTGCTCTCCCACGGTCTCCGCCGCCAGTGTTCAGCGGTCACGTGGGACAGCTCATTAAAGTCATGAATATGTGCGTATTCATGACTGTAATGAGTGGTACCACCTGACCGCTGAACACAGGCGTCGGAGACCGTGGGAGAAGAGCAGGGGCTGCAGAGACCGCACCAGGAGGGGTGAGTATATAGAAGAGCTGCGCTCCCCCTCCCCCGCCGACCCCCTGGTAGTACTGTGTCAGCACAGCTACCCGACCGTCGAGGGCCCCCTCACCTCATTCACGGTACGCCACTGCTCAGCAGTCTGCTTCATCAGGCTGGTTAACAAAAATAGGGGGGACCCGACGCCATTTTTTATTCGAAGGGAACCCCTATTTTTGTTAATCAGTTCCCTCTGATGTCACTAATTGTGTCCCTGGCTGACCTGAAGTGAAAGTGGAAAGCAATCAATTAAGCTTTCCACTTCCTCTCCTGTCAGCCAGGAGAGGAACTCATTCATTTGGGGGTTTACTGTGAGGCTGCAGCATTAGCTGCGGTTCCTGCAGTAAACATTAGCCCTTTCTGAAGGATTACACCGTGGGACCTGACTGTGCATGGGATAGGTAAGAATAATTTTGCTTTTTTATTTTATTTTTATTACAGGAAATGGTTTTTGCAGTCAAATAAAAGATGGTCAAAAACATGTGTCTTTATTTCATTAAAATGATTTTTAATTAAAGTGTGTGTGTTTTATTTTTATTTCATGCAATAGGATTAATAATTGATAGTTGTCTAATTGACAGCTCTCAATTATTAACCTGGCTTAAGGTCACCTTTCAATTGCAAGGTGGCTTTAACCCCATATTAACCCATTCGCCACCGCTACAGGGCAATGGGAATAGACGGGCAAAGTGCCAGAAAGGGCGAATCTAATTATAGATTTGTCTTTTCTGGGGTGTCTGGGGGCAGATGTTAGTAGCCAGGGGGGGGGGCCAAAAATAATGGTCCCTCTCTGGGCTATTATTATCTGCCCCCATTCGCTGGCTTTGTCTGTCTGGTTGCGAAAATAGGGCGGGAGCCCACGCATTTTTTTAAACAATTTTACACCTCATATATATATATATACATGTCATTGAATTTGTGACACATATATATATATTTATATTTATAGTTCATACACTTCTACATAGTATAATAGCCGCTAATTCAATTGACGGCTTTTGTGAAAATGCAGAACCCGACATGAAATGACACTTGGTGTACATAGGGTTAACCATGTCTTTTCATGTCCTTTGCTATCTGATTTGCACAAACAATTACATCAGTCTATGTGTGCAAAATTTCACACCTGTAGGGGTTAATTAAAGGTGTAAATTCGTAGCAAAAAAGTCAGTTTTTTTTACAACGAATTTACACCTTTAATTAACCCCTACAGGTGTGAAATTTTGCACACATAGACTGATGTAATTGTTTGTGCAAATCAGATAGCAAACGACATGAAAAGACATGGTTAACCCTATGTACACCAAGTGTCATTTCATGTCGGGTGCTTCTGTCTTTTCACAGAAGCCGGCTTTACCCGGCAATTGAATCAGAGGATATTTTACTATGTAGAAGTGTATAAACTATACATATATGTATATATATATGTCACAATGACATGTATATATATATATATATATATGTATTCTATGTGTGTATATTTAGTGTTTACAAGGAAATAAAGGTTTTTTTTAGTTGCGATATTTGGTTCCCATAGACTTACATGGGACTTCCGGTATCGGAATCGGATATCGCCGATATTTAGTGATATCGGCGATACCATTCCGATCCGATATTTTAAGATATCGAGCAGTATCGCTCAACACTAGATGTGACCAAAAACGCTTCTGCTAATAAAGTTTCTAAGTCTTAGTCCAGAGTCACACGGACATCAATTCTCTCATGCGAAAGGATCAGTCGATTATGCTAATGACACTCGGCTCAAACTCTGTTAGAGTTTGACCCGTGTGTCACCTAAGTGTGATCCGATTCTTTCTCATGAGGAAGCAAAGCCCACATTTGCAGTAAGGAACAGGCGAGTAACAGTCCATCTTGACTATAATAATATGAGAAGTGGTCTTCAACAAAATTTCTCATGTCTGGCCAGCACCCACAATTTTTTTTAATGATGACTGCATCAAGATTGGCATCTACAATTTTTTTTCCGCTAATCAAGGGTTTGTTTGTAAATCCCTTTGCTTTGCAGAAGAAAGACACTTAAGGATTTCACAGTGATTTTGCTCTACCCATCTTTTCTTTGTTGCTCAGAAAGAATCAAGAATCACTTCAAATCCAGGACAAATCTGGAATAAACATGTAAACCAACTATACCACAGAAAATAACCCCAGAGAATGAACTGAGAATTCTTGGCTTTTGCACAGGATTCTTTGTTATGTGATTGTCTGTGTTACTGAGCCAAAAAAATGTTGTACATACATAGACCATAGCATCCATCCATTTACTGCTTATATTGTTTCCTACAGAAAAAGTTCAATTAAAGCAAGTGGATTGATAGATGAATGTTACATCATTAAGTCATGTTGGAATCAGTTTATATTATTGTTGTCTTTTGTCGCTGGCTTAAATTTGTATGCCATATCCTTGTAGCAGACCATGTACTGGCTAATAAATGTTCTGTTATTTCATAGAGAAATTAAACTTTCTATACACATAAGATAGCTGTTGGATCAACTTGTCTTCCCCATTATCCCATTTACATGCACACTCAGCAAACAGAAGGAGGGGTTTGTCTTTATGTAAAGTCTTGTCTAAAGGGTATGCCACACTAAACAACATCGCTAACGGGATCGCTAAAAAACGTCACTATTTAGCGATCCCGTTAGCGATGTTGTCTGTGTGCGGCAGCTGCCAGCGACGAGCTTCCTGCTGTGATCTCGCTCGTCGCTGGAATCGTTCCGGACCCTATTTTCGTCGCTGGTGCCCCGCTGGATAAGTATATATCGCTAAGTGTGGCACCTTTTTTAGCGATTTAGCGGTACTTTTGTACCGCTAAAGTCGTTAAGGAGATCGCTAACCGCGATAGCGTCCTAACGACATCGCTAAAATAGGTAGCTACTAGCGATATAGAAACAATCCCGCTAGCGATTTCATTAGTATGCGACGCTAACGAGATCGCTAGCGGGATTGTGTAGTGTGGCAGTACCTTTAAGTCCACTTTAAAGGAGGATATTAGCGAAGGGAATGAGGATGTCGAATCCATATGGGTCGAAATACATGGAGGGAAAAATAGGAACAAAATTCTCATTGGGGTCTGTTACAAACAACCAAATATAACAGAAAACATGGAAAGTCTACTACTAAGGCAGATAGATGAAGCTGCAACCCATAATGAGGTCCTTGTTATGGGGGACTTTAACTACCTGGATATTAACTAGGAAGCAGAGACCTGCGAAACCCATAAAGACAACAGGTTTTTGCTAATACCAAGAAAAATTATCTTTCACAATTGGTGCAGAATCTAACCAGAGGAGCAGCACTTTTAGACCTAATACTATCTAATAGACCTGACAGGTTAACTGTAAGGATTCCAGATTTTCCATTGAGCCTGTCTGCCCTTGTCCAAGATGGAGTCTTGTACCTCGCCCTGTCCTGGAACTTCCTATCTGTCCTGCTATTTAAGTCCAGTTCAGGAGATCCTCCCTTGCCTGAGTATTTTGTTGCTGCTGGCTTCTAAGCTTCCTCCTGGTCTACTTCTGGACTTACTGCTGCTGCGGCTGCTGCTCGTTCCTCTGTGCTATGCCTCTCCACTTACAGCTGCCTTCAGCCTTGTGTGCGGCTTCCTGATACTGCCGATGTTACTTATTGTCCGGACTTCCAGTGTGGAGCTACTCATCTCTGGAACTGCTGTGGTCAGTAAGAGATTCTGACATCGTTATAACTTCTTGGACTGTGTTCTGTTGTGGGCTACTGTGCTGGAGTTGAACTGGACTTTTCAGCCCCAAGAGTACATTTAGTAACCTCCTCCTGTTTATGCTCCACCTGTGTATTTGCTGGACTTCTACATTAAGTGCTTTTCGCAATCTTGCTCATATTATTCCTGGACTTCTACGTTAAGTGCTGTGCGCAATCTTGCTCATATTATTGCTGGACTTCTACGCTAAGTGCTGTGCGCACTGTTGCTCATATTATTGTTGGACTCCTAAATTAAGTGCCGTTTTAACTCTCGCTTCATATTACTGCTGGACTTGTGCGTATTAGCGGTCGTGCCCCACTATTCAGTTCACTGTTCATTTCTATATTGTGCTGTGCACTTCGTTACTATTGCAGGAAAATCTCTGGTTTAATTACTTATTTTGTTAAATACACTTGTTTTCCCTCAGCTTTGGTCTCAGTTTCATTTTATCCCACGCAATTAGATTCCATAGGACCCACATAATTGTTACAATAACAAAACTGCAGGTTGTTGAGCATCTAGGAAATAGCAACCACAATATTGTACAGTTTCACTTGTCTTTCGCTAGGGGGACTTGTTAGGGAGTCACAAAAATATTTAACTTTAGGAAAGCAAAGTTTGACCAGCTTAGAGATGCCCTTAATTTGGTTGACTTGGACAATGTCTACAGAAATAAGAATACAAATAATAAATGGGAAATGTTTAAGAACATCCAAAATTTCCACTGAAAGCGGTTTATACCATGTGGGAATAAAAGGAAAAGAAATAGGAAAAACCCAGTGTGGCTACACAAAAAAGAAAGAGGGGCAATTAACAGTAAAAAGAAAGCATTTAAACTACTAAAGCCGGATGGCACCGTTGAAGCTCTAAAAAACTATAGGGAGAAAAATACTTCATCTAAAAAACTAATTAAAGGTGCCAAAAAGGAAACAGAGAAGCACATTGCTAAGGAGAGTAAAACTAACCCAAACTGTTCTTCACTATCAATAGTAAAAGAATCACAAGTGAAAGTGTAGGTCCCTCAAAAAATTGTGAGGAAAGAATGGTTGTAGATGACGAGGAAAAAGCTATTCACGGTGGAAAATGAAATGCTAGGTGAAATGCCGAGAGACAAAAAGAACCCTATATTAAGGGTCACCAATCTAACCCAAGAAGAGATGCGAAACCGGCTAAATATGATCAAAATAGATAAATCTCCGGGTCCAGATGGCATACACCGACGAGTACTAAGAGAAGTAAATAATGTAATAGACAAGCCATTATTTCTTATATTTATCTATAGCGAGAGCATCTGTTCCACAGGACTGGCACATAGCAAATGTGGTACAAATATTCAAAAAGGGCTCTAAAATTGAACCTGGAAATTATAGGCCATTAATCTAACCTCTATTGTTGGTAAAATATTTGAAGGGTTTCTGAGGGATGTTATTCTGGATTATCTCAATAAGAATAACTGTTTAACTCCATATCAGTATGGGATTATGAGGAATCGCTCCTGTCAAACCAATCTAATCAGTTTTTATGAAGAGGTAAGCTATGGATTGGACCAAGGTGAGTCATTGGACGTGGTAGATCTTGATTTTTCCAAAGCGTTTGATACCGTGCCACACAGGAGGTGTCACGCTGTATAGCAGATATATATATGTGATGTCAGTAATCTATATCAAAAGGGCAACATACTATATAACATGCGCATAGATATATGATAACATAGATTTACCTGACAGAATGTCCAGTGGGTCAAAACGGAATCCGTTATACGCTGTCTCCGGCTAGAGGGTGACCGGGGTCTAAGCTGACCCTAAACTGGGGTCCTAACTAATCCCTCAACCTGGAGGTACTGTTAAAGGTACAGAGGTCCAGGCCACCAGCGTAAACCCTGTCTCCTATCAATCCCTGCCAACTGTATTCTAGTCCTAAGAAGGACCCTGAATACCACCAAAGGGAATGAACAGGTAACGGTTAATGAACAGAAAGACATACAAGAAAGACAAGAAATAAAGTAAATAAAGTCTTACATACAACACTCACACACAGTAGGAACACCTAAGGTCTCAGAGATAAACTATAAGCTATAAGAGTAAAAACAACTAAGGAGCTCTTAGCTTAAGTATTCTCAGAACCGCTCCAGTCTGCTAGACTACATGAATGCTTTCACCGGCGTCTAACACCCAGACTGGCAGGAATATAAAGGAAACTAATTAGAACATAATCAAAAGCAGCCGGGCGAGGCTGGACCTAGTCTTAGCAAAGAGCTAGGTAAAATTAACTCTCTCATTACCAAACACAAAGAAACAGCAGCTCAGCTGTGAGAAGTCAGAATGTGCAATCGCGACGATCTTCGTGGCGATGCACCCATGACAGTACCCCCCCTTCTACGAGGGGCCTCCGGACCCTCATGACCAGGTCTGTCCGGGTAAGTTGTGTGAAAGGTCCGAACCAATCGATCTGCGTTAGCATCAGACGCAGGGACCCACGTCCTCTCCTCAGGACCATACCCCCTCCAATGAACTAAGTACTGAGGGGATCGGCGACTGAGACGTGAGTCAATGATTTTCGACCCATGAAATTCCACGTTATCATTGACTACCACTGAAGGAGGAGGTAGAGGTGACGGTATGACTGGTGCCACATACTTTTTAAGTAATGACTTGTGAAACACATTATGATTTTTAAACGTAGGAGGGAGGTCCAGACGAAATGCCACAGGATTAATTATGGAAACTAATTAGAACATAATCAAAAGCAGCCGGGCGAGGCTGGACCTAGTCTTAGCAAAGAGCTAGGTAAAATTAACTCTCTCATTACCAAACACAAAGAAACAGCAGCTCAGCTGTGAGAAGTCAGAATGTGCAATCGCGACGATCTTCGTGGCGATGCACCCATGACAGGAGGTTGGTACACAAAATGAGAATGCTGGGTCTGGGGAAAATGTGTGTAAATGGGTAATAGTGATGAGCGAGCACTAAAATGCTCGGGTGCTCGTTGCTCGGGTCGAGCAAATTGGAATACTCGGGTACTCGGACAGAACAACGAGCCCAATGTAAGTCAGTGGGAGAACCGATCATTTTTACATTGATCCCCGGGGGTCCTTTTAAGGTTTAAAAACGTCTGAAAATGAGGAAACACTGCTCAAATGACATAGGAACATCATGGAAAATGTCCCTGGAAGCATTTCTGACTCCTAGGTCACAGCTCTAAACAATGTTGTCAGAGTTTCATGCCCTTTTTACAGGCGCACCAAAAAACCTACAAAAACGAAACCAAAATGGATTTTGCTGGGAAATATGTTAAGGAACATGCTTTCCAGGTTAATGCCACTTGGGCTTTGTTCACACACAGCGGTTTTGAGGCGTTTTACATCTTTAGCATTGCTTTCAACCAATACAAATGTATTCACTGGGAAATGTCATTGTAACATTTAACAACCCTAGCTGACCATGTGGTGTGTGACACATAAGCAGACACATCTTGTTTCATTTATGAAGGAGGGACTCTTAAAGTCACAGAGCCTATTTTTACAGGGGCATCAGGCAGCATTAATCTTCTTAAAGGGTCATTACTAAACAGTGGGTCTCCCATGCTGTTGTTGCCTAGGCAGTCAGTGGATTGGCTGCCAAGAATTACGACGCACCCCAATACCCCTTTCACGAGTGGTACAGGAGGTCTTCCTGAAAAAATGTTGAATTGAATGCAAGGCCTGGCCTGCAACAAATTTACATGCACCCCAGTAAGCTTTTCAAGCCACATACTGGATGGCCACAGGAAAATCCACTTCACATTTTTCATTTCATACTCCCAAAATCTTTTCTTATGCATTGACTGCAAGGCCTGCCCTGCTACCAAGTCATATGCACCCCAATAAGCCTTAGAACCCAGGTACTGGATGGGCACAGGAAAATCCACTTCACATTATTCATTTTGTACTCCCAAACGCTTTTCTTATGCATTGACTGCAAGGCCTGTCCTGCTACCATGTCATATGCACCCCAATGACCCCAATACCCCCTTGGAAGAAACATGGAGGAAGGCCTCATAAAATAATGTCCCATTAAAAAGGAGCGGGTCTCTTACGCTTGTAATGCCCTTACACTAAGTGTATTGGCTGGCAAACATTTTCCCCTGTGGGGTACACCTCAACCTTTTCCATAACAAGTATTTTACGCCCAACATAACCACCCACCCTTGATAGGAATTCGACACTGGCTGTAGCAGCACAGAACACGTTAACCCTGGTGATCTAGTGGCAGTGGATGATGAGACGTTGAGGAAGGCCTGATTAAAAACTATACCCAATTTAAAGGAGCGGGTCTCCTAGTCTTGGAATGCCCATACATTAAGTGTATGGGCTGGCAAACATTTTCTCCTGTGGGGTACTCCTCATCCTTTTCCATAACAATCGAGCAGGGCGGCGTCCGGTCTCTTATACCCCTGATGATGCTGTGCGACCAGCCAATCACTGCAAGATCACAACAAATATGGCTGAGGCGTATTAGTGCCAGGCAGACAATCCCTGCATGGTGATTGGGTCTCTAAAGACCGCTAAAAATGCTGGGTGGAAACCCGAGTTCCTGCCAAGTAATCCCGGAAATGTTCGGTGCTCGCCGAGTACACCGAGTACCGTGATACTCGGGCGAGTAACGAGTAATGGCGAGAACGTTCGCTCATCACTTGTAAGTAACTGGCTTAGTGATAAAAAGCAGAGTGTGGTGATAAATGGTATATTCTCTAACTGGGTCGCTGTACCGTGGGGTACCGCAGGGGTCGGTGTTGGGACCTATTCTCTTCAACATATTTATTAACGATCTGGTGGAAGGTTTACACAGTAAAATATTGATATTTACAGTTGATACAAAACTATGTAAAGCAGTCAATACAAGTGAAGATAGTATTCTGCTACAGATGGATCTAGATAAGTTGGAAACTTGGGCCGAAAGGTGGCAGATGCAGTTTAAGGGCCTGTGCACACGTTGCGGATTCCTAGCGGTTTTACCGCTTACACAATACAACTCATTAAGGCCTATGAGATTCCGCAATGCTGTGCACATGCTGCGGGTTCTTCCGCGGCGGAATCGCATCGCGGGAGAATCCGCAGCATGCTCATTCTTTTTTGCGGAACTGCGGCGATTCCGCCGCCATAGGAATGCATTGAACCAATTACTTTCCGCATGTGGCTGAGCCCACCATGCGCAAAGTAAGCGGTTCATGTGCGGATGGTACCCAGGGTCTGGAGGAGAGGAGACTCTCCTCCAGGCCCTGGGTACCATATCCATGTAAAAACAATAATTAAAATAAAAAATAATGATATTCTCACCTTCCTGCGGCCCCCGCAGCTTTCCCGCCTCTCAGCGACGCTCCCGGCCAATCCCGGTCCCAGTAATGCATTGCGAGATCACCCAGATGACGTAGCAGTCTGGCGTGATGCTACAGTCATCGGGGTGATTGTCGCAAAGGACTCCTGGGAACGGGATTGGCCGGGAGCGTCGCTGAGAGGCGGGAAAGCTGCGGGGGCCGCCGGAAGGTGAGAATATCATTATTTATTATTTTTTTTATTATTTTTACATTAGATCTTTTTACTATTGATGCGGCATAGGCGGCATCAATAGTAAAAAGTTGGTCACACGAGTCAAACACTTGTTTGACTCGTGTGACCAACCTGTAAGATTGCTTGTAAAACGCTAGCATTCTGCAAGCTAATTACGCTTGCAAAACGCTAGTTTTTAGTGGGAATACGCATACCTTTAATATGCGTATTTCCCGCGGAAGGGAGGTGCGGAATTGCCGCGGAAATTTCCATGGCAATTCCGCAACGTGTGCACATAGCCTAACAATGATAAATGTAAGGTTATACACATGGGAAGAAGGAATCAATATCACCATTACACACTGAATGGGAAACCACTGGGTATCTCTGACATGGAGAAGGACTTGGGGATCCTAGTTAATGATAAACTCACCTGGAGAAGCCAGTGCCAGGCAGCAGCTGCCAAGGCAAACAGGATCATGGGGTGCATTAAAAGTGATCTGGATACACATGATGAGAGCATATACTGCCTCTGTACAAATCCCTGATTAGACCGCACATGGAGTACTGTGTACAGTTTTGGGGACCGGTGCTCAGGAAAGATATAATGGAACTAAAGCAAGTACAAAGGAGGGCAACAAAATTAATAAAGGGGATGGGGGAACTACAATACCCAGAGAGATTAGCAAAATTAGGATCATTTAGTCTAGAAAAAAGACGACTGAGGGGCGATTTAAAGGGAATCTGTCACCTATTTTTTCCCCTATAAGCTGTGGCCACCGCCATCAGGGGCTTATCTACAGCATTCTGTAATGCTGCAGATAAGCCCTCGATGTAACCTGAAAGATAAGAAAAACGAGTTACATTATACTCACCGGGGGGGGCGGTCCGGTGCAGTCCGGGTCCGATGGGTGTCGTGGTTCGGGTCCGGTGCCTCCCATCTTCTAGCGATGAAGTCCTCCTCCTTGCTTCTGTCACGGCTCCTGCACAGGCATACTGATCTGCCCTGTTGAGGGCAAAGCAGGGTACTGCAGTGCGCAGGCGCCGGGAAAGGTCAGAGAGGTCCGGCTCCTGCGCACTGCAGTACTTTTCTCTGCCCTCAGCAGGGCAGAGAATTATGCCTGCATAGAAGCCGCGACAGAAGCAAGGAAGAGGACGTCATCGCATGAAGATGGGAGTCGCCGGACCAGGACCTGCGACACCCATAGGACCCGGACCGCACCGGACCGCCCCCAGGTGAGCATAATCTACCGTATATACTCATGTATAAGCCGACCCGTGTATAAGCCGACCCCCCTAATTTTGCCACAAAAAACTTGGAAAACTTATTGACTCGCGTATAAGCCGGGTGTATAAGTTGCCGTCCTGCTCTGTGCTCCCCATCCAGCTCTGTGCGCCCCCATTCTCCTCTGTGCTCCCCTCCTCCTGCTCCATTATCCTGTCCTGCTCGTGCTTTCCATCCTCCCCCGTCCTGCTCCGTGCTCCCCATCCAGCTCTGCACTCCCCCATTCTCCTCTGTGCCCACCCCCGTCCTGCTCCGTGCTCTCTGTCCTCCCCCGTCCTGCTCTATGCTCTCCGTCCTCCCCCTGTTCTGCTCCGTGCTCTCCGTCCTCCCCCGTTCTGCTCCATGCTCTCCGTCCTCCCCCTTTCTGCTCTGTGCTCTCCGTCCTCCCCCCCGTCCTGCTCCATGCTCCTTGTCCTCCTCCATGCTCCCCCATCCTCCTCCATCATACTCACCCTCCCCGTGCCATCGCTGAATGTCCCGGCCGGCAATCCTGCGTTCTCCCCGGCTTCCTGCAGCTCTCCCCAGCTTCCTGCAGCTCTCCAGCGCTGAGCAGTGACGTAATACCGCTCATTAAGGCCATGAATATGGAGGCCACGCCCATGGGAGTGGCGTCGCGTCCATATTACATGACCTTAATGAGCGGGTATTACGTCACCGCTCAACGCTGGAGAGCTGCAGGAAGCCGGGGAGAACGCAGGATTGCAGGGACGTTCAGCGATGGCACGGGGAGGTTGAGTATGATGCCCCAGCCACCGGCTCCTGCCGCCGAATCCCTCCCCCGCTGGTTTCTGCCCTATGACTCGTGTATAAGCCGAGGGGCATTTTCAGCACCAAAAAAGGTGCTGAAAATCTCGGCTTATACACGAGTATATACGGTAACTTGTTTTTCTTATCTTTCAGGTTTCATCGGGGGCTTATCTACAGCATTACAGAATGCTGTAGATAAGCCCCAGATGGCGGTGGCTGCAGCTTATATGGGAAAAAATAGGTGATAGATTCACTTTAATAACCATGTATAAGTATATAAGGGGACAATACAAATATATAAATATCTATCCGAGAATCTGTATGTGACGGTCACATGGGGGCATTCTCTGCGTCTGGAGGAGAGAAGGTTTTTCCACCAACATAGAAGAGGATTCTTTACTGTTAGGGCAGTGAGAATCTGGAATTCCTTACCTGAGGAGGTGGTGATGATGAACTCAGTCGAGGGGTTCAAGAGAGGCCTGGATGTCTTCCTGGAGCATAACAATATTGTATCTTACAGTTATTAGGTTCTTTATAAGGACGTACATCTTTGGATTTATTCTGACGGAATATAGGCTGAACTGGATGGACAAATGTCTTTTTTTGGCCTTGCTAACTATGTTACTATTTAATAGATGTAAAAGACTCAGCGCTTTTGCTAAGAAATTAAAGATTTGGGCAATTTGAAATATCCAACCCTTATTATCTTTAACATCTACCAAAGGGATACAGGCTCAGGATTTCCATATACAATATTTATATAAATATTTATTTTTATACAGCTTCTTTACTTCTGGACAGTGTGCTTCTGAAGCCAGGAAGCATACACCCGGCTTTAGGCGTGGGTGAAAAAAGCTGTACCCATTCTTGAGATTTGCACAGAGCTGGCAATGACTTTGGCTCTTCCAAAACACGTTATTGGCTTTTTATTACTATTTACAGACCATTTGGTTGTTATTATATGTATTTTTATTTAGGATTGGTGTCTTTGTTGTTTTTTATTGTATTTTTTGCATACTTCTGATATGCTAATAAGATCAAAGGGCACCACTTTTGGAGCCATTTTACTATTTATACCACATGCATGTGCACTTTTACTGTTTTTGAAGTGATAAAGAATGATACTGGTTCAGTGTCAAAACACATAGATTTAATTGCTTACCAATAAAGCAATTTTATTTATATCCTCTTTGGACGGTAATTCTCAGCATCGCCCATTCCTGCATTTTCTTCTATATTTTTGTAATTTAATCAATATCAATTTTAATTGGATTGTGTAAATAGACATTTCTTATTGAAATATGTTTCACCTCACAGAAAAGTGAAAAAAACACGTCCAATGATTGATTGTATAAACAACATCTGAAATAATACTCCAGTATAGACAATGGAAAGGTTTTATTTTACGATGATCATAACAGATGAAAAAAATGAGAATTGGTTCTATCCAACAAAATATCTGCTGATGTTAGCAGCCAACTGAGACCAATTCAGGTCGCTGATTGCTTTATTGTCTGTGGGACTGCTGTAGCCGAGTACAACGCTCAGCAATCACCAGCAGTTCCTAGACCAATGTTCTCCAACTCCAATCCTCAAGAGCCACCAACAGATCAGATTCCCTTAGTATTACACAGTTGATGCTACTGGGCGATATGAAGGAAAGCCTGAAAACCTGATCTGTTGATGGCTTTTGAGGATTGGAGTTGAGAACACTGCCATAGACAATGAATAGAGCAGTGGGGTGCATGCTTGGCCACCATTTCATTCACTGGATGAAAGAGCCCCATTTTAAGGATCAAACATGATCGCGGTGTACCGGGGGCACAGGGAAGCATCACGCAGGAAGTGGGCTCCTGAGATCGCGCTGTTCTGAGGCCTTCCTCCCTGCAAGACTCGGATCCAAGATGGCCGCCGGGTCCTGCAGGGAGGCGGCTTCCTCAGTTCCTGCTGAGAGCAGGCGCTGAGAAAGCCTGCAGCACTGCCTGTCACATTGCTGGTCTGACAGAATGCTGTGCACACTGTCAGACCAGCGATCTGACCCTATACTGTGATGTCCCACCCTGGGACAAAGTAAAAAAGTTAAAAAAATAAAAATCACATGTGTAAAAAAAATTACCAAATAAAGAAAAAAAAAATATTCCCCAATAAATTCATTTCTTCATGTAAAAAAAAACCAAACAAACAATAAAAGTACATATATTTGGTCCGTAACGACCCGCCCTATAACACTGTCCCACTAGATAACCCTGTAGTGTACCCTTAAAAAAAAATAAAAACAAAGCAAAAAACAATGCTTTATCATCATACCGCCGAACAAAAAGTGGAATAACACGCAATCAAAAAGACGGATATAAATAAACATGGTACTGCTGAAAACGTCATCTTGTCCCGCAAAAAACAAGCTGCCACACAGCATCATCAGTGAAAAAATAAAAAGTTATAGCTCGCAGAATAAAGTGATGCAAAAATAATTATTTTTTATATAAAATTGTTTTTATTGTATAAAAGCGCCAAAACATAAAAAATGATACAAATGAGGTATCGCTGTAATCGTACTAACCCGAAGAATAAAACCGCTTTATCAATTTTACCACACGCAGAACGGTATAAGCGCCCCCCCCAAAAGAAATTCATGAATTGCTGATTTTTGTTCATTCTAACCTCCCAAAAATTGTAATAAAAAGCGATCAAAAAATGTCACGTGTTCAAAAATGGTACCAATAAAAACGTCAACTCGTCCCGCAAAAATAAGACCTCACATGACTCTGTGGGCCAAAATATGCAAAAATTATAGCTCTCAAAATGTGATAATGAGAAAACTATTTTTTGCAATAAAAAGCGTCTTTTAGCGTGACAGCTGCCAATCATAAAAACCCGCTATAAATAGTAAATCAAACCCCCTTTATCACCCCAATAGTTAGGGAAAAATAATAAAATTAAAAAAATTAATTTATTTCCATTTTCCCATTAGGGTTAGGGTTAGGGTTGGGGCAAAAGTTAGGGTTAGGGTTGGGGCTAAAGTTAGAATTAGGTTTAGGGTTGGGATTAGGGTTAGGTGTGTGTTAGGTTAGGTTTGTGGTTAGGGTTATGATTAGTGTTGGGATTAGGTTTAGGGGTGTGTTAGGGTTAGGGTTGGAGTTAGAATTGGGGGGTTTCCACTGTTTAGGCACATCAGGGGCTCTCCAAATGTGACATGGCATCTGATTTCAATTTCAGCCAATTCTGCGTTGAAAAAATCAAGCTATGCTCCTTCCCTTCTGAGCTCTGCCATGCGCCCAAACAGTAGTTTACCCCCATATTTGGGGTATCAGCGTACTCAGGACAAATTGCAAAATAACTCTTGGGGTCTAATTTCTTCTGTTACCCTTGAGAAAATAAAAAATTGGGGGCAAAAATATCATTTTTGTGGAAAAAATTATGAATTTTTTTTATGGCTCTACATTATAAACTTCTGTGAAGCACTTGGGGGTTCAAAGTACTCCCACACAACTAGATAAGTTCCTTGGGTGGTCTAGTTTCCAAAATGGGGTCATTTGTGATGGGTTTCCAATGTTTAGGCACATCAGGGGCTCTCCAAACACGACATGACACCCCCAGACCATTCCATCAAAATCTGCAATCCAAAACGTTTCTACTTCCCTTCCGAGCCCCGACGTGTGCCCATGCAGTAGTTTTATCCCACATATGGGGTATCGGCGTACTCAGAACAAATTGTACAACAACTTTTGGGGTCCAATTTCATCTGTTACCCTTGTGAAAATAAAATATTGGGGGTAAAACAATCATTTCTGAAAAAAAAAATGATTTTTTTTTTTTTTATGGCTGTACGTTATAAACTTCTGTGAAGCACTTGGGGGTTCATAGCGCTCACCACTAGAGTTGAGCGATACTTTCCGATATCCTAAAGTATCGGAATCGGAATGGTATCGCCGATATCACTAAAATATCGGCGATACCCGATATCGATACCGGAAGTCCCATGTAAGTCTATGGGAACAAAATATCGAAATTAAAAAAAACCCATTCTTGCCTTGTTGGTTAATTGTACATGAAGGAAAACAACAAAGAGTAATGTAGAATGTATTGTGGAAGGTTGAGGAGACATTAAAGGCATAGATGTTTAACCCAATCAAATGGAATAGCATAAATATTTTTTTTTTTAAAGATGTTCGGATTGACGAAGAAATTGACAATGTTAACGTTTTTTATATTTTGGCAAATATGTATATTACACAACTTCCATGCTCTTCATCTTCACCTTTTTAACTTTTCACACACTTTCTCCTTCATAATCTTCTGCAGCATCATCTTTTTCATCAAATTATTTTTCATCTTCACCTTCTTTATCTTCTTCTTAAACTTCTTGCTATTCATCTTTGTTAACATTACTCATATTCTTCTTATTAAACTATTATTCTTATTCATATTCTGCTTCATCTTCTTCATCATATTCTTATTTGTGACAGAGAATCCTGTACTTGTAATCTGTCAAAGTATGAATTTTTCATCCTTCCGTTCTTGCTGTCACAAAAGATTTAAATTACAACAGTATTTGTCCGTGTTCAGTTTAGCCTGCAGCAGCAGGCATTTTCCAGGGGCACCACGAGGAGGAACGGACTCACCCCCATACACTGCTTAGTCTTCTTCTGCTTATAATTTAGAGCATATATTTTGCTCTTCATTTTGGTCTTATACTTCATGTTCTTCTGCTTTTAGATCTTCTGCTTATTGTTCTTGTGTCTCTTGTTCCGTATCTTGTATTTGTAGCACAATCTTGTACCAGCTGATGTTACTGGGACACGGTTACTAAGCAGGAGGTACCTGTGCTCCAAAGCACTACCAAGGACCAGCAGACGTTGCTGGAACTCGGATACCGAGATGGAGGCACCTAGGCCAAAGGCACTGCGGAGAACCAGCTGACGGTACTGGAACCCGGAGGGGCAGCAGAAGGAAAAGAGCCAATGGCACAACCGAGGACCAGCTGACGTTACTGGGACACGGTTACTAAGCAGGAGGTACCTGTGCTCCAAAGCACTACCAAGGACCAGCAGACGTTGCTGGAACTCGGATACCAAGATGGAGGCACCTAGGCCAAAGGCACTGCGGAGAACCAGCTGACGGTACTGGAACCCGGAGGGGCAGCAGAAGGAAAAGAGCCAATGGCACAACCGAGGACCAGCTGACGTTACTGAACCCCAGTAACACAGGAGCAAGTGTTGACTGTGCTAACAGCACTTCCGAGCAACAACTGGCGGTGTTGGAGCCCAGGGTCAAGGAGGATGTTTAAATACTAGATAAAGTAATTTCCTTGTTACCTGTCAATTTTAAATGTCTATACTTCAAACAAGAGAAAGATAACCTTTACTACCATAAGATGATGATTTCATTTAAACTAATATCTAGATAAATAAAGAATTGACAAACATAAACACATACATTAACATGTTGAACAGCAATGCAAACCACAAAATAAATTAGTTAAGGAATCTGCTATACGGTTGTACATAAAAGCATACAAGTACATATCTGAATCCATTAATGATGGATAAGTAACAGTATGTACACCATTTTTATTGTATAGACAATGAATGTCTGACTTCAAAACATCATCAGCATTACAAGTTATCTGTGACATTACTAAAATGTTACATTTGCTGAATAATGTCACTAAACAGTTTATACAAAATTATACAATTTCCATCATGTAATACTCATAATATGTGGCAATAATCATGTTTATTAACAAACATAACCTTTAAAAAGTGCATAGTGCATAGTGAAAATTGCTAGTTATGCCTGACTGTCGACTTGCAAGCATGACAACGGATAGATAAGGTATATATAGATGAGACTGCATAGCCACAGATGGTGAATGGCGATGTAATACTGTACCTCAATAAAGTGTGCGTCACTACTACATAATTTTTTTTATATAGCTTTATAAACAGGGTACGTGGATGTATGCTTGCGCCTTTGTTTTGACGCACAGACTGCCTTCCTGCTGAGACGCGTTGGGTAGTGAACAGTTGTGTGCAGTGTTCACTGTAGTCTGAGGTTTTCCTTTTTGGAGTGCAGATCACGCTCCAGTTAGTTCTTCAACCACTGCTGGTTGTAGTCTGCTGAGCGTGTGTCACTGGCACATCCTTGAAATTTTTCTCTAATTGTTGCTGCTCCACTCTATTACAAATAAATAAAATCTATTAGTGTGACGCGCTTCCATCCGTATACAATACATTGGTTGCAAACACTATAGAAGTACACAAAGGGGCCTTTCACACCTACTGAACAGTTGTGTGCAGTGTTCACTGCAGTCTCTGCGGAATAACCACACTTAGGCCTTATAACTTTTCAGACTTTCTTTATCAATCTACCAAGATGAAGAAGGCAGGGAGTAAGGCACGTGGTCGTGGAGTTTCTTCAGGGAGAGGACGTGGGGATTCTGTGGCTGCTGCGGCCCCCAGTGACACAGCATCCACCAGTTTTCCCCGTGAGCGTTCCTTTATGCGCACTTTTGTAGGAGCTCGGAGTACCCCCCTGCTGCGGGAAGAACAAATTAAAGCCGTTGTTGTTTGGATCTCAGCCAATGCATCGACTTCAATTGCTTCCACCTCCTCTCAGGACCACAGCACTGTTGGGCAACCATCTGTCTCTTCACCGCCTGGCAAATTGCCCAGGCAGTCAGAGAGTTGTGTACAGGAGCCAGCTGAGTGTCTGCTTCTGTTCTCAGAATCTATTGGCTTGCAAACAGGGGCCCAGCCAAGCAGCATTCTGTAATGTGAAGAAGAGGGAGTATGCAGTGATGCGCAACAGCTGTGTCTCTCTGAATCTGAAGAGGCGGGTGAGACAGTGCCGATGGTCAGCACACCGCAGAACGCATCTGATGATGATGATGAGACCCAGGTGCCAGTTTCTGTTGAGCATGGTGCTGGCCAGACCACCCAACAGCAGGTGTTGGAAGAGGGTAGTGGAGATGATGAGGTCCAATACCCAACATGGCATGAAGAACAGGAAGGTGGTGGGAGCAGCTCAGAGGAATAATAATAATATTTATTTATATAGCGCCATCATATTCCGCAGCGCTTTACAGTTTAGCAGTTTCAGAACACAAGTCATAAGTAACAACGTTAACAATACAATAATTTAAGCTAAATAAGTCGCCCCTGCTCGTGACAGCTTACAATGTACAATGAGATGGGGGAGATACAAAGTATAGGTGTTTATATACAATGGTGCATTTACAATGATGTTCCAGCCATCTTAAGGGACTGAGGGATGGAGATAGTGAATGGGCTAGAGACACACACACACTTACACAGAATACATAGAATGAACTTTGATTAGTGAATGTGATAGGCCGCTCTGAACAAATGTGTTTTGAGGGAGCGCCTGAAACCATGCAAATTGTGGATAGTCCTAATTTCTTGGGGTACAGCATTCCAGAGGATTGGCGTAGAGCAGGAGAAGTCTTGGAGTCGGGAGTGGGAGGTACGTATTAGTGCAGAGGTTAGTCGAAAGTCGTTTGCAGAGCGCAGCAGTCGGTTAGGCCGATAGATAGAAATGAGGGAGGAGATGTAGGAGGGGTGCTGCACTGTGGAGAGCTTTGTGGGTGAGAACCAGTACTTTGGTTGAAAGCTGGGAGAGGCCTAGAGAAATGGTTAGTGATAGAAGGAAGATAGAGGAAGACATTGCCCCAACGGTACAAACAGGAGGGAGAGTTAGGCTGCAGACTCGGTTGCCTGTAGCCTCCAGTTTGGCACCTGTTCGGAGCAGTTGTGTTCCAAAAGTCAAAACGTGCGCTCCCAGGACTTGCACTGCGTGGTCCTTTTTTCACACACTTGCACATGATATTTGCTATGTGAAATGCAAGCTGTGTAATCAAAAATTAAAAATAGCTAAAAGTGTCAGTCACCTCAATACCACAAATATGTGGAAACATGTGCGGACAAAGCACGTAGTTGAGTTACAAAGACACACTGGAGATGTAGGCCAACCTACAGCAGCACCTACATCTTCAGGTTGTGTTGAAGCCTCTTCATCGAGCTCACACACAGCTGGTTATGCTTCCTCACAGGATCGCCATGGAAGAACCTCGGCCACTGTTGTCCAGAGACAAACTGTTATTCCACACACAGCAGCAAGTTCCCTGTCATCCTCACACTCCCAGGCCACAAAACAGCCAGCGGTAGCACAGGCATGGGATAAAAGACGGCCATACTCCGCAAACCATGCACGAGCACAGGCTCTGAATGCTGGCATTGCAAAACTCCTGTCCCTTGAAATGCTGTGATTCAGGCTGGTGGAGACAGACAGTTTCCGTAACTGAATATCATTGTCAATCCCACAATACAATGTGCCAAGCCGATTTCATTTCAGCAGGCAAGCCGTCCCTGGTCTGCAAAAGCATGTTGAGGGAAAAATTAAACATGCGCTACTAAAAGCCCTCAGTAGCAAGGTCCACCTGACCACCGATGCGTGGACCAGTACCCATTGTTATGATCTGCTACAACCAGTAAGGAAAGAAGGGAATTCTGTCCCTACAATACAACTAAGCTGAATCCCTACGATGTAACGGGGAACCTGATCCTGCGACCAGACCCGCTAAAGTCCTCATCTAGTGTGAACGAAGACCTATAGTTGCGAGGGAGTAATCCCTACAAGATCTAGGGACTGGGAGAAAAGGTGGACACCTCCTAGTCCTAACATAAATTGTAGCATGGATAATTAAACAGAAAAATAAATACTTTGTGATCCTAACATCAAGCAAAACTCACAGATTAAGGCACCTAAGCACCCGGCTAGCTTAACAGTAGATAATACAATGAAGTCAAGCAAAGCCAGAAGGGCGGAGCCAGACTAAATAGGGAAAAAAGGTCATGTGACCAGCAAACTGAAACAAAACCTAACAAGAGGGTTCTAACACCCATGGCCAGGGACAATACCTTTCCCTCACTGCCCATTGGGTCAATGTTGTGCAGCCGGGTACTGATCTTGCGAGTGGCGCTGTACGTGTTCTGCCAACTCCAAGGATTGCAGGAATCAAGTCTGTACACATTGATTCCTCCTCCTATTCCAGTTCCTCAGAATCATCGCTGCAGGAGCCGTCACGGTCTACCTCCACATGGACCCGTGAACGTTTACCTGTTGCGACCGATATGAGCACAGCCGTGTCCAAATGTCAACAGGCCATCCTGAAATTAATTTCCATGGGGAATCTTAGCCACACAGCGCAGGAGCTCTGTAATGCCATAAAGCAGGAGAGCGACGTGTGGTTTTTGGAAGAGAATCTACAGGCAGGCTTGGTAGTGTGTGACAATGGCCGAAATCTGGTGTCAGCTCTGGGCCTTGGCAACCTCACTCACATACCATGTCTGTCATATGTGCTCAACTTGGTCGTGCAGAGTTTTTTGAGGGACTATCCGGATCTTGATGCACTGCTGCACAAGGTCCGCCTAGAGTGCGCTCACTTGCGACGTTCCAGCATGGCCAGATCGCTGATTGCAGCTCTGCAACGCAGATTTCACCTTCATGAACATCGCATTATATGTGACGTACCCACCAGGTGGAATTCCTCGTTACATATGTTGGAGCGGTTGTGTGAGCAGCAGCCAACAGTAATGGAGTATCAGCTGCATCAGGCGCAGTCAACTCGCAATTTGCGGCGTTCACACTTCACCACTACTGAGTGGGCCTCTATAATAAGAATAATAATATTATTTATTTATATAGCGCCATAATATTCCGCAGTGCTTTACAGTTTAACAGTTTCAAAACACGAGTCATAAGTAACAACGTTAACAATACAATAATTAAAGCAAAATCAGCCGCCCCTGCTGGTGAAAGCTTACAATCTACAATGAGGTGTGGGAGATACAAAGTACAGGTGTTTATATACAATGGTGTTTTTACAATGATGGTCCAGCCATTTTAAGGAAGTGAGGGATGCATGGAGATAGTGAATGGGCTACACACACAGAATTACACATAGAATGACTTTGATTAGAGAATGTGATAGGCCACTGTGAACAAATGTGTTTTGAGGGAGCGCCTGAAACCATCCAAATTGCGGATAGTCCTAATTTCTTGGGGTAGAGCATTCCAGAGGATTGGCGCAGCGCGGTGAAGTCTTGGAGTTGGGAGTGGGAGGTACGGATTAGTGCAGAGGTTAGTCGAAGGTCGTTTGCAGAGTGCAGCAGTCGGTTAGGCCGATAAATATAAATAAGGGAGGAGATGTAGGGGGGTGCTGCGCTGTGGAGAGCTATGTTGGTGAGAACCAGTAATTAGAATTGGATCCTATAATGAATGGGCAGCCACTGCCAGTGTAATGAGTGGCGAATAACTCTATGAAGGATATCTGCCACGTTTTGCGTGCGTTTGATGAGTCAACGCGGATGGCGAGTGCAGATGATGCACTAGTCAGCCTGACTGTCCCCCTTATCTGCCTGCTTCAAAAAACACTGCAAGCACTAAGGCATGAGGTTTTGGAAGAGGTGGAGGATGAGGAGTCACAAATTCCATCACCTTCTGGACAGTCAGCGCAACGTGGTTCTTCACAAAGGGCTGGAGGACTTTCAAAGTACCATGCTGTATCAACAATTGAACCTCCAGAGTCGCTGTCTATATTTTCATAACCATTACAAACTTTTAATGTATTTACAAAGCACATAATGTACATTTTTTGTCTATCCTTTTGTAATGCTATTGTGTTTCCATAAACTGATGTTACAGAATTATGATACAAAGTTTTTAAATTTTGAGTTTTAAATTTTGTAAATTTATATGTATTTGAAGGACTTTGTGAGGAGGATGAGGAGTCACAAATTCCATCACCTTCTGGACAGTCAGCGCAACGTGGTTCTTCACAAAGGGCTGGAGGACTTTCAAAGTACCATGCTGTATCAACAATTGAACCTCCAGAGTCGCTGTCTATATTTTCATAACCATTACAAACTTTTAATGTATTTACAAAGCACATAATGTACATTTTTTGTCTATCCTTTTGTAATGCTATTGTGTTTCCATAAACTGATGTTACAGAATTATGATACAAAGTTTTTAAATTTTGAGTTTTAAATTTTGTAAATTTATATGTATTTTAAGGACTTTGTGAGGAGGAGTCAATGGAGGAGGAAGACATCGCTCCAGAGGGAGGTAGACAATGCTCTAGTCAGTATGTAGACCAAGGGTGGGGTGATGCACAGCAGGCGGAGATGACGCCTCTTGCAGGGGACAACGTTTCTTGGCCAGTTGGGAGTCTGCAGCACATGGTTGATTTCATGCTGCAGTGGCTGAGAAACGACCGCCGCATCGAACACATTCACACCACGTCTGATTATTGGGTGTACACCCTCCTAGACCCTCGCTACCGGGACAACTTACAAAGCCTCATCACACCGTTGAACCGGGAGCGTAAAATGCGGAAGTACCAAGACACACTGGTGCAATCCATAATGTTCTCCATTCCAGCCAAGAGCACTGCTGCTGCTACTGATTTACAAAGCAGCTCTGTGCGTCGAGGCAGTGGAGACAGCTCTGCAACAAGAGGGAGCACAAGCAGCGCCTCTGCACAGGGCAAGACCAGTATGTTCCAAATGTGTCGAAGTTTTGTGGCAGCGCCACCAATGTCTACACCATCCGAGACGGCTCCAGTCAGCAGGAGGCAACATTTCCGTAAGATGGTTACAGACTACATGTCTTGCCCTCTCAGTGTACTCTCAGATGGCTCTTCCCCATTCAAGTTTTGTGTCTCTAAGCTGGATACATGGCCAGAGCTTAGCCAGTATGCATTGGAGGTGCTGGCTTGATCTGCTGGCAGTGTATTATCGGAGCGCGTCTTTACTGCTGCAGGTGGTGTACTAACAGACCGTTGCATGCGACTATCCTACGATAATGTACAACGGCTTACTTTTCTGAAAATGAACTAGGCATGGATCTCGCCTGAATTTGCCTGTCCGGTTTCAGATTAACTAACTGGTTGACAACGTTTTCCATGTCTCCTGTTATGTTCATCTTTCTACCACCTGAGCTATACTCCCTGGGCTACAACACTGCCAGTTGCTGCTCAGAAGTGTCGTGTCCACAGACCAATACACAAGCTATAGTAATAGTGGGGTTCAGTAACGCCTGCTGTTCCCCTGCTGTGTGTCCGGCAAAAATTACTGCTACCTAGCTACACATGTTTAAAAAAACATGACATGTTAAAGTGGCTAGTGCTACACATAGATATCAGGCTACACCCTTATTTCTAAGCTGTAAACAAGTGAAACGTCAAATTTAAAACCATTCAATGATTAGTGTTGGTAACAAATCTGTAACTAAATAATTGTGACATATTATGGCAGATATCCACATGTCTAACACAAAAGCATACTTATGCTATAGGGTACTGATGGTGAACCTTCTCACTCCATAACTTTGACCAATCCAACTCACATCATGCCTCAAATGCTGCAATGTTGGAAGTGCATAATGTGGGTTGAACTTTGACAACAGCTGCAGTGCGAAGGTTATCCTTCTGTGTTCTTGGCTTTTAAATAAAAGCATACAAGTAAATATAATAATACATTGTTGATTAAGGGACATGATGTACACCTGTAATATTGTGCAAACAATGGATGTAGGACTATTCCTCTTCAACATTACTTATATTTGTGTCATTTGAAAAAATACATATTTTAGTTAAAAATTAAAAACCCATGTTCAGTAGCTGTGAAAGGCCCGTTTGTGTACTTCTATATTGTTTGCAACCAATGTATTGTATACGGATGGAAGCGCGTCACACTAATACTATTAGGATGAGCCACTGAGACACGCTCAGCAGAGTACAAGCAGCAGTGCTTGAACAAGTAACTGGAGCGTGATCTGCACTAAAAAAAGTAAAAAACACAGACTGAAGTGAACACTGAAACACAACTGTCCACAATCTGTGAAAAGCTCCTTTCTGTACTTCTATAGTGTTTGCAACCAATGTATTGTATACGGATGGAAGCGCGTCACACTAATACTATTAGGATGAGCCACTGAGACACGCTCAGCAGAGTACAAGCAGCAGTGCTTGAACAAGTAACTGGAGCGTGATCTGCACTCAAAAAAGTAAAAAACACAGACTGAAGTGAACACTGAAACACAACTGTCCACAATCTGTGAAAAGCTCCTTTCTGTACTTCTATAGTGTTTGCAACCAATGTATTGTATACGGATGGAAGCGCGTCACACTAATAGTATTAGTGTGACGCGCTTCCATCCGTATACAATACATTGGTTGCAAACACTATAGAAGTACAGAAAGGAGCTTTTCACAGATTGTGGACAGTTGTGTTTCAGTGTTCACTTCAGTCTGTGTTTTTTACTTTTTTGAGTGCAGATCACGCTCCAGTTACTTGTTCAAGCACTGCTGCTTGTACTCTGCTGAGCGTGTCTCAGTGGCTCATCCTTTTCATTTATCTCCAATTGGTTCTGCTACATTCCATTTAAAATAAATCTAATCTATTAGTCTAATAGATTACATTTATTTTAAATGGAATGTAGCAGAACCAATTGGAGATAAATGAAAAGGATGAGACACTGAGACACGCTCAGCAGAGTACAAGCAGCAGTGCTTGAACATGTAACTGGAGCGTGATCTGCACTAAAAAAAGTAAAAAACACAGACTGAAGTGAACACTGAAACACAACTGTCCACAATCTGTGAAAAGCTCCTTTGTGTAGTTCTATAGTGTTTGCAACCAATGTATTGTATACGGATGGAAGCACGTCACACTAATAGATTTGATTTTTTTTTGTAATATAATGGAGCTGCACCAATTCCACAAAATAAAAAAAAAAAAAAAAAAAAAAAGAGTCAGTGACACGTGCAGATGCCTACAAACAGCGGTGGATGCAGAGCAAACTGCAGCGTCACCTGCACTGTCACACACACACCTTGCACAGAGCTGTTAAAACAACACTGGCAAAATGAAGCTTTACACAGCGGTTGGTAAACTAGCCTGCCTCAAGCACAGTAGTACACAAAATCGCAATATCTAACTGTCCCTCAGAGTGAGCAGAGTAGCGTTCTGTCCCTTACTGAGTTCACAGCACAGTGACGCTAAAATGGCGGCGGCGCCTTTTATAGTGCATTCTGACATCATTTCAGCAGCCAATCACAGCCATGCCATTAGTTAAGATGACCGCAGCATTACAGGATGTGCCCACACTTCGTAGGATTCCTCATTGGCTGACTAAAATCACATTGCCTGTCTCAAAGAATTATGGGAACTTCCGATTCCGGTATACGATATGGAAAAAGTATCGGAATTAAGTATCGGAATTCCGATAACGCGAATATCGGCCGATACCCGATACTTGCGGTATCGGAATGCTCAACACTACTCACCACACATCTAGATAAGTTCCTTGGGGGTCTATTTTCCAAATGGGGTCACTTGTGGTGGGTTTCCACTGTTTAGGCACATCAGGGGGTCTCCAAATGTGACATGACGCCCGCAGACCATTCCATCAAAGTTTGCAATCCAAAACGTCACTACTTCCCTTCCAAGCCCCGACGTGTGCCCATACAGTAGTTTGCTCCCACATATAGGGTATCAGCGTACTCAGGAAAAATTGGATAATAACTTTTGGGGTCCAATTTCTCCTGTTACCCTTGGGAAAATAAAAAATTGGGGGCGAAAATATTATTTTTGTGGAAAAAAATTATGATTTTTTATTTTTATGGAACTACGTTATAAACTTCTGTGAAGCACTTGGGGGTTTAAAGTTCTCCCCATGCATCTAGATAAGTTCCTTGTGGGGTCTATTTTCCAAAATGGGGTCACTTGTGGGGGGTTTAGCTGTTTAGGCGCATCAGGGGCTCTCCAAATGCGACATGATGCCCGCATACCATTCCATCAAAGTCTGCAATCCAAAATGTCACTACTTCGCTTCCGAGCCCCACGTGTGCCCATACAGTAGTTTTCTCCCACATATAGGGTATCAGCGTACTCGGGACAAATTGGACAACAACTTTTGTGGTCCAATTTATCCTGTTATCATTGGGAAAATGAAAAGTTGGGGACTAAAATATCATGTTTGTGGAAAAAAATATGATTTTTTTATTTTCATGCTCGGGCGTTATAAACTTTAGTGAAACACCTGGGGGTTCAAAGTTCTCACCACACATCTAGATAAGTTCCTTAGGGGGTCTAGTTTCCAAAATGGTGTCATTTGTGGGGTTTTCCACTGTTTAGGCACATCAGGGGCTCTCCAAACACGGCATGGCGTCCAGCCAACTCTGCTTTGAAACAGTCAAACGGCGCTCCTTCCCTTCCGAGCTCTGCCATGCACCCAAACAGTGGTTTACCACCACATATGGGGTATCAGCGTACTCAGGACAAATTGCACAATAACTTTTGGGGTCTTGTTACCCTTGGGAAAATAAAAATTGGGGTGAAAAGATTTGTGGAAAAATATGATTTTTAAATTTTACGGCTCTACGTTATAAACTTGTGTGAAGCACTTTGGGGTTCAAATTGCTCACCACAGATCTAGATAAGTTCCTTAGGGGGTCTAGTTTCCAAAATGGGGTCACTTGTGTGGGGTTTCCACTGTTTAGGCACATCAGGGGCTATCCAAATGCAACATGGTGTCCAATCTCAATTCCAGCCAATTCCAATTTTTGTTGGAAAAAGTCAAATGGCGCTCCTTTCATTCCGAGCTCTGCCGTGCGCCCAAACAGTGGTTCCTACCCACATATGGGGTATCAGCGTACTCAGGACAAATTGGACAACAACTTCTGTGGTCCAATTTCTCCTGTTACCCTTGGAAAAATAAAAAATTGGTGACTAAAAGATCATTTTTGTGGGAAAAAATAGAATTTTTTATTTTCATGCCCGGGCATTATAAACTTGTGTGAAGCACTTGGGGTTCAAAGTGCTCACCACAGATCTAGAAAAGTTCCTTAGGGGGTCTAGTTTCCAAAATGGTGTCACTTGTGGGGGGTTTCCTCTGTTTAGGCACATCTGGGGCACTGCAAACGGAACATGACACCTATCAAAGTCTGCATTCCAAAACGTCATTACTTCCTTTCCGAGCCCTGCTTTGCGCCCAAACAGTTTCCCCCCCACATATGGGGTATCAGCGTACTCAGGACAAATTGGATATCAACTTTTGGGGTCCAATTTTCTTGGGAAAAATCAAAAATTGGGTACTAAAAAATCATTTTTGTGGAAAATTGTTTTTTTTTTCACACCCAGGCATAATAAACTTTTGTGAAACACTTTGGGGTTCAAAGTACTCACAACAGATCTAGATAAGTTCCATAGGGGGTCTATTTTCCAAAATGGTATCACTTGTGGGGGGTTTCCACTGTTAAGGTGCATCAGGGGCTTTCCAAAGACGACATGGCGTCCAATCTCAATTCCAGCCAATTTTGGTTTGAAAAAGTCAAATGGCGCTCCTTCTCTTACGAGCTCTGCCGTGCGCCTAAACAGTGGTTTTCCCCACATATGGGGTTTTGGCGTACTCAGGAGAAATTGTACAACGACTTTATCTGTCCATTTTCCTTTTACCCTTGTGAAAATAAAAAAAAATGTTTGTAAAAGATCATTTTTGTGACTAAAAAGTTAAATGTTCATTTTTTCCTTCCACGTTGCTTCAGCTCCTGTGAAGCACCTGAAGGGCTAATAAACTTCTTGAATGTGGTTTTAAGTAGCTTGAGGGGTGCAGTTTTAAGAATGGTGTCACTTTTGGGTATTTTCTGCCATATAGTCCCCTCAAAGTGACTTCAAATGTGAGGTGGTCCCTAAAAAAAATGGCTTTGTAAATTTTGTTGTAAAAATGAGAAATCGCTGGTTAAATTTTAACCCTTATAACTTCATAACAAAAAAAAATTTTGGTTCCAAAATTGTGCAGAGGTAAAGTAGACATGTGGGAAATGTTATTTATTAACTATTTTTTGTGACATAGTTCTCTGTTTTAAGGAAATAAAACGTCAAAGATTGAAAATAGCAAAATTTTAAACATTTTCGCCATATTTGCATTTTTTTCAAAAATAAACACAAGTTTTATCAAAGAAATTTTACCACTAACGTGAAGTACAATATGTGTCGAGAAAACAATCTCAGAATCGCGAAGATCCGTTGAAGCGCTCCAGAGTTATAACCTCATAAAGAGACAGTGGTCAGAATTGTAAAAATTGGCCCGGTCATTAACGTGCAAACCACCCTTGGGGTAAAGTGGTTAAAGCAGGTTTTCATAATGAATGATAACCGAGAACATGCCATCAAGTTTATCCTTTATACTTTAATACTAGAATTCATATGAAGAAAAGGTATGAAGCTCCATTGTAAATCAGTGACCAAAGGCAATATTTTAAAAGCACTGATCAGTACGTGTGATACAAACTGAAGTTTTCTACACTATATGTAAATGCAAAGTTGAAAAATCTGTAAAGGTTGTCTTTACAAGTAAAACATTGATGAATGTTTTCTAAGTGTTGAAACAGCCTCCAGTTTAAGTTATGTCTATCTAGAAAGACTGACAACCAGTGTTCATGCTGTAAATACACAGGAGGAATTCTTAAATCATACATCTTTCCACTTGTTGAACACCAATTTTTTCCATGATGCTCATGCAATGAAGACAGTAGCCAAATAGTAAATGAAAGAAGAATGTGCAATATTGAGATCGTTTTCATTCCACATTATGTGGATTAGCCAGGAAAATAAATCACAGCAGAATTATTGCTTTTAGCCTTAAGTACTGCACACTTAGTGATCTCGTTAGCGATCTCAATAACGACGCAAGCTAATGAGATCGATTTGTGATCGTTTTAATGTCTCTAGTAGCTGCCACACTTAGTGATCTCGTTAACGACTCAAGCAGTTAGCGATCTCATTAACGACTTTAACGGTCATTGCGATGTAAAAAACAGCGCACATCGCTCACAAAAGGTGCCAGACACGATATAGGCTCACCAGCGGGACGACAACGATCTAATACGGTCCAGAACTCTAGTGAACGATCAGCGAGATCACAGCAGGGCCACGTCGTTGCTACATGCCACACCGTTAGCGTCACGACGAGATCGCTAAATAGTGACGTATTTAGCGATCTCGTTAGCGACCTGTTAGTGTGGCATACCTTAGCCCTTGTACTAACGCTATTTGAATATCAGAAACAACTCTAAAAAGAAACTAAAATTGTAACAATATAATTTTTGTTTTTGTTATTATAGTGGCTTGTTATAACTGCTATTAGCAGTTGCAATTTTAATATTACTCTACTTAAAGAGGACCTGTCACTTGCTAAAAAACTGAGTAAAATACCTTGCAAAAATCCCTGAGTTTCAATTATTCCTTTTTTTTTGCGCTGCATCGTTAGGTTGCATAAATATTCACATATGTTGCTTTTGGAGCTCAATTTGTGAAATCTATGCTTAAACACCAAATGGGCATTTCGTTAGAAAATTTTATGGAGGTGTGCGCTTTCACCCCTCCCTCCTAGACACCGCTAATAACAGCTTGGTAGCTAGTCTAGGAGTTTCAAATGTTGCCGAGCTGTGATTGGCAGCGACTGCTAGCGAGGGGTAACAGCACACACCTCCAGAGAAGACTCTGAGGAAATGCTCAGTTGACCTGCAAGCAGAGATTTCACATATTGCACTAAAAAGTAAATAAATGTGAATATGTCTGCAGTTGTGTAACACAGCACAAAACAAAAAAGAGGGCAGATTCAGGAGAGCTAAGGGATTTTTGTAAGATATTTCACTCATTTTTTTTATTAAGTGACAGGTCTGATTTAAAGAATACTTTTTGGCTACTCCACTTATCCACTTACCTTAAGGGTTTGAATCATGACAACATTTTTCCACATTCTCTATTAAGGAATACAGACATCATAGAAGTGAAGCTCCTATATATTTAGACATAGCTTTGGGGATGCATTTATGTAGAGGGGGCAATTATGTACATATTATTCTAAGTATATTTTTTCAAAGTACCCTTCAGCTAATCATGACAGACAGGGCAGGAGACAGGTAAAACATTTAACAAAACCTATTCCCAGTACAGTTGGATTGCAACAAATATTCACCATATACATTTGTATATTTTATATCCTGGCTGCTCCATTCACTCACATCCACCGTCCTTGCACTAACTCTTTACACTCCATCTTTATCACCCCCTCAGTCCTTTCCCCTCCTGTGTATAGCACTCACGCTATTTTCACATTGCACTGCACAGATCCACTTAGCCCCACCATCCAACACAAGAGACACTCTCAAAAATCACTTACCCATCTGCTCACTCTTTCTATCCAGGAGATATCTCTCCCAACCCTGGCCCCTCATGTTATAGTAAGTCGAACCCCTAAACTACTACACTCAGAAACCCCTCAAATCTCATTAATATTCTCTGCATGCCTTCTGTCTCTTTTAATTGTGCCCTCTGGAATTCTCAGTGTGTAATAAACTTTCCTTCATCCCTGAATTCTTTCTTTCTGATTCTCTTAACCTTCTGCCTCTTACTGAAAGCTGGATCCAGCAGTCAGACACCACAGCTGCTGCTGCTCTTTCATATGGTGGACTACATTTCTCTCATACCCCAAGATCGGACAACAGATCAGGTGGAGGCGTTGGTCTGCTCCTATCACCCAAATGTACCTTTCAGTGTTATGATTTGGTAGATGAGGAGTGCAGGTAAAAAAGGCAATAAACCAGAGCAGTTGGAATCTATGAGATTGCAGTACCCTGACTAACCACCACAACTAGAGGCAGCCGTGGAGCGTTCCTACGTTGGTCCTAGAGCCTCGTCACAGCCTGAGAAACTAACTACACCTAAAGATAGAAATAGGAAAGCTATCTGCCCCGGAGCAGAACCCCAAAGATAATAGAAAGCCCCCAAACATGTAATGGCGGTTAGACAAGATGAAATACTGACACAGAAAGAAAATAGTATGAGCAAACGCTGGGGCCCAAACTAACTAAATAGAAAAGGATAGGAAGGGTACTTACTGCAATCCCAGAAAACCCTGAAAAGCACCAACTCTACTAATTTCAAAAACACCTGAGATCACACGACCTCTACCACCTAAATTAGTTCTCTGGTGTAACAAAATCAAAACAGCAGCCACTGAAAAAACTGGAAAAAGCAAAAGTACAAACATCAGTGGCTGAACTAAACTGAGAGGGCAAAAGCCCCCGGAGGGGACCCTGAAGGCCCCCACAGAAGTGCAGGACAAAATGCAAAAATATAGCACAAAAACAAAAAGAAGAAAATGTCTTATCTGTTAGCAGGAGATGCAGACACGACACAGCAGGCTACAAGGGAAACTGGAATCAAGGATTCAGACCAGAACAATTGATCACCGGCAACCCTGATGGGAAGGTGACTCCCTTATATAAGACCAGTCAGTAACACCTGATTCCCAGTCCTCACAATCTTCACTGGACAGACCAGCACCGCTTGTAACCACCAGAGGAAGCCTCTGCTCAGAACTCATCTCAAACCCATTCACAACAGTACCCCCCCCTTGAGGAGGGGTCACCGAACCCTCATTTGAGCAACCAGGTCGGTCAGGATGAGTTCTATGATACGCACGGATAAGTCTCCTAGCATGGATGTCCGAAGCAAACACCCAAGAATTGTCTTCCTGACCATAACCTCTCCATTTAACCAAATACTGGAGTTTCCGTCTAGAAAAACGAGAATCTAATATTTTCTCAACCACATACTCCAGATTGCCCTCAACCAAAACAGGGTCAGGAGGCACAGCAGCAGGAACCACTGGCTCAACAAACCTCTTCAACAAGGACTTGTGGAACACGTTATGGATCTTAAATGTCCCTGGAAGAAGCAAACGAAAAGAAACAGGATTAATAATCTCCATGATCTTATAAGGTCCAATGAACCTAGGCTTAAATTTAGGAGATGCTACTCTCATAGGAATATTCTTTGAGGACAACCAGACCAAGTCCCCCACTTTAAACCGAGGACCATCAGTCCTATGCCGGTTAGCAAACCGCTGGGCCTTCTCCTGAGAGAGGGACAACCTCTCCACTACCTGGTCCCAAATCTGTTGCATACGCTCCACAACAGAGTCAACACCTGGACAGACAGAAGCCTCCGTCTGTCCTGAAGAAAATCGAGGATGAAACCAGAATTACAGAAAAACGGAGACATCAATGTGGCAGAGCTAGCCCTATTATTAAGAGCAAACTCAGCCAAAGGCAAAAAAGAGACCCAGTCATCCTGATCAGCAGACACAAAGCATCTTAGATAAGTCTCCAATGTCTGGTTTGTTCTCTCAGTTTGACCATTGGTCTGAGGATGAAATGCCGAGGAGAAAGACAATTGAACACCCAGTTTAGAACAAAAAGTCCTCCAAAATCTGGAAACAAACTGGACTCCTCTGTCAGACACAATGTTCTCAGGAATGCCGTGTAAACGAACCACGTGCTGAAGGAACAACGGCACCAATTCAGAGGAGGAAGGCAACTTAGGTAATGGCACAAGATGTATCATTTTGGAAAACCTATCACAAATTACCCAGATGGTGGTCATTCTCTGAGAAACAGGAAGGTCGGAAATGAAATCCATAGAGATATGGGTCCATGGTCTCTTGGGCACAGGCACTGGCATTAACAAACCACTAGAGCGAGAGCAAGGCTTGGAGCGAGAGCAAGTCCCGCAGGACTGCACAAATTCCCTGACATCACGAGACAAGGTAGGCCACCAAAAGGACCGACTAACCAAGTCTCTGGCACCAAAAATTCCGGATGCCCAGCCAATGCGGAACAATGAATCTCAGACATCACACTCTTTTTCCACTGGTCCGGGACAAACAATTTTCCAACAGGGCAGCACTCGGGCCTATCCTCCTGACACCCCTCCAGAGCAAGTCTCAAATTGGGCGAGATGGCGGAAAGAACTACACCCTCTTTCAAAATAACAGAAGGATCAGATAACTCAGGAGAGTCCGCAAGGAAGCTCCTCGAGAGGGCATCCGCCTTAACATTCTTAGTGCCAGGAAGAAAGGAAACCACAAAATTAAAACGTGTGAAAAACAAGGCCCACCTGGCCTGTCTAGGATTGAGTCGCTTGGCAGATTCCAGATAAACCAGATTCTTATGGTCAGTAAGGACCACCACCTGATGTTTGGCTCCCTCCAGCCAATGTCTCCACTCTTCAAAAGCCCACTTCATGGCCAATAACTCCCGATTACCCACGTCATAATTACGTTCAGTAGGAGAAAATTTTCGAGAGAAAAAGGCACAAGGGTTACTTTTAGAGGTCTCTGGATCTTTTTGGGACAAAACGGCACCTGCCCCAATTTCAGAGGCATCAACCTCCACCTGAAATGGCAGAGAAACATCAGGCTGCCGTAGAACAGGAGCAGAAGTGAATCTCTGCTTAAGTTCCTGAAATGCAGAGACTGCCTCAGGAGGCCAATTCACCACATCAGAACCCTTTCTGGTCAAATCAGTTAATGGTTTAACAATAACCGAGAAATTACCAATAAATTTACGATAAAAATTGGCAAAACCCAAAAATCTCTGAAGAGCCTTTAATGAAGTAGGTTGGACCCAATCACAGATGGCCTGAACCTTGACCGGGTCCATTTCAATAACAGATGGGGACAAAATGAATCCCAGAAATGAGATCCTCTGTACGCCAAAAAGACACTTTGATCCCTTCACATACAGAGCATTCTCTCTCAAAATCTGGAATACAGTTCGAACATGTTTCACATGAGAGTCCCAGTCATTAGAAAAAATCAAGATATCATCCAAATAAACAATCAGAAATTTGTCCACAAAATCCCTGAAAATGTCATTCATGAAGGACTGGAAGACGGAAGGAGCATTAGTGAGCCCAAAGGGCATCACTAGGTACTCAAAATGCCCTTCAGGGGTATTGAATGCCGTCTTCCATTCATCCCCGTGCTTAATGCGAATAAGGTTATACGCCCCCCTGAGGTCAAGCTTGGTAAACCAAGTAGCGTTTTTCACCCTGGAAAACAGGTCAGAAATCAAGGGTAACGGGTATTGATATTTCACAGTAATATTGTTCAAGAGACGATAATCAATACACGGCCTTAATGAACCATCCTTTTTGGCCACAAAGAAAAAACCGGCACCTAAGGGTGAAGAGGATGGTCTGATATGACCCTTCTCCAATGATTCCTTGATATAAGACCGCATAGCGTCATGTTCAGGTACAGACAAGTTAAAAAGGCGACCTTTAGGGAATTTACTACCCGGCACTAATTCAATAGCGCAGTCATAGCTCCAATGGGGAGGCAAGGATGCAGATTTACTTTCGCTAAACACATCAGAAAAATCAATCAAAAAGTCAGGAACATCCTGACCTGGGGGAAGGCAGTAAAAACAGGAGTGTTGGTATTAACACATTGGCAACCCCAACTGGTTACAGACACAGATTTCCAATCCAAAACAGGATTATGAGACTGTAACCAAGGGAAACCCAGCACGATAATGTCATGCAGATTATACAGAACCAAAAATTTGCAGCACTCCTGGTGATCAGGTTCAACCCTCATTATCACCTGAGTAGAAAACTGGGGTTTATTCTCAGCCAAAGGGGTAGAATCGATCCCCAGCAGGGGAATAGACTTCTGTAAGGGTATCAAGGGAAACCCACAACGTTTAGCAAAATCATAATCCATCAGGTTAATAGCTGCTCCAGAATCAACGAAAGCCTGAGCAGAAAATGAGGACAGAGAGCATATCAGAGTGACAGTTAACAAAAACTTAGTCTGAACACTACCCAAGACAACTGAGCGTGCAAAACGTCTTCCCCGCTTAGGGCAGACTGAAATAGCATGAGAGGCATCACCACAGTAGAAACATAACCCATTGCGCTTTCGAAACTCATGACGCTGTGCCCCAGACACCACTCTATCACACTGCATGGGTTCAGAAGCTGGTTCACAAGGCAACACCATTCCACGCATAACTTCTCCGCTCACGCAAAGTCTGTCAATTTGAATCGCTAATGACATAGAATCATTGAGACCAGAGGGGACAGGGAATCCCACCATAACATCCTTTACATTATCTGACAGACCTTCCGGAAAAGGGCTGCCAAAGCGTCGTCATTCCATTTGGTCAGGACTGCCCACCTACGGAATCTCTGACAGTATAACTCAGCGTCATAAAGCCCCTGATTTAATGCCAACAAGGCTTTTTCAGCTTGATCAGTGACTTTAGGCTCATCGTACAATAACCCCAAAGCCTGAAAAAATGCATCAACATCACTCAAAACAGGATCCCCAGGTGTCAGGGAAAAAGCCCAATCCTGAGGATCGCCGCGCAGGAGAGAGATGATAATTTGAACCTGCTGCGCTGCGTTCCCTGAGGACTTAGATTTTAAGGCAAAAAACAATTTACAATTATTTTTGAAATTCTGAAACTTAGCTCGATCCCCTAAAAACAAATCTGGCATGGGAATCTAGGTTCCACAACAGGCAACCTAGCAAGATAGGTAGCAATACTCTGAACCTCAGTGGCAAGCTGATCCACACGGCCAGACAACTGTGCAAACTCCATTGAGAGAAAAGATCCTCCCCAGCACCCAGAGATACAGAGGGAAAAAAATGCAACAAACAGAAAAATATCTCTGACAACTCTGACAACCTTTTTTTTTTTTTTTTTTTACAATATTTTTCCCTTCTGTGAGTACCATATAATTTTCAGTTTTGGCCGGTGATACTGTTATGATTTGGTAGCTGAGGAGTGCAGGTAAAAAAGGCAATAAACCAGAGCAGTTGGAATCTATGAGATTGCAGTACCCTGACTAACCACCACAACTAGAGGCAGCCGTGGAGCGTTCCTACGTTGGTCCTAGACGCCTTGTCACAGCCTGAGAAACTAACTACACCTAAAGATAGAAATAGGAAAGCTATCTGCCCCGGAGCAGAACCCCAAAGATAATAGAAAGCCCCCAAACATGTAATGGCGGTTAGACAAGATGAAATACTGACACAGAAAGAAAATAGTATGAGCAAACGCTGGGGCCCAAACTAACTAAATAGAAAAGGATAGGAAGGGTACTTACTGCAATCCCAGAAAACCCTGAAAAGCACCAACTCTACTAATTTCAAAAACACCTGAGATCACACGACCTCTACCACCTAAATTAGTTCTCTGGTGTAACAAAATCAAAACAGCAGCCACTGAAAAAACTGGAAAAAGCAAAAAGTACAAACATCAGTGGCTGAACTAAACTGAGAGGGCAAAAGCCCCCGGAGGGGACCCTGAAGGCCCCACAGAAGTGCAGGACAAAATGCAAAAATATAGCACAAAAACAAAAAGAAGAAAATGTCTTATCTGTTAGCAGGAGATGCAGACACGACACAGCAGGCTACAAGGGAAACTGGAATCAAGGATTCAGACCAGAACAATTGATCACCGGCAACCCTGATGGGAAGGTGACTCCCTTATATAAGACCAGTTAGTAACACCTGATTCCCAGTCCTCACAATCTTCACTGGACAGACCAGCACCGCTTGTAACCACCAGAGGAAGCCTCTGCTCAGAACTCATCTCAAACCCATTCACAACATTTCAGGTTATCCCCCAAATACCCTCACTTATCTTCCCTTCTTTTGAGGTCCATGCTGTGAGACTCTACATCCCCTTCTCCATGCGAGTGGCAGTTGTATATCGTCCTCTGGGCCCCTCCCGTCAATTCCTGGATCACTTTGCCACCTGGCTTCCACATTTTCTCTCCTGTGTCATCCCAACCCTCATCATGGGAGACTTTAACATCCCATTGCTTTTCCCCTCTCCCCCATCTGCCACTCACCTTTTATCTCTAACCTCCTCCTTCGGCCTTTCGCAGCTTATTAACTCTCTTATGCATGAAGACGGAAACTCCCTCGACCTGGTCTTCTCCTGGCTTTGCTCAGTGTATGATTTTACCTTCTCCTCTCTCCTGCTCTCTGACCTCAACCTTCTTTCATTCTCTGTCAAGAACTGTCATCCTTCTCAGGACACCCCCACTTTCCACACTCATAGAAATATACGGGCCATTAACACCCAGAAACTTATGAAGAATTTGCAGTTATCATTAGCGCCAATCTCCTCCCTCTCATGCCCTAACTCTGCAGTGAAACATAAAATGAAACACAGTTAAGTGCCCTGGATAAAGCTTCACCTCCTATACATAGAACAACTCGGTACAGACGGCGACAACCCTGGCACACGTTGTAAACACATTTCTTACAGCGGTGCTCTAGGTGCGCCGAACATCTGTGGAGAAAATCCAGTCTGCCCAAAGATTTCATCCATTATAAGTTTATGCTTAAAACATACAACTTTGCCCTTCACCTCTCCAAAGAAAACTATTTCAACACCCTCAACACCTCACTATCCAATCATCCTAAACATCTCTTTGACACTTTTCATTCCCTACCCAACCCAAGAGTGCAGGCCTCAACCACAGATCTCTGTGCTGACAATCTGGACAATTACAGTTATATGAAAAAGTTTGGGCACCCCTATTAATCTTAAGCTTAATGTTTTATAAAAATTGATGTTTTTGCAACAGCTATTTCAGTTTGATATATCTAATAACTATTGAACACAGTAATGTTTCTGCCTTGAAATGAGGTTTATTGTACTAACAGAAAATGTGCAATCTGCATCCAAACAAAATTTGACAGGTGCATAAGTATGGGCACCTCACCAGAAAAGTGACATTAATATTTATTATATCCACCTTTTGCAAAAATAACAGCCTCTAGTCGCTTCCTGTAGCTTTTAATGAGTTCCTGGATCCTGGATGAAGGTATTTTTGACCATTCCTCTTTACAAAACAATTCCAGTTCAGTTAAGTTTGACGGTCGCCGAGCATGGACAGCCCTCTTCAAATGATCCCACAGATGTTCAATGATATTCAGGTCTGGGGAACTGGGATGGCCATTCCAGAACATTGTAATTGTTCCTCTGCATGAATGCCTGAGTAGATTTGGAGCGTGTTTTGGATCATTGTCTTGCTGAAAGATCCATCCCCTGCGTAACTTCAACTTTGTCACTGATTCCTGAACATTATTGTCAAGAATCTGCTGATACTGAGTGGAATCCTTGAGTCCCGCAACTTTAACAAGATTCCCGGTTCCGGCATTGGCCACACAGCCCCAAAGCATGATGGAACCTCCACCAAATTTTACTGTGGGTAGCAAGTGTTTTTCTTGGAATGCTGTGTTTTTTTGACGCCATGCATATTGCCTTTTTGTATGACCAAACAACTCAATCTTGGTTTCATCAGTCCACAGGACCTTCTTCCAAAAAGAAATTGGTTTCTCCAAATGTGCTTTTGCATACCTCAGCCGATTCTGTTTGTGGCGTGCTTGCAGAAACGGCTTCTTTCGCATCACTCTCCCATACAGCTTCTCCTTGTGCAAAGTGCGTTGTATAGTTGACCGATGCACAGTGACACCATCTGCAGCAAGTTGATGCTGCAGCTCTCTGGAGGTGGTCTGAGGATTGTCCTTGACTAATCTCACCATTCTTCTTCTCTGCCTTTCTGATGTTTTTCTAGGCCTGCCACTTCTGGCCTTAACAAGAACTGTCCCTGTGTTCTTCCATTTCCTTACTATGTTCCTCACAGTGGAAACTGACAGGTTAAATCTCTGAGACAGTTTTTTTGTATCCTTCCCCTGAACAACTATGTTGAATAATTTTTGTTTTCAGATCATTTGACAGTTGTTTTGAGGAGCCCATGATGCCACTCTTCAGAGGAGAACAACTTGCAAGTGGCCACTTTAAGTAGCTTTTCAAATGATTGCATACACCTGGCTATGAAGTTCAAAGCTCAATGAGGTTACAAAACCAAAAAAGTGCTTTAGTAAGTCAGTAAAAAGTAGGTAGGACTATTTAAAACAAGAAAATGATAAGGGTGCCCATACTTATGCACCTGTCAAATTTTGTTTGAATGCAGATTGCACATGTTCTGCTAGTACAATAAACCTCATTTCAAGGCAGAAACATTACTGTGTCCAATAGTTATTAGATATATCAAACTGAAATAGCTGTTGCAAAAACACCAATTTTTATAAAACATTAAGCTTAAGATTAATAGGGGTGCCCAAACTTTTTCATATAACTGTATTTCAAAGAAAAAATTGACCATATCCGACAGGAAATTTTCTCCTAATCCCCTCATACCATTCACTGTCCCTCCTCCCCCACTGCATCTAGCTCACTCTCTGACTTTGAACCAGTCACAGAAGTGATCAGGCTCCTTGCATCTTCTCGCCCTACTACTTGTACCAGTGACCCTATTCCATCACATCCCCTCCAGTCCCTTTCGCCTTCTGTTACCACCCACCTAAGAAAAATATTCAACCTTTCTCTCTCTTCTGGGATCTTTCCCTCCTCATTTAAGCATGCCATCATACATCCATTACTTAAAAAACCACTACTCTACCAAAACTATGCTGCCACCTATAGATCTGTATTTAATCTTCCCTTCATCTCTAAACTCCTGGAACGCTTGGTCCACTCTTGTCTAATCTGCTATCTCTCATATAACTCTCTTCTCGACCCTCTTCAATCTGGTTTCCGCTCTTTACACTCTACTGAAACTGCCCTCACTAAAGTCTCTAATGATCTACTAACAGCTAAATCTAGTGGTCACTATTCCATGCTAATTTTCCTGGATCTCTCTGCAGCATTCAACACTGTGGATCACCAACTCCTCCTCACTATGCTTCGCTACATCGGCCTCAATGATGCCGTTCTCTCCTGGTTCTCCTCCTACCTCACTGACCACTCCTTCACTGTATCTTTGCTGGCTCCTCCTCCTCCTCTCATCTTCCCCTTACTGTTGGGATTCCTCAAGGATCAGTCCCAGGCCCTCTCCTCTTCTCCTTGTATACTGCCCCTATTGGACAAACAATCAGTAGATTTGGTTTCCAGTACCATCTCTATGCTTATGACACCCAATTTACACATCTACTCTTGACATCATGCCTGCATTATTACAAAAACCAGGGATTGTCTTACTGCTGTCTCCAACATCATGTCCTCCATCTGAAAATGAACCTGTCAAAAACTGAACTCCTTGTGTTTCCTCCATCTACTAATCTATCTATGCCTGACACTGCCATTTACATGTGTGGTTCTACCATTACTCCCCAGAAAAATGCCCGCTGTCTTGGGGTCATACTTGATTCAGAGAATTAATTCATCCCCCACATCTGATCACTGTTTCACTCTTGTTATTTGCACTTCAAAAACATTTCTAGAATTCAACCTCACCAACTGTTACACTGATGCCTCTACCTTGTGCCAGTCATTGCACTGGTTACTCATCCACTCCAGAATTCAATATAAACTTATCACTCTTAACAACAAAGCACTCCATAGTTCAGCACCACCCTACATCTCCTCCCTTGTCTCAGTCTACCCTACCCATGCCCTCCATTCTGCTAATGACCCGAGGTTAACATCCTCAATAATCAGAACCTCCCATTCCCATCTCCAAGACTTCTCTCATGCTGCACCAATTCTTTGGAATTCACTACCCAAGATAATTTGATTAATCCCCAATACCCACAGTTTTATGCATGCCCTAAAAATGCATTTCTTCACACTGGCCTATGGCCTCAACACTTTTATTTAACTATCCCTGTGTTGCCCACTCAAAATTTTCACCATAACCAGGTTCCTTGTATCATGTTCTCAAATGCTTTATGCATTTAAGAGCCCTCTGTGTCTGTACTTTTCCATATTCTGGCTGATAACCGGTTCAAGCAGCATTACATGAACACCCGATTCCTTACATTATAGCTGGTCAGAACAATGAAAGCAATTGTTACCATCCACCTTTCGTGTCTTCCCTATTTCCTCATAGATTGTAAGCTTGCGAGCAGGGCCTCGTTCCTCTTGGTATCTGTTGATTTATGAGATTATTGTTATGCTGTAATGTCTTTTATTGTCTGTACAAGTCCCCTCTAAAATGTAAAGTGCTGAGGAAAATGTTTGACGCTATAGAAATAAAATTATTATTATTATTAGTTAAGTGTCTGAAAGCCTCAGTTGACAAATTAATAATTGAAGAACAAGCTTTCATAGGAAGAGTCATTCCCAATTCAGCCTGTCTAAACTTGTCAACAATCACTAGAAAAATGAGCAAAATGTTTGTTCACTGGGTGTGATGATTTTTATGCATGCATAAAAATCATCATCAGAGTACATCACTTGGTAGCGATGTGCTAGCGACATTATACATAACGGGGACATAATGGTTAAATTAGTGATTGTTCTGCCTTATTATGCCATCATTATTGTTTCATCAGATTGTGTAAACAGGACAGTAAACATGTGCCAGTCGGTTTCAGTTTAGCCCGAATTGTCCAATATTTGGCCATAAAGGAATAGTATTGTGCCTGTTGAAACAATAAAGGTTATGTGTAAGAATAAGCAACTTTGTTAAAAATGGTATTCTGCAGGTTTTTATAGCCATTTATTATGAACTTACGCTTTGCTTCATTTGTGCATATTGAATTCCAAAAAAAAAATGAAAATTTCCTTTTCAATCATAAGTTTTGGTAAAGTCAAAGGGTCAAAGGGTTAAGTAAGCCCCCCAAACCCAAACAACAAAAAAAAGGATTCTTTATCATTTTTGCAATTCATTATTTAGGTGACATTTACATTTAGATTTATGCATTCTGTTTATCTGTTCCATTTACTGGAACAAACAAACAGAATGAGTGTGCAAAATGCATCTGATGCATTCCTATTACAAACTGAAGCACATGGATCTCGATTCAGAACAGAAGAAAATACCCATGCATGCAGTACTTTTTCCTCCATTCCAAAGACTTAAGCCACACAGATAAACCCCATTATAATCAACTAGTGATGAACCCGTTCTACGCCCGGGTGGCAAGCATTTTTATAGGTACATGGTCTCCCATTCTCGTATGTGCTTCCCCCCTCCTATTCTGGTATGCATGGCACCCCTCATCCCTATCCTGGTATGTATGGTCCCCTCACCCCCACCCAAAATAACTATGCATGGCACCCCATTCCTCATCCTGGTATGCAAGGTCACCTCCTGCCCAATCCTGGAATGCATGGTCCCCTCACCCTCCAATTCTGGTATGAATGGTCCCCTCACCCCCCAATCCTGGTATGAATGGTCCACTCACCCCCCAATCCTGGTATGAATGGTCCCCTCATCGCCCAATCCTGATGTGCATGGTCCCCTCACCCCCCAATCCTGATGTGCATGGTCCCCTCACCCCCCAATCCTGATGTGCATGGTCCCCTCACCCCCCAATCCTGATGTGCATGGTCCCCTCACCCCCCAATCCTGATGTGCATGGTCCCCTCACCCCCAACCCTGATGTGCATGGTCCTCTCACTCCCCAACCCTGATGTGCATGGTCCCCTCATCCCCAATCCTGATGTGCATGGCCCCCTCAACCCCCAATCCTGATATGCACAGTCCCCTCACCCCCCAATCCCGGTATGCACGGTCCCTTCACCCACCAATCCTGGTATGCATGGTCACCTCCCGCCCAATCCTGGAATGCATGGTCCCCTCACCCCCAATTCTGGTATGAATGGTCCCCTCACCCCCCAATCCTGGTATGAATGGTCCCCTCATCGCCCAATCCTGATGTGCATGGTCCGCTCACCCCCCAATCCTGATGTGCATGGTCCGCTCACCCCCCAATCCTGATGTGCATGGTCCGCTCACCCCCCAACCCTGATGTGCATGGTCCGCTCACCCACCAACCCTGATGTGCATGGTCCCCTCACCCCCCAATCCTGATGTGCATGGTCCCCTCACCCCCCCAATCCTGATGTGCATGGTCCCCTCACCCTCAATCCTGATGTGCATGGTCCCCTCACCCCCCAACCCTGATGTGCATGGTCCCCTCACCCCCCCAATCCTGATGTGCATGGTCCCCTCACCCCCCAATCCCGTATGCACGGTCCCCTCACCCACCAATCCTGGTATGCATGGTCACCTCCCGCCCAATCCTGGAATGCATAGTCCCCTCACCCCCAATTCTGGTATGAATGGTCCCCTCACCCCCCAATCCTGGTATGAATGGTCCCCTCATCGCCCAATCCTGATGTGCATGGTCCGCTCACCCCCCAATCCTGATGTGCATGGTCCGCTCACCCCCAAATCCTGATGTGCATGGTCCGCTCACCCCCCAACCCTGATGTGCATGGTCCGCTCACCCCCCAATCCTGATGTGCATGGTCCGCTCACCCCCCAATCCTGATGTGCATGGTCCCCTCACCCCCCAACCCTGATGTGCATGGTCCCCTCACCCCCCAATCCTGATGTGCATGGTCCTCTCACCCCCCAATCCTGATGTGCATGGTCCCCTACCCCCAATCCTGATGTGCATGGTCCCCTCACCCCCCCAACCCTGATGTGCATGGTCCCCTCACCCCCCCAATCCTGATGTGCATGGTCCCCTCACCCCCCAATCCTGATGTGCATGGTCCCCTCACCCCCCAATCCTGATGTGCATGGTCCCCTTACCCCCCAATCCTGATGTGCATGGTCCCCTCACCCCCAATCCTGATGTGCATGGTCCCCTCACCTCCCAATCCTGATGTGCACGGTCCCTTCACCCCCCAATCCTGATGTGCATGGTCCCCTCACCCCCCAATCCTGATGTGCATGGTCCCCTCACCCCCCCAATCCTGATGTGCATGGTCCCCTCACCCCCCAATCCTGATGTGCATGGTCCCCTCACCCCCCAATCCTGATGTGCATGGTCCCCTCACCCCCCAATCCTGATGTGCACCGTCCCCTCATCCCCCAATCCTGATGTGCACGGTCCCCTCACCCCCCAATCCTGATGTGCACGGTCCCCTCACCCCCCAATCCTGATGTGCACGGTCCCTCACCCCCCAATCCTGATGTGCATGGTCCCCCACCCCCAATCCTGATGTGCATGGTCCCCTCACCCCCAATCCTGATGTGCACGGTCCCCTCACCCCCCAATCCTGATGTGCACGGTCCCCTCACCCCCCAATCCTGATGTGCACGGTCCCCTCACCCCCCAATCCTGATGTGCATGGTCCCCTCACCCCCCAATCCTGATGTGCATGGTCCCCTCACCCCCCAATCCTGATGTGCATGGTCCCCTCACCCCCCAATCCTGATGTGCATGGTCCCCTCACCCCCCAATCCTGATGTGCATGGTCCCTTCACCCCCCAATCCTGATGTGCATGGTCCCCTCACCCCCCAATCCTGATGTGCATGGTCCCCTCACCCCCCAATCCTGATGTGCATGGTCCCTTCACCCCCCAATCCTGATGTGCATGGTCCCTCACCCCCCAATCCTGATGTGCATGGTCCCTCAACCCCCAACCCTGATGTGCATGGTCCCCTCACCCCCCCAATCCTGATGTGCATGGTCCCCTCACCCCCCCAATCCTGATGTGCATGGTCCGCTCACTCCCCAACCCTGATGTGCATGGTCCCCTCACCCCCCAATCCAGATGTGCATGGTCCCCTCACCCCCCCCAATCCTGATGTGCATGGTCCGCTCACCCCCCAATCCTGATGTGCATGGTCCCTTCACCCCCCAATCCTGATGTGCATGGTCCCTTCACCCCCCAATCCTGATGTGCATGGTCTCCTCACCCCCCAATCCTGATGTGCATGGTCCCCTCAACCCCCAACCCCCCAATCCTGATGTGCATGGTCCCCTCACCCCCCAATCCTGATGTGCATGGTCGCTCACACCCCAATCCTGATGTGCATGGTCCCCTCACCCCCCCAATTCTGATGTGCATGGTCCCCTCACCCCCCCAATCCTGATGTGCATGGTCCGCTCACCCCCCAATCCTGATGTGCATGGTCCCCTCACCCCCCCTATCCTGATGTGCATGGTCCCCTCACCCCCCCAATCCTGATGTGCATGGTCCCCTCACCCCCCAATCCTGATGTGCATGGTCCCCTCACCCCCCCAATCCTGATGTGCATGGTCCCCTCACCCCCCCTATCCTGATGTGCAAGGTCCCCTCACCCCCCCAATCCTGATTTGCATGGTCCTCTCACATCCCCAATCCTGATGTGCATGGTCCCCTCACGCCCCCCCATATCCTGATGTGCATGGCCCCCTCACCGCTATTAAACTGCACAGATACCCAAAAAAAAAAAACATTTATACTCACCTTTCATCCCTGTGCTCCAGCGCTGTTCCTTTCAGCTGGACGCCGGGGGAGGAGAGCGGCGCCGGAGTACGCGCATGCCCATACCGCGCGGTCCGGCGCCATATTGCTGAAGACACACTGTAAATGTGTCTTCAGCAAAATGGCGCCGGATAGCGCTATTGCGCATGCGCGATCCGACGCGCACTCCTGGTCTCCTGCCCCGGGAGAAGAGAAGCGCCGTGGCAACGCTCCTCCCGGTCAGGTAATTATGTGAGTATGGCGCCGGAGATCGCGGTATGCATACTCCCCCGGAAGAATCCACAGCGCCGAAACGCGCGTTGGGGAGGGTGGCACCACTGAGTTCCAGGTAAGTACTATTGATTCTTACTGCATATGCACATATTTCCTCTTGGGTATTGGATTGGCTTACAGCTTTCCTCACTTTGCCCTGATGTCTGCCTGTCATATCTATAGGTGACTCATTGTAGTCTGGTTATATGGTTTGGTGGGCGTTCTGCTACTGAGCATTAGTCATTACATGTGTATGTAGTATGTGGATGTAACTTTCTATATCTATGCCTGGTTAACTCTGTGGTTCCACCCCATTGGGTTACCACTGTCAGTCTCTCATATATTTTGTGTTTATGTTTTTACTATTGTCTAAATAAAGTGAATTATATTTTTTATGAATTCTTTGTGTGCATTTCTATCTCTTGGAGTTAATCTATTGTTGCACTGAATTCCTTTATATTGTGCACTGTGGTATTGGTGGTTTCATCTCTACATTAAGGTGCTAGCCTTTTATAGGTTATATAGTGTATAGTGTAGGTATACAGGTAATACAGTGACTCACCAGTGACATTATATACAGACAGGAGCTCTGAATATAGTGTATAGTGTACAGGTAACACAGTGATCAGCAGTGATATTATACATAGGAGCTCTGTTTACAGTGTATAGTGTACAAGTACTGTAATACATGGATCACCAGTGACGTTATTCACAGGAGATCTAATATAGTGTGTCAGTGTACAGGTAATACAAGGACATTATACACGGTAGCTATGTACATAGATTACAGTGTATAGTGTCAGTGTACAGGTAACACACTGACTCAATAGTGACATCTCTCACTGAAGTCCTTCATCTTTGATTTTCTTCTTCATCCAGCACAGACCACCATCACTTCTTTGAGCCAGGACTCGTCTTTGCAGAAAAAAACACAGTTATCTAGAGCAATGCTTACAGGGCACATTGCCCATTTTTCCCCAACTCCTACACTGCTTCAAATGAAGAAAAAAGCGACATAGTGCTGCCCTGGACAGTAACAGGACTCGCCCCTCCCCCCATTGAAAACAGTGTCTTTGAAAATAAAATACATTACAGCAGCAACAATATCCCTTAATTAGCCCCTATAGTAATATTGTCCCACATCCATAATGTAGCACTATACATACAGTTATATGAAAAAGTTTGGGCACCCCTATTAATCTTAAGCTTAATGTTTTATAAAAATTGATGTTTTTGCAACAGCTATTTCAGTTTGATATATCTAATAACTATTGAACACAGTAATGTTTCTGCCTTGAAATGAGGTTTATTGTACTAACAGAAAATGTGCAATCTGCATCCAAACAAAATTTGACAGGTGCATAAGTATGGGCACCTCACCAGAAAAGTGACATTAATATTTATTATATCCACCTTTTGCAAAAATAACAGCCTCTAGTCGCTTCCTGTAGCTTTTAATGAGTTCCTGGATCCTGGATGAAGGTATTTTTGACCATTCCTCTTTACAAAACAATTCCAGTTCAGTTAAGTTTGACGGTCGCCGAGCATGGACAGCCCTCTTCAAATGATCCCACAGATGTTCAATGATATTCAGGTCTGGGGACTGGGATGGCCATTCCAGAACATTGTAATTGTTCCTCTGCATGAATGCCTGAGTAGATTTGGAGCGGTGTTTTGGATCATTGTCTTGCTGAAAGATCCATCCCCTGCTAACTTCAACTTTGTCACTGATTCCTGAACATTATTGTCAAGAATCTGCTGATACTGAGTGGAATCCTTGAGTCCCTCAACTTTAACAAGATTCCCGGTTCCGGCATTGGCCACACAGCCCCAAAGCATGATGGAACCTCCACCAAATTTTACTGTGGGTAGCAAGTGTTTTTCTTGGAATGCTGTGTTTTTTTGATGCCATGCATATTGCCTTTTTGTATGACCAAACAACTCAATCTTGGTTTCATCAGTCCACAGGACCTTCTTCCAAAAAGAAATTGGTTTCTCCAAATGTGCTTTTGCATACCTCAGCCGATTCTGTTTGTGGCGTGCTTGCAGAAACGGCTTCTTTCGCATCACTCTCCCATACAGCTTCTCCTTGTGCAAAGTGCGTTGTATAGTTGACCGATGCACAGTGACACCATCTGCAGCAAGTTGATGCTGCAGCTCTCTGGAGGTGGTCTGAGGATTGTCCTTGACTAATCTCACCATTCTTCTTCTCTGCCTTTCTGATGTTTTTCTAGGCCTGCCACTTCTGGCCTTAACAAGAACTGTCCCTGTGTTCTTCCATTTCCTTACTATGTTCCTCACAGTGGAAACTGACAGGTTAAATCTCTGAGACAGTTTTTTTGTATCCTTCCCCTGAACAACTATGTTGAATAATTTTTGTTTTCAGATCATTTGACAGTTGTTTTGAGGAGCCCATGATGCCACTCTTCAGAGGAGAACAACTTGCAAGTGGCCACTTTAAGTAGCTTTTCAAATGATTGCATACACCTGGCTATGAAGTTCAAAGCTCAATGAGGTTACAAAACCAAAAAAAGTGCTTTAGTAAGTCAGTAAAAAGTAGGTAGGACTATTTAAAACAAGAAAATGATAAGGGTGCCCATACTTATGCACCTGTCAAATTTTGTTTGAATGCAGATTGCACATGTTCTGCTAGTACAATAAACCTCATTTCAAGGCAGAAACATTACTGTGTCCAATAGTTATTAGATATATCAAACTGAAATAGCTGTTGCAAAAACACCAATTTTTATAAAACATTAAGCTTAAGATTAATAGGGTGCCCAAACTTTTTCATATAACTGTATATGTACACAAATTTTCCCTGAATAAGAACTCCCCCTCACTATGCAACTTAATACAGACTTGCTCCTACCATTAATATAAATTAGTTATTCCATCATTCCAAATTTAGATTGATAATCCATAACTGTGCCCCCACTAACTGAAAATAGCAACTTCCCCCACCCAATAAATATATAAATTATTTAGCACCTGTGCTCTTTATCCCAATTCAATACCATTCACACTCCTGCATCCTTAACATCCCCCACTCTGTACCTTATATCCCCCGATTCATTATATTTACATGCCTCTCTCCACCCCAATTCATTGTCATGTCCTTTCTCTCTCCTACCCTCAACCTCTATTGAATATCAACTCCTCTCCCCCGCCCTCAATTCATCATTTTGTCTCCCCCACCCTCAATACAGCATCATTTACTCTCCCCAACCTCAATTTATCATTATTTGCTGACCCCCATTCATTATAATTTCCTATCCCCACCTTCAGTACATAATCCTTTACTTTCCCCCCCTCAGCTCATCATCATTTATTGTCTGACATCCCCCTGTCTCAATAATCATCATTTACTCCCCCATCATCATTATTTGCTGTTCCCCACCCTCAGTTCATCATTACTTGCTCTCCCCATCCTCAAGCCATCACTATTTGCTGTTCCCTACCCCTAGTCTCAATTCATAATCATTTGCTCTCCCCCACCTACAATTAATCATTTGCTGTCCCATCTACGCTCAATTGATCATTTGCCCACTTCACCCCCCAACTTCAATTCATCATTTGCTGTCCCTCATCTCCCACACTCAATTCATCCTCATTTGCCCTCCCCACCTTCAATTCATCATTTGCTCTTTCCCACCCCCACCTTCAATACAATATAATAACTACAACCTTTACTACAAAAAGATGCCCGATTACAATCCATATTTCCAGACCCCCCACTACTGTGTTTTAGGCAGCCCCCAAATGTAAGAAACATCACTGTCAGAAGGTCCCTGTCCTCTCCATCAGCTGCAGGAACCTTTCCTTGCAATCAGAAAAAATGTAAAACCTGTCCATTTATAATGACCATGGACAACATAAAGATCCCCAACTCACATCAGGACTACAAGATCCCAGGTACTTTTAGCGGCATCACATCTAATGTGGTGTACCTAATTATTTGTACTAAATGTCCAACTGGGGGTCTGTATGTGGGGGAGACTGGGCAAAAACTGAGAACAAGGATGAATTCTCATCGCCACACAATAAGAGAAAAAAGCATGGATCTACCTGTGGCCAAACACTTTTGTATCCCCGTTCATAACATGATGGACATGAAATTACTTGTATTAAAAGCTAACTTTAAAGGGTATGCCACACTAAACAATATCGCTAACGGGATCGCTAAAAAACGTCACTATTTAGCGATCCCGTTAGCGATATTGTTCAGTGCGGCAGCTTCCAGCGACGAGCTTCCTGCTGTGATCTCGCTCGTCGCTGGAATCGTTCCGGACCCTATTTCATCGCTGGCGCTCCCGCTGGGTAAGTATCTAATCGCTGTGTGGCACCTTTTCTTAGCGATTTAGCGGTACTTTTGTACCGCTAAAGTCGTTAAGAAGATCGCTAACGGCGATAGCGTCGTTAACTATATCGCTAAATGTGACCGCATTTAGCGATATAGAAACAATCCCGCTAGCGATCTCATTAGTATGCAACGCTAACGAGATCGCTAGCGGGATAGCTTAGTGTGGCAGTACCTTCAGTCTCAGAGAGACAGAAAGGTCTGGGAATATAAACTCATGACAACCTTTGACACACTCAGTGCAGGAATGAATGTGTCGCATGGATTTATGTCTTTTTACATCAATTAAGGAATTTGCTCTTCAGACCTTCTGGGGGCATCACAACACAATACCAGACCCCAATCAGAGGGCAATAAAACTTTCACACTCCTTATCTATGAACTGTTCCAATATTTATGTTCATCTCTATCTCCCTTAATGACAGTTCTGCTTCATGTCATTTGTCTTATCTATTGCATTGTTTCTGTGCTGTGCTGTGTATAAATATGTGATTCTTCAGATTTTGTATTAGTCTAGTCTGATGAAGAGACCTGAGTAGTCTCGAAAGCTTGCAATTTGTTACCATCTTTTCAGTTAGCCATTAAAAGGTATCAACCACTGAGGACTCTCAACTCTAATATTTTTCTATCTACTGGCTAACACGGTACAAAGATATACATCTTTCCTAAGACAGAAATAGTAACTGAGGATCGCCAGTAATTGGTCCATAGATTTTATCTTATTAGCATTGAATCATGTAACATATATTGTAAATGTCTCCATATTTTGCTTGTTTTTTATTATATGTGAAAACTTTCTGGAAATGACTTTTGTGCAGATGCTCAGCATGTCTCTAAATTCCTGTTACTGCTGATATTTTTGTAATGTGAAAACCTGCTTGCCAGACATGACATTTTACCCAAACACATAAAATTTAAACAGCCCAGGGAAAGCTTCTCAGCTCCTCAGCTATCAGCCGCTCATCCATTGTTCTCCGGCTAAACAGACTTGGCTCTGCATTCCTGGCAAGTGAATAATATCAGGAAGATTAAGCTATGCTAGCACTCTTTCTATTAGCACATTATAAAAGACTGACTACAACCTAATTAGGAAATGTTTCAATACTCTGGGTGTAAATGTTTGAATGTTTGCACATTACAAAGTGTGGTTGAGGTCACCAAAGTGAATGGAAATGTCGCAATGAGCTAATAAATTAAGATGAAAGAATCAGTGAAAGGTTTTCATACAGAAAAGACACAAATGTGAGTTAAAATTATTTTATTTTTTAAAATGTTGAATCTTTAGAAGTACAGTAGGTACGGAAAGTATTCAGACCCCTTTAAATTTGTCACTCTTTGTTTCATTGCAGCCATTTGGTAAATTCAGAAAAGTTCATTTTTTTTTCTCATTAATGTATACTCTGCACACCATCTTGACTGAAAAAAATAACAGAAATGTAGAATTTTTTGCAAATTTATTAAAACATAAAAACAGAAGTATCACTTGTTCATAAGTATCCAGACCCTTTGCTCAGTATTGAGTAGAAGCACCTTTTGAGCTAGTACAGCCATGAGTCTTCTTGGGATTGATGCAACAAGTTTTTCACACCTGGATTTGGGGATCCACTGCCATTCTTTCTTGCAGATTCTCTCCAGTTCTGTCAGGTTGGATGGTGAAAGTTGGTGGACAGCCATTTTCAGGTCTCTCCAGAGATGCTCAATTGGGTTTAGGTCAGGGCTCTGGCTGGGCCAGTCAAGAATGGTCACAGAGTCGTTCTAAAGCTACTCTTTTGTTATTTTAGCTGTGTGCTTAGGGTCATTGCCTTGTTGGAAGGTGAACCTTCGGCCAAGTCTGAGGTCCAGAGCACTCTGGAAGAGGTTTTCAACCAGGATAGCTCTGTGCTTGGCTGCAATCATGTTTCCTTCAATTGCAACCAGTCGTCCTGTCCCTGCAGCTGAAAAACACCCCCATAGCATGATGCTGTCACCACCATGTTTCACTGTTGGGATTGTATTGGGCAGGTGATGAGCAGTTCCTGGTTTTCTCCACACATACCACTTATAATTATCAACAAAAAGTTCTATCTTTATCTCATCAGACCAGAGAATCTTATTTCTCAAAGTCTGGGAATCCTTCATGTGTTTTTTAGCAAACTAGATGTGGGCTTTCATATGTCTGGCACTGAGGAGAGGCTTCTGTCTGGCCACTCTGCCAAAAGGCCCGAATGGTGGAGGGCTGCAGTGATAGTTGACATTGTGGAACTTTCTCGCATCTCCCTACTGCATCTGTGGAGCTCAGCCACAGCAATCTTGGGGTTCTTCTTTACCTCTCTCACCAAGGCTCTTCTCCCACGATTGCTCAATTTGGCTGGACAGCCAGGTCTAGGAAGACTTCTGGTGGTCCCAAACTTCTTCCATTTAAGGATTATAGAGGCCACAGTGCTCTTAGGAACCTTGAGTACTGCAGAAATTATTTTCTAACCTTGGGCAGATCTGTGCCTTGCCACAATTCTGTCTCTGAGCTCCTTGGCCAGTACCTTTGAACTCATGATTCTTATTTGGTCTGACATGCACTGTGAGCTGTGAGGTCTTATATAGACAGGTGTGTGCCTTTACAAATCAAATCCTATCAGTTTAATTAAACATAGCTGGACTCCAATGAAGGAGTAGAACCATTTCAAGGAGGATCACAAGGAAATGGACAGCATGTGACTTAAATATGAGTGTCTGAGCAAAGGATCTGAATACTTATGACCATGTGATATTTCAGTTTTTATTTTTTAATAAACTTGCAAAAAATTCTACATTTCTGTTTTTTCAGTCAAGATGGGGTGCAGAGTGTACATTAATGAGAAAAAAGAACCTTTTTGAATTTACCAAATGGCTGCAATGAAACAAAGAGTGAAAAATTTAAAGGGTCTGAATACTTTCCGTACCCACTGTAATGTCACTCAAAGATTATCTGTACAGATGATCGGATCAGGCAAAATTCAAATTCGCCTGTTCTCGTGGATTTTCCTGTGAAATTCGATTAGCAAAGAAGTTATTCCATGTGACTTAAATGTCCCTTATTTATTGTCCTTGATCTGAGGATTCTGCACAAGTGTACAAACAGTCATGACATCACAATATGTGCCGTGACCGTGCACATGCATGCACAGAACAATCCTGACCCTTATCAGAGTTTGAAAGTATGGCTCAGGGTAAGGGGTCCAGGGATTTCAGCGTGCGTGACCGAAATGAGAAGATGCAAAGATCACCTGACAGGTGATGGTGAGGGATGGACAGGTGAGTGGTAAGGTGAATATAAGGATTTTTTTCATTTTCAACCCTTTGATGGTCCTTTATGGTTGATGAAAATAGTGGCCAGTGGCTTTTATTTTGCATGGAAGTTATCCACAAAAAATGTGCATTTTGCCAAATGCAGATTTTTATAAAATTTGAGTAGAATTCAATTCCACTTGAATTTATTTGCTTATTTTTAGTTATGTGCATTCTTCTCAACTCTTCTTCTTTTAGCCTGCAGTATCAATATTACACTAAAATAGAAACCATTTACACACGTGGTCAAAATTGTTGGTACCCCTCGTTTAACTCCCAAGAGTGGTTTGCACGAAAATGACAGGGCAAATTTTTACAATTCTGACCACTGTCTCTTTATGAGGTTACAACTCTAGAACGCTTCAACGGATCTTCGCCATTCTGAGGTTGTTTTCTCATGACATACAGTACTTCACGTTAGTGGTAAAATTTCTTCGATATACCTTGCGTTTATTTTTGAAAAAAACGCAAATATGGCGAAAATTTTTTACATTTTGCAATTTCCAAACTTTGAATTTTTATTCCTTTAAAACAGAGAAATATATCACACAAAATAGTTAAGAAATAACATTTCCCACTTGTCTACTTTACATCAGCACAATTTTGGAACCAGCATTTTTTTGTTAGGAAATTATAAGGGCTAAAAGTTGACCAGCGATTTCTCATTTTTACAACAAAATTTACAAAGCCATTTTTTTTAGGGACCACTTCAGATTTGAAGTCACTTTGAGGGGTCTATATGGCAGAAAATGCCCAAAAGTAACACCATTCTAAAAACTGCACCCCTCAAGCTACTTAAAACCACATTCAAGAAGTTTATTAACCCTTCAGGTGCTTCACAGGAGCTGAAGCAACGTGGAAGTAAAAAATGAACATTTAACTTTTCAGTCACAAAAATGATCTTTTACAAACTTTTTTTAATTTTCACAAGGGTAAAAGGAGAAAATGGACAGATAACGTTGTTGTGCAATGTCTCCTGAGTACGCCAATGCCCCATATGTGGGGAAAACCACTGTTTGGCCGAACGCCAGAGCTCGTAAGGGAAGGAGCGCCGTTTTACTTTTTCAAACCAAAAATGGCTGGAATTGAGATTGGACGCCATGTCGCGTTTGGAGAGCCCCTGATGCGCCCAAACAGTGGAAACCCCCCACAAGTGACACCATTTTGGAAACTAGACCCCCTATGAAACATCTAGATCTGTTGTGAGCACTTTGAACCCCAAAGTGTTTCACAAAAGTTTATAATGCCTGGGTGTGAAAAAAAAACATTTCCACAAAAATGATTTTTTAGTCCCAAATTTTTGAATTTTCCCAAGGAAATTGGACCCCAAAAGTTGTTGTCCAATTTGTCCTGAGTATGCTGATACCCCATATATGGGGGGGGGAAACTGGGTGCACGGCAGGGCTTGGAAAGGAAGTAACGTTTTGGAATGCAGACATTGATGGGGTCATGTCCCGTTTGCAGTGCCCCAGATGTGCCTAAACAGTGGAAAACCCCACAAGTGACCCCATTTTGGAAACTAGACCCCCTAAGGAACTTATGTAGATTTGTGGTGAGAACTTTGAACCCCAAGTGCTTCACACAAGTTTATAATGCCCAGGCATGAAAATAAAAAATCCTATTTTTTTCACACAAAAATTATCTTTTAGTCACCAATTTTTTATTTTCCCAAGGGTACCAGGAGAAAATGGACCACAAAAGTTGTTTTCCAATTTGTCCTGAGTACACTTATACCCCATATGTGGGGGAACCACTGTTTGGGCGCATGGCAGAGCTCGGAATGGAAGGAGCGCCATTTGACATTTTCCAACCAAAATTGGCTGGAATTGAGATTGGACGCCATGTTGCATTTGGAGAGCCCCTGATGTGCCTAAACAGTGGAAATCCCCACAAGTGACCCCATTTTGGAAACTAGACCCCCTAAGGAACTTATCTAGATCTGTGGTGAGCAATTTGAACCCCCAAGTGCTTCACACAAGTTTATATGTAGAGCCGTAAAATTAAAAAATCATATTTTTTCCACAAAAATGATCTTTTCACCCCAATTTTTATTTTCCCAAGGGTAACAAGATCTCAAAATTTATTGTGCAATTTGTCCTGAGTACGCTTATACCCCATATGTGGGGGTAATCTAATGTTTGGGTGCATGGCAGAGCTCGGAAGGGAAGGAGCGCCTTTTGACTTTTTCAACGCAGAATTGGCTGGATGTCATGTCGTGTTTGGAGAGCCCTGATGTGCCTAAACAGTGGAAACCCCCCACAAATGACACCATCTTGGAAACTAGACCCCTCAAGAAACTTATCTAGATGTGTGGTGAGAACTTTGAAACCCCAGGTGTTTCACTAAAGTTTATAACACCCGAGCATGAAAATAAAAAGATCATATTTTTTCCACAAACATGATCTTTTAGTCCCCAACTTTTTATTTTCCCATGGGTAAAAGGAGAAATTGGACCCCAAAAGTTGTTGTCCAATTTGTCCTGAGCACGCTGACACCCCATATGTGAGAGAAAACTACTGTATGGGCACACGTCGGGGCTCGGAAGGGAAGTAGTAACATTTTGGATTGCAGACTTTGATGGAATGGTGTTGTGAATGTGCTGGAGGTGAATTCTGAGCGGAGGCTCCCTCTGGTGGTTACAAACAGTACTGAACTATCCAATGAAGATTGTGAAGATTGGCGATCAGGTGTTACTGACTGGTCTTATGTAAGGGAGGTTTCCTCCCATCAGGGTTGCCGGTGATCAATTGTTCTGGTCTCATCTTTGATTCCTGTTCACTTTGTAGCTTGCTGTTTCGTGCCTGCATCTTCTGCTAATGGATTAGACATTTTCTTCTTTTAGTTTTTTGTGCTTGCTTTTTGCATTTTGTCCTGCACTTCTGTGGGGGTCTGCTGGGTTCCCTCCGGGGGCTTGTGCTCCTCTCAGTTTAGTTCGGCCACTGTTGTTTGTTCATTTGCCTTTTCCAGTTTTTTCAGTGGCTGCTGTTTAGTTTTTGTTACACCAGAGAACTAATTTAGGTGGTAGAGGTCGTGTGATCTCAGGTATTTTTGTAATTAGTAGAGTTGGTACTTTTCAGGGTTTTTTGGGATTGCAGTAAGTGTCCTTCCTATCCTTTTCTATTTAGGAAGTTTGGGCCCCAACGTTTGCTCATACTATTTTTTGTCTGTGTCTGTATTTCCTCTTGTCTAACCGCCATTACATGTTTGGGGGATTTCTATGTTCTTTGGGGATCTGCTCCGGGGCAGATAGTTTTCCTCTTTCTGTCTTTAGGTGTAGTTAGCTTCTCAGGCTGTGACGAGGCGTCTAGGACCAACGTAGGTACGCTCCACGGCTGCCTTTAGTTGTGGTGGTTAGTCAGGGTACTGCAATCCCATAGATTCCAACCTCTCTGGTGTTTTTCCTTTTTTGCCTGCTTCCTTAGCTACCAAATCATAACAGAATGGTCTGCGGGCGTCATGTCGCGTTTGGAGAGCCCCTGATGTGCCTAAACAGTGGAAACCCCCCACACGTGACCCCATTTTGGAAAATAGACCCCCAAGGAACTTATCTAGATGTGTGGTGAGCACTTTGAACCCCGAAGTGCTTCACAGAAGTTTATAACGTACAGCCATAAAAATAAAAAATCTTTTTTTTTTACAAAAATGATTTTTTTCGCCCCCAATATTTTATTTTCACAAGGGTACCAGGAGAAAATGGACCACAAAAGTTGTTGTCCAATTTGTCCTGAGTACACTTATACCCCATATTTGGGGGAACCACTGTTTGGGCGCACGGCAGAGCTCGGAATGGAAGGAGCGCCATTTGACTTTTTCCAACCAAAATTGGCTGGAATTGAGATTGGACGCCATGTTGCATTTGGAGAGCCCCTGATGTGCCTAAACACTGGAAATCCCCACAAGTGACCCCATTTTGGAAACTAGACCCCCTAAGGAACTTATCTAGATCTGTGGTGAGCAATTTGAACCCCAAGTGCTTCACACAAGTTTATATGTAGAGCCGTAAAATTAAAAAATCATATTTTTTCCACAAAAATGATCTTTTCACCCCAATTTTTATTTTCCCAAGGGTAACAAGACCTCAAAAGTTATTGTGCAATTTGTCCTGAGTACGCTTATACCCCATATGTGGGGGTAAACTACTGTTTGGGTGCATGGCAGAGCTCAGAAGGGAAGGAGCGCCTTTTGACTTTTTCAACGCAGAATTGGCTGGATGCCATGTCGTGTTTGGAGAGCCCCTGATGTGCCTAAACAGTGGAAACCCCCACAAATGACACCATCTTGGAAACTAGACCCCTCAAGAAACTTATCTAGATGTGTGGTGAGAACTTTGAACCCCAGGTGTTTCACTAAAGTTTATAACACCCGAGCATGAAAATAAAAAGATCATATTTTTTCCACAAACATGATCTTTTAGTCCCCAACTTTTTATTTTCCCATGGTAAAAGCAGAAATTGGACCCCAAAAGTTGTTGTCCAATTTGTCCTGAGTATGCTGACACCCATATGTGAGAGAAAACTACTGTATGGGCACACGTCGGGGCTCGGAAGGGAAGTAGTGACGTTTTAGATTGCAGACTTTGATGGAATGGTCTGCGGGTGTCATGTCGCGTTTGGAGAGCCCCTGATGTGCCTAAACAGTGGAAACCCCCCACACGTGACCCCATTTTGGAAAATAGACCCCAAAGGAACTTATCTAGATGTGTGGTGAGCACTTTGAACCCCGAATTGCTTCACAGAAGTTTATAACGTACAGCCATAAAAATAAAAAAATCTCGTTTGTTTACAAAAATGATTTTTTTCGCCCCCAATATTTTATTTTCACAAGGGTAACAGATGAAATTGGACCCCAAAAGTTGTTGTACAATTTGTCCTGAGTACACTGATACCCTATATATGGGATAAAACTACTGTATGGGCACACATCGGGGCTCGGAAGGGAAGTAGTAACGTTTTGGATTGCAGTCTTTGAAGGAATGGTCTGCTGGCGTCATGTCGCATTTGGAGAGCCCCTGATGTGCCAAAACAGTGTAAACCCCCACAAGTGACCCCATTTTGGAAATTAGACCCCACAAGAAACTTATCTAGTTGTGTGGTGAGCGCTATGAAGCTCCAAGTATTCACAGAAATTTATAACGTACAGCCGTAAAAACAAAAAAATCATTTTTTTTTTACAAAAATGAAATTTTTGCCCCCAATTTTTTAATTTTCCCAAGGGTAACAGAAGAAATTGGACCCCAATAGTAATTGTGCAATATGTCCTGATTACGCTGATACCCCATATGTGGGGGTAAACTGTTTAGGCGCATGGCAGAGCTCAGAAGGGAAGGAGCACCGTTTGACTTTTTCAACGTAGAATTGGCTGGAATTGAGATCAGACGCCATGTCACATTTGGAGAGCCCCTGATGTGCCTAAACAGTGGACACCCACCAATTCTAACTCTAACCCTAACCCCAACACACCCCTAACCCTAGTCCCAACCCTAACCCTAACTTTAGCCGCAACCCTAACCCTAACTCTAATGGGAAAATGGAAATAAATACATTTTTTAAATTTTATTATTTTTCCCTAACTAAGAGGGTGATTAAGGGGGGTTTGATTTACTATTTAATTGGGTTTTTATGTTTGGCAGCTGTCACGCTAAAAGACGCTTTTTATTGCAAAAAATAGTTTTTGAATCACCACATTTTGAGAGCTATAATTTTGCATATTTTGGCCTACAGAGTCATGTGAGGTCTTATTTTTTGCTGTACGAGTTGATGTTTTTATTGGTACCATTTTTGGGCACGTGACATTTTTTGATCGCTTTTTATTTCGATTTTTGGGAGGTTAGAAAGAACAAAAATCAGCAATTCATGAATTTCTTTTGGGGGGGCGTTTATACTGTTTTCGCGTGTGGTAAACTTGATAAAGCAGTTTTATTCTTTGGGTTAGTATGATTTTGGTGATACCTCATTTACATAATTTTTTTACGTTTTGGCGCTTTTATACAATAAAAACAATTTTATATAAAAAATAATTATTTTTTCATCGCTTTATTCTGCGAGCTATGAATTTTTATTTTTTCGCTGTTGATGCTGTCTGGTGGCTTGTTTTTTGCAGGACAAGATGACGTTTTTAGCGGTTTCATGTTTATTTATATCCGTGTTATTCCACTTTTTGTTCAGCGGTATGATGATATATCATTGTTTTTTTGCTTTTTTTTAAGAGGTTCACTAAAGGGGTTAACTAGTGGGACAGTTCTATAGGGCGGGTCGTTACAGACGCGGCGATACCAAATATGTGTACTTTTATTGTTTTGTTTTTTTTTATTTACATGAAGAAATTAATTTATTGGAGAATATCTTTTTTTTTTTTCCTTTATTTTGGAATTTTTTTTACACATGTTATTTTCATTTTTTTTAACTTTTTTGCTTTGTCCAAGGGTGGGATATCACTGTATCACTGTATAACTGTATAAAGTCAGATCGCTGGTCTGACAGTTTGCACAGCACTCTGTTAGACCAGCGATGTGACAGGCACTGCTGCAGGCTTTCTCAGCGCCTGCTCTCAGCAGGCACTGAGGAAGCTGCCTCCCTGCAGGACCCTGCAGGACCCCGCGGCCATCTTGGATCCGGGGTTCTGCAGGGAGGAGGGTCCCTCGGAACAATACATCGCGCTGTTCTGAGGGTCTCAAGGGCGCACGCAGGGAGCCCCTCCCTGCGCGATGCTTCCCTGTGCCCCCGGTACACCGCGATCGGTGTGCCAGGGGTTAATGTGCCGGGAGCTGTCCGTGACCGCTCCTGGCACATACTGCCTGGTGTCAGCTGTGATAATCAGCTGACACTCGGCCGCGATCGCATGTGACGTACTATCGCGTCCATGGTCTTACGGGCCCAGGTCACATGGACGGGATAGTACGTCCGATGGCAGAAAGGGGTTAATAACAAAAAACCCACAATGGTGACAGAAATAACTTGAATCTGACAAAAGTAATAATAAATCAAAAATCTATGAAAATGAAAGTCAGACATTGCTTTTAAACCATGCTTCCACAGAATTTAAAAAAAAAATAAAACTCATGAAATAGGCCTGGACAGAAATGATGGTACCCCTGAAAATAATGACACAAAAGGGACATGTTAAATCAAGGTGTGTCCACTAATTAGCATCACAGGTGTTTACAATCTTGGAATCAGTGAGTGGGCCTGTATAGAGGGCTACAGATATTCACTGTTTGGTGATATGGTGTGTATCATACTCAACAGGGACCAGAGTAAGCAAAGGTAAGAGTTGTCTCAGGAGATTTGAAAGAAAATTATAGACAAACGTGTTAAAGGTAAAAGTTATAAGACCATCTCCAAGCAGCTTGATGTTACTGTGATTACAGCTGCACATATTATTCAGAAATTTAAGCTCCATGGGACTGTAGCCAACCTACTCTGGACGTGGCCTGGGGGAAAATTATGACAAATCAAAGAGATAGATAATGCGAATTGTGACGAAAGAGCTCAGAAAAACTTCTAAACAGATTAAAGGTGAACTTCAAGCTCAAGGAGCATCAGTGCCAGATCGCACCATCCGTCATTGTATGAGCCAAAGTGGACTTCATGGAGACAATCAAGGAGGACACCATTGTTGAAAAAAAAAATCATAAAAAAGCCAGACTGGAATTTGCCAAACTACATGTTGACAAGCCACAAAGCTCATGGGAGAATGTTCTATGGACAGATGAGACAAAATGTAACTTTTTGGCAAGGCACATCAGCTATATGTTCACAGATGGAAAAATGAAGCATATCAAGAAAAGAACACTGTCCCTGCTGTGAAACATGGAGGAGGCTCTGTTATGCTCTGGGGCTTCTTTGCTGCATCTGGCACAGTGTGTCTAGAATCTGTGCAGGGTACAATGAAATCTCAAGACTATCAAGGGATTCTAGAGAGAAATGTGCGGCCCAGTGTCAGAAAGCTTGGTCTCAGTCGCAGGTCATGGGTCTGGCAACAGGATAATGAACCAAAACACACAGCTAAAAACACCCAAGAATGGCTAAAGAGGAAAATATTGGACTATTCTGACCTGGCCTTCAATGAGTCCTGACCTAAAATCCTAATGAGCATCTTTGGAAAGAGCTGGAACATGCAGTCTGGAAAAGGCAACCTTCAAACACAAGACAACTGGAGCTGTTAGCTCTTGAGGAGTGGGCAAAAATACCTGTTGAGTGGTGCAGAAGTCTCATTGACAGTTACAGGAGTCGTTTGATTGCAGTGACTGCATCAAAAGGTTGTGCAACAAAATATTAAGTAAAAGGTACCATCATTTCTGTACAGGCCTATTTCATGCGTTTTATTTATTTTTTTATTCTGTGGAAGCATGGTTGAAAAGTAATGTCTGACTTTCATTTGTTCATTTTTATTGATTTTTGATTTATTATTACTTTTGTCAGATTCAAGTTATTTCTGTGACCATTGTGGGTTTTTCTGTCATTAAACAAGGGGTACCAACAATTTTGACCACGTGTGTTGAAGAACAATGTGTAATCGGAGTTTCTACTTGGTCAAAATCAAGCAACTACAACACATTCAAGTGGGTTTTAGGCTGGTTTGTCTTAATTCAATGTATAGTTATCTTCAACATGCTCCTCCATATAGCCATGTTTTCCATATCTTAGAGAGCTCTCACATTGTATTTATTTTCACCTTCGTTCATGGGTCCTGTCTGGGCTTGTGTCTGAACCCCCGAAAAAACGGATTCGGGCATATGCGACAACAGGGCCATAGACTATAATGGTTCCAGCAGAGCTCTGGTGTGCATCATTTTCGGGCGAATACACCTATTGCAGACGGACACCCAGATGCAGTCTACTACAGCAATATGAACGCACCCTTTCCTGACAAGGACTAAGAAGAAGCCTGAAATACCATTTTGCAAGTTTCAATTAAAGTTCCAAAATGTTATGTCGTGTCAGCACTATACAACTATCATCCTGGATACATACTTCTCAATGCTAAAAAAACAAATGATTTTCACTGTCCTGAAATGAGCAATTCATCTATTGATTTTTATGATGGCTTTAATAAGATAAAATATATGTTGTTTTTAACCATTGTAACACGCTAGGGTGTTGTAGGGCATCGTGGCAGTAACGTAGGTGGACACAGTCCACATAAAGGAAATGTGGGGCTTTATTTTCAGCCAAAATGTAACAAGTAGTTTAGAAATCGAAACAACAAAGACTTGCATGGCTAGGCGCTAACTAACATACCCTATCTGTGACTCACGCTACCAAGGATGTGTGCTGGGCTTGACTCTTTAGCAACTTAGCATTTAGCACCTTTAACCGCTGAGCATATCCTTATCAGAACCAAACCATATCAGTTCTCAGACTGTGACACACTTAAGATTTTTCTTTAGCCTTTTCTGTGTTTGTAATGAGACGACCTCTCTCACCTGAGCTGGCTGAGGGCCCCGTCTTACATAGCGACACACCAGCGATCCCGACAACGATCAGGATCGCTGGTGTGTCACATGATCGCTGCTGAGCTGCCAAACAGGCAGCTCAGGCAGCGATCAGGACAGCGACACTGCGGGTAACGTCACCTAGTTACCCGCAGTGTACATTGGATACCAGCGCACTGATGCAGGGAGCTAGTAACCAAGGTACACGTCGGGTTTCCAGGCGCTTCGCGGTGCCTGGAAACCCGACGTGTACCTTGGTTACCAGCTCCCCTGCAGCAGCGCGCTGGTATCCAATGTACACATCGGGTTTCCAGGCACAGCCCCGCGCTTGGAAACCCGATGTGTACCTTGGTTACCAGGAGATCGCTGGTCTCCTGCCTGTCACACGCAGCGATGTGTGTCGACCCGCCACCACAATTGTGGGTTACCAGGGCAATGGGGTACTCAGAGCCGAGCCCGTAGAAGTCTATGGGATTGTCACAGGTAGCTGTGGCTCGGTCTGTGGCCCGGGCGGTCTGGCGTATGTTGGGGATATATTTACAGGGGATAGGTTTATATACAGTTCGTGACGCCACCTGTAGTATTCTGGTAATTTGTACCAGCGCTGCTGTAGATCTCTGAGGGGATGGTGAGGCAGCTAGATGTCGGGTCCCCTACAGGTGGGACTGGTCCCTCAAAGTCTATGGGATTTGTGAAGTCGGGTGCAGATAAAGAACACAGTCTCACACGGTCAGCGTCTTTCCATACCTTTACTTGTAAGATGTTCAGGCAGGTCCCAGGGAGGCTGATCCAAGGAGAGTGTATCTTGAGACAGCAGCTGGACAAGTTAGGGGCCTCCTTTATTTCCAATACAACGAGTACAACCAGCCTGAAGCGTAGTTCCCTCAAAATCTCCAGCTAATCTATAGCTGTACCGCCCAGTCAGCTTTGTGTTAGGAGCCTTCCACTATGCTTGTAACAGTAGTGATCCTTCGGTCCCCAGTGACCGGTTGCAATGTGCAGGACTTCTTCAATCCGTAAGCACTATTCCAATAATACCACTGTGCCTTTCGCCTTGTCCACGCTGGTAACATAAGCACTCAAACTAGCCAAGGGTCGAGCAGTCACTTCTTTCTTTTCCTTCACTTCAAAGTTAGTTACAGATGCTCAGTTATCAATAGGCAGGAGCACGTCTCTGAACCTGATACCGTCCTTTAGACAGGATGCTGAAGACTTTCTGCACTAAACTTCTTCTTTCCTTCAAATGTATGCTGATGAAGTACAGCTCTGACTAGGCTAAGGTGAATTAAAACACCTATACTAGACTCCACTTTCCAAAGCTGGTGATAGAGCAATCTGGACTGCTTCCTCCCTCCAGACGTCCTCTCTCTCTGAAGTCTCAACACCGACTAAATCACTCCAACACATACCACCTTGACCACTCCTCAAGAGTAAACTCCACTACCCTAAGGGTGTGTCTAGTATATGTTGAGTGAATGGATATTTAGCATTAAACTGCTGTCTCGCCACACACTCTCCAGGGTACTGCGTGTGCCTACCACCAGGGCTACACATTCCCCCATGGTAAAAGACAGCACTCCCGGCTGTAAAATACAAAAGAGACATTTTGTTTATGCAATAAACATTAAACAATAACTTCTTCCATCCGGGAGGTGAGAATATCTTGAACGTTGCGAACAATAACATTTTACATATAGAAATACAAAAGTATCAAATAGCATTCAATAAATATACAATATACTTGTGAAGGACCCGCACCAAACCTTCAACGTGGGTCCTGGGTGGGCTGCAGAACATCCGATTGCAGACCTCACTCAGTGCCACACCACACGGGTTTTGTTTTCAGAGGTAGTTGTGACTGGTTTATGTAAAACCAAGAGAAAGCACAGAAGCGCAACTATGTACAAGTAAGTTCTGGGTTGGCATAGTCCTCAACCTCCAAGTCCAATGTAAAACCAAAGACATATTATATAATATCACATAATACTAAAGTGCAAAAACTTTTTCTGGTTACTGTTTATCATTTACCCAGCCGGGCATGCTACAGTAGAAATATATATATTCACTATATAATTTGTGCAAAACTTTATAAAACATTTCAAACTTTTTTTTTTTTTACTTTTGGTAGACCCGATAGGGATCTCACCAATTCTTCTTTACTTATTTATTCATTTTCAAATAATACACTTTCCAATACATTTTCCACCCCGGGGGCTGGATAATGCGATGCTCGCACAGGACCGTTCCTACTCCGGGGCCCAGTGCCCAGCACCAAGATCATCGACTCCTCCATCGGGGTCTGTGTGGCTGGTGTGCACTGGGCTGGTGGGGATGTTGGGGGCTCCAGCAGGGTGTCATCATCGCTGGTTATCTGCAGGGCCGGTTCACTCCGGTCCTCTAGGCCGCAGGGTCCGTCCTCCTCCGGGGACGCTGCTGCAGCATAAGATACTGGGCAAAAAGCAGGCTTTTGTAGTGGCTCAATTGAGATCGCATCAGACTCTTGCGATGTAGATTGGGTCGCCGATTGCGATGCAGAGTAGATCGCCGATTGCAATGCAGAGTAGATCACCGATTGCGATACGGAGGTGTACGCAGGGGCGATGTCGATGCACAATGCTGGTGTGATGCAGAGCAGGAAGCAGGTGTGCGCAATGGCTCAGTTGGGGACGCACTAACCTGCTGCTGTTGCTGCTCCATCATTGACGGCTGAGTCCCCGACGGTGTCCCTACCGGGGATCGATCATCTGCTGCGGCCTCTTGGCCGGGCGGGCGTTCCGGAACTGGCGGTACCTCCTCAACCTCCTTCGCCTCCACCGCTTCACCGGTGGGATCAGGATTGGTACTTTCGGGGGCAGCCTCCGGTTGCTCCTTTGCCTTGGGCAGCAGAATTTTCGGTGACTCGAATCGTGCATTTTCTTCTTTGATCTCCAGTAATGCTTGCTGCAGGTGCAGGACCACGGATGACTCCTGTGCTGGTGGCAGCTTGGCTGGGGCACGGGGCCTGCCTTCCTCCGCTTCCCTGCTCGGCTGCACACGTCCTGCTTCCATGATGTTCCAGAAGATTCTTTCCTTCTTTCTGCGGAGACATCCGGTCTCTTCCGTGGAGGTGGGGTTTGCGTCTCCTCCTCCTCGCAGGGAAGGTGAAGAGGAGGCGGACCTCCTTTGCTGTAGGGCAGGATCGCATGTTGTAATAGCACTTTGAGAGGGCAGGCATTTTCTTCGCGCCACTGGGGGTAGACGCCCACGAAGGTACGCCCACCTTCTTCTCCAGCGCCTGAGGGCGCGAATATGGCGACAAAAATGGCGATTTTGGCGCCAAAACTGCAAACAGTCCTTTTTCACAAAAACAATTCCTTAGGCACACAGGGCTCGCAATTCCGCGAGTTTCGCATCCTGTTCGTGACGCCAAGTTGTGTCGACCCGCCACCACAATTGTGGGTTACCAGGGCAATGGGGTACTCAGAGCCGAGCCCGTAGAAGTCTATGGGATTGTCACAGGTAGCTGTGGCTCGGTCTGTGGCCCGGGCGGTCTGGCGTATGTTGGGGATATATTTACAGGGGATAGGTTTATATACAGTTCGTGACGCCACCTGTAGTATTCTGGTAATTTGTACCAGCGCTGCTGTAGATCTCTGAGGGGATGGTGAGGCAGCTAGATGTCGGGTCCCCTACAGGTGGGACTGGTCCCTCAAAGTCTATGGGATTTGTGAAGTCGGGTGCAGATAAAGAACACAGTCTCACACGGTCAGCGTCTTTCCATACCTTTACTTGTAAGATGTTCAGGCAGGTCCCAGGGAGGCTGATCCAAGGAGAGTGTATCTTGAGACAGCAGCTGGACAAGTTAGGGGCCTCCTTTATTTCCAATACAACGAGTACAACCAGCCTGAAGCGTAGTTCCCTCAAAATCTCCAGCTAATCTATAGCTGTACCGCCCAGTCAGCTTTGTGTTAGGAGCCTTCCACTATGCTTGTAACAGTAGTGATCCTTCGGTCCCCAGTGACCGGTTGCAATGTGCAGGACTTCTTCAATCCGTAAGCACTATTCCAATAATACCACTGTGCCTTTCGCCTTGTCCACGCTGGTAACATAAGCACTCAAACTAGCCAAGGGTCGAGCAGTCACTTCTTTCTTTTCCTTCACTTCAAAGTTAGTTACAGATGCTCAGTTATCAATAGGCAGGAGCACGTCTCTGAACCTGATACCGTCCTTTAGACAGGATGCTGAAGACTTTCTGCACTAAACTTCTTCTTTCCTTCAAATGTATGCTGATGAAGTACAGCTCTGACTAGGCTAAGGTGAATTAAAACACCTATACTAGACTCCACTTTCCAAAGCTGGTGATAGAGCAATCTGGACTGCTTCCTCCCTCCAGACGTCCTCTCTCTCTGAAGTCTCAACACCGACTAAATCACTCCAACACATACCACCTTGACCACTCCCTCAAGAGTAAACTCCACTACCCTAAGGGTGTGTCTAGTATATGTTGAGTGAATGGATATTTAGCATTAAACTGCTGTCTCGCCACACACTCTCCAGGGTACTGCGTGTGCCTACCACCAGGGCTACACAGATGCGTGCTGGCCAGCGGGAGACCAGCGATCAAAAAAAAAGTCCTGGCATTTCTGACACAACCAGCTATTCACAGCAGGGGCCTGATCGCTGGTACGTGTCAGACATAGCGAGATCGTTGCTGAGATCGCACATCCTTCTCAGAACCACACCATATCAATTCTCAAGCTGTGATACAATGAAGCTTTTCCTTGAGCTTTTTCTGTGTCAGTAATGAGATGACCTGTCTTAGCTGAGCTGACTAAGCCTCCAGCTGGAGCAGGAGTGGAGTGATGAGTTCCAACACTAAATCCTCCTCATCACTCTAATAAAACCTGGCCTGGAACTATCATAAATAAAATGTCTCAGCACCTAAGCTGCTGCACCAACCAGTACTACCCGACTTTTAATATCTCGCCCAGTTCAACTTTCTGGGAGCGATATGCACTCCGTCAAGTATCTTCCTTGTCGGTCGTCTACACCATATAAAAATATGTATTTTGTTATATGTGACCTCAGCTAAAGAAAGTAATTTGCTATGCCCAAACGTGGCGCTTGTGGATTTTTGGACCCACTGTGCCACAGGGCCGGGACTACTCAGGAAGTGGTGTAACTTGGTGTTCACTGGAGCCTTTAGTGGTGAGGTCAGGTTTGTGCGGCAGGAAGCCACCAGGACCAGTCCTGGACAGAACCCGGTACTGCACCAGCTGAACCCAGGGGTCAGGTACACTGAAACTGATTTAGGGCTTAGTTAAGACATGTTGGTTTAGGATACTGGATCAGGGTTTGGCCACTCATGGACCAGAGGATAATGGTCAGGCACTGGCCACTCCCTTACCAGGGGATGAGGTTCAGGCACTGGCCTCTCCTGGACCAGGGGACAAGGCTCAGGCTATGGCCTCTCCGAGATCAGGAGATGAGGTTCAGGCACTGGCTACACCAGTACCAGGGGATTATGGATACAGGACTGGCGACACTGGGACCAGGGACCTAACAACTCACTACTAGTACACCTTACTGACTAATGATTCTACTTGATGCTTGGTGACTCTATAGGGAGAGGGAGACTTTTATTCAGGATGCCTCCCAACTATTGGCTGGGAACCATGTTGCTGGTGAACTACATTATACTAAAGTAAATGCCTCTCAGCAACAAGCTGAGGGCATTTAAAATATACGAGCTGCCCCTTTAAGAACAGGGGAACACGTATACTGGACGCGCTGACGGGACCTGCGACTTACACACCAGGAAGCAGGAGGGACATGCCGGGACACCATGCCGCGGGGTGAGGGCTGTGAGTAAGCTGGCATCCCTGCATGGAGGAAGAAGTACGAGTGCCATCGGTAGCATCACAGCACAACTTAAGATATATTCCCAATAAAGCCCTCTAGTTATCAATTTTAACTAATATCTTAAGGAGCCAACCCAAACTCTCGACAGGTTAATATAGTCAGTATCCCACATTCTGCGTTGGAACGTAGACACCAAAGTTTAGCAAAAAACAACCAATTCTGCTGATTATGATCACATTGTTAAATCTAAGCCCTCCATTTTGAATCTTGATCATAAGTACCATGGAGAAAGTTCAGCTGCATAGTAAATTCAAAGTGTACAGTAAGATCTGTAGGCATGGGACATTTGGGACCCATTCAGCTATCAAAGCCCAAATGTGACTACTTGTTATGGACCCCAATTGATGTTCCACCATTAACAGTTGTAAAGAGAAAAGATACAGTTCCAGTTTTGTGCATCTACTTTCATACACTCCTCAACATTGAAATTACAACACCAAGGTGGAATTCTGTGAATCACAGCATGGATAGAAATGTAAATGATATGCAAATGATGTAAAAATGGAAACACATTTTTCAAATCATCTTGATTTATTCAGTATTAAGCATGAGCACTATGTGTAGAAATGCACACGCTTACACACCTTGGCTGCTATCTGAGGTTATTAATGAGTGTCTGAGGAATGTTCTGCCGTGCTGAATGAACTTGAGAAGTAAAATCATCACGATCTGCTACTGACCAATGATGTCCCAGCAAAATTTATGTACAGTACACAACAAATATATAAAACTGTGAAGGGATCATTCCCTGTCAGTGTGGATCGCTAAAGATACGATGGCGTCACTCTGCCCCGACGTGCATTTTGCCCAGCTTCTTTATGTGTACCGTACATAAAGTTTACTGGATAAGAATGGTTGTTCATTAGTCACCACATACCCGGCTATTGCACTTAGCAGGAGAAAACATTAACAACCTCATGCTGATATAGCAGAAATGTAGCACTGTTTTTCATTCCCCTGTGTTTTGGACCTGAGAATGGTAGTCACAGTGAACCCTAAAAAATCATTTTCTGGCATCTTCATAAACAATTAGACGCCTCATTGCAATTTTTTGTTCAGGTAGTGTTATTTATTTGGTGGAATTACCTGAATTCTGATGTCTTATTAGGTTTAACGTTATACCTCGTATCATAGAATCTTATAAAAATTCTAATTCACCTTTTAATAATAATAATTGTAATTGAACATCTGTATGTACGGGGCTACCTTCATCGCATTAAATACCATGGATTAGTGTCCCTTTTTCTCTTCCCTTCTATTTTTAACTTGTTTTTATAAGAATTATATTAATAAAATATGTTATTTTAGAAAGTAATTGGCACTTCATTTATTACGATGGTAATTTTTCATTGCAAACATTGATTAAGTTGAAGTGTGACCCATCTATTTAGGGTAGTGAACTATGAATGGGACAAACTTGATATAATCATTGTTTCCAGAGTAGGCAGCAAAACCTGGTGACAAATTTTCTTTAAAAAAAGAGCTAATAAATATACAATTAATATCCATTAATAAAAGTGTATCCAGAACTTCAGATTGTATTTTATTCAAATCTGAATTCTATAGGCAACTCATAGTAGCACGAGCTATAAGCTGTCTGTTGAAAAACGGATCCAGGGACACATTCACGTTCCCTTGTTAAGGCCTTTTGTTAATTAAAGGTAAGCAGATATTTTGAAATTCGAATTTGCTGACCTTGTCAAATTTTCACCCAAAATTTTACTTCTGACCAAATACCGTATATACTCATGTATAAGCTGACCCGTGTATAAGCCGACCCCCCTAATTTTGCCACAAAAAACTTGGAAAACTTATTGACTCGCGTATAAGCCGGGTGTATAAGTTGCCATCCTGCTCTGTGCTCCCCCATCCAGCTCTGTGCGCCCCCATTCTCCTCTGTGCTCCCCTCCTCCATTATCCTGTCCTGCTTGTGCTTTCCATCCTCCCCCGTCCTGCTCCGTGCTCCCCCATCCAGCTCTGCACTCCCCCATTCTCCTCTGTGCCCACCCCCGTCCTGCTCCTGCTCTCCATCCTCCCCCCGTCCTGCTCCGTGCTCTCCGTCCTCCCCCTGTTCTGCTCCATGCTCTCCGTCCTCCCCCCGTTCTGCTCCGCGCTCTCCGTCCTTCCCCCCATCCTGCTCCGTGCTCTCCGTCCTCCCCCGTTATGCTCCGTGCTCTCCGTCCTCCCCCCGTCCTGCTCCATGCTCCTTGTCCTCCTCCATGCTCCCCCCATCCTCCTCCATCATACTCACCCTCCCCGTGCCATCGCTGAACGTCCTGGCCGGCAATCCTGCGTTCTCCCCTGCTTCCTGCAGCTCTCCCCGGCTTCCTGCAGCTCTCCCCGGCTTCCTGCAGCTCTCCAGCGCTGAGCGGTGACGTAATACCGCTCATTAAGGCCATGAATATGGAGGCCACGCCCATGGGAGTGGCGTCGCGTCCATATTACATGACCTTAATGAGCGGGTATTACGTCACCGCTCAGCGCTGGAGAGCTGCAGGAAGCCGGGGAGAGCTGCAGGAAGCCGGGGAGAACGCAGGATTGCAGGGACGTTCAGCGATGGCACGGGGAGGGTGAGTATGATGTCCCAGCCACCGGCTCCTGCCGCCGCATCCCCTCCCCCGCTGGTTTCTGCCCTATGACTCGTGTATAAGCCGAGGGGGCATTTTCAGCACAAAAAAAGGTGCTGAAAATCTCGGCTTATACACGAGTATATACGGTAAATTTGCATGAAACTCAGTAATGTATAGCCTGTAATTGCTCAAAAAAAATAAACATGTGGGCAAGAGGAGACCAAGAGAACTCCACTGGTGATAAGAGCTTACACTTTACAGGCAGGAGAGAGGACCTCGCTTACCGGAAGTGCTTCCACTCTACAGGGGAGTGAGAATAGACCTCGCTAGCAATATTACAGTCTACAGGAGAGAGGGTAACTTACCCAATGCCTCTGGAAATGAAAAATGACTTCGCCATACAAACTGTGATCCACTGGGAACCAGTGACTCACATGACCCAGAAACTGACCACCACTGTACAAGGTATAATAATCCACTAGATGTCATAGCTGCATTGCATTATGGGGAGGGCCTGGTAGCAATGCAAAATTACATGGCCTAATCTAAAATTTTTCAGCAGTATGGTAAACAGAGGTCACAAAATCAGTGTTACGGCAATTGCTACAAAGTGTCCCAATATCAACATAATAACACAAAGCCACATGCTACTGTGACCTAAAACTTCTCTGGATTTGTCTCCCACCGAGCACATCTAGGATGTCATTGGTTAGCAATTGCAAATGGAACCATCAGCAGCAGATCTTGATGATTTCCGAGCCCAGTTGTAATTGACCTGGTAGAATATTACTTATAGAACTATTACTAACCTAATTTATTGCAGGCCATGGTTTGTAAGCGCTTAATTTGTAGGTTGCAGTCGGACAAGTTCTGTATGGAAGGTATGTGTCACTGAGGTGGCTAACCTTAGGAATGTAGAACCCAAAGAAGCAGGCTCCAGCACAGATAGTGCTGAGAGTTTTTTTTAATAGATCTATTTTTGGGTCTGGGTTTTAGGAATGGCCAGAAGAGATAGCTGGGACTGGCCATTCCTATACCTCCAGTGCCAGGACATGGAAAGGCCTATTTAAGGCAGTCCAGCTGTCTCATGAGTTTGGAAGGAGGGAAAGACCTGTGGGTCTGTTGTGAGAGATTTACCAAACACTACTGTGCCTTAAATAGGTGAATCTGTGTCTTTTATCCAAAGACTGTTCCTGTTGGTTTTTACATTTATGTCAAGGAAAAGAGATTTATGGATTTTAAATCTACCAATTTTGCACCAAGCTACTTTGTACCTGTACCTACCTCAACCGCTGCCAGAGTGAAAGATCCCTTATATTATATATATACTGTATTATACACATATATGGACATGGGTACCTCTGTGAGTATGGTGACAATTCAAACTCTCACACATAGGACACTTTTCACTTGTAGCATGATCCTATGTAAGAAGGATATACAGCATAGTGATGATGTGGATGATAACAGCAATGGCAACATAGCTTTCAGTGCCAGGAGGGGGTTGTGCTATAAGCAGTTACAGCTGCTTTGGTATACCGCCAGGAAAGGAAACACTCATTATAAGACACTGTTCAGTGCCCCCTGTTGTGTTTTAAAGCGCACCCTTTCACACAAAACCCTTAGGAGACGAATTGAAATGCCAATGTGTATAAAATGTTTCCTAAGAAGATATCAGACACAGGAGGACTGAATCTCATTAGTTAATATTATAGTGGGGCTTTATGTGAATTGACAGTGATTGAATTTCCAGGGCTGGAACAATTTACACAATATATAATGAATCAAAGTATTACAACTTTGCTACTTATTATTTTTCAGAATAATGGTAGCATAATCTTTTTCATCATCATCATAATTACGAACATTTTATCTCAGTCATAATTTCCTTACTAATTTTTTAAATGGACAGAACTTATACAAAATGCAGCAAGTATCTGGTAAATGATCGGAATGTTAGCCACGAGGCTTCCATTAACTGCTTAGTTTGAGCACCAATACACATTAGACTAAAGACGGACAAACCTGCAGATATTAGCAGGACTGTTGGACAGCCACTTGTGTATTTGGGCCTCCTGACTCTTCCCAAACAGACGATGTCTCAGGAGAAAAAGATCTGACTTGTTGAATTTCAGTGGCCGATCCTTTTGTTTTCCATAGAGATAAGTTATTGCCAAAGGCTGAGTGGTGAGCTCAGTGATTGGCTGCAGTTGTCACATGTGGTGTAGACATGACATCGCAGCAGCTTGTAGACAAGACCAGGGCAGCAACAGAGAACCGGTGCTGGAGCTAGGGAACACTGATTATATTACTTGTAACACAGACAGGCAGATGGACTCCAAAAGACTGAAAGGGGTAACCACTTTTAGGATGCTACTCTCTGCCCTTGGTCCAGGGCACATTGTGACATTCAAAGTTGCAACGAGTCTTAGCCTGAGGTCATAGATGTACATTGAGGCCTCAGTGTGGACTTATAAATCAAGAATTAAAGTATCTATCTGATGGGAATCTTAACAGAAAGTTGATGAAGCTCATTATAGTCAGTGGGATAAGTTGGGCTTTGATAGTTTGCATGTAATGTTGAATCTGTCCCTAAACTTTTTTCCATTGCTTTGTTCCCAAAATTGAATAGGACAAAGACACTGTTCAGGAGTAGTATGAATACAGCCTTAAAGGGTTATAGATTACTTTCTAATATTTTCTCTGTGTAAGCAGGGTAGAATAAAATGGTAAATGGGTGTAACTAGGGGGTGTGTTACGTGCAGAAATTAAAATGTTCTCTCGGTCAGTTACGTGTGCCACATAATTATGTCCTTTTTCTTTTCTTTGAATAAGTGATATTAGTACAGAATTGAACACATTTTTTACTTCAATTTTTTCCTAGTTTCCTCCTCTAAAGCCTAGGTGCGTCTTATGGTCCAGGGCGTAATATGTCCATGCAATGGAAGTACAAGGGGTCACCAACTTCAAAGAAATTTCATGTCCAGCAGTCAGCTGGAAAGATCATGGCAACAGTTTTTTGGGGCACAAAAGTTGTTTTTTTAGTACAATTCAATGCAGACAAGTCAATTACTGGTGATACCTATGCTTCAACAATGAAGGCATTACATGAGGCAGTGTCACGCTATGACGAACTTTTGGTAAGGAACTGGAGCCCTAACTATCACTATCCCAGGGGTACTCTTGAGGGTAGAGAGGCCCTAGTCTCCGAAATTACTATGCTCCTGTCAAACCCTGATCTGTCCCCTCCCACACACCATGAAGCATGGGACAGAAATGTAAAGTAACAAGACACAAAGACAAAACAAGGATAACAGAAAACCTCTATCATAAAAAGCACTAACCAACAATAGAGAGAAGGATAGGGACAGGGGAAATAAACTAAATGGGACCAGGGAGCAGGAGATAAACACACATGTTCTACTGCAAACCACAGAACACTACTACAGCAACTCTACTACAACCAAATAGCTTTAGCACACAGCAAAGTAAGACAAATCTTTCACTGGCAGGGACAAGAAGGTCTGATCAGTTTTAATAGGAATAGGTAATGACCAGATAAGAAGAAGCTGAAATTGAGCTGCATGTGTCTGACCAGTATAGAAAGGGTCGTTAACCTCTTCAACACCCGAGGAAATTAAATCCATTTAACATGGGACACAAATAACACCATCTCTAAAGAAGACCAGCGATTCATCACCTGACGTGACCATCTAACTCCAGGTCTTCCAGGGGAATGTGACACCCTCATGACAGGCAATCAAAGAAAAACACCAAAGGAAGTTAATGACAGGTGTGTTGCTGCTTCATGACAATGTGCCACAAGCTCACAAGTCTCAAAATGAGCTCACAAGTCTCACAAATAACAAGCTGCTATCAGCAAAAATGCGACTTCATGGAGCATAAATGTCTTGACACAGCTGTTGAGTAACCTGGGACAAGGGGCTTCTTATCTGGCCCTAACACTAGGGAGTGCCCTAGCTCACCCTGTTCCCCGGGATTCATCAGATGGCAAAGACGCGGGGCTTCTGCCCTTGCCTTATCTCCTAAGTTAGCCCTTCATCTGTCCCCTTCCACCACCCAGGGAAGTGGGGGCGCTACTGTGCACCGCAGTACACCAACCTGACAAACAGGGCAACAAAGACAAGGGTAAACTGAAAACTCCACACACACAACATATTCACTCACATATAATAAAGGAATCCACCAGGGTGTGCAGGAATGGGAAGAAAGCAAAACACTGAAGGATAAGGAATTACCAAGCATACAAATCAAACAGTTGCTTCTAACTCCTCCAGCAATCCTTCTCAAACAAACTTCTCTCCCTACTATTTTCATGCAGCAAGTGCTAACTCTGACAAGGGCTCGGTAATAGAGCCCAGATTTTATAGGGAAAAGGAGTGGCTAACCGAGCACAGCAGAACACAGGAATTTTCAACATGGCTATTTAACCCTGTTCTGCTGGGAGAAATAAACACGTTTAATAAATCGGAGAAGTGCTTCTTCTCAGCAGTGTAGTAGGAGCAACCAGACGCTTCTGGCTCCGCTCCGTTGCGGTAACCCGGTGACATTAACCATCCACCCTAAAATCCAGTGACTAATTCCTATTCCTATTTCTTAAGTTGAAGAAACAACAATTTCCTGATGATAATGCTGTCAAAGATACATTAATAGGGTTATTGCAGCATCAAAAAGTCTTCTTCAATTCTGAGGGCATCCGATCACTGGATGTGAAGTGGAATAAGTGTGTTGGAGCCAAGGGGGTTACATTGAACAGTAGTAAGTTCAATTTTCTCAGAATTGTTTTTTCATATTCAGATAGATTAAACATTGAGCACCCCTCATACATCCACAGCTAAACACTGTGTTATAATGTTCCAAATATGGGCAGAAAAAGACATCCACTTATCAGCCATTCTCTGTCCTAATTGGTCCTTATCTGATAGCCATACACAGAGGTGTTGCTAGAGCCCTATAACGCCAAATGCACCTTGGCAGAATAGAAGTATATAGATATATATACATATATATGTTGATTAATGATTCAGGCAAAATTGGGGCACCAGCCAAAAGACTCAGAGAAAATACCCCTATTGCTGTCATGTGACATCCATCATTTATCAGTTACATACTGTAAAAAAAGTGACATGTTTTAAACTAGTCATTCACTATAACGGACTTTTACTGTAGAAGTCTTTGGCACAGAATAGTTTGAAAATGCTCTCACATTTTTACTGAATTGATAACTGTTAGAAACAATACCTCCAATCAGGCACATTTTGATTTTTTTAACAATAAAAATGATGGGGATAATTTGATCTATTTCCAAAGGCTGCACCAGTAGTTTTAAGCCAGTATTTATTTTGGCCTGCAGCTAAATGTGAATTTCAAGACAAGGATAATGAATGGACTGGGCTCTTTCGTGTCTTATAATGTTTAACAGATGTGAATACATTTGTGGAGAGGAAGATTAATGAAAGAAGGTGCAGCCAAGTTAGTAAATAGGATTATTAACAATTTAATTGGGAAACAGTTATTTCAATGTGCAAATTACTGATAATTTCCCAGTGCCTTTTCCTTTAGTGTATATGGCAGGTTTTGGAGAAAATATTTCTCATAGATTGTGTTACCGTATTATTTATATTTTTACCATCTTCTTTATTGCATTCTGTATTGTATAGCTCTTCTACACTGAAAGTAATATATTGACTTATAATGGCACAATAAATAGTTGTCTGAGGCCGAAGTCATACTACCTTAGAATATGGATGAGTGCTATGCAAGAAAACATTGCATAACACTCGGCTCAGTGTTAATCTATGGGACAGATCACATCTGCGATTATTTTCTCATGCCGAATCGGCATGCAAGAACAATCACAGCTCACTCGCACTTATACAGTATAAGTCTATGGGTGTGAGTGACACAACCCACATCACTCGGATATCATTGGAGTGCGGTGCGATATATACTGACACCGGCAGTGGAGGAGATGGAGAGGACCGGAGCACAGTAACATGACACTTGGCTCCTGCTCACAGCAGAGCAGGAGCCGAGGGACATTAGCATATCGCATCCGATGTTCTCGCATCCGATGCCATACACTAGTGTGACTGCAGCCTAAGGCTCTTATTATGCAACCAAAGTGACTCCATGGGACACCCCCCGTGTATTAGATGTTAAAAAAGTATACATGAACACAGAGACACAGAGTAGATGCAGCCTACATGTAGCTTTCTTAAAACACCAATCCAGCATTCTTTTGTTATTTTACTGCTGGAGTGGTGCTACTAATCTAAGGTCCCTGACCCTACTCCTATGCTTACTAGTCCCTATCTTCATCATCTATCAGTGCCACAGTTTGTGACTGGATCACTCCAGTGTTTCATGGAGCGAACCAGAGGTCACTTTTCAATGCAAGACTATGAGAGCCTCGTTCAGTCTCTCATAGACTTGTTTTGAGAGCTTGTGATGTAACTTCTGACTTCCAGACAGCCAGAAGCTGGGGTCACAAGATGGCGCAGCAGTCCCATAAAGGCACCACAAAAAAAGTGAATACGCCGGAGGATGAGTATAAGACCAGGGGCAAATAACTTGCGTTTATTTGTGAAAAATTAGCAAAACTATTTTTTTTTAGGGACCACTTCACATTTGAAGTGACTTTGAGGGTGTCTATATGATAGAAAATACCCAAAAGTGACACAATTCTAAAAACTGCACCCCTGAAAACCACATTCAAGAAGTTATTAACCCTTCAGGAGCTTCTCAGGAATTTTTGAAATGTTGGGAAAAAATGAACATTTAAGTTTTTTTCATGAAAAAATTACTTTAGATCCAATTTTTTTTTATTTTCACAAGGGTAACAGAAAAAATGGAACCCATAATTTGTTGTGCAATTTCTCCTGAGCATGCCAATACCCCATGTGTGGAGGAAAACTATTGTTTGGGCGCATGGCAGAGCTCAGAAGGGAAGGAGTGCCATTTGACTTTTTGAATGCAAAAGTTGCTGCAACAATTAGAGGACACATGTCCCATTTAAAGAGCCACTGATGTGCCTAAAAAGTAAAAATCACCCACAAGTGACACCATTTTGGAAACTAGACAGCTCAAGGAATGTATTTAGATATATGGTGAGCACATTGAACCCTCAGGTTCTTCTCAGAAGTTTATAACGTTGAGCCGTAAAAATAAAAAAATCACATTTTCTCCAGAATAATAATAATCTATAATAATAATAATCTTTATTTTTATATAGCGCTAACATATTCCGCAGCGCTTTACAGTTTGCACACATTATCGTCACTGTCTCCGAAGGAGCTCACAATCTAGATTCCCTATCTGTATGTTTTTGGAATGTGGGAGGAAACCGGAGTACCCGGAGGAAACCCACGCAAACACAGGGAGAACATACAAACTCCTTGCAGATGTTGTCCTTGGGGGGATTCGAACCTAGGACTCCAGCGCTGCAAGGCTGTAGTGCTATCCACTGAGCCACTGTGCTGCCCAGAAAAAATTTTTTAGCCCCAAATTTTGCATTTTCATTATGGTAACAGGAGAAATTGAACCATACAAATTGCACTTTCTCCTGTTTTGTCACGCTGGGTGAGGAAGAAGCAAGATGCACAACAACAGGGAGCAGGAATGGAAGCCCAAACACTAGGGAAGGGGGGAGTGGAGACCCCTAGGCAGCTCTAACAACACCCTGTCTGCCCTAAACATCTCTAAATATGTTCTGCACTTATACCGAGCAGGAACCTAATCCCTGCCTGGATTAGGGAGGGGACGGGGTGAGCGCTTCAGCCCCCACAACAACTAAAGACAGAGAGGGTGGACAAATGAGGGGATGCAACTTAGCTTGAGAAGACCATCGAGATATCACACCAGCAATCCCTAAAAGTACTTCAAGAAAACACTAGCCGACTGCTAGTACTTGCAACCAGACAGAGGGAAATTGAGCTAACACCAGCAAACTTCTGAAGAGACATATTGTATTTAAACCTTCAGCAAAGGTGTGCTAACAAGCAGCAGGAGGTGGAGGTAACTGTTGGGTGCTAGAGTGAGAAGAATATCACTGTATTTAAACCTTCAGCAAAGGTATGCTAACAAGCAGCAGGAGGTGGAGGTAACTGTTGGGTGCTAGAGTGAGAAGAATATCACTCCATAACAGAGATGCAAAAGTCAAGAAGGTGCTTGTAGAGCTAATCGTAATGACCTTTTACAGCCGGATCCAGGATGACTGTCTGTCACACCTGACACACCCATGAGAACGCTGATACCTCATATGAGGGAGAAAATTACTGTTTTGGGTGCACAGCAGGGCTCAGAAGGGAAGGAGCGTCATTTGACTTTTTAACCGCAAAATTTGATGGAATCATTAGCGGAGCTATGTCTTGTTTGGAAAGTCCATCATGTTCCTAAACATTGGACCCCATTTTGGAAACTAGACCCTCAAGGAATGTATTTAGATTTGTGGTGAGCACCTTGAAGCCCCAGATGTTTCACATAAGTTTATAACGTTGAGCAGTGAAAATAAAAAAATCACATTTTGCGAACAAAGAAGTTATTTTAGTCCCACATTTTGCATTTTCATAAGAGTAATAGTAGAAATGGCACCGTACAATTTTTTGTGTAATTTCTCCTGAGTACGCCGATACCTCATATGTGGAGAGAAAACTATTGTTTGGGCATACAGCAGGGAAGGAGCGTCATTTGACTTTTTGAGCGTAAAATGTATTGGAATCATTAGCGGACGCCATGTCCTGTTTGCAGAGCCCTTGATGTTCCAAAGCAATGAAAACCTCCCACAAGTGACCCAATTTTGGAAACTAGACCCCGGAAGGAATGTACTTCGATACATTATGCAATTTCTCTTGAGTACTCCGATATCCCATATGTGGGGGAATACTATTTTTGAGGCACAGTGCAAAGCTCAGAAAGGAAGAGGAGCCATATTGTAGTTCAGATTTTTGCTGGAATGGTGTGAGGGTGCCATGTCACATTAGTAGAGCCCCTGAAATGTAAGTGACCCCATTGTTCAAACTACAACTCTCAACAATTTCATATAGGGGTGCAGTGATCATATTGACACCAAGAGTGTGTCACAGAATTTTATACATTGGGCAGTGAAGGAAATGTAACTGTATTTTTACCACCAAAATGCTGTTTTAGCCCCATATATTACATTTTCACACAAGAAGTGGGTAAAAATGGCACTATAATTTGTCCCACAATTTCTACTGAATGTGGGAATACCCCATATGTGGCTGAAGAGTACTGTTTAGCCACAAGGAGAGACTAGGAAGGGATGAAGCGCTATTTGCCTCCTGGAGCGCAGATTTTCCTAGAATAGTTTGCGGACTCCATATAGAGTCCCTAATGGCAAGAAGAGCAGAATCCCCCTCAAGTGAACCCATTTTGGAAATTATACCCCTTTAGTAGAGTTGAGCGATACTTTCCGATATCCAAAAGTATCGGAATCGGAATGGTATCGCCGATACACAAAAAATATACCCGATACCGATGCCGGAAATACAATGTAAGTCTATGGGAACAAAATATCGGAATTAAAAAAAACCCATTCTTGCCTTGTTGGTTAATTGTACATGAAGGAAAACAACAAAGAGTAATGTAGAATTTATTGGGGGAGGTTGAGGAGACATTAAAGGCATAGATGTTTAACACAATACAATGGAATAGCATTAATATTTCTTTTTTTGAAATACGTTTGGATTGACGAACAAATTGACAATGTTGTTAACCTTTTTTCTATTTTGTCAAATATGTCTGTTTCACAACTTCCATGCTCTTCACCTTTTTAACTTTTCACACACTTTCTCCTTCATAATCTTCAGCAGCATCATCTTTCTCATCAAATTATTCTTCATCTTCACCTTCTTAATCTTCTAAAACTTCTTGCTATTCATCTTTTTGTTAACATTACTTATATTGTTCTTATTAAACAGTTATTATTCTTCATATTCTACTTCTTCATCTTCTTCCTATTCATCCTTTTCATCATATTCTTATTTGTGACAGACATTCCTGTACTTGTAATCTGTAAAACTCTGAATTTTCATCCTTCCGTTCTTGCTGTCACGAAAGATTTTAATTACAACAGTATTTGTCCGCGTTCAGTTTAGCCTGCAGCAGCATCAGGCATTTTCCAGGGGCACCACGAGGAGGAACGGACTCACCCCCATACACTGCTTAGTCTTCTTCTGCTTAGAATTTAGAGCATATATTTTGCTATTCATTTTGGTCTTATACTTAATGTTCTTCTGCTTTTTGATCTTCTGCTTATTGTTCTTCTGTCTCTTGTTCTGTATCTTGTAGTTTGTCTTAACCTTCTTTGTCCTGTTGGTGATGGTACAAAAGCCAATGGAAGTAACGAGGACCAGCTGACTGTGCTGGAACCCGGAGGGTCAGCAGAAGGAAAAGAGCCAATGGCACAACCGAGGACCAGCTGACGTTACTGGGACACGGTTACTAAGCAGGAGGTACCTGTGCTCCAAAGCACTACCAAGGACCAGCAGACGTTGCTGGAACTCGGATACCGACATGGAGGCACCTAGGCCAAAGGCACTGCGGAGAACCAGCTGACGGTACTGGAACCCGGATGGGTAGCAGAAGGTACAAGAGCCAATGAAAGTAACGAGGACCAGCTGACTGTGCTGGAACCCGGAGGGTCAGCAGAAGGAAAAGAGCCAATGGCACAACCGAGGACCAGCTGACGTTACTGGGACACGGTTACTAAGCAGGAGGTACCTGTGCTCCAAAGCACTACCAAGGACCAGCAGACGTTGCTGGAACTCGCATACCGACATGGAGGCACCTAGGCCAAAGGCACTGCGGAGAACCAGCTGACGGTACTGGAACCCGGATGGGTAGCAGAAGGTACAAGAGCCAATGAAAGTAACGAGGACCAGCTGACTGTGCTGGAACCCGGAGGGTCAGCAGAAGGAAAAGAGCCAATGGCACAACCGAGGACCAGCTGACGTTACTGGGACACGGTTACTAAGCAGGAGGTACCTGTGCTCCAAAGCACTACCAAGGACCAGCAGACGTTGCTGGAACTCGGATACCGACATGGAGGCACCTAGGCCAAAGGCACTGCGGAGAACCAGCTGACGGTACTGGAACCCGGATGGGTAGCAGAAGGTACCCATGGAAATTAAAGTTGAGGCAGCAGGACTTTTTGCCGTTCACACAGCAGGGGAACAGCTGACATTACTGAACCCCAGTAACACAGGAGCAAGTGTAGACTGTGCTAACAGCACTTCCGAGAAACAACTGGCGGTGTTGTAACCCAGGGATGAGAAGAGAACATGGTGGAGGCAGCAGGACTTTTTGCCGTTCACACAGCAGGGGAACAGCTGACATTACTGAACCCCAGTAACACAGGAGCAAGTGTAGACTGTGCTAACAGCACTTCCGAGCAACAACTGGCGGTGTTGTAGCCCAGGGATGAGAAGAGAACATGGTGGAGGCAGCAGGACTGTTTGCCGTTCACACAGCAGGGGAACAGCTGACATTACTGAACCCCAGTAACACAGGAGCAAGTGTTAACTGTGCTAACAGCACTTCCGAGAAACAACTGGCGGTGTTGTAGCCCAGGGATGAGAAGAGAACATGGTGGAGGCAGCAGGACTGTTTGCCGTTCACACAGCAGGGGAACAGCTGACATTACTGAACCCCAGTAACACGGGAGCAAGTGTAGACTGTGCTAACAGCACTTCCGAGCAACAACTGGCGGTGTTGTAGCCCAGGGATGAGAAGAGAACATGGTGGAGGCAGCAGGACTGTTTGCCGTTCACACAGCAGGGGAACAGCTGACATTACTGAACCCCAGTAACACGGGAGCAAGTGTTAACTGTGCTAACAGCATTTCCCGAGAAACAACTGGCGGTGTTGTAGCCCAGGGATGAGAAGAGAACAGGGTGGAGGCAGCAGGACTGTTTGCCGTTCACACAGCAGGGGAACAGCTGACATTACTGAACCCCAGTAACACAGGAGCAAGTGTAGACTGTGCTAACAGCACTTCCAAGCAACAACTGGCGGTGTTGGAGCCCAGGGTCAAGGAGGATGTTTAAATACTAGATCAAGTATTTTCCTTGTTACGTGTCAATTAAAAATGTCTATACTCCAAACAAGAGAAATATAACCTTTAGTACCATAAGATGATGATTTTACTTTAAAAAATATATGTAAATTAATAATTGACAAACATAAACGCATACATTAACATGTTGAAAAGCAATGCAAACCACAATAAAATCGGTTAAATAATCTGCTATACGGTTTTAAATAAAAGCATACAAGTACATATCAGAATCCATTAATGATGGATAAGTAACAGTATGTACACCATTTTCATTTGCTGAATAATATCACTAAAAAGTTTTTAAAAATATCTAAAATTTCCATCATGTAATACTGATAATATGTGCCAATCATTTATATTAACAAAAAAAACCTTTAAAAAGTGCATTGTGAAAACAGCTATTTATGCCTGACTGTGGACTTGCAAGCATGACAACGGATAGATAAGGTATATATAGATGAGACTGCATAGCCACAGATGGTGAATGGCGATGTAATACTGTACCTCAATAAAGTGTGCGTTACTACTACATCCTTTTTTTTATATAGCTTTATAAAAGGGTACGTGCATGTATGCTTGCGCCTTTGTTTGGACGCACAGACTGGCTTCCTGCTGTGACGCGTTGGGTATTGGAGCGTCTGTGCGTCTTATGACGCAGACTAACATTCACGGTGCGCATCGTTCATCATCGCAAGCGTACCGACAACACAAAGGCGTTGTCATGACTGCTTTACTCAGTAAACATGCACCTATGATGAAACATACACGCATGTGCCCTATTACATAACAAGCTACAAGAAAAATGCGTGTGAGGTGTGACACAGCTGTTTTGTTAAGGTACAGTATTATATCGACATTGTACAGGTGTCGCTATTCAGTCTGATAAATAGATATCATTCACCTATTCTATCAGTTGTCGTTCTTTCAGCACCACTTACAGGTATATATTTTGCTATTGTGACTATGCACTATTGACTTTACCAAGGTAATGCATGATTTTTGTTACGATTATCATGTTTACATGAAGGACCTTTATGATATGGGCTGTTAACTTTCTAATCAAATATGTATTTTTTAAAATGACACAAATATAAGTAATGTTGAAGAGGACTATTCCTACATGCATTGTTTGCACAATATTACAGGTGTACATCACGTCCCTTAATCAACATTGGATATTATATTTACTTGTATGCTTTTATTTCAAAGGCAAGAACACTGAAGTATAACCTTCGCACTGCAGCAGTTGTCAAAGTTCAACCCACATTATGCACTTCCAACATTGCAGTATTTGAGTCATCATGATGTGAGTTGGATTTGTCTAAGCTATGGAGTGACAAGGTTGACCATCAGTATCCTATAGCATAAGTAGGCTTTTGTGTTTGCATTTGTTTTCGACATGTGCATATCTGTAATAATATGTCACAATTATTTTGTTACAGATTTGTGACAAAGACAAATCATTTTATGGTTTGAAAGTTGACGTTTCAAATGTTTACAGCTTAGAAATCATGGTGTAGCCTCATATCTATGTGTAGCACTAGACACTTTGAGATGTCATGTTTTTTTCACCATGATTAGGTAGCTAGCAGTAATTTTTGCCGGACACACAGCAGGGGAACAGCAGGCGTTACTGAACCCCACAAACACATCAGCGATTGTTTTCATCTGTGCATCTAACACTTCTGAGCAGCAACTGGCGCTGTTGAAGCCCAGGGTCAAGGAGGGTGTAGGCAGAGGCCTAGTATGAGACGTTTGAAGTTGAAGTTGTAGTTAGCCGCAGTAATTTTTGCCAGACACACAGCAGGGGAACAGCAGGCGTTACTGAACCCCACAAACACATCAGCGATTGTTTTCATCTGTGCATCTAACACTTCTGAGCAGCAACTGGCGCTGTTGAAGCCCAGGGTCAAGGAGGGTGTAGGCAGAGGCCTAGTATGAGACGTTTGAAGTTGAAGTTGTAGTTAGCAGCAGTAATTTTTGCCAGACACACAGCAGGGGAACAGCAGGCGTTACTGAACCCCACAAACACATCAGCGATTGTTTTCATCTGTGCATCTAACACTTCTGAGCAGCAACTGGCGCTGTTGAAGCCCAGGGTCAAGGAGGGTGTAGGCACAAAATATTGAGTTATTGCCTTGTTACGTGGCCATTGCAAATGTATGTACTTCAAACAAGAATAAATGAAGTTTTACTACGACAATAAAATGATGAATTTCAATTACAAGAATAGAAAAATATTTATACTTGACAGTCCTCTGTGGTTGATAACGTTTAATGGCTAACTGAAAATATGGTAACAAATTCAAAGCTTTCGAGACTAATCAGGTGTCTTCATCAGGCTAAGAGTAAAGCCAAAAATGAAGAATCACATATTTCTACACACAACAGGACACAGGAATAGCTAAGACAAGTGAGGGAGGGACAAGTGAGGGGAGACCGGCAACAAAAAGGAGAACAAGGATGAATTATCAGCGCCACACAATCACAGATAAATTAATGAATTTACCTGTGGCAAAAGACTTTTGTATGACCGGTCATAGCATCATGGATATGGAATTACTGGTATTAAAATATAACTTCAAATATGAGAAACGTACAAAGGTTTCAGAATATAAGCTCATCATGACCTTTGACACTGTTAGTGATGGAATGAATAGATCACATGGATTTATGTCATTCTATATCAATTAAGGAATCTGCGTCTATGCCCTTCCAGGGTCATGAAAACCCAAAAAAAGACGCCAATGAGAGGGCAATCAAACTTTCTATCCTTATCTAGGAACTGTTCCAATATTTATGTTCATCCCTGTGAGATAATGACAGTTCTGATACACGTCACTTACTTGTCTTATTAAAAGGTATCAACCACTGCTGACTCAGAAGTCTAAATATTTTTCTATCTACTGGCTAACACGGTACAAAGATACACATGTTTTCTAATTTCAAGAAGGAAAAATAAAGAAAATACAAATATAAACGCATATATGCACATGCCAAAAATAAATGGAACAACACAACACCCAAAAAATTGGTAACAAAATATAGTGTTGTAAATTTAAGAATAAAAGTCCTTTTTTTTTTATGAATAATGCTTAAGGAACGCTATGTTAAACCATAACATAGTGAAGACAATGGATTTTGTAATAGTCACTCATCATCATCATCGCAAATTTTATGTGACAGTCACAGACATTTCAATTATTTAAGTTCATAAAATCGTAACTTTCTATAGCATGTATGACATGTCCAGCATGGACTCATCAATGTGATTGATGACACAATAATGTACGATAAAAAATAACCATTTAAAAAAACATTAGGCATTGTTTGTCACAATTTAAGTGTGTGCCTGCAAGTGTAGGTGAAACAAAGGCTAGGATAGCAAGGTATATTCTATGTCTGTATCAGACAGTGGACAGCCTCTGATGGGTAATGCCGATGTTATACTGTACGTCAATAAAGTCTGCGGCTGAAATCATGCATTTTTTGCTTGTAGAGTGTTGAAGAGGGTAAAAGAATGTCTGGTTGCGCAAAGCTTTATCCGTCAACACTACCTTCCTACTGTCACGCGTAGGGTAGGGTAGCGTGTGGCAATTAGCTGACTATAAAATGTGAGGTTAGGCTGCGTTATTGCGCACTAGGGACGCAAAAAAAAATACAGCAGTAATAATTTAATGTGTAATACTCCACCTATGACAAACAAAAAAATTACGTTCCCTCTTTAACAATGTACAAGACTAACAAGCCTAATGGTTGACGCTGACTTAATTGAGATACAGTATTACATCAACATTGTCCATGAGTAACTATGCACTGTGATACCTATATACCAGTATTAATTTATATCTCTTGTGGTTGTTTCAACAGCACTTGCAGGTATAACTACCTATTGTCAGTATGCATGATGCACTTTCTAGATGTAATAATTTATTATTGGACATTATTACCATGTTTACATGCTGGCCATTTCATATATGGTGTTTGAAGTTACAGTTGGCATCAGTATGTGTATTTTATAATGTCTGTCATAAATAAAACTCGTGATGATGATGATGAGGATTTAATGATTCGTACATCCATTGACTGCATTATCTTACAGTTACAGATAAAGTTCCTTAAAAAGCATTAATTCATAAGTCTGAAATGTACTTTTATGCATTAATTTCAAAATGTGAAGAGTAGACTATGTTTTATTTTTTGTTACCATTTCTAATAGACATGTGCAGATATGCGCTGTGATGACAAATTATTATTTGTCCATATTTGTCATAAAAATTTATCATTCTAGGCCTGCAAAACTTCACAATTTCATGTTTTCAGCATAACAAGCAGGGTGACGGCTCTTCCCTATTTGGAGCATGTTGGTCATGTGTTTTTCTGTCCATGTGTCGGGAACAGGAGACTTCTTGCCGTTCACACAGCAGGGGAACAGCTGGCGTTACTGAACCCCACTAACAGTAGAGCTTGTGTTTTGTTCTGTGGACACGACACTTCTGAGCAGCAACTGGCAGTGTTGGAGCCCAGGGAGTAGAGTTCAGGTGGTAGAAAGATGAACATAACAGGAGACATGGATAACGTTGCCAACCAGTTATTTAATCTGAAAACGGACAGACAAATTCTGGCGAGATCCATGCCTTGTTCATTTTCAGAAAAGTAAGCCGGTCTACATTATCGGAGGATAGTCGCATGCGACGGTCTGTTAGTACACCACCTGCAGCACTAAAGACGCGCTCCGATAATACACTGGCAGCAGGGCAAGCCAGCACCTCCAATGCATACTGGCTAAGCTCTGGCCATGTATCAGCTTAGAGACCCAAAACTTGAATGGGGAAGAGCCTTCTGGGAGTACACTGAGAGGCAAAGCCAAGTAGTCTGTCACCATCTGACGGATACGTTGCCTCCCGCTGACTGGAGCCCTCTCGGATGGTGTAGACATTTGTGGCGCTGCCACAAAACTTTGCCACATTTTTAACATACTGGTCTTTCCCTGTGCAGAGGCACTGCGTGTGCTCCCTCTTGTTGCAGAGCTCTCTACACTGCCTCGACGCACAGAGCTGCTTTGTAAAGCAGTAGCAGCAGCAGTGCTCTCGGCAGTAAGGTAGAACATTAGGGATTGCACCAGTGTGTCTTGGTACTCCCGCATTTTACGCTCCCGGTTCAACGGTGTGATGAGGCTTTTGACGTTGTCCCAGTAGCGAGGGTCTAGGAGGGTGTACACCCAATAATCAGACGTCGTGAGAATGTGGGCGATGCGGCGGTCGTTTCTCAGGCACTGCAGCATGAATCAACCATGTGCTGCAGACTCCCAACTGGCAAAGAAACGCTGTCCTCTGCAAGAGGCGTCATCTCTGCCTGCTCTGCATCACCCCACCCTCGCTCTACATACTGACTAGAGCGTTGTGTACCTCCCTCTGGAGCGATGTCTTCCTCCTCCATTGACTCCTCCTCCTCATCCTCCTCACAAAGTGAGCCCTGCCCAGCCCTTTGTGAGGAACCACGTTGCGCTGACTTTCCAGAAGGTGATGGAATTTGTGACTCCTCATCCTCCACCTCTTCCAAAACCTCATCCCTTATTGCTTGCAGTGTTTTTTGAAGCAGGCAGATAAGGGGGACAGTCAGGCTGACTAGTGCATCATCTGCACTCGCCATCCGCGTTGACTGATCAAACGCACGCAAAACGTGGCACATGTCCTTCATAGTGGCCCACTCATTAATGGTGAAGTGTGGACGGTGCAAATTGCGTGTTGATTGCGCCTGATGCAGCTGATACTCCATAACTGCTGGCTGCTGCTCACACAACCGCTCCAACATATGTAACGTTGAATTCCACCTGGTGGATACGTCACATATGATGCGATGTTCAGGAAGGCGCAATCTGCGTTGCAGAGCTGCAATGCGCGATCTGGCCATGCTGGAACGTCGCAAGTGAGCGCACTCTAGGCGGACCTTGTGCAGCAGTGCATCAAGATCCGGATAGTCCCTCAAAAAACTCTGCACGACCAAGTTGAGCACATGTGCCAGACATGGTATGTGAGTGAGTTTGCCAAGGCCCAGAGCTGCCACCAGATTTCGGCCATTGTCACACACTACCAAGCCTGGCTGGAGATTCGCTGGCAAAAACCACACGTCGCTCTCCTGCTTGATGGCATTCCAGACCTCCTGCGCTGTGTGGCTTCGATTCCCCATGGGAATTAATTTCAGAACGGCCTGTTGCCGTTTGGCCACGGCTGTGCTCATATCGGTCGCATCAGGTAAGCGTCCACGGGTCCATGTGGAGGTAGACCGTGACGGCTCCTGCAGCGATGATTCTGAGGAACTGGAGTAGGAGGAGGAGTCAATGTGGACAGACTTTATTCCGGCAATCCTTGGAGTTGGCAGAACACGTACAGCGCCACTCGCAAGATCTGTACCCGGCTCCACAACATTCACCCAATGGGCAGTGAGTGAAAGGTATCGTCCCTGGCCATGGGTACTGGTCCACGCATCGGTGGTCAGGTGGACCTTGCTACTGACGGCGTTTAGTAGCGCATGTTTAATTTTTGCCTCAACATGCTTTTGCAGACCAGGGACGGCTTGCCTGCTGAAATAAAATCGGCTGGGCACATTGTATTGTGGGACTGCCAATGCCATTAATTCACGGAAACTGTCAGTCTCCACCAGCCTGAATGACAGCATTTCAAGGGACAGGAGTTTTGCAATGCCAGCATTCAGAGCCTGTGCTCGTGGATGGTTTGCCGAGTATGGCCGTCTTTTATCCCATGCCTGTGCTACCGATGGCTGTTTTGTGGCCTGGGTGTGTGAGGATGACAGGGAACTTGCAGTGTGGGTGGAATAACACTGTGTCTCTGGACAACAGTGACAGAGTTTCTTCCATGGCGATCCTGTGAGGAAGCCGAACCAGCTGTGTGTGAACTGGAGGAAGAGGCTCCAACACGAGCTGAAGATGTAGGTGCTGCTGTAGGTTGGCCTACATCTCCAGTGTGTCTTTGTAACTCAACAAAGTGCTTTGACCGCACATGTTTCCACATATTTGTTGTATTAAGGTTACTGACACTTTTACCTCTTTTAATTTTTTGATTACACAGCTTGCATTTGACATAGCAAATATCATCTGCAACTGTATAAAAAAAGGACCACGCAGAGCAAGTCCTGGGAGCGCCCGGTTTGGCTGTTGGAAGAGAACTGCTCCGAACGGGTGCCAAACTGGAGGCTACAGGCAAGCGAGTCTGCAGCCTACCTCTCCCTACTGTTTGGACCGTTGGGGCAATCTCTTCCTCAGAGCTGCTCCCACCACCTTCCTGTTCCTCACGCCATGTTGGGTCTTGGACCTCATCATCTCCACCACTACCCTCTTCCAACACCTGCTGTTGTTGGGTGGTCTGGCCAGCACCATGCTCAACAGAAACTGGCAACTGAGTCTCATCATCATCAGATGCGTTCTGCGGTGTGCTGACCATCGGCACTGGCTCACCCGCCTCTTCAGATTCAGAGAGACACAGCTGTTGCGCATCACTGCATACTGCCTCTTCTTCACATTCCAGAATGCTGCTTGGCTGGGCCCCTGTTTGCAAGCCAACAGATTCTGAGAACAGAAGCAGAGACTCAGCTGGCTCCTGTACAGAGCTCTCTGACTGCCTGGGCAATTTGGCAGGCGGTGAAGAGGCTGATGGTTGTTCAACAGTGCTGTGGTCCTGAGAGGAGGTGGAAGCTATTGAAGTCGATGCATTGGCTGCCATCCAACCAACAACGGCTTCAATTTGTTCTTCACGCAGCAGGGGGGTACGCTGAGCTCCTACAAAAGTGCGCATAAAGGAACGCTCACGGGGAAAACTGGTGGATGCTGTGTCACTGGGTGCGGCAGCAGCCACAGAATCCCCACGTCGTCTCCCTGCTGCAAATCCACGGCCTCGACCACGACCACGTGCCTTACTCACTGACTTCTTCATCTTGGTAGATTGATAAAGAAAGTCAGAAAAGTTATAAGGCCTAAGTGTGGTTATTCCTCACAGACTACAGTGAACCCTGCAGACAACTGTTCAGTATCTGTGAAAGGCCCCTTTGTGTACTTCTATAGTGTTTGCAACCAATGTATTGTATACGGATGGAAGCGCGTCACACTAATAGATTAGATTTTTTTCCACTAAAATGGAGCAGCACCAATTAGAGAAAAATGTGAAGGATGAGGCAGTGACACACGCTCAGCAGACTACAACCGGCAGTGGTTGAAGAACAAACTGGAGCGTAATCTGCACTCAAAAAATGAAAAGCTCACAGACTACAGTGAACACTGAAACACAACTGTTCAGTAGCTGTTAAAGGCCCCTTTGTCTACTTCTATAGTGTTTGCAACCAATGTATTGTATACGGATGGAAGCGCGTCACACTAATAGATTAGATTTTTTTCCACTAAAATGGAGCAGCACCAATTAGAGAAAAATGTGAAGGATGAGGCAGTGACACACGCTCAGCAGACTACAACCGGCAGTGGTGAAGAACAAACTGGAGCGTAATCTGCACTCACAAATGAAAAGCTCACAGACTACAGTGAACACTGAAACACAACTGTTCAGTAGCTGTTAAAGGCCCTTTGTCTACTTCTATAGTGTTTGCAACCAATGTATTGTATACGGATGGAAGCGCGTCACACTAATAGATTAGATTTTTTTCCACTAAAATGGAGCAGCACCAATTAGAGAAAAATGTGAAGGATGAGGCAGTGACACACGCTCAGCAGACTACAACCGGCAGTGGTTGAAGATCAAACTGGAGCGTAATCTGCACTCACAAAATGAAAAGCTCACAGACTACAGTGAACACTGAAACACAACTGTTCAGTAGCTGTTAAAGGCCCCTTTGTCTACTTCTATAGTGTTTGCAACCAATGTATTGTATACGGATGGAAGCGCGTCACACTAATAGATTAGATTTTTTTCCACTAAAATGGAGCAGCACCAATTAGAGAAAAATGTGAAGGATGAGGCAGTGACACACGCTCAGCAGACTACAACCGGCAGTGGTTGAAGAACAAACTGGAGCATAATCTGCACTCAAAAAATGAAAAGCTCACAGACTACAGTGAACACTGAAAACACAACTGTTCAGTAGCTGTTAAAGGCCCCTTTGTCTACTTCTATAGTGTTTGCAACCAATGTATTGTATACGGATGGAAGCGCGTCACACTAATAGATTAGATTTTTTTCCACTAAAATGGAGCAGCACCAATTAGAGAAAAATGTGAAGGATGAGGCAGTGACACACGCTCAGCAGACTACAACCGGCAGTGGTTGAAGAACAAACTGGAGCGTAATCTGCACTCAAAAAATGAAAAGCTCACAGACTACAGTGAACACTGAAACACAACTGTTCAGTAGCTGTTAAAGGCCCCTTTGTCTACTTCTATAGTGTTTGCAACCAATGTATTGTATACGGATGGAAGCGCGTCACACTAATAGATTAGATTTTTTTCCACTAAAATGGAGCAGCACCAATTAGAGAAAAATGTGAAGGATGAGGCAGTGACACACGCTCAGCAGACTACAACCGGCAGTGGTTGAAGAACAAACTGGAGCGTAATCTGCACTCAAAAAATGAAAAGCTCACAGACTACAGTGAACACTGAAACACAACTGTTCAGTAGCTGTTAAAGGCCCCTTTGTCTACTTCTATAGTGTTTGCAACCAATGTATTGTATACGGATGGAAGCGCGTCACACTAATAGATTAGATTTTTTTCCACTAAAATGGAGCAGCACCAATTAGAGAAAAATGTGAAGGATGAGGCAGTGACACACGCTCAGCAGACTACAACCGGCAGTGGTTGAGGAACTAACTGGAGCGTAATCTGCACTCACAAAATTAAAAGCTCACAGACTACAGTAAACCCTGCAGACAACTGTTCAGTAGCTGTGAAAGGCTCCTTTCTGTACTTCTATAGTGTTTGCAACCAATGTATTGTATACGGATGGAAGCACGTCACACTAATAGATTTGATTTTTTTCTAATATAATGGAGCTGCACCAATTCCACAAAATAAAATAAAAAAAAAAAAGAGTCAGTGACACGTGCAGATGCCTACAAACAGCGGTGGATGCAGAGCAAACTGCAGCGTCACCTGCACTGTCACACACACACCTTGCACAGAGCTGTTAAAACAACACTGGCAAAATGAAGCTTTACACAGCGGTTGGTAAACTAGCCTGCCTAAAGCACAGTAGTACACAAAATCGCAATATCTAACTGTCCCTCAGAGTGAGCAGAGTAGCGTTCTGTCCCTAACTGAGTTCACAGCACAGTGACGCTAAAATGGCTGCGGCGCCTTTTATAGTGCATTCTGACATCATTTCAGCAGCCAATCACAGCCATGCCATTAGTTAAGATGACCGCAGCATTACAGGATGTGCCCACACTTCATAAGATTCATCATTGGCTGACTAACATCACATTGCCTCTCAAAGAATTATGGGAACTTCCGATTCCGGTATACGATATTGAAAAAGTATCGGAATTAAGTATCGGAATTCCGATAACGCGAATATCGGCCGATACCCGAACTTGCGGTATCGGAATGCTCAACACTACCCTTTAGGAATTTGTCTACAGGTGTAGTGACAATTTTGACTCCATGGATGTTTTCTAGAAACAGTCAGCAATGAATGTTGCCGAGTGAAAATTTCAAACTGCCATTGTAGTGACCAGTATGTTATAGTGACCAGTACGTTGCAGTCACCAGTACGTTATGCCCAGCTCATGCTTCTGGAGACATGCACCCATAAGTTTGAAGGGCTCTCATAATTTCATAAATGCCAAACATGTGGACCCTATTTTGGTTTAGATACACTGTGGGGCTCAGGAGGTAGGGCGGGCATTTGGATTTGGGAGCATAGAATTTGCTGAATTTCTTTTGGGGGGAGTTGAGCCATTTCACTTTTCCAGAGTCTTTGTACTACCAGTAATGTGGAATCTCCCTATAATTCCGTTAACAGATGACGTAGCTGAGTGGGGGCTTGCTTTTTTGTGGATTGAGTTAAAGCTTTTATTGGGAATATTTTACATAACATTTAGGTTCACATTTATTCGGCGCTCTTACTTTGGGGTTTCCACCTAAATCTCTGATTGATGTGATTCAGAGGAAACCCCAGAAGGATCCATTCACTATAATGAGGCAGCAGAGTTACTCTGGACTCCATCTGCCCTTTTTACATAGTTGTCCTTCTTTTCAGAAGTGCACAAAACTGTGGCCAACGGTACTTTTATGCATTCCTCAAAAAAGACTGACACCGCCGGATCACAGGTTCTTTGGCATCCACAGTACCTCCATCTGCCTCAATACAGGGAATCTTCTTACAGGGGTTCTGTCTGAATCACATATTTCAGAGATTTACAAGGAAATCCCGGTGTAATCGTTCTGTGCGAGCAAAATCGCCGAGATGTATCTATATGGCACAGGTCAATAAGTCCCAGGTGAAAGGGACGTATGGATACGTCTCAGGTGTGGAAAGGGGTTAAAAAGGAGAAGGGCTCTTGACATTCCTCATATAAGGATTTTGTTTTAACGTCGAGTAACAATAACATTGAGTACCAATAACATCTTCCTTTATGAGCTCATATGCCTTCAATAGGTGTAAGCCAACAGTTATTCTATCCAGCCCCTAATACATGTGCATGCTTTGTGTAGTTTAATATACTGTACATATGTTCTCACTGGGAAGAAGGTAGTAAACTGCTGTCAGACATTCCCTGCATGAGAAAAGAAAGATCAGACATTGATTCATTTCATCAGCAAGCCCCATATGTACACACAGTATGTGTATATATATATATATATATATATATATATATATATACTAGATGGTGGCCCGATTCTAACGCATCGGGTATTCTAGAATATGTATGTAGTTTATTTATGCATGGCTCCGCTCCCACCCTCCCATCCTTATATACATGGCTCCCCTGTCCCATCCTGTATACATGGCTCCGCTCCCCCCTCCCCTCCTTGTATGCATGGCTCCTCTCCACCCTCCCATCCTTGTATGCATGGCTCCGCTCCACCCTCACATCCTGTATACATGGCTCTGCTCCACCCTCCCATCCTGTATACATGGCTCTGCTCCACCCTCCCATCCTTGTATACATAGCTCCGCTCCACCTTCCCATCCTGTATACATGGCTCCGCTCCCACCCTCCCATCCTGTATGCATGGCTCCGCTCCACCTCCCATCCTTGTATGCATGGCTCCGCTCCCACCCTCCGATCCTGTATACATGGCTCCGCTCCACCTTCCCATCCTTGTATACATGGCTCCACCCTCCCATCCTTGTATACATGGCTCCCCCCTCCATCCTTGTATACATGGCTCCCCTGTCCCATCCTTGTATACATGGCTCCGCTCCCCCTCCCATCTGTATACATGGCTCTGCTCCACCCTCCCATCCTGTATACATGGCTCTGCTCCACCCTCCCATCCTTGTATGTATGGCTCCACTCCACCCTCCCATCCTGTATACATGGCTCCGCTCCCACCCTCCCATCCTGTATGCATGACTCTGCTCCACCCTCCCATCCTTGTATGCATGGCTCCGCTCCCACCCTCCGATCCTGTATACATGGCTCCGCTCCACCTTCCATCCTTGTATACATGGCTCCACCCTCCCATCCTTGTATACATGGCTCCCCTCCCATCCTTGTATACATGGCTCCCTGTCCCATCCTTGTATACATGGCTCCGCTCCACCCTCCCATCCTGTATACATGGCTCCGCTCCCACCCTCCGATCCTGTATACATGGCTCCGCTCCACCTCCATCCTTGTATACATGGCTCCACCCTCCATCCTTGTATACATGGCTCCCCCTCCCATCCTGTATACATGGCTCCCCTGTCCCCTCTTGTATACATGGCTCCGCTCCACCCTCCCATCTTGTATACATGCTCTGCTCCACCCTCCATCCTGTATACATGGCTCTGCTCCACCCTCCATCCTTGTATGTATGGTCCACTCCACCCTCCCATCCTGTATACATGGCTCCGCTCCACCCTCCATCCTGTATGCATGACTCTGCTCCACCCTCCCATCCTTGTATGCATGGCTCCGCTCCACCTCCGATCCTGTATACATGGCTCCGCCCACCTCCCATCCTGTATACATGGCTCCCCTCCATCCTTGTATACATGGCTCCCCCTCCCATCCTTGTATACATGGCTCCCCTGTCCCATCCTTGTATACATGGCTCCGCTCCACCTCCCATCCTGTATACATGGCTCCGCTCCCACCCTCCCATCCTGTATACATGGCTCCGCTCCACCCTCCCATCCTTGTATGCATGGCTCCACTCCCACCCTCCCATCTTGCATGCATGGCTCCGCTCCACCCTCCCATCCTGTATACATGACTCTGCTCCCACCCTCCCATTCTGTATAAATGGCTCCACTCCACCCTCCCATCCTGTATACATGACTCTGCTCCCACCCCTCCATCCTGTATACATGGATCTGCTCCACCCTTCCATCCTTGTATACATGGATCCGCTCCACCCTCCATCCTGTATACATGGCTCCGCTCCACCCTTCCATCCTTGTATACATGGCTCCGCTCCACCCTCCCATCCTGTATACATGGCTCCGCTCCACCCTCCCATCCTGTATACATGGCTCCGCACCACCCTCCATCCTGTATACATGGCTCTGCTCCCCCCTCCCATCCTTGTATACATGGCTCCGCTCCACCTTCCCATCCTGTACACATGGCTCTGCTCCCACCCTCCCATCCTTGCATACATGGCTCCGCTCCACCCTCCCATCCTGTATACATGGCTCTGCTCCACCCTCCCATCCTGTATACATGGCTCCGCTCCACCCTCCCATCCTTGTATACATGGCTCCGCTCCCACCCTCCCATCCTGTATACATGGCTCCACTCCCACCCTCCCATCCTTGTATACATGGCTCCCACCCTCCCATCCTTGCATACACGACTCCGCTCCACCCTCCCATCCTGTATACATGGCTCCGCTCCACCCTCCCATCCTGTATACATGGCTCCGCTTCACCCTCCCATCCTTGTATACATGGCTCCGCTCCCACCCTCCCATCCTGTATACATGGCTCCACACCCACCCTTCCATCCTTGTATACATGGCTCCCACCCTCCCATCCTGTATAAATGGCTCCGCTGGGCTCTCCCATCATACTCACCCTCATACCGTCGCTGCACTTTCCTGCATCTCTATCCCGGCGCGTCAGCTTCTTCCGGTGTGGTGCGGTCATGTGGTACTGCTCATTAAGGTCATGAATATGGATGCCACGCCTATGGGAGTGGAGTCGCATCCATATTCATGACATTAATGAGCTGTACTACGCGACCGCACCGCACAGGATAGAAGCAGATGCGCCGGGACAGGGATGCAGGGACGGAAGGTGAGTATGTATGTGGAGATGACCTGCTAGTGCCGCTGATCTCCCGATGATAGCGGTGGCTTGTGTGGTTGAAATCCTGCGCCAATTCACGGCTGGATGTGCCTGTTGCTGATTGGTCGCGTCCGGCCAGGCGCGACCAATCAGCGACGCAGGATTTGCGTTACAGACGGAAGTTATAAGTTAGACAATTACATAGTAGATAGTTGCGACAAGACATTTCACATTTTTTTAAAGGTGTGATTACTTCTGTCTGGTTGTTGTGATGCCATTTTCCTGGTGATTTTAGTAAACCGGAAGCAAATGTTTTGCATATTTTGTCATGGGTAGTCAAACTTTGCCTAAAATTTTTTCTTTTTTTTTTTTCTTTGTGTTTTTCAGTTAAAACATGGCAAAGACAAAGCCAAATTTATCACCAGATGTCAGGAAGCTTGATATTCTGAGAGTGAAGTTAGGCAAAAGACAAATAGAGGTAGCTATGAAATGTATCTGTTCTCAGTCAAGTGTCACATATAATAAAGAAAGAAAAAGAGGAAACAGAAGTTTATGGAACAGCTGACAAACCTAGAAGTGGACGACAACAGAAAACTTTCTCCAAAGTTGATTACATTATTAAGAAAAAGTCAGTATCTCATGTCTATAAAAGTTCTGTCCAGATTTCACACAAAATGAGCAAAGAATATGGGGTTAAAATGAGTCGCCAAACTGTGGTGCAATGTCTAAGGGCAGTAAGGTTGAATACATGAGTTCTAGTCAAGAAGTCTTTCATCTCTGCAAAGAACTGGAAGGTCTGACTTGAGCTTGCCAAAGAACACAGGCAATGGAAAGTCAGATTGGTCTAAGGTGTTGTGTTCAGATGAATCCTAGTTCAATCTGTTTGGTAGTGATGGCAACTAAGCACTATTTATATTGGCCAATTGGAAAATGTAATGATTAGAGTTGAGCGAAACAGGTCGGTCAGATTCAAAAGTCGGGTTTCGTTGGCCGAAACACGACCATAGCGTGCAGTCGGCCATGCGGTCGTCGAAACGAGCGCCAAAGTCGAGTTTCCCAGAATGCTTTCAGGCGCCTTTTTTCAGCCAATGAGCAAGGACGTACACTGTGGGCAACGAGATGACATGAGCAGTGTCCACCACCATCTAAGAGAAGGGCATTGCAGTGATTGGTTTGCTTTGGGGGCATCAGAGTGTCTATAAAAGCCCTAACCGCCGACTGCCATTTTACTTCTGCTGATCTTAACAATAGGGAGAGGTTGCTGACGCTGTTTATCAGTAGGGAGAGAGTTAGGGCTGGAAAGAGAAGTTCTTCTGTGCTTGTGCTGATATTAATTGTGCTGTACAGTTAGTGTGCAGTGACAGGGGAGGATTTTCTTGTGTGCAGCAGCGCTGGTTATTAGGCTGCCTGATAGCTGTATTGCTGTGTGTACACTGCTGTGCAGACTGATTTTTACACAGCACTGATACTTTTATTCCTTTTTTCTGCACAGTTACCGAGCGTTAATTTTTTCCCACACCGTATAGAGCTGTACGCTCCTCACACACTACCGTGTACCGGCTGGTATCACGGACAAATACATGCTGACTATCTGTGTGTGACCCGGAAATATATACAGAGATTTACAATTTCCCCTACACTGTATACAGCTGTACGCTTCTGATACAGTAACCTTTTTCTGCTTTTTGTATTCTGGTCAAATCCATACTGAGTGAGCATCTGTGTGACATGCTGACTATCTGTGTGTGACTCCAGAAATATATACAGAGATTTAAAATTACCCCAACACTGTTTACAGCTGAACTCTACTGATACAATACCATATATCTTCTGGTATTTTGGGTACATTTTCCCAAACATGAGGAAGTATGGTGGAAGAGGATGTGGGCGGGGAGGGGGGGAGGCAGCTGTTATTCCCCATTTCCCATTGACTTGCATTGGGGTCAGGTTTCGTTTTTTTGTCGACCTCCGACTTTTGCCGCCAACTAGTCGGCCGATCTCGTTCGACTCGACTTGCAAAAATCGGGTGGTCCGAAACCCGACTCGACCCAAAAAAAGGCAAAGTCGCTCATCTGTAGTAATGATGTAAGGTATTATACATCTACAGTGAAATATGGTGGTGGCAATGTCATGGTTTGGGGCTGTTTTTCTGCATCTGCCATTGGCCTCTGCATAGAATATACTGGAGAATGTACTGTAATGCTGTCACATGGTAAAACCAAAGAAGGCAGGGGCTGGAAAGACCAACAAGACAATGATCCTAAGCACACATCCAATTTAGCAAAAAATTGGTTAGCAAGGTAAAATATTTGCCTGTTGCAAAGGCCAAGCCAGTCACCTGATTTAAACCCTATAGAGCACCCTTTGGTATTTGTTAGGCTGACAAGCTGGGGCCCGTACCCATAGCAATAAAGATGAATTGTTTGCACATTTGCAAATGGAATGGAGCAAGATTGCTCAAGATGTCTTGAATACTCTAATGGCTTCAGTGCCCCGTTGGTGTGGTGCAGTAATTAAAGCAAGAGGTTGTGCTATAAAATACTAAGTTATGGTATTGTAAACAATGAATTTGATGTTATGGTCAATAAATAGTATATACAAAACTTTTCACAATCAGTTTTTCTTAATTAAATGACTATACCTATATTCTCAAGCATTTTGTTTAAAATTAAGGTCTTGCATGATGACAACTTCATGCACTTTCAATTCATCACCAGGAAAATGGCATCACAACAACCAGACAAAAGTAATCACATTTTTTTTTAAAAAAAAAAGTAAACTTTTGGTCGCCACTGTACATATACAGTTGTAAGACAGTCACACTGACTTTGCTCTGATATGTTCGGTCACTTTTAGCAAGTTCAGTGTAATCACAGTCAAAGCTTCTTTTGATACTGTGGACTTGACCCTTCAGAATAGAAGGCAGCATCGTTACAGGGTGTTGTGAAACCTGATACCCTTCCCTTGCCAAAGGAGGACAAATTGGAGAACCACACATTAAACTTCTGTTTATGGGTTGTAATAAAACTAATTAGGCCTGTTAAAATGAAAGTTTTAGTGAATTTTCAATTTGCCACAGACATGCAAATTTGTAGCTAATGAGTGATATTCTGATACTAACAGCATATTGGGCAAATTCAATTTTCAACATATACTTTAAGTGCAGGAAAAGAAACAGATTATCACTTTAAGGCCGGCGTCACACTTGCGAGTGTAGATGCGAGTAAGTCGCACGACTTTCTCGTATCAACACCCGGCACGGCCGTCCGCTCTCGGACCCGAGTGTGCGGCTGCATGTATTTCTACGGGTCCGAGAGCGGGCGGCAGTGCCGGGTGTTGATGCGAGAAAGTCGTGCGAGTTACTCGCATCACACTTGCAAGTGTGACGCCGGCCTAAGGGGTTTTGTCTCAGTATCACCAGTCTCTTGGCTTCCTGCTTGCGGTTTCCTCCTAATTGACAGTTTGGACAAACATGATTTTACTGCTGGTTTGAATTGTGCATACTCTGATGCTGCAAGCAAAGGTAACTGCAATATTGAAATAGTGCAGGGGCACTGACATTGGCCAGATCCACCAACTCGACTAGCTTCAGAGCAGCGCCTATAAACTCTATAGCAAAGACCTTGTAAGTGCTAACAAACTGCAGAGGATGGCCTGGTAATCTAGTCATTGAGCAGTACGCCACAGAACTAAAAATCCCTCTGCTCTTGAAAATATAGAGGATTTTTAAAAAATGTTTAAAAGGTAAGATCTTAAGAATTTCCCTTTGAGCTTTGCCGGGAATGTATAACTGGAAAATAGTATCCTATTGTGTAGGCTGTGCTGTGTCAAAATTCTAATAGGAATCTAGGGCCCAAGTTGCTTATGAATACTTGTGGTATTCCACACTACAGTATACTCCATAGGTCGGGGTCACACTTGCGAGAAACTCGCACGAGTCTCGCACCTCAATACCCTGCACTGCCGCCGGCACTCGGAATCGGAGTGTGCGGCTGCATGTATTTCTATGCAGCTGAATACTCCAGTCCGAGTGCCAGCGGCAGTGCCGGGTATTGAGGTGCGAGACTTGTGCGAGTTTCTCGCAAGTGTGACCCCGGCCATAACTGAACATCTGCAACTACTTGCTACACCTGTTCAAAAACTTCCTCATTAAATAAGAATTAACTAAACACCCACAGAATTGACTATTGCCAAAGACAGTAACCGGCAAGCGATTTGAGAACTTTCTTTTACTACAATAAATGGTCTGGAATGACTAAAAGTAATTCCAAGCATTATCTGAAAGTTACTATCTTGTAGGTTGTTTATTTATGTCTGGAATATGGAACATAATTACTAAATCACATTGAAGGTACTTTCTAAAACACGGTTTATTTTACAACATAAAAAGGACTACACTTTTACACTGCAAAAAAATTACTTGTTTCTTACTGCTTTGGGATACATAGCTGATTTCACAGATTAACATTCTAATCATTTTTTATTCAGTCACATTATTCACTTGATAAAAACATGAAAGTGAGGATCTTGAATTGTATCATTCAGTTCAGGGGTCTCTGAGTATTCCTCATTTTAGTAGAAATTTTTGCCCTAAAGGGAATCTGTCAGCTCAATTTTTAATAATACAGGATACAACAAAAAAAATCCTAAATGAAATTGGAAAATACACTCGGGCAGTCTACTGCTTGGGTGTCATGTTATGAGAACTTCATTGACACTATCGGCACAAGGCCTTAACCACTTTCTAAAAATCATTTAAATGCCAATTTTTTGCCTGCCCGAACGGAAATCAGACTGGTCACTTATTTCACAATAAAAATGACACGTTTTATTTTGTAGAGATCCGTTGTGACTGTTATGAGAACTTTTAACTTAAAATTAAACAATACTTTTGAATACTATATAAATCAGGATGAGAGTGCAGCACATTGACATACCCCCAGTGTGATTTACATATGGTTTCTACACTAGTTTTCTCGTTAATGGCTCAATGGATCTTTAAAAAATCAATGTATCATTTTTATTGGGAAACTAGTGTTTATACAGCAATACGACTATTTCCATATGTAAAACATGCTAATTGGTCTTTTTATTTTGGTGTCTTGTTTGATTTCCTGGCAAAAAATTGATGGAAACATGTTTTTACAAAAAAAACAAAGTTTTATGCCAATGACCGTATGTTAGGGGCCTGCGGAACGCACCTAATAGATATTAAGGAGAGGTGCGTTCGCAGCCCGGGGTCCACCGTGCAGGCAGAGCCTGCTGCTAGTAAGATGGCATAAATAGGCAGTATGAGCGAACTCTGTTATCCCGCAGAGTCGCAGATGTAAACGCCGTAGCACTATATGGCGATATAAGCGAACTCTGTTAATTCACAGAGCCGCTGAAACAAAGACTGTGTCCTGTTGGACTCACAGGGAACACAGATGACTGCTAAACAGATTGCAGTCTGTGGTCAAGCAATCAGAACCCAAGCAGTAATCTCCTCACCGGATTAGCCGGTATTCTAATGGCGTTTTCAGCCGAGCCCTGAACACGTGCATACAATCTCCTCACCGGAGGTGCCGGTATTCTAGGGGCTTATTTCAGCTAGACCTAACCACACACATACATGACCACACTGGCGCAAGCACGTAACAGATTTGATATTAGCGCATGGCCGTGCGGTAAGGACAGCCATTTATAGCAGACACGAGAAAAAGACCTTCCAGAAAGGACCAATGGAAAGCTGCTTCAGAACATCAACAGCCACAGGACCTTCCTGAAGGACTAATAGGAGTGGCAGCTGTATCTGAGCATGTGACTCTGATCTCCAATGGGAGATCTTGCCCTGGGCATGCTCAGATGAAGCAACAAAGCGCTTAGTCCCAAAAGTGCCTGCTCCAACACTGGTTGCAGCAGCAAGTCTCTGCACAGTACTGGGCCGGGCAAGACGCTGGGAACGACGTCTCTGCTGAGCAGGAACCACTGCGGCCGGAGACGGATGGGGGACCGCAGCGGGAACAGCTCGAGATTCCCCCTGTGCAGGAGTGGGAACTCAAACTCTAACATTACCCCCCATCCTACCATCCTAGAGCCCCCCCTTCTTTGGGCCTCGCTGCGCTCAAAGGCAGCGATGAGCTGCGGAGCATGAACATGCTCGGCATGCTCCCAGGACCTATCCTCAGGCCCATAACCCCTCCAATCCACCAAATAAAATTTTTTGCCTCATACCACCTTGCACCCAACAATGGCGTTCACCTCATGATCATCGGTAGATGAACCCGACGTCCCGGCAGATGACTCGGAAAACTGGGAAATGGCCACGGGTTTCAGGAGGGACACGTGAAAGGTGTCGGTGATACCAAGGCGAGGCGGAAGGGCTAGGCGGTAAACCACTGGGTTCACCTGCTCAAGAACTTTAAAGGGACCCAAAAAGTGAGGTGCCAACTTGGTGGACTCTACACGTAGCCTGATGTTTCGGGCAGAGAGCCACACTAGGTCACCCGGAGCAAATGTCGGAGCGGGGCGCCGATGTGCGTCGGCGGAAGACCTCATCCTCTCCTTGGAGGCCTGAATGGTATCCTGAGTGCGGTCCAAAATGTCCCGTGCCTCTACGGCCCAGTCTGCCACCCTGGAGTCGGCGGAAGACACAGGCATGGGCACCGGTACCCGCGGATGCTGACCGTAGTTTAAAAGGAAAGGGGTCTGTCCTGTGGAGTCAGCCACAGCATTATTTAGGGCGAACTCAGCCCACTGTAGCAAGGATGCCCAGTCATCCTGCCTGGCTGAGACAAAATGTCGCAAGTATGTGACCAAGGTCTGGTTGGCCCTCTCTACCAACCCATTCGTCTCGGGATGATATGCCGAGGAGAGATTTAACTCAATGCTGAGTAGACGACACAGCTCTCTCCAGAACCGAGACCCAAATTGGGGACCTCGATCACTGACGATTTTGTCTGGCATTCCGTGTAAACGGAAAATATGCCTAATAAATAATGCTGCCAAGGCCCGTGCAGACGGTAACCGTGGTAAGGGCACCATTTTGGAGAAGTGGTCGGTTATCACCCAGATGATGGTGCAGCCCCGAGACTTGGGTAAGCCCACCAAAAAATCCATCCCGACCATCTCCCAAGGCCTGTCTGCCACCGGTAAAGGGAAAAGTAGCCCAGCTGGCCGTTGTCGAGGGGACTTATTCTTGGTGCAGGAGACGCACGCCTAAACGTATTCCCTGACATCACGGACCATATGTGGCCACCAGTATGTCCTCACCAGCAACTCAGATATCCTTTTTGCCCCAAAATGTCCACCCACCCTGGACGAATGTGCCCAAGAGAGTACCTCCGGTCGCAAATTGGTGGGCACAAAAGTCTTGCACGGGGGCACAGACTCAAGTGAAACCGGGGCCACAGTTCTTAGGCTCTCTGTGGGGACAATCAACCAAGGCTCCTCCTCCACCTCCTCAGAGGACACCACGGCGCGAGAAAGAGCATCGGCCCGAATGTTCTTCTCACCGGAGAGGAAATGGAGGGTGAAATGGAACCGAGAAAAGAACAGGGAACATCTGGCCTGACGAGAATTTTGCCGCTGGGAGGGCTGTAAATAGACCAAATTTTTGTGGTCAGTGAAAACTTGAAAGGGAAAGCGAGCCCCTCAGGAGATGTCTCCACTCGGAAAAGGCCGACTTCATGGCTAGCAACTCCCTATCCCCAATGGAATAATTCCTCTCTGCTGGTGTGAAGGTCTTGGAAAAGAAGAAACAAGGATGTTTCAGACCTTGAGCATCCTTTTGAAAAAGGACTGCTCCAGCACCAACAGACGAGGCATCAACCTCCAATATAAAAGGCTTATCAACCTCTGGGCGATGTAAGATGGGAGCTCTAGCAAAATGGGACTTAATTGAAGTAAAGGCCTTGGAGACCTCCTCTGACCACAATTTGGGATTGGCTCCCTTCTTGGTGAGGGCTACCAAGGGAGCTACCAAAGTGGAGAAGTGGGGAATGAATTGGCGATAGTAATTAATGAACCCCATAAAGCGCTGCACCGCTTTAAGAGAATGGGGTTCTTGCCAATCCATCACAGCCTGTAGTTTGGCAGGATCCATAGCCAATCCCTGGGCGGAGATGATATAGCCCAGGAAAGGTAAAGACTCCTGCTCAAACATGCATTTCTCCAACTTTGCATAGAGGGAGTTCGCCCGTAACAGGTCGAAGACTTTGCAGACATCCCTCCGGTGAAAGTCAATATCTGGAGAAAAGATGAGAATATCATCCAGATAGACTACTAAAGAGGTGGAAAGCATATCCCGGAAGATGTCATTGACAAAGTCTTGGAAAACGGCTGGGGCATTACAGAGCCTGAAGGGCATCACCAGGTATTCATAATGCCCATCCCTGGTATTAAAAACCGTCTTCCATTCGTCCCCTTCACGGATGCGAATCAGGTTATAAGCACCACGCAGATCTAATTTAGTAAATACCCTTGCTCCCCGGAGCCTATCAAAGAGCTCAGAAATCAGGGGCAACGGGTACTTATTCTTAACGGTGATGGCGTTAAGACCTCTGTAATCTATACACGGATGTAATTCTCCACTCTTCTTCTGCACGAAGAAGAACCCCGCTCCTGCTGGTGACACCGACTTCCTAATGAGCCCTCTTGCCAGATTCTCCTGGATATATTGAGACATAGCCTCCGTCTCAGGAAGAGAGAGGGTATAGACCCTTCCCCGAGGAGGTTCTGCTCCAGGCAAGAGGTCAATAGGACAGTCGTAGGGACGATGGGGTGGCAGAGTCTCCGCAGATTTTTTAGAGAACACATCTGCATATGACTGATAGCACTTGGGAAGAGGAGAAAGATCTGCGGGTATCTCTGTAGTGGTAACCTGAATGCACTCCCTTACACATCTGTCCTTACATGACTCACTCCAACCCAGTATCCTACCGGAGGTCCACTCAATATGAGGGGAGTGGGAACGGAGCCAGGGTACTCCCAGTAGGATTTCGTCTATTCCCTCGGGAAGGACGAGAAGGGAAATAATTTCCTGATGGGAGGGGGGTACACACAAAGTAAGAGGGACAGTCTGATGTATAATTGGTGAGGGCAATGTCGACCCATTCACTACCCGCACAGTCACGGGTTTGTCGAGCGCCACCAGATGTATTGCGTGGCGACAAGCAAAGGTAGATGACATGAAATTCCCCTCTGCTTCTGAGTCCACACAAAGCTCGACTGTAAGTGTGGAAGTGACTACAGTGACTGTCCCTTTAAATGTCATCTTGGAGGAAAATGCCGCTGTCTCTAGGGAACCTCCTCCCAGGACCACTAGACACGATCGCTTCCCTGATCGCTGTGGATATTTGTTAGCATAGTGTCCTGTCTGCTGACAAAGGTTACAGACCACGGATACTCGGACGGCCCGAGACTTAGGTCCTGCACGAGGAACCTCTGTGGCCTTTTGGGGTTCGGACGCCGGATCGGGGGATTTGAGAGGTTTGGCAAAGGTGGGAGCCAACCGAATCCTCTGCCTACACTGGGCCCGCTCCAACCTCCGCTTGTGAAAACGGAGGTCGATGTGGTAGATATGGAGATAAGCTTCTCCAGTGTGGCGGGAATCTCCCTGGTAGCCAAAGCATCTTTAACATGGTCAGCCAGTCCTCGCCAGTAGACTGGAATGAGAACTTTATCCGACCAGTCTAGCTCTGAGGCCAGAGTCCGAAACTGGACGGAAAACTGACTGACCAAAGACGAACCCTGTGCCAATGCCAGCAGTTGGAGCGCCGTATCGTGGGTGACCTGAGGTCCTAAAAAGATTTTTATAAGAGCCTCCAGGAAACGAGGAGCACTCTGCACCACACGATCGTCGCGCTCCCACAGCGGCGGTGCACACTCCAACACTCTGTCCGAGAGTAGAGACAGTACAAAACCCACTTGTGCCCGATCCTTGGGGAAACGTGCAGCCAGAAGTTCGAGCTGTATAGAGCACTGACTCACGAATCCCGACATTGCGTGATGTCACTGGCAAACTTGTCAGGAAGCGGGAGGTGGGATAATGTAGGGGCAGAGGTGGCAGAGGACAAACTGGCTGCAGCCACACTAGCAGCCTGAACAGCGACTGCGGTAACATCCACAGCTGAGGTTGTGCACTCAAGAGCCGCCAACCTACCCTCCAGCTTCTGGATGTACTGCGGTAGACGCTGGTCATCCGCCATTTTACTAGCCAGACCCTGGCACTAGTATTATGTTAGTGGCCTGCGGAGCGCACCTAATAGACATTAAGGAGAGGTGCGTTCGCAGCCCGGGGTCCACCGTGCAGGCAGAGCCTGCTGCTAGTAAGATGGCGTAAATAGGCAGTATGAGCGAACTCTGTTATCCCGCAGAGTCACAGATGTAAACGCCGTAGCACTATATGGCGATATAAGCGGACTCTGTTAATTCACAGAGCCGCTGAAACAAAGACTGTGTCCTGTTGGACTCACAGGGAACACAGATGACTGCTAAACAGATTGCAGTCTGTGGTCAAGCAATCAGAACCCAAGCAATAATCTCCTCACCGGAGTAGCCAGTATTCTAATGGTGTTTTCAGCCGAGCCCTGAACACGTGCATACAATCTCCTCACCGGAGGTGCCGGTATTCTAGGGGCTTATTTCAGCCAGACCTAACCACACGCATACATGACCACACTGGCGCAAGCACATAACAGATTTGATACTAGCGCACGGCCGTGCGGTAAGGACAGCCTTTTATAGCAGTCACGAGAAAAAGACATTCCAGAAAGGACCAATGGGAAGCTGCTTCAGAACATCAACAGCCACAGGACCTTCCTGAAGGACCAATAGGAGTGGCAGCTGTATCTGAGCATGTGACCCCTGATCTCCAATGGAAGGTCTTGACCTGGGCATGCTCAGATGAAGCAACAAAGCACTTAGTCCCAAAACTGCCTGCTCCAACACTGGTTGCAGCAGCAAGTCTCTGCACAGTACTGGGCCGGGCAAGATGCTGGGACCGACATCTCTGCTGAGCAGGAACCACTGCGGCCAGAGAGGGATGAGGGACCGCAGCGGGAACAGCTCGAGATTCCCCCTGTGTAGGAGTGGGAACTCGAACCCTAACACCGTATAGCCTCCTTCACACGTCCTGGTGATTCCTGTACAGGAAAAAACAGTGCTGGTGAGATCTATTATAAGTGTCAGTGTGTCCATGTGTTACACCCGTGTGTCCGTCGGACACGTACCGGGATCCTGGGAACAAGTGGTACAGTTCGCGCTGATCAGCAGACCAGGAGCCAGTCATGGGAGTTGTATTCAGCAGCAGCTGTGTCCCTCCTGTGTAAAATAAAGAATTAAATAAAAAAACAGCCTGGGTTCCCATGCAATTTTCATAACCCTCACAAGCTGGGGACTGATGTTAAAAATCTGGGACAAGGAACATTACGCCAAAAGATTCCCAGGCTATTAATAACAGCTCACAACTGTTTGCTTAGCCTTTACTGGTGAATTTACAGGGGGCCCCAGAAAAAAATGATGTATAGTCCCACTATAAATTTAAACCCCAAAAAACTAAACAGGCAGCTGTGAGTTAATATTAATAGCCTGGGAAGGGGTCAGAGATATTGCCCCCCCAGGCTACCAACATTAGCCTTTGGTCACCCCAGAACTGGCACAACCATATGATGCATCAAATCTGATGCTTAGCCTCACTCTTCCCACTTGCCCTGTGGTGGTGGCAAGTTGGGTAATAGGGTTGGGATTGATGTCACCTTTGTTTTGTCAGCTGACATCGAGCCCAGGGGTTAGTAATGGAGAGGCATCTATAACACGCCCTCATTGCTAACCCCATAGTAAGTTTGTAAATAAACACACAGCACAAATAAAGTCCTTTATTTGAAATAAAAGAAGACACAATGATTTACACATTTATTTAAAAATAAAAAAGCACAATTATACTCACCTTTTGCCTTTTTCACTGAAGCTCATTTCCCCTCTAAAAAACTCAAAATAATAAACAACAAAAATTCTCACCTTATGCCCAATCCACCGATGCCCATGTCCTCTGTAAAAAAAAACAAAATAATAAACCACCATATGAAGGACGACATCAAAGAGATCTCGAAGAATCTCTTCGCTGCCACCACTTTTGAAGGATTTGCATCTCGCCATCCTGCCTGATGTTAATATTACGTCAGCGGGATCACGTGGCAAGGTCTTGTACCAACGTGACATTCCGCACTCCCTGGGGACACATAAGGTCAGCTTGACACAGTCTTACACAGACACCCACCTGTCTACACGGGCCCAAGGAGTCAAGGATAGTGAGAAGATGTGACACGCGCAGTCACTGACGTGGCACCACACTCGCCAACAAACCTGACAGGCTTAGAGGCCCCTTTCACTAACCCCAGTGAAATAGAACCTTATCAGTCCGGTAGTACTGCCACCAGTTCCTCGTTCGATATATGCCTGGTACATTACAGGGTTATATCAGGCCAGACACCAGCCCCATTAGCATGGAACATTAAACAAGAAATGGACGTGTAGATTTGTGGATTAAATAAAAGAGGAGCCCAAGGTTAAATTTTATATTTAATCACCTTAAGGGCACACTAGACAATACACTATATACACAATGGTTATACATATAAAATGGTCAGATATGCTAATACAATACTGGTAGGACAAAATATATACAGTGGGTACGGAAAGTATTCAGACCCCTTTAAATTTCTCACTCTCTTTCATTGCAGACATTTGGTAAATTCAAAAAAGTTCATTTTTTTCTCATTAATGTACACTCTGCACTCCATCTTGACTGAAAAAACAGAAATGTCAAAATTTTTGCAAATTTATTAAAAAAGAAAAACTGAAATATTACATGGTCATAAGTATTCAGACCCTTTGCTCAGACACTCATATTTAAGGCACATGCTGACCATTTACTTGTGATCCCCCTTGAGATGGTTCTATTCCTTCATTGGAGTCCAGCTATGTTTAGTTAAATTGATAGGACTTGATTTTTAAAGGCACACACCTATCTACAGTTATGTGAAAAAGTTTGGGCACCCTATTAATCTTAAGCTTAATGTTTTATAAAAATTGGTGTTTTTGCAACAGCTATTTCAGTTTGATATATCTAATAACTATTGGACACAGTAATGTTTCTGCCTTGAAATGAGGTTTATTGTACTAACAGAAAATGTGCAATCTGCATCCAAACAAAATTTGACAGGTGCATAAGTATGGGCACCTCACCAGAAAAGTGACATTAATATTTAGTAGATCCTCCTTTTGCAAAAATAACAGCCTCTAGTCGCTTTCTGTAGCTTTTAATGAGTTCCTGGATCCTGGATGAAGGTATTTTTGACCATTCCTCTTTACAAAACAATTCCAGTTCAGTTAAGTTTGATGGTCACGAGCATGGACAGCCCTCTTCAAATCATCCCACAGATGTTCAATGATATTCAGGTCCGGAGACTGGGATGGCCATTCCAGAACATTGTAAATTGTTCCTCTGCATGAATGCCTGAGTAGATTTGGAGCGGTGTTTAGGATCATTGTCTTGCTGAAAGATCCATCCCCTGCGTAACTTCAACTTTGTCACTGATTCTTGAACATTATTGTCAAGAATCTGCTGATACTCAGTTGAATCCATGCGTCCCTCAACTTTAATAAGATTCCCGGTGCCGGCATTGGCCACACAGCCCCAAAGCATGATGGAACCTCCACCAAATTTTACTGTGGGTAGCAAGTGTTTTTCTTGGAATGCTGTGTTTTTTTGATGCCATGCATAACACCTTTTTGTATGACCAAACAACTCAATCTTGGTTTCATCAGTCCACAGGACCTTCTTCCAAAAAGAAATTGGCTTCTCCAAATGTGCTTTTGCATACCACAGCCGACTCTGTTTGTGGCGTGCTTGCAGACACGGCTTCTTTTGCATCACTCTCCCATACAGCTTCTCCTTGTGCAAAGTGCGTTGTATAGTTGACCGATGCACAGTGACACCATCTGCAGCAAGTTGATGCTGCAGCTCTCTGGAGGTGGTCTGAGGATTGTCCTTGACTGATCTCACCATTCTTCTTCTCTGCCTTTCTGATGTTTTTCTTGGCCTGCCACTTCTGGCCTTAACAAGAACTGTCCCTGTGTTCTTCCATTTCCTTACTATGTTCCTCACAGTGGAAACTGACAGGTTAAATCTCTGAGACAGCTTTTTGTATCCTTCCCCTGAACAACTATGTTGAATAATCTTTGTTTTCAGATCATTTGACAGTTGTTTTGAGGAGCCCATGATGCCACTCTTCAGAGGAGATTCAAACAGGAGAACAACTTGCAAGTGGCCACTTTAAGTAGCTTTTCTCATGATTGCATACACCTGGCTATGAAGTTCAAAGCTCAATTAGGTTACAAAACCAAAAAAAGTGCTTTAGTAAGTCAGTAAAAAGTAGGTAGGAATATTTAAAATAAGAAAATGATAAGGGTGCCCATACTTATGCACCTGTCAAATTTTGTTTGAATGCAGATTGCACATGTTCTGCTAGTACAATAAACCTCATTTCAAGGCAGAAACATTACTGTGTCCAATAGTTATTAGATATATCAAACTGAAATAGCTGTTGCAAAAACACCAATTTTTATCAAACATTAAGTTAAGATTAATAGGGGTGCCCAAACTTTTTCATATAACTGTATATAAGACCTCACAGATCACAGTGCATGTCAGACCAAGTGAGAATCATGAGATCAAAGGAACTGGCCAAGGAGCTCAGAGACAGACTTGTGGAAAGGCATAGATCTGGCCAAGGTTACAAAAGAATTTCTGCAGTACTCAAGGTTCCTAAAAGCACAGCGACCTACGTATTCCTTAAATGAAAGAAGTTTGGGACCACCAGAAGTCTTCCTAGACCTGGCCGTCCAGCCAAACTGAACAATCGTGGGAGAAGAGCCTTGGTGAGAGAGGTAAAGAAGAACCCCAAAATCACTGTGGCTGGGCTTCAGAGATGCAGTAGGGGGATGGGAGAAAGTTCCACAAAGTCAGCTATCACTACCACCCTCCACTCATGGCTGTACTAGGTCAAAAGGGTGCTTCTACTCAATACTGAGCAAAGGGTCTGAATACTTATGACCATGTGATATTTCAGTTTTTCTTTATTATATAAATTTGCAAAAATTTCTACATTTCTGTTTTTTTCAGTCAAGATGGGGTGCAGAGTGTACATTAATGAGGAAAAAATGAACTTTTTTTAATTAAACAAAGAGTGAAAAATTTAAAGGGGTCTGAATACTTTCTGTACCCACTGTAAGCAGAATATATGGGTTAGTTACCAGTAGATGAAAGGTCTGGCTTGTGAGGAAGGGGCTGTCACATGGGAGGCTTGTGGTCTCCTCTGTTCCTGGACTTCTCACACGATATGTCTTTGCAACCTTTTGTCACGCTGTTACTGCATACAGGAGGTCTGACTAATCCCTCTACCTGGAGGTACTGTTGATGGTACAGAGGTCCAGGCCGCCAGCGTAATCCCTACCTCCTGAGGATCCCTGAACCTCAGTGATCCAGTCCTGAGAAGGACCCTGATCACAACACTGGGGACTGGTAGGTATATGCCTAAACACAGTAATAAACGAACGAGACAGTACAAGGGGTAAACTAAAATCCACCTTGCATACAAAAGTCACACCACAGGAAACAGAGGGGACACCAACGGGTACGGAGATAAATGATAAAGCGAGGAGGGGAAAAAAGACCACACAGGTACTCTTAACTTCAGCCTTCACCATACAACGATCCGCTCTGCTGGTCTGCATGAATGCTTTCACCGACACTTCCCCAGCAGACAGGCAGGTATTTGAAGGAAACCAATTACCACAACATTAATTGCAGCTGAGCGAGGCTGGTCTAGTCCAGCACAGAGAGAGGAAGAATTAACTCCCTCTCTGCCGAAAAACACCCAGCACCAGAAACTCAGCTGTGAGAAGTCAGGGTGTGCAATCGCGACGATCTTCGCAGCGACACACCCGTGACAGTACCCCCCCTTCTACGAGGGGCCTCCGGACCCTCAGGGCCGGGTTTATCTGGGTGAGTAGTGTGGAAGGCCCGAACCAATCGGTCTGCGTTAATATCCGACGCAGAAACCCACGTCCTCTCCTCAGGACCATACCCCCTCCAATGAACAAGGTACTGAAGGGACCGGCGATTCAGACGTGAATCGATGACTCTCGACACCTGGAACTCCAAGTTACCATTGACCACCACAGGAGGAGGAGGTAAAGGTGAAGGTATCACCGGCGCCACATACCTCTTAAGCAACGATCTGTGGAACACATTATGAATTTTAAATGTAGGAGGGAGGTCAAGACGGAATGCAACCGGATTAATTATAGCACTGATCTTGTATGGCCCGATGAACCTGGGACCCAGTTTCCAGGAGGGAACCTTAAGTTTTATATTTTTGGTAGACAACCATATCAGATCATTCACACATAGGTCCGGACCAGACACTCTCCTCCTATCAGCCATATGTTTGTATCGGTTCCCCATAGTACTCAGATTATTCAGCACTCCTCTCCACACTGAAGCAAGTGACGACAAAAATCGTTCCTCCTCAGGAACCCCAGAAGAGCCCCCCCTATTGAAAGTACAAAACTGGGGGTGAAAACCATATGGCCCAAAAAACGGGGACTTACCAGTGGACTCGCTCCGCCTATTATTTAGAGCAAATTCCGCCAGAGGCAAGAAAGAAGCCCAGTCCTCCTGGTTCTCTGACACAAAACACCGGAGATATGTCTCCAAGCTCTGGTTCAGACGCTCTGTCTGACCATTGGTCTGCGGGTGAAAAGCCGATGAAAATGACAACTGCATCCCCGCGTGTACAAAATGATTTCCAGAATTTGGACACAAACTGAGACCCCCGATCCGACACCACACCGTGAAGCCTTACAATCTCCCCAATAAACACCTGCGCAAGAGTTTTAGCATTAGGAAGAGCAGGAAGAGCGATAAAATGTGCCATCTTGCTGAACCTGTCCACTACAACGAGTATGACTGTTTTACCCGAAGATGGCGGGAGGTCTGTAATGAAGTCCATAGACAGATGAGTCCACGGACGCTCCGGGATCTTCAAAGGTAAGAGGGTCCCCGACGGACGGGTATGTGGGGTCTTAGAGCGCGCACAAACCTCGCAGGACGCGACAAAAGTTACCACCTCCCTATGTAAGTTAGGCCACCAAAACCAGCGCGAGAGGAGATCCTCAGTTGCTTTACTACCTGGGTGTCCTGCCAAAGCTGAATTATGGTGTGCCTCGATCACCTTTTGTCGCAACTGATTTGGAACAAACAGTCTCCCTGGAGGTCCTACAGGGGCGTCCCCCTGAGCCTCCAATACCTCTCCTCAAGCTCAGAGCATACTGCCGACACCACCACCCCCTCCTGAAGGACTGGAACCGGGTCCTCCGTATTCCCAGCCCCCGGGAAACAGCGAGATAAGGCATCCGCCTTAACATTTTTTGAGCCAGGACGATATGTGACGACAAAATTAAACCTGGTAAAAAAACAACGACCACCTAGCTTGTCTGGGATTCAGACGTTTAGCGGACTCTAAATATAGCAGGTTTTTGTGATCGGTAATGACGGTGACCGGGTGGACTGCCCCCTCCAAAAAATGACGCCACTCCTCAAAAGCCAACTTAATGGCCAAGAGTTCCCTATTGCCGACATCATAATTCCTCTCAGCGGACGACAATTTTTTAGAGAAGAAGGCGCACGGATGCCATTTACCAGGGGACGAACCTTGTGACAATACTGCTCCCACCCCTACCTCGGAAGCGTCCACCTCAACAATGAACGGCTGTGACGCATCAGGTTGAATAAGTATGGGTGCAGAAGCAAAACATTTTTTCAAAGAGGAAAACGCTTGACAAGCCTTGTCAGACCACTTTGAAAAATCCGTCCCTTTTTTAGTCATGTCTGTGAGAGGTTTAACTATGGACGAAAAATTACGAATGAACTTCCGGTAGTAGTTAGCAAACCCCAGGAAACGTTGTAATGCCTTAAGATCCTCTGGCAGATCCCACTCAAGGACTGCCCGCACTTTCCCAGGGTCCATACGAAAACCGGATGCTGACACCAGGAACCCTAAAAACTGAAGTTCCTGTACGGCGAAACACACACTTCTCCCATTTGGCGTACAGTTTATTATCCCGCAAGATCTGTAACACCTGCCTAACATGCTCCTGATGAGACACAAGATCCGGCGAGTAAATTAAGATATCATCCAGATATATGACCACAAACTGTCCCATTAGGTGGCGAAAGATGTCATTTACAAAGTGTTGAAACACCGCCGGGGCAATACTCAGACCAAATGGCATGACAAGGTTCTCATAATGCCCCTCCGGAGTGTTAAACGCCGTCTTCCACTCATCCCCCTCCTTCATCCTAATCAGATTGTACGTCCCCCTGAGATCCAACTTAGAGAACCATTTGGCACCCACGATCTGATTGAAGAGATCGGGAATAAGTGGGAGCGGATACGGATCTCGGACCGTAATCCGATTAAGCTCACGGAAATCCAGGCAAGGGCGTAGGCCTCCATCTTTTTTTTTCACAAAGAAGAACCCCGCGGCCACCGGGGAAGATGAAGGTCTAATATGCCCCTTAGCCAGACTCTCTGAAATATAATCCTTCATGGCCTGTCTCTCAGGACCAGAAAGGTTATACAACCTAGATTTCGGTAACTTGGCCCCAGGGAGCAAGTTAACAGAACAGTCATACTCGCGATGAGGAGGTAGTTCTTGACACCCTTTCTCCGAGAATACATCCTCAAAGTCCACCAGAAATGGAGGTAAGGCCCTAGGAGCGACCACCCCAATGACCGTATTCATGCAGTTTTTATGACAGAATTCACTCCATTGGCTTATCTCTCTGGATTGTCAATCAATAACCGGTTATGCTTAGTTAACCAAGGAAGGCCCAGCACTATAGGAGTGGGAAGACCCTCCAACACATAACAAGACAACAGTTCTTTATGTAACGCCCCCACTTGAAGATCTATGTTATGCACTGCTTGCAAAAAACTTCCCTGACCGAGAGGTCTGGCGTCGATCGAGAATATGGGGACGGGTTTAGTCAACACATTCAATCGCATACCTTGAACCCGGGCAAAGCGACATCCACCAGGTTAGCCCCGGACCCACTATCCAGAAGAACAGATATCCTCTCAGTTCTCGCACCCACCACCACCTCCGCCGGTACGAGAAACTGAGACGAACTTAGGGACGAAATACTTACTCCCAGATTGCCGTCCACCACACAATCTGGGATCAATAGTTTTCCGGCGACTTCTCACTCTGCAAAGGACGGGATGACACCCCCTAATAAAATGTCCCTTTTTTCCACAGAAGAAACAACCTCCTGTTTTGTGGCGCCCCACCGATCCCCTCCCCCGGAATAATGTCCCTCTTAATTGCATAGGCTCCTCTGGACTGGCCAGGGGAAGCTCCATATAAGGGACCCTTGAGGAAGGTGGAGTCATCACAGGGGGCAAGGTTACCCCGCACCTCTCCCGAAGACGTCTGTCAATACGAATAGCAAGGGCCATAGCGGCTTCCAGTGACGTGGGAGGGTCATACTGTGCCAGCACATCCTTTAATTTGTCAGATAAACCTTGACAAAACTGGCTCGTAAGAGCCGGGTCATTCCACTGGGTGTCCGTGGCCCACCTACGAACTCCAACAGAATTCCTCTGCCGGACGATCTCCCTGCTGGATCCTACGTAACTTAGATTCAGCAAGGGAGACCCGATCCGGGTCATCATACACAAGACCCAGAGCCGTAAAAAACCCATCCACTGACTGGAGAGCTGGGGAGCTCGGGGGAAGAGCGAACGCCCAGGATTGGGGGTCTCCCTGTAGGAGCGAGATGACAATCCCCACCCTTTGCTCCTCACTCCCAGATGACCGAGGTCGCAGCCGAAAGTACAATTTACATGCCTCCCGGAAAGCAAAAAACTTGTCCCGCCCCCCAGTGAATCTGTCAGGGAGAGCTACTTTAGGTTCAGGTCCGGCCTGCTCCGGGGGGTACAAAACCTTGGACTTAACGTCCGCCAGCTCCATGGACAAACTCTGCAACTGCCGAGCTAGACTGACTACTGGATCCATGGTGACTGGAGAAAATCTTTAGTGGTCGGTGAAAATGTCACGCTGTTACTGCATACAGGAGGTCTGGGGTCTATGCTGACCCTAAGCTGGGGTCCTGACTAATCCCTCTACCTGGAGGTACTGTTGATGGTACAGAGGTCCAGGCCGCCAGCGTAATCCCTACCTCCTGAGGATCCCTGAACCTCAGTGATCCAGTCCTGAGAAGGACCCTGATCACAACACCGGGGACTGGTAGGTATATGCCTAAACACAGTAATAAACGAACGAGACAGTACAAGGGGTAAACTAAAATCCACCTTGCATACAAAAGTCACACCACAGGAAACAGAGGGGACACCAACGGGTACGGAGATAAATGATAAAGCGAGGATGGGAAAAAAGACCACACAGGTACTCTTAACTTCAGCCTTCACCATACAACGATCCGCTCTGCTGGTCTGCATGAATGCTTTCACCGACACTTCCCCAGCAGACAGGCAGGTATTTGAAGGAAACCAATTACCACAACATTAATTGCAGCTGAGTGAGGCTGGTCTAGTCCAGCACAGAGAGAGGAAGAATTAACTCCCTCTCTGCCGAAAAAACACCCAGCACCAGAAACTCAGCTGTGAGAAGTCAGGGTGTGCAATCGCGACGATCTTCGCAGCGACACACCCGTGACACCTTTCCAGAGAAAAAAAACAGTAGGCCATGCTTTACACGAGCATTTAACCGCTTTGGGTCCCTCCCGTCCTGCCCTCTGGGCTGAACCTAAATCCCCCCCCACTTCTGCAGCTGCAAAACTCCAAAACCTATGAAAGATCATAACTCCTTTCTGAACAGTCCTAGGGTGGCGGTTCTGGCGCCATCAGATCTGGCCGGACTCCTGTTACGTGTTAAGAGCAAACACAGCTGTCATGCTGACTGAGGGAGAAGTAAAGTGCACAACAGGGAAAGGGAGGGGGAACCAAAACACTAGGGAAGGGAGGAGTATAGACCCCTATGTAGATCTAACAGCACCCTGTCTGCCCTAAACTTCCCTAAATAGGATCCACACTTATCACTGAGCAAATCACTGCCTGACCTTAGCGATAGACTCTGGATAGAGAGGGGACAGGGTAAGGGGTAGTCAGCCCCCACTACAACTAAAGACAAAGAGAGTGGATGAACGAGTGGACACAATTACCTTGAGAAGGCCACCGATATATCACACCATCAATCCTCCAAGGGAACTCCAAGAAGACTTTATTCTGGCTGAGTTTTATTTTACAATCTAACTATGGGGTTAGTAATGGGGTTTCTTATAGATGCCTCACCATTAGTAACCCCTGGGCTTGATGTCAGTAGCCATAAAACAGCTGACATTAACCAAAAATCTACTACCCCACTTGCCACCGCATCAGGGCAAGTGGGAAGAGCTGGGCAAAGCGCCATAATTGTTGCATCTAATAGATGCACCTTTTCCGGGGCAGCTGCGGGCTGCTATTGGCTCTTTTCCCAGTCTGAGAATAGCAGCTCCCAGCTTTCTGCTTTAGCTTGGCTGATTGTCAAAAAATGTTTGGGAACACAACACCATTTTTCAAAATTATTTATTTAAATAATTAAAAAAAACCTCTATTCTTGATAACCAGCTATGATAAAGCTGACATCTGGTGGTTGCAACCCGCAGCTGTCGATTTTGCGTGCGCTGGTAATCAAAAATAAAGGTGACTCCACATCATTTTTTAAATTTATTTATTGCATAGGCGCAGGGTGGTGAATACTCTCATCAGCCTCGCCTGCTCTCGCTGCTACCAGTGACAACTGGCATACACTAATGAGAGTAGTAACCTTTTTTACCGCCAGTCGCAGGTGCTGGCTCACATGCTGTCATCTGACAGCATGGGAAACGAAGCTCTCTGACCCGCGGTAACGATCTTACCGCCGATCAGAACCCGTGTTTGCCGTGCTGTCATGCAGATGACAGAGTGGCATACAACGGATGTTCAGGCCCGCCATTACCTGAATGGGGTTCGAGGTCAAGTTCGGGTAATGTTGTGGCACCCCAACCAAACTTTTTTTTTAAATGATCGGCTAAACCCGAACAGCCACAGGTTTGCCCATTACTACTTATAACACCTATATACTGCTGTCTTTATATTGCTATTATCATATTAGGCTTTAGAAGGATTGTGACTTTATGGATTATTGCACATAGACGCATTACTCTAGTAGTTCAGCATTTCAGCAAGAATCTAATTCTAGAACAAAATAATATGGATGTGACTTTGAGCTAAACGATGTGATGCATGTCAGAGATTAATGAACAGAATGATCCAAATAAGGCAACCAACACTGTTATATTAAGAAAATAAATGTTGATTTATGACATTGTAAAACATTAATGTGTTGCTCCAGCTGCTGTAAAGGGATGCTTGATTTACTAAGACTGAGTCCCAAACGTTCCACACATGAATTTTGTGCATATGATTTTGCAGCTTTGATGTGTTACATTAATAGAGACAGGTGGCTTGTTGGGGAGAAGAATGTGCAGGGCATGTGAGTCTCTTTGAAGATATAATTCTTTCAAACTGTACTTCAGAGGGAAGATATGTGAGGCCCCTTGGGACAGACAGCAGAATGTCAATACCTCTACTTTTAAATCTGTATAGTACTGCTTTTTAATACATTGACTCCCCATAGCTGCTGTGGAAACAAGCTTTATGTATTATTAATATGACAAGCTGAGCCGATCCCGAATGCTTCGTCATTGTCAGTAAATAATGAAGTTGTCTCATTCTCTTTTATGTGATTGCAGTTATTTCAGTGGCAGAACAATAAAGTTGTGGCCAGACTTGTGTGTAGTAATCCTCACATTATTTAACTTCTACTGATGTGGTAGAGGAGGCAATGGAGGAATTTGCAGTACGTCTTGCACTGGACTTGGTAGATCAATTCTACCAACACTCTACATAAATTAAGTATTCAACAATGATGACTGTATACACATTTACAGATGGTTTTTACATTTTTAAAGGGGTTGTCAGATTTAGTATGTCCATTTTAAACATCCTATTAAGAAATTCTGAGTTAAAGTGATCCTCCATCCTGTCACTGAAAAGTGATTATAGATTTGTCATGTATAGTCATCCTGCCTAGTGACTTTTGTTTGCTTCGAACTGCCCATACCAGCGTTCTGGTCCTCCTGCATCCAAGAAGGTGGTGCTGAGCATGGGGAGCACAGTGGTATGTCTGAACAATATCTTCATTGACTTTCCTGTGATGTGGAGGTGTGGTTCTGACTTAGCCCTGTCCCCCATGCCACTACAGGACTCATCTTGATTGCCAGGAGGACCAGGATACGGTTGAGAAGACTGCGACCCTAATGGAGGGTACCAAGTAACCTGAATTATACGTGACATATGTATAATTAATTTTCAGAGCCAAGGTTTAGAGCAATTTAAAGTATACCTAACACCAGGTCAAAATGAACATTTTTTGCTATTATTAATATTCCCACTGCTCCCCTGAATATTCTTTTTTTTAATGTATCCTACAGTTCCATAGATATGAGCTATTTTATTTAGTGCTTATTTTTATGGTCTTTACCAAGACGGCGATGCTGACAAGGTAATAATAAAGAGTAGAGTAAATATACACCACTAGAGAATTTAATGAGCCACACCCCTTGTAAAAACCCTAAAAATTAGCAGCAAATAAAATAATGAAACCGTAGGGAGGTTCTAAAAAAAGCAACTAAAAACTGACTACTCAGGGGAGCAGTGAGAATAAAGAAAGAGAAAAACTGGGTATTTCTCATTTGGTAACAAGTCCTCTTTAAATAAAGAGTATACCATTCTTTTAAAGATCCTGTTTTTTAGCCAGAGCAAAGAGCAATTGCAAAGCATATCTCTCACTCTCATTCTGGAGGTCCCTCTTAGAGCTGCATTATTGATTTTAGTTAGAATGTAATTCTTCATTTTCCCCTGAGGTAGAGCTGAAAGGAGTCTATGAAACCTGCTGCTAGATTCCTGTAGTTTGTTAATCATCCCAAATTAAAAAACCTTACCTCAAAAATCAGCCTATTGTTGAAGGTTGCTTCTAACAAAAAAGTATTACTACTTCTTTTTTTATTGGCTAAATTCATTTAATAATGATCACTGTCATGTGATTGAAAACTGTATCTCAACTGCACAAAAAAAAAAATATCAAATGCTGTACCCTTTTAGGAGATCATTTTTGGAAATGATAGTTAACTACAGGAGTAATCTGAGAGCACCATAATGAAGAAGTAAAGTCCCTAATTACGGGAATGTGTCACTTACTAGGCTGTGTTTTGCAGTTTCAATACAATAATCATTTTATCAGCAGGAGATCATCATTACAGGACTACTTGGCACAAGCATCCTAGTCCAACCACTCCCCTAGCACTGATTAGTTGCTCTCTGTCACTATACAATGCACACAGAAAGCTGTGGTGTGGGTGAAACTAAACGCTGTTCAACAACTGAGCTCTGTTCTTCAACAGTAAACTGTGACTCTATCATAATTGCTGCACGAGAAAACTATGTGATACATCGCTGGAGTCGGGGTCTTTGTCCTTAACTCATTGTGGGGTCAGATTACATAGCAAGAGACTGCAATTGTGGCGCCGAACAGCTGATTATTGGGAGCGCTCCAGGTATCCGAATTACCAATGCAGCTATTCGGTAAGCGCTATAGCTATTCGGATAAGGGGTTATCCAAAGCTATTCGATCAACCCTAGTTATAGGCTTTTGTTTCATCTTATACTTTGCTTCTTCCACTCTCTTTGATTGTTACAAGCTGGTTCTGTTATTGGGGTTGTGTTGTAGGATACCTCTTAAATTGATGAATATTGTCTCTCATCATGGGGCACTGCTGACGTCTGTCCTGTTTCCTTGCCAATGAGCAGCTCAGTTCAAAGGAGCACTATTGTAGATTGGATCAATTATAGAAGCACAATTAGTGGGCAGCACTGGAACATTGTTTCAGTTAATGGGAGGATTATAGCACTGAATAAAATGACGGACTCTGACATATATTTTTATCTCCTGGAGATAGCAACTCTTGATACAGCCAACCATGTAACCCTAAGGCACCAGTTTCTAAATGAAGCAGCATAAATTACCATAGCTAAGTGTGATTTGATAATACTTGAGTCATTTTATTCAAACTGAGTGCTTGGTTTAAAAATGTTAAGATAGTGAAAATTAATAAACAAAAAAAATAGATTATGTGTGAAATACACATTTTGGTGTTAGGTGTGGCATCGTGATAAGATACTTACATCTTATCCTGTAGATCCTGCCAGCTAAAAATTCAGGACAGTCGACTTTTTTTTGTAGAACGATACATAAATGCCATTGTTTATTAGAGTACTGCGATGCTTCTCCAACTGTCTTGTTTCTGACAATTGCCCTGTAAATCTTCATATTGAAGGGAGGAGCTCAAAAAGGTTTCTGAGCAATAACAGGAAATTACTGCAGGAAATGCAATTTGTGTTTATTGGAACATCTTTCATTGTTATAGTTAAGCTTATTGCTACTACTGCAAAATGAAATTATAAAAATAGAAGATAATTATAAAGCAAGACGTTCTACCTATTTATAGCTCTCCGCAGACTTTCTTTATGGAATTACTCTAGCTGTAACACAACTGAATAGCAATTAATATAAGCTACAAAGTAGCGTGTTTAGATAGTACTATTAAAAACTAATATCATAAGTAAGTACCAAAATGGTATTTTGTAGATTTTTGCAGCGCTTAGCATAGAATAAAGGCAGATTCTAATGTTGGCGATTTTATTTATTTTTGCTCCTGTTGTTTACTCCAGTTAAACTTATGTACCGTAATGTGTTTCAGATATATTGATGGCAAAAATGCTCCAATGGGTTTAGTTCGTACCGTCATATATTGGCTACAAAATACTAAGGACTCAATGAATAAAAACTATTAGACATTGGCTTGTTGGGCCCTTAGTTACTACCAGGCATTCTGGATCATGATTTAAAGGGGTTGACCCACAAACTGAATACATTTTAATCAATAGATCTTGGAATAATAATAAGCTGCAGAACTGGATGTGTTATGTAATAGTGTAATAGTAATAGAAAATATTATAAATGTACTGTGCAATGGTTGTGTCTGACAGTGCTGGAACATGGTCTCATTATACCACAGCTCCTGGACAGGGGAGGAAGCAAAGAGAGTCTACAGACAGGACAGCACGGGATCACAGCCGCTGCTTTCTGTGAGGTAAAACATGTTTAAAAATAGTTAGGGAACGGTTTTACCTCACAGAAATGATCAGCTGTGACCTCATGCTGTAATGTCTATATACTTTCTTTTGTTTCTTTGCTGCTCAGGAGCCATGGTATGATCAGACCATTTTCCTGTATGGTCATACATAGCCATTACTCAGTGCATAGCAGGGACACATTTATAAGTTTATCAAAGCACAGGAACATTTTTTTTAACACATATAACTGTGGAACTTTTATTATTCCAAGATTTATTGATTCAAATGTGCTTTGTTCATGGAAAAATCCCTTTAAGAAACATTTCTTTGTCATATTTTATCAATTTATCCCTTACTCGATAATGCTCCAAAGAGTTTTATAACCTTGCAAAGTGTTTCTCTAGCGATAAAACTAAGAACATGGACCTAACACAAAAGTTGTTGTAAATGGGTGTTAGAGTTCATAAAGGGTTAAGGCAACATGATGATTCTCTGAAAGACTCTCAACTGAACATGTGGTGATGTTCATGCAGTTCCAAGTACAACACACAATGGGTCATCCTGGTCAAGGTTATGTGCTGAATCCAAAGTCTTTGCAACTACTAGGCCAGCTTTCTGAACATGTTTAACATATGAAAATGAAAAAAGTTATTAATTGAAACCACTTTAAAATAGGCGTCAGTCTATCACACGTTTCTGCCTCAAAGTCATTGTCATTGTCCACCTGCAACCCTACACTACATTACTGTGAATAAAAGCATCCACAGACAATGCCATAGCCAGGGGCAACCACAATCAGGCTCGTGCAGGTGGGGACCCATCGACGCAGCACTAACTTCAACTGCATGTGCACCTTTGGATGCACATTCAGCTGAAGTGTATTGCAGTGGAGAGACCCTGTTGGGTCCGTGCTCGGCAATGCATGCTGCCGGCAGATCAGAAGCCAGCAGCTGACATCATCATGCACGTGACTGGGGAGCATGGCAGTGACATCATGTGCTACAGTTGCTTGCATGCTGAATCAGCTGCCAGCTTCACAAGAAGAAGCCTCACAGAGGGGGAGCGGATGGGAGGTGAGTACAATTTTTAATTTTCTTCTACGCATTAAAGAACAGTGGCAGAACGTGGAACATATACCAACATCGGGGATAGATTCACAAGGATGAGACCCAGGATAAGGGACATACATTCTAGGTTGGGGGATATATATACTAGGATGGGTCCCAGGATAAGTGACATATATACCATGATGCAGGATATATATACTAGAATGGGTTCCAGGATAAGGGACATATATACCAGGACGGGAGATATATCTACCAGGATGAGGCAAGGTAGAGGAGCAGCTATACCAGGATAGAGGACATGTATACACCATGTTCCAAATTATTATGCAAATTGGTTTTAAGTGTCATAGCATTTTTTGTTTGTTTTTTGTAAATGAAACCCATTGATGGTATTGTGTCTCAGGGTTCTTTGGATCACTGAAATCAATCTCAGATACCTGTGATAATTAGTTTTCCATGTGAGCCCAATAAAAGGAAAACTTGATGTTCCACACTATTAAGCAGGCCAGAGTTTTCAAGTAACATGGGAAAGAAAAAGGATCTCTCTGCTGCTGAAAAGCATCAAATTGTGCAATGCCTTGGTCAAGGGATGAAAACATTAGATATTTCCCGAAAACTTAAGCGTGATCATCGTACTGTTAAGAGATTTGAGGCTGATTCTGAGCACAGACGTGTTCGTGCTGATAAAGGCAGAATGAGGAAGGTTTCTGCCAGGCAAGTTCATCGGATTAAGAGAGCAGCTGCTAAAAGGCCATTACAAACCAGCAAACCTATATTTGAAGCTGCTGGTGCCTCTGGAGTCCCTCGACCCTCAAGGTGTAGGATCCTTCAAAGGCTTGCTGTGGTGCATAAACCTACTATTCGGCTACCCCTAAACAGTGCTCACAAGCAGAAACAGCTGCAGTGGGCCCAGACATACATGAAGACTAATTTTAAAACAGTCTTGTTTACTGATGAGTGTCAAGAAACCCTGGATGGTCCAGATGGATGGAGTAGTGGATGGTTGGTGGATGCCCACCATGTCCCAACAAGGCTTCAACATCAGCAAGGAGATGGAGGAGTCATGTTTTGGGCCGGAATCATGGGGAAACAGCTGGCAGGGCCCTTTAAGGTTCCTGAAGGTGTGAAAATGACCTCTGCAAAGTATATAGAGTTTCTGACTCACAACTTTCTTCCATGGTATAAAAAGCAGAAACGTGCCTTCAGGAGCAAAATCATCTTCATGCATGACAATGCACCATCTCATGCTGCAAAGAACACCTCTGAGTCATTGGCTGCTATGGGCATAAAAGGAGCTAAACTCATGGTGTGGCCACCATCTTCCCATGACCTCAACCCTATAGAGAACCTTTGGAGTATCATCATCAAGCAAAAGATCTATGAGGGTGGGAGGCAGTTCACATCAAATCAGCAGCTCTGGGAGGCTATTCTGACTTCATGCAAAGAAATACAAGCAGAAACTCTCCAAAAACTCACACGTTCAATGGATGCAAGAATTGTGAAGGTGATATCAAAGAAGGGTTCCTATGTTAACATGTAACTTGGCCTGTTAGGATGTTTTGGAGTTAAATGGCTTTTTTTGTTCAGTGAATGTGACCTCCTAATGCTGCAAATTCCACAAATGAGCATTTTCAGTTCTTTAAAACATATCAAATGTTTAGAAATTCTACTGTGCCTAATAATTTGGAACAGTGCATTTTGAGTTTTTATTCATATTGGAGATTATACTGTTATCATTGGGAGGTTTGATGTATACTGTAACGGGTGATGACTTTTATTAGACTGACTGTCAATTGCACCGACCACTTAGGAAAATCAGAGTAAAATATCATTTGCATAATAATTTGGAACATGGTGTATATACCAGGAAGGGTTATTATGAAGGACATACAGTATATACCAGGACAGAGGGCATATACAGTATATATATATATATATATATATATATAATACATAAATAAAAATGTATATATATATTTTATTTTTTTACCTATACTACAAATGTAATGTGTCATCTTTAACTTTAACCACTTTAAGGATAATTTAATTTTCAACTTGCTTAACTGTTCACAATAACAGTAATTTTGACCACGGGTTGCCAAACTTTGACATGCCAATGTATAACCAGGATGGAGGACACATATATATACCATGGTGGGAGGAGAACCCGGTCCAAATCTTGCACTGGGGCCCATCAAACTCTAGTTACGCCACTTGCCATAGCCCGTTTTTTGATAATAACATAGCTGACTGAAGTTATAAACCTGGTGAAGGAATCCACCTATAAAGGGGTTGTCAGCTTAGGAATTTCCTATCAATAAGCAGATTGTAGGGTATCTTATTGACCTGAATTTTACTTTACAGGTCATTTTAGGCTCATATTTAAGGCTTTACTCTATCGAATCTGGGCTGCATTTTTGTGGAATGTTGTATTTCCTTTACTTTTGAGATTGATCTTAGTCATGTGTCTAATTTTTGAGTTATAGATCTAAGACACTGAGAACATGTGACACGGAAGCAAGGATAGACATATTCTTAATAAGGTTTTTGGTACAGGAATGTGACCTTTTAACTTGAGTTTAATATTATATTTGACTTTGCAGTTGACATAAAGTAGTATACATTACCTTTACATGTCTTTCCCTGTAGATTAAGTTACATTTACTAAATAAGAAGCAGACGTTTTATTTAATAATGGATTCCCTAGATACTATGCAAATAACTGCAGATTTACACGCATATGCAATATATGAAATGCCGGCGGCCGTTTTCAGAGCCACCATAACGGGCTGCCTTCTGGTATCTCTATAAGGAACAATAATATGAAAATATGTCCTATAACAAGAATACCTCGGTAATACAGCATCTGATTCAGAGTGCAACAGATTCGATAGATTGTAGGCTAGTATGATTGCTGCCATTCAACGTGTGGCTTGTACAGAATCATAAAACACAGTCGACTGAGATACTTCTTAAAAATAAATGTGGAAATAAGGAAATTAACTTTGTACATTTTTCAACAAATTTAATGATGAAAAGTTAAGCAATTTTGAAGAGTTATTTCCTGAAAATTTCCAATGGTTTCCCTGTTTTTTTTTCTACCATTGTGTCTCTGTGATTACAGACCACAAATAAAGGCTGTGTAGTCTTATTCTGCAGTCACATTCTCTACTTTGGTATCCAACCTTGAGAGACACATTCAACTCTGTGAGAAGGTTGGGAGTCATAACCAGCCAGCCCTCCCCCACAGTAGTGACATTCAGAACCCACCATTACCAGTATGATGATAGCCAATGTTTCCCCACATAAAGCACACTTAGACCCTGTGCCTTCACCCTTATAGGCAGTATACGTACATTCAAGGATTCCCACTCTATCGCTGTTTGCTAGAGATTTGGACTTTCCCTTTTTTCGGGTCGAGTCGAGTTTCACGGAACCCGACTTTCGCAAAAGTCGGTCAGTGAAATCGGCTGACTATCGTGAAAAGTCGGTGGTTTGGCCGAAACACGAAACCCAATGCAAGTCAATGGGGAATACAAGTCGGCAGGGGTGGAGGACAGTAAACACACCTACAGTGCCCATTTTCACAGCCGGCGGGCGGCTCAGCCAAAGAGCAGTGCTGGTGTGGCTTTGAGCGCGAGATCAATCCCACCAAAGTCGCCGCACAGCTCATGAGCGCGCGGGATTCAAATCCCCCGCCATTGGCTGAGTGGTGCCGCCCGGCTTTGCTATTGTGTGTGTGTGCGAGGCTGTGTGTGTGTGCGTGTGTCTGTGTGTGTGTGCGCGCGAGGCTGTGTGTGTGTGTGTGTGCGTGTGTGCGCGAGGCTGTGTGTGTGTATGCAGGCATCGTCCGATGGGACTACAAGTCCCATCTGGCTATGCCTGCTATACTGTCAGTGAGTGACACATTAGCCAATGATGGGACAGTAGTAGTCCCATCATCCGGCTAATGTGGTGAATGTAAAAAAAAACATACATTACATACACAACATATAGAACATATAACACAGAACATACATATAACACAGAACATACAGTACATACATATAACATACAACACGTAACATACATATAACACAGTACATACAGTACATACATATAACACATAACATACAGGACATACATATAACATACAACACATAACATACAGTACATACATATAACACATAACATACAGTACATACATATAAAACATAACATACAGTACATACATATAACATACAACACGTAACATACATATAACACATAACATACAGTACATACATATAACATAGAACACATAACATACATATAACATACAACACATAGCATACATATAACATACAGAACATACATATAACACAACACGTAACATACGTATAACATACAACACATAACATGCATATAACATACAACACATAACATACAGTACATACACATAAAATATAACATACACATAACATACAACATATAACATACAGTACATAAATATAACATACAACACGTAACATATAACACAGAACATACATATAACATATAACACATAACATACAGAACATACATATAACATACAACACATAACATACAGAACATACATATAACATACAACACATAACATACATATAACACATAACATACAGTACATACATATAACATACAACACATAACATACAGTACATACATATAACATACAACAGTAACATACATATAACATATAACACATAACATACATATAACATACAACATGTAACATACATATAACATACAACACATAACATACATATAACATATAACATGTAACATACATATAACACATAACATACAGAACATACATATAACACATAACATACAGAACATACATATAACACATAACATACAGAACATACACATAACATAGAGTACATACTCACCAATCACCTATTCCCCGATGCCATGTCTCCTGTAATAAAAATAAAATAATAAAACTACCTATACATCAACTGTCCGCCGTAGTCCAGATAATAACGAGTGTCCCACGACGATCTTCGGTCTAGAACGATGACATTGGGTGATTTCAGTGCTCTACACCGCCCCTGCGATGCACTGACATCGACGTCGGGAGAGAATGACGTCACTTCCGTTCATTCTCTCACTGGCAATGCTGGGTAAGAAAATTCCCACGCAGCATTGCCATAAAGTGAGAGAATGAACTCAGTGATGCACTGCAGGAGCCATTGTCTCCTGTCAGTGCATCACTATGAGGCCCTACAGAGCAGTGGCATCACCTAAAGTCACTGTTAAACATATATAACGGTTGATCAACATGTCAGTATATGTAGAAGTTAATCCATAATATAGAGAGGCATAAAATTAGAGCATCAAGATATATATGTAAAAAGCAACCGACAGGACCATTATAGACCAACTGCATATTCTATAAGAAATACCATTGCAGAAAAATAAGCAGTCAAAGGGTCAATTTTAAGCAAAATAGAAAAAACTTTATTGAATGACAATGGATAAAAGCATAGCAGATAAAATGTGTGCCAGATAACATATACCTACAAAAAGCAGGAGTCAGCATGCGTGGACAGAGAAAATAGTCAATACCTCACAGAAATAACAATCATATTAAGCAGCAATGCTGAATGGTACATAGAATGTAAATAACAGATAACAGAGGTATCAGCAACAAATACAAAATGATGTACATACCAAAATTCACAATGCTGACCACATATGCTGCCCTGCTACCCCAACGCGCGTTTCGGATGGTTCCTTTCCTTCCTTCTTCAGGGGTCATAAAGTGAGAGAATGAACTCAGTGATGCACTGCAGGAGCCATTGTCTCCTGTCAGTGCATCACTGGGAGGCCCTACAGAGCAGTGGCATCACCTGATGTCACTGTTCTATAGGGGAGACCGTCGTGGGACATTCGTTATTAATTGGACTGCGTCTAACAGGGAGTATACGGTTGTTTTATTTTTTTACGTTTTATTACAGGAGATCGAGGGCGTCGCATGGATCTGAGTGTATAATAAAGATATGAAAACCGTGTTGTGTTTTATTTCATTAAAATACTTTATTCTTATGTGTGTGTTGTTTTTTTAACCCTCTCTTAAGATAAGATTAATAATGGATAGGCGTCTTATTGACGCCTCTCTATTATTAACCGCGCTTAATATCACCTTACAATAGCAAGTTGATATTAACCTCTTATTACCCCATATCCCACCGCTACAGGGGAGTGGGAAGAGAGGGGCTAAGTGCCGGAATTGGCGATAGTACAGATGCGCCAATTCTGGCGCGGCTGGGTGCTGGTATTTTTAGCCAGGGGTGCGCCAATATCCATGGCCCCTTCCTAGGCTATGAATATCAGCCCGCAGCTGTCTGCGTAGCCTTTCTGGCTAGAAATTACTGGGGACCCCATGTCATTCTTTTGGGGTCTCCCTATTTTAATAGCCAGTAAAGGTTAGCTGCGGGCTGATATTCATAGCCTGGGAAGCTCCATGGGTATTAACCCCTTCCCAGGCTAGAAATATTGGCCCGAGCAGTCGGCTTTCCCCCTCTGGTGCAGAAAATTGCGGGGGAGCCCACGCCATTTTTTTTCTCATTTTTTTTAAATTAACGCTATTGCGTGAAGATTTTGTGTGTGTGTGTGAGCGCGCGTTGGTGTTTAACTATTTATGTACCATTCTATCTATTATCTATTTATTTTCTATCTATTATCTATCTATCTATCTATCTATCTATCTATCTATCTGTCTATCTATTATCTATCTATCATTCTATCTATCTGTCATCTATCTATCTATCTATCTTCTATCTATCTGTCTATGTTCTATCTATCTATCATCTATTTATCTATTATCTCTATCTATCTATCTATCTATCGTCTATCTATCTATTATCTATCTATCTACCTATTATCTATCTATCTATTATCTATCTATCTTCTATCTACACCACTGCACCATTGGATATACACACCTGTACTTTGTATCTCCCCCACCTCATTGTAGATTGTAAGCTCTCACGAGCAGGGTCGTCTTATTTTGCTTTAATTATTGTATTGTTAACGTTGTTACTTATGACTTGCATCTTGAAACTGTTAAACTGTAAAGCGCTGCGGAATATGATGGCGCTATATAAATAAAGATTATTATTATTATCTATCTGTCTATCTTTTATCTATCTATTATCTATCTATCATCTATTTATTATCTATCCATCTATTATCTATCTACCTATCTATTATCTATCTATCTATTTATCTATTATCTAGCTATCTGTCTATGGCGGGAGTCACACACACCGTATAAAAATCGGACCGCATTATACGGCCGTAATACGCCGAAAAGTCCCCTGAACAGTGATCCGTATGTCATCCATGTGCAATGCGAGGATGCGATTTTCTCGCATAAAAATATCCGTGTGTCATCCGTATGGCATCCGTACGGCGAGATTTTCTCCCCGGCTTGCAAAACCGACATATAATGGATCCAAATGACAGTTTTAAAATCACAAAAGAAAGAATATATATACACATAGAATACATATATACAGTACAGAAGAAAAGTTTGGACACACCTTCTCATTCAACGATTTTTCTGTATTTTCATGACTATGAAAATTGTAGAATCACACTGAAGGCATCAAAACTATGAATTAACACATGTGAATTATACATTACACTTTACAAAAAAGTGTGAAACAACTGAAAATATGTCTTATATTCTAGGTTCTTCAAAGTAGCCACCTTTTGCTTTGATTACTGCTTTGCACGCAGAAAAGGTGAACGGATGGACTCTACATGCCTGGTTCCCACCGTGAAGCATGGAGGAGGTGGTGTGATGGTGTGGGGGTGCTTTGCTGGTCACACTGTTGGGGATTTATTCAAAATTGAAGGCATAGTGAACCAGCATGGCTACCACAGCATCTTGCAGCAGCATGCTATTCCATACGGTTTGCGTTTAGTTGGGCCATCATTTATTTTTCAACAGGACAATGACCCCAAACACACCTCCAGGCTGTGTAAGGGCTATTTAACTAAGAAGCAGCGTGTTGGGGTGCTATGCCAGATGACCTGGCCTCCACAGTCACCAGACCTGAACCTAATCGAGATGGTTTGGGGTGAGCTGGACCGCTCACCGCTTCAATTTTGAATTAATCCCCAACAATGTCACCAGCAAAGCACCCCCACACCATCACACCACCTCCTCCATGCTTCACGGTGGGAACCAGGCATGTAGAGTCCATTCGTTCACCTTTTCTGTGTGCAAAGCAGTAATCAAAGCAAAAGGTGGCTACTTTGAAGAATCTAGAATATAAGACATATTTTCAGTTGTTTCACACTTTTTTGTAAAGTGTAATGTATAATTCCACATGTGTTAATTCATAGTTTTGATGCCTTCAGTGTGATTCTACAATTTTCATAGTCATGAAAATACAGAAAAATCGTTGAATGAGGTGTGTCCAAACTTTTGCTCTGTACTAGTGTTCAGCATTCCGATACCGCAAGTATCGGGTATCGGCCGATATTCGCTGTATCGGAATTCCGATACTTAGTTCCGATATTTTTCCTATATCGTATACCGGAATCGGAAGTTCCCATAATTCTTTGAGAGGCAATGTGATTTTAGTCAGCCAATGAGGAATCCTAAGAAGTGTGGGCACATCCTGTACTGCTGCGGTCATGTTAACTAATGGCATGGCTGTGATTGGATGCTGAAATGATGTCAGAATGCACTATAAAAGGCGCCGCCGCCATTTTAGTGTCACTGTGCTGTGAATTCAGTAAGGGACAGAACGCTGCTGTGCTGACTCTGAGGGACAGTTAGAGATTGCGATTTAGTGTACTGTGCTTTAGGCAGGCTAGTTTACCACCGGCTGTGTAAAGCTTCCTTTTGCCTGCAGTGTTGTTTTAACAGCTCTGCAAGGTGTGTGTAAGTGCAGGTGACGCTGCAGTTTGCTCTGTATGCAACGCTGTCTGTAGGCATCTGCACGTGTCACTGACAGACTCTTTTTTTTTCTTCAGTGTAATTCTTGCTGCTCCATGCAATTGAAATAATAGTGTGACGTGCTTCCATCCGTATACAATACCTTGGTTGCAAACACTATAGAAGTCCACAAAGGAGCCTTTCACAGATAGTGAACAGTTGTGTTTCAGTGTTCACTGCAGTCTGTGAGTTTTTTTTTTTTTTTTGAGTGCAGATCACGCTCTAGTTACTTCAACTAATGCTGTGTGTACTCTGCTGAGCGTCTGTCACTGGCTCATCCTTGTAATTTTTCAAAAATTGGTGCTGCTTTATTCTATTTTAAATTTACAAAAATCTATTAGTGTGACGCTCTTCCATCAAAATACAATACATTGCTTGCAAACATAATGGAAGTCCACAAAAAGGCCTTTCACAGCAAGTGAACAGTTGTGTTTCAGTGTTCACTCTAGTCTGAGGTTTAATTTTTTTGTAGGAGTGTAGATCCCGCTCCACTTACTTCAACCACCGCTGCGTGTACTCTGCTGAGTGTCTGTCACTGCCTCATCCTTGTCATTTTTCAAAAATTGGTGCTGCTTTATTCTATTTTAAATTTACAAAAATCTATTAGTGTGACGCTCTTCCATCAAAATACAATACATTGCTTGCAAACATAATAGAAGTCCACAAAAAGGCCTTTCACAGCAAGTGAACAGTTGTGTTTTAGTGTTCACTCTAGTCTGAGGTTTAATTTTTTTGTAGGAGTGTAGATCCCGCTCCACTTACTTCAACCACCGCTGCGTGTACTCTGCTGAGTGTCTGTCACTGCCTCATCCTTGTCATTTTTCAAAAATTGCTGCTGCTTTATTCTATTTTAAATTTACAAAAATCTATTAGTGTGACGCTCTTCCATCAAAATACAATACATTGCTTGCAAACATAATAGAAGTCCACAAAAAGGCCTTTCACAGCAAGTGAACAGTTGTGTTTCAGTGTTCACTCTAGTCTGAGGTTTAATTTTTTTGTAGGAGTGTAGATCCCGCTCCACTTACTTCAACCACCGCTGCGTGTACTCTGCTGAGTGTCTGTCACTGCCTCATCCTTGTCATTTTTCAAAATTGGTGCTGCTTTATTCTATTTTAAATTTACAAAAATCTATTAGTGTGACGCTCTTCCAGAGGACAGCATTTGTTGGCCAGTTGGGAGTCTGCAGCACATGGTTGATTTCATGCTGCACTGCCTGAGAAACGACCGCCGCATCGCCCACATTCTCACCACGTCAGATTATTGGGTGTACACCCTCCTAGACCCTCGCTACCGGACAACTTACAAAGCCTCATCACACTGTTGAACCGGGACCGTAAAATGCTGGAGGACCAAGACACACTGTTGAAATCCATAATGTTCTCCATTCCAGCCGAGAGCGCTGCTGCTGCTACTGCTTTACAAAGCAGCTCTGTGCGTCGAGGCATTGTAGACACCTCTGCAACAAGAGGGAGCACAAGCAGCGCCTCTGCACAGGGCAAGAGCTGTATGTTACAAATGTGGCGAAGTTTTGTGACAGCGCCACCAAGGTCTACACCATAGTGATGGGAAATCTAGTTAATTTTGGTGATTAGTTCACCATGAACTAGTTCACTGAAAAGATTAGTTCAAAAGATTAGTTCATTTAGTTCATTTAGTTCAGTTTTTCTCCACCCTATCCTGTGAGGAGCTGATAGGAAATGCATCATGTGACCTCTGAACTAAATGAACTAGATGAACTGCTGAACAAAATGTTCTATTGAGAATGACTCAGGACAGCCTAGTTCAATCTGATGCCTCTCACTGAGCCCAGCAGTGCCACATAATGATTGTGTATGAGGGGGCTGAGAAGCAGTTCAGCATCCACCATTTTAAGAACAGAACAGGGGTCAGTGTTAAAGATTTTAGCAAGACTGATCTTCTAGGCTAGAGGCATGAACTACACACAGAAACTCTCTCATACACACATATGAGCTGTGTCTGTGTACTGTGTGTGCAATTTCAGTTTTTATTAATAATATTATTATTACTATTATATTTGTATTTGATGTGTGGTATAGTGTTTTACTACCTTGTTTTCCAGCATCAAGAGCTGTAAAGAGCCAGTGTGAGACAGAGCAGGGAGCTTCCTGGAGCTGTATGAACCTGGATCACTCTCTGTCTCCTCCCACTTACTGTTTAGTTCACAATGAACTAATCTGTGTCAGGATGGTGAACTAGATGAACTAGTTCACTCTGAAGATTAGTTCATTTTGAACTACTCACTCACGAACTACCCATCACTACTACACCATCCGAGACGGCTCCATTCACCAGGAAGCAACGTTTCCATAAGATGGTGACAGACTACATGTCTTTCCCTCTCAGTGTACTCCCAGATGCCTCTTCCCCTTTCAAGTTTTGGGTCTCTAAGCTGGATACATGGCCAGAGCTTAGCCAGTATGCCTTGGAGGTGCTGGCTTGCCCTGCTGCCAGTGTATTATCTGAGCGCGTCTTTAGTGCTGCAGGTGGTGTACTAACAGACCGTCGCATGCGACTATCCTCAGACAATGTAGACCGGCTTATTTTTCTGAAAATGAACAAGGCATGGACTCACCTGAATTTGCCTGTCCGTTTTCAGATTAAATAACTGTTTGCCAACGTTTTCCAAGTCTCCTGTTATGTTCATTTTTCTACCACCTGAACTCTACTCCCTGGGCTACAACACTGCCAGTCAGAGGGAATGATCAGTTACAAAACAAAATGTTATCCCCAACAAATAGTAGCGCAACGACTCCAGTGCCCACTTTATCGCCAGGCACTCTCTCTCTACAATGCTGTCTCTGTTTTTTGATGGAGTAAGTTTTCGACTCAGGAAACTAATGGGATGCTCCTCCCCGTTAAGCTCCAGTCCTGAGACAACACGGCACCCAGACCTACCTCTGACGCATCAGTCTGGACAATGAATTCTCTTTTGAACTCGGGTGTGCTCAAAACTGGTGACCCACACAGTGCCCCTTTTATTGCCCCTGTTGATGACCCCTTGCTGATTTATTAGCCGGCCCCACCAGATCCATGGGTATTCTCTCAAACTGGACCTCTAAAATTTTTAATGGCACCAAGGGACTCACAAAATGAGGCTGAGGACTGTGTACCTGGCGCATGCGACAAGAGTTACAATACCGTTTAACTTCTTGATAGACCCCCAGCCAGTAAAACCGTTGTATAATTCTGTGTAGGGTTTTCTTTTGGCACAAATGTCACCCTAGTACATGCGCATGCGCTAAGTCCATTACCAACCTCCGATATGACTGCGGTAGCAGCAATTGCTAAAAAACTTCCACATGTATTTTATAAACCTGATACAGCAAATCTTGGTTCAGCTCTAATTGTTGAAATACTGTAGCTGCCCCGGGGTGTTGGGGTTCCCCATTGACAACCAGTAAATTTTCACGGGCTAGACTCAACGTAGGGGCCGCGGAGTTGCGCCTTACCAAATTTGTCACCTGTCACATTTAAGTATTACAATTCAGGTCCCGGTGGCAAATCTTCCATCTCCCCAACTAACACTTCGATAGGAGAGGTGTTTTCCTACTCCACCAAGGCAAAGGTAATAATGCCCACTGCACACATGTGTTATGCATAGTGAGACTGATAGTAGCCAACAAAGTAGCTAACAAAGGCCACTTGTGATCGCCCTATCAGCGCAGGAACAATGCTACTCAAACGATCTGCCATGATCCTGGACAAAATCTTGATATCATGGTCAATGAGTGAGAATGTACGATAGGATCCAGGCAGATGTGAAGGTTTGTTTGGTTTTAGTAGCAACTTCATGTGTGACATGTTTGAATGGCTGGGCAACCCTCCTGTCTCCAATATATGATTGAAGGTGCGTACCAATGTGGACGGGATATCCTCACTCAATAATTTTAATAATTTGGCTGTAAACCCGTCAGGTCCTGGAGCTTTCCCGGATTTCAAGTAACTTATCGCCGCTGTCACTTCCGTCACCTCAATTTGTTTTTTTAAAAGGAGAAGCTGATAGTTTGTGATGGATGGTAACCGTATTCCATCTACAAAGGTGTTACCCTCCGCACTATCCGTATGTTCCACCTTATATAAGTCTGAGTAGTATTCTTGTAGAATGGTGTTTATGCTTCGAGGGTCTGTGTTCATGATCCCATGTTTATTCGTTAACGCTGTAATATGTTGATGACGAATGTGATTTCCTTTCGCTAGTCGTGCTAATAGTCTCCCTCATTTGCTACCATAACGATATACATCGGCTCTATAATTGTTATTACTGCTTCTCTCTCGTCTATATACCCATACGTGTAAGTCAGCCTTAGCCTGCTTACATCTATTTTTAACCTGTGTTGATGAACTTGTCTTGTTTGCCGTGTACCTATCGCGTAATATCCTGCTAGCCTGCGAGTAGTTTGTCGCTATCTTCTTTTTTAGCGTTGTCTGATAACCTATTAGTTTCCCGCGCATTACTCCCTTCCCTGCTGCCCATAAAAGTTCCGGCCTATCCCTAGTATCTCCATTATCCCTTACATATTAAAAACACCATTGCTTCACCTGATGTCGAAACTTCTCATCCATTAACAAATAGGTCGGGAAGCGCCAAGTTTGGTCTGGCCCCATCTGCACCATATCTGGCAGGGTCACTGATACGGGCGCGTGGTCATATATAGCTACGTTGTGCACATCTGCCTCTTCCACTCCCCTTAATAGCTCCTGTGATAGCAATATATAATCTATTCTGGACCAAGAGTCATGTGGCGCCGAATAGAATGAATATTCACTGCCATCTGGGTTCAGGTGTGTCCAAATGTCTACAAAGTTAGTCGTGTCTAGCAAGGGTTATTGTAAACGTGTGTCATGTGATCGCACATTCATTCGCATCGACCTACAGTTCTTCACTGGTTCGATTCACCATATTTAAGTCAACACCGTGGGTGGTTTTAATGCTCTCCTATCGGCCTGATATGCTTGGATACCTGGGATAAATTCAGGAGCGTCTCCAAACTCCCTACTCACATGTCAGCGCAGGAACCGGAAGAGGGAACGTGCTTGTTTTGTTGCGCATAGGTGGAGTTTTATACAGTAAATGATTACTGCTGTCTTATTTTTTGCGTCCCAAGGGCAGAATAAGGCTGCGTAACGTTACATTTTAGAGACACTCATATAATAGACACACGCTACCCTAACCGTGACACAAGGAAGGTATTGTTGCCGGATAAAGCCGCCATTTTAGCGTCACTGTGCTGTTAATTCAGTTCGGGACAGAACGCTGCTCTGCTGACTCTGAGGGACAGTTAGAGATTGCGATTTTGTGTACTGTGCTTTAGGCAGGCTAGTTTACCAACCGCTGTGTACATCTTCCTTTTGCCTTGCAGTGTTTTTTTCACAGCTCTGCAAGGTGTGTGTGTGAGTGCAGGTGACGCGCTGCAGTTTGCTCGGCATACAACGCTGTATGTAGGCATCTGCACATGTCACTCTCACACTCTTTTTTTTTTTTTTTTCTTTAGTGTAATTCTTGCTGCTCCATTCAATTGAAATTATAGTGTGACGTGCTTCCATCCGTATCCAATACATTGGTTGAAAACAATGTAGAAGGACACAAAAAGCCCTTTCACAGCTAACAGTTGTGTTCACTGTAGTCTGAGATTTTAATTTATTGAATTTTGATCACTTCTTCAAGCAATGCTGCTTGTACTCTGCTGAGCGTGTCTTAATGCCTCATCCTTGTCATTTTTCTCTTATTGGTGTACATGTACATCAAAGTAGTCTTCATTTGGATCGAAATCCAAGCAGGTACCCGGACACTCTATGGCTGCTTTTATACGGTGGACTGGCTCCAACATTCAATAAGACTTAAGATGCAATCGGGCACCTTGGCAAGGCCCAATCCTCTTCTCCCTCTGATATAATAATAATAATAATCTTTATTTATATAGCGCCAACATATTCCGCAGCGCTTTACAGTTTAACAGTTTCAAAACACAAGTCATAGGTAACAACTAGTGTTGAGCGATACTGCTCGATATCTAAAAATATCGGATCGGAATGGTATCGCCGATATCACTAAATATCGTCGATATCCGATTCCGATACCGGAAGTCCAATGTAAGTCTATGGGAACAAAATATCGCAACTAAAAAAAACCTTTATTTCCTTGTAAACACTAAATATACACACATAGAATACATAATATATATATAATATATACATGTCATTGTGACATATATATATACATATATGTATAGTTTATACACTTCTACATAGTAAAATATCCTCTGATTCAATTGCCGGGTAAAGCCGGCTTCTGTGAAAAGACAGAAGCACCCGACATGAAATGACACTTGGTGTACATAGGGTTAACCATGTCTTTTCATGTCCTTTGCTATCTGATTTGCACAAACAATTACATCAGTCTATGTGTGCAAAATTTCACACCTGTAGGGGTTAATTAAAGGTGTAAATTCGTTGTAAAAAAACTGACTTTTTTGCTACGAATTTACACCTTTAATTAACCCCTACAGGGTGAAATTTTGCACACATAGACTGATGTAATTGTTTGTGCAAATCAGATAGCAAAGGACATGAAAAGACATGGTTAACCCTATGTACACCAAGTGTCATTTCATGTCGGGTTCTGCATTTTCACAAAAGCCTGCAATTGAATTAGCGGCTATTATACTATGTAGAAGTGTATGAACTATAAATATAAATATATATATATGTGTCACAAATTCAATGACATGTATATATATATATATATATATATGAGGTGTAAAATTGTTTAAAAAAAATGCGTGGGCTCCCGCCCTATTTTCGCAACCAGACAGACAAAGCCAGCGAATGGGGGCAGATAATAATAGCCCAGAGAGGGACCATTATTTTTGGCCCCCCCTGGCTACTAACATCTGCCCCCAGACACCCCAGAAAAGACAAATCTATAATTAGATTCGCCCTTTCTGGCACTTTGCCCGTCTATTCCCATTGCCCTGTAGCGGTGGCGAATGGGTTAATATGGGGTTAAAGCCACATTGCAATTGAAAGGTGACCTTAAGCCAGGTTAATAATTGAGAGCTGTCAATTAGACAACTATCAATTATTAATCCTATTGCATGAAATAAAAATAAAACACACACACTTTAATTAAAAATCATTTTAATGAAATAAAGACACATGTTTTTGACCATCTTTTATTTGACTGCAAAAACCATTTCCTGTAATAAAAATAAAATAAAAAAGCAAAATTATTCTTACCTATCCCATGCACAGTCAGGTCCCACGGTGTAATCCTTCAGAAAGGGTTAATGTTTACTGCAGGGACCGCAGCTAATGCTGCAGCCTCACAGTAAACCCCCAAATGAATGAGTTCCTCTCCTGGCTGACAGGAGAGGAAGTGGAAAGCTTAATTGATTGCTTTCCACTTTCACTTCAGGTCAGCCAGGGACACAATCAGTGACCTCAGAGGGAACTGATTAACAAAAATAGGGGTTCCCTTCGAATAAAAATGGCGTCGGGTCCCCCCTATTTTTGTTAACCAGCCAGATGAAGCAGACCGCTGAGGCCTAGATTTTCAGGCTGTTAAGGAGCCAAGATCCATGGACCTTGCCAGCCTGATAATACCAGGCCACAGCAGTCTGCATATCTTGGCTGATTAACAAAAATAGGGGATCCCCTCGAAAAAAATTGGCGTGGGGTCCCCCCTATTTTTGTTAAGCAGCCAGATGAAGCAGACCGCTGAGGCCTGGTGTTGTGAATGGGTTTGAGATGAGTTCTGAGCAGAGGCTCCCTCTGGTGGTTACAAGCGGTACTAGTGAAGATTGTGAGGACTGGGAATCAGGTGTTACTGACTGGTCTTATATAAGGGAGTCATTTTCCCATCAGGGTTGCCGGTGATCAATTGTTCTGGTCTGAATCCTTCATTCCAGTTTCCCTTGTAGCCTGCTGTGTCGTGTCTGCATCTCCTGCTACCAGATAAGAATTTTTCTTCTTTTGTGTTGTTGCTATATTTTTGCATTTTGTCCTGCACTTCTTTGGGGGCCTTCTGGGTCCCCTCCGGGGCTTCTGCCTTCTCAGTTTAGTTCAGCCACTGAGTTTTGTTCTTTTGCTTTTTCCAGTTTTTTCAGTGGCTGCTGTTTTGATTTTGTTGCACCAGAGAGCTAATTTAGGTGGTAGAGGTCGTGTGATTTCGGGTGATTTTGAAATTGGTAGAGTTGGTGTTTTTCAGGGTTTTCTGGGATTGCAGTGAGTACCCTTCCTGTCCTTTTCTATTTAGATAGTTTGGGCCCCAGCGTTTGCTCATTCTATTTTCTTTCTGTGTCGGTATTTCCTCTTGTCTAACCGCCATTACAGTTTGGGGGCTTTCTATTATCTTTGGGGTTCTGCTCCGGGGCAGATAGCTTTCCTGTTTCTATCTTTGGGTGTAGTTAGTTTCTCAGGCTGTGACGAGGCGTCTAGGACCAACGTAGGAACGCTCCACGGCTGCCTCTAGTTGTGGTGGTTAGTCAGGGTACTGCAATCCCATAGATTCCAACTGCTCTGGTGTATTGCCTTTTTTACCTGCACTCCTCAGCTACCGAAACATAACAGTATCACCGGCCTAAAAATTGAAAATTGTATGGTACTCACAGAAGGGAAAAAATATTGTGATAGAAAAAAGGTTGTCAGAGTTGTCAGAGATATTTTTCTGTTTGTTGCATTTTTTTTTTTTTTTTTCCCTCTGTATCTCTGGGTGCTGGGGAGGATCTTTTCTCCCAATGGAGTTTGCACGGTTGTCTGGCCGTGTGGATCAGCTTGCCACTGAGGTTCGGAGTATTGCTATCTATCTTGCTGGGTTGCCTGTTGTGGAACCTAGGATCCCCATGCCAGATTTGTTTTTAGGGGATCGAGCTAAGTTTCAGAATTTCAAAAATAATTGTAAATTGTTTTTTGCCTTAAAATCTAAGTCCTCAGGAAACGCAGCGCAGCAGGTTCAAATTATCATCTCTCTCCTGCGCGGCGATCCTCAGGATTGGGCTTTTTCCCTGATACCTGGGGATCCTGTTTTGAGTGATGTTGATGCGTTTTTTCAGGCTTTGGGGTTATTGTACGATGAGCCTAATGTCACTGATCAAGCTGAAAAAGCCTTGTTGGCATTAAATCAGGGGCTTGATGACGCTGAGTTATACTGTCAGAGATTCCGTAGGTGGGCAGTCCTGACCAAATGGAATGACGACGCTTTGGCGGCCCTTTTCCGGAAGGGTCTGTCGGATAATGTAAAGGATGTTATGGTGGGATTCCCTGTCCCCTCTGGTCTCAATGATTCTATGTCATTAGCGATTCAAATTGACAGACGTTTGCGTGAGCGGAGAAGTATGCGTGGAGTGGTGTTGCCTTGTGAGCCAGCTTCTGAGCCCATGCAGTGTGATGGAGTGGTGTCTGGGGCACAGCGTCATGAGTTTCGAAAGCGCAATAGGTTATGTTTCTACTGTGGTGATGCCTCTCATGCTATTTCAGTCTGCCCTAAGCGGGGAAGACGTTTTGCACGCTCAGTTGTCTTGGATAGTGTTCAGACTAAGTTTTTATTAACTGTCACTCTGATATGCTCTCTGTCCTCATTTTCTGCTCAGGCTTTCGTTGATTCTGGAGCAGCTATTAACCTGATGGATTATGATTTTGCTAAACGTTGTGGGTTTCCCTTGATACCCCTACAGAAGTCTATTCCCCTACTGGGGATCGATTCTACCCCTTTGGCTGAGAATAAACCCTAGTTTTCTACTCAGGTGATAATGAGGGTTGAACCTGATCACCAGGAGTGCTGCAAATTTTTGGTTCTATATAATCTGCATGACATTATCGTGCTGGGTTTCCCTTGGTTACAGTCTCATAATCCTGTTTTGGATTGGAAATCTGTGTCTGTAACCAGTTGGGGCTGCCAATGTGTTGATACCAACACTCCTGTTTTTTCTGCCTCCCCCCAAGCTCAGGATGTTCCTGACTTTTTGTTTGATTTTTCTGATGTGTTTAGCGAAAGTAAATCTACATCCTTACCTCCCCATAGGAGCTATGACTGCGCTATTGAATTAGTGCCGGGTAGTAAATTCCCTAAAGGTCGCCTTTTTAACTTGTCTGTACCTGAACATGACGCTATGCGGTCTTATATCAAGGAATCATTGGAGAAGGTCATATCAGACCATCCTCTTCACCCTTAGGTGCCGGTTTTTTCTTTGTGGCCAAAAAAGATGGTTCATTAAGGCCGTGTATTGATTATCGTCTCTTGAACAATATTACTGTGAAATATCAATACCCGTTACCCTTGATTTCTGACCTGTTTTCCAGGGTGAAAAACGCTACTTGGTTTACCAAGCTTGACCTCAGGGGGGCGTATAACCTTATTCGCATTAAGCACGGGGATGAATGGAAGACGCATTCAATACCCCTGAAGGGCATTTTGAGTACCTAGTGATGCCTTTGGGATCACTAATGCCCCTTCCGTCTTCCAGTCCTTCATGAATGACATTTTCAGGGATTTTGTGGACAAATTTCTGATTGTTTATTTGGATGATATCTTGATTTTTTCTAATGACTGGGACTCTCATGTGAAACATGTTCGGACTGTGTTCCAGATTTTGAGGGATAATGCTTGTATGTGAAGGGATCAAAGTGTCTTTTTGGCGTACAGAAGATCTCATTTCTGGGATTCATTTTGTCCCCATCTGTTATTGAAATGGACCCGGTCAAGGTTCAGGCCATCTGTGATTGGGTCCAACCTACTTCATTAAAGGCTCTTCAGAGATTTTTGGGTTTTGCCAATTTTTATCGTAAATTTATTGGTAATTTCTCGGTTATTGTTAAACCATTAACTGATTTGACCAGAAAGGGTTCTGATGTGGTGAATTGGCCTCCTGAGGCAGTCTCTGCATTTCAGGAACTTAAGCAGAGATTCACTTCTGCTCCTGTTCTACGGCAGCCTGATGTTTCTCTGCCATTTCAGGTGGAGGTTGATGCCTCTGAAATTGGGGCAGGTGCCGTTTTGTCCCAAAAAGATCCAGAGACCTCTAAAAGTAACCCTTGTGCCTTTTTCTCTCGAAAATTTTCTCCTACTGAACGTAATTATGACGTGGGTAATCGGGAGTTATTGGCCATGAAGTGGGCTTTTGAAGAGTGGAGACATTGGCTGGAGGGAGCCAAACATCAGGTGGTGGTCCTTACGGACCATAAGAATCTGGTCTATCTGGAATCTGCCAAGCGACTCAATCCTAGACAGGCCAGGTGGGCCTTGTTTTTCACACGTTTTAATTTTGCGGTTTCCTTTCTTCCTGGCACTAAGAATGTTAAGGCGGATGCCCTCTGGAGGATTTTCCTTGCGGACTCTCCTGAGTTATCTGATCCTTCTGTTATTTTGAAAGAGGGTGTAGTTCTTTCCGCCATCTCGCCCAATTTGAGACTTGCTCTGGAGGGGTGTCAGGAGGATAGGCCCGACCGCTGCCCTGTTGGAAAATTGTTTGTCCCAGACCAATGGAAAAAGAGTGTGATGTCTGAGATTCATTGTTCCGCATTGGCTGGGCATCCCGGAATTTTTGGTACCAGAGACTTGGTTAGTCGGTCCTTTTGGTGGCCTACCTTGTCTCGCGATGTCAGGGAATTTGTGCAGTCCTGCGGGACTTGCTCTCGCTCCAAGCCTTGCTCTCGCTCTAGTGGTTTGTTGATGCCATTGCCTGTGCCCAAGAGACCATGGACCCATATCTCTATGGATTTCATTTCCGATCTTCCTGTTTCTCAGAGAATGACCACCATCTGGGTAATTTGTGATAGGTTTTCCAAAATGATACATCTTGTGCCATTACCTAAGTTGCCTTCCTCCTCTGAATTGGTGCCGTTGTTTCTTCAGCACGTGGTTCGTTTACACGGCATTCCTGAGAACATTGTGTCTGACAGAGGAGTCCAGTTTGTTTCCAGATTTTGGAGGACTTTTTGTTCTAAACTGGGTGTTCAATTGTCTTTCTCCTCGGCATTTCATCCTCAGACCAATGGTCAAACTGAGAGAACAAACCAGACATTAGAGACTTATCTAAGATGCTTTGTGTCTGCTGATCAGGATGACTGGGTCTCTTTTTTGCCTTTGGCTGAGTTTGCTCTTAATAATAGGGCTAGCTCTGCCACTTTGATGTCTCCGTTTTTCTGTAATTCTGGTTTTCACCCTCGATTTTCTTCAGGACAGACGGAAGCTTCTGTCTGTCCAGGTGTTGACTCTGTTGTTGAGCGTATGCAACAGATTTGGGACCAGGTAGTGGAGAGGTTGTCCCTCTCTCAGGAGAAGGCCCAGCGGTTTGCTAACTGGCATAGGACTGATGGTCCTCGGTTTAAAGTGGGGGACTTGGTCTGGTTGTCCTCAAAGAATATTCCTATGAGAGTAGCATCTCCTAAATTTAAGCCTAGGTTCATTGGACCTTATAAGATCATGGAGATTATTAATCCTGTTTCTTTTCGTTTGCTTCTTCCAGGGACATTTAAGATCCATAACGTGTTCCACAAGTCCTTGTTGAAGAGGTTTGTTGAGCCAGTGGTTCCTGCTACTGTGCCTCCTGACCCTGTTTTGGTTGAGGGCAATCTGGAGTATGTGGTTGAGAAAATATTGGATTCTCATTTTTCTAGACGAAGACTCCAGTATTTGGTTAAATGGAGAGGTTATGGTCAGGAAGACAATTCTTGGGTGTTTGCTTCGGACATCCATGCTAGGAGACTTATCCGTGCGTATCATAGAACTCATCCTGACCGACCTGGTTGCTCAAATGAGGGTTCGGTGACCCCTCCTCAAGGGGGGGTACTGTTGTGAATGGGTTTGAGATGAGTTCTGAGCAGAGGCTCCCTCTGGTGGTTACAAGCGGTACTAGTGAAGATTGTGAG
>JARQOD010000005.1:469907746-470091731 GCA_033576555.1 Oophaga sylvatica
GGGCAGTGAGGGAAAGGTATCGTCCCTGGCCATGGGTATGGTCCACGCAGCGGTGGTCAGGTGGACATTGCTACTGACGGAGTTTAGTAGGCATGTTTAATTTTAACCTCAACAACATGCTTTTGCAGACCAGGGACGGCTTGCCTGCTGAAATAAAATCAGCTTGGCACATTGTATTGTGGGACTGCCAATGCCATTAAGTTCCGTATAAACTGTCAGTCTCACCAGCCTGAATGACAGCATTTCAAGGGACAGGAGTTTTGCAATGCCAGCATTCAGGCCTGTGCTCGTGGATGGTTTGCCGAGATTGGGCCTACCCCGATACGCACAACCTGACACCCACAGTAAACAAGCCATAAAATCTCTGAAAGATAACCCCAACATTATTATTAAACCAGCAGATAAGGGGGGTGCTATCGTTATTATGAATAAGACCCAATCTATTGCCAAAATTCATAGAACTGTCAGTTAAACCTAACCTACAGACAACTCAATTGTGATCCTACATTTTACATCTGTCAAAAAATTGATCGTATCCTGACAAAACATCTTTAATTGATCACCATAGACTGTAAGACTATGACATTCCTTAATATTCAATACCCCATCACCCCTGTTTTCTACACACTCCCAAAAATCAACAAAAAACTACATTATCCACCCGCATACCCTAGAGGGATAATTCTCCGTGTTCTACAGTATCACCCAAATGTTTAACATGTTGCCTAATTCCTATGGATATATATTCTTCACCTATGTATATATTGTATATATTATTACATTGTCATTGACTGTAAATTTTTCTATCTCTTCCAGCGACTATTTGAAAAAGGCCACTGCGTTGCCCAAAACGTCAGTCAGTCGTCTCATAGGTATTTTCTTTTTTCACATCAAGTGTGCAATAAAAATTTCCAATTTAACCATGACATATGCAGTTAAACTTGTGCAGTGATTCTCTATAGACTGTACATCTTCAGTGTGTCTTTGTAACTCAACTGCGTGTTTTCTCCGCACATGTTTACACATATTTGTGGTATTGAGGTTACTGACACTTTACCTCTTTTTACTTTTTGATTACACAGCTTGCATTTGACATAGCAAATATCATCTGCAAGTGTGTGAAAAAAGGACCACGCAGTGCAAGTCCTGGGAGCGTCCGTTTAGACTTTTGGAAGAGAAATTATCCAAACAGGTGCCAAAATGGAGGCTACAGGCAACAGAGTATGCAGCCTAACTCTCCCTCCTGTTTGTACCGTTGGGGCAATCGCTTCCTCAGAGCTGCTCCACCACCTTCCTGTTCCTCATGCCATGTTGGGTCTTGGACCTCATCATCTCCACTAACCTCTTCCAACACCTGCTGCTGTTGGGTGGTCTGGCCACCACCATGCTCAACAGAAACTGGCACCTGAGTCTCATCATCATCAGATGCGTTCTGCGGTGTGCTGACCATCGGCACTGTCTCACCCGCCTCTTCAGATTCAGAGAGACACAGCTGTTGGCATCACTGCATACTCTGTTATGTTTCGGTAGCTGAGGAGTGCAGGCAAAAAAGGCAATACACCAGAGCAGTTGGAATCTATGAGATTGCAGTACCCTGACTAACCACAACAACTAGAGGCAGCCGTGGAGCGTTCCTACGTTGGTCCTAGACGCCTCGTCACAGCCTGAGAAACTAACTACACCTAAAGATAGAAATAGGAAAGCTATCTGCCCCGGAGCAGAACCCCAAAGATAATAGAAAGCCCCAAACATGTAATGGCGGTTAGACAAGAAGAAATACAGACACAGACAGAAAATAGTATGAGCAAACGTTGGGGCCCAAACTAACTAAATAGAAAAGGATAGGAAGGGTACTTACTGCAATCCCAGAAAACCCTGAAAAGCACCAACTCTACTAATTTCAAAAAAACACCTGAGATCACACGACCTCTACCACCTAAATTAGTTCTTGGTGTAACAAAATCAAAACAGCAGCCACTGAAAAAAACTGGAAAAAGCAAAGGTACAAACATCAGTGGCTGAACTAAACTGAGGGGCTAAAGCCCCCGGAGGGGACCCTGAAGGCCCCCACAGAAGTGCAGGACAAAATGCAAAAATCAAGCACAAAAACAAAAAGAAGAAAATGTCTTATCTGTTAGCAGGAGATGCAGACACGACACAGCAGGCTACAAAGGAAACAGGAATCAAGGATTCAGACCAGAACAATTGATCACCGGCAACCCTGATGGGAAGGTGACTCCCTTATATAAGACCAGTCAGTAACACCTGATTCCCAATCCTCACAATCTTCACAATCTTCACTGGACAGACCAGCACCGCTTGTAACCACCAGGGGAGCTCTGCTCAGAACTCATCCCAAGCCCACTCACAACAGTACCCCCCTTGAGGAGGGGTCACGAACCCTCATTTGAGCAACCAGTCGGTCAGGATGAGTTCTATGGTACGCACGGATGAGTCTCCTAGCATGGATGTCCGAAGCAAACACCCAAGAATTGTCTTCCTGACCATAACCTCTCCACTTAACCAAATACTGGAGTTTCCGTCTAGAAAAACGAGAATCTAATATTTTCTCAACCACATACTCCAGATTGCCCTCAACCAAAACAGGGTCAGGAGGCACAGCAGCAGGAACCACTGGCTCAACAAACCTCTTCAACAAGGACTTGTGGAAACACGTTATGGATCTTAAATGTCCCTGGAAGAAGCAAACGAAAAGAAACAGGATTAAGAATCTCATGATCTTATAAGGTCCAATGAACCTAGGCTTAAATTTAGGAGATGCTACTCTCATAGGAATATTTTTTGAGGACAACCAGACCAAGTCACCCCACTTTAAACCGAGGACCATCAGTCCTACGCCGGTTAGCAAACCGCTGGGCCCTCTCCTGAGAGAGGGACAACCTCTCCACTACCTGGTCCCAAATCTGTTGCATACGCTCAACAACAGAGTCAAAACTGGACAGACAGAAGCCTCCGTCTGTAATGAAGAAAATCGAGGGTGAAACCCAGAATTACAGAAAAACGGAGACATCAAAGTGGCAGAGCTAGCCCTATTATTAAGAGCAAACTCAGTCAAAGGCAAAAAAGTGACCCAGTCATCCTGATCAGCAGACACAAAGCATCTTAGATAAGTCTCCAATGTCTGGTTTGTTCTCTCAGTTTGACCATTGGTCTGAGGATGAAATGCCGAGGAGAAAGACAATTGAACACCCAGTTTAGAACAAAAAGTCCTCCAAAATCTGGAAACAAACTGGACTCCTCTGTCAGACACTATGTTCTCAGGAATGCCGTGTAAACGAACCACGTGCTGAAGGAACAACGGCACCAATTCAGAGGAGGAAGGCAACTTAGGTAATGGCACAAGATGTATCATCTTAGAAAACCTATCACAAATCACCCAGATGGCGGTCATTCTCTGAGAAACAGGAAGGTCGGAAATGAAATCCATAGAGATATGGGTCCATGGTCTCTTGGGCACAGGCAATGGCATCAACAAACCACTAGAGCGAGAGCAAAGCTTGGAGCGAGAGCAAGTCCCGCAGGACTGCACAAATTCCCTGACATCACGAGACAAGGTAGGCCACCAAAAGGACCGACTAACCAAGTCTCTGGTACCAAAAATTCCGGGATGCCCAGCCAACGCGGAACAATGAATCTCAGACATCACACTCTCTCTCCACTGGTCCGGGACAAACAATTTTCCAACAGGGCAGCGCTCGGGCCTATCCTCCTGACACCCCTCCAGAGCAAGTCTCAAATTAGGTGAGATGGCGGAAAGAACTACACCCTCTTTCAAAATAACAGAAGGATCAGATAACTCAGGAGAGTCCGCAAGGAAGCTCCTCGAGAGGGCATCCGCCTTAACATTCTTAGTGCCAAGAAGAAAGGAAACCACAAAATTAAAACGTGTGAAAAACAAGGCCCACCTGGCCTGTCTAGGATTGAGTCGCTTGGCAGATTCCAGATAAACCAGATTCTTATGGTCAGTAAGGACCACCACCTGATGTTTGGCTCCCTCCAGCCAATGTCTCCACTCTTCAAAAGCCCACTTCATGGCCAATAACTCCCGATTACCCACGTCATAATTACGTTCAGTAGGAGAAAATTTTCGAGAGAAAAAGGCACAAGGGTTACTTTTAGAGGTCTCTGGATCTTTTTGGGACAAAACGGCACCTGCCCCAATTTCAGAGGCATCAACCTCCACCTGAAATGGCAGAGAAACATCAGGCTGCCGTAGAACAGGAGCAGAAGTGAATCTCTGCTTAAGTTCCTGAAATGCAGAGACTGCCTCAGGAGGCCAATTCACCACATCAGACCCCTTTTTGGTCAAATCAGTTAATGGTTTAACAATAACCGAGAAATTACCAATAAATTTACGATAAAAATTGGCAAAACCCAAAAATCTTTGAAGAGCCTTTAATGAAGTAGGTTGGACCCAATCACAGATGGCCTGAACCTTGACCGGGTCCATTTCAATAACAGATGGGGACAAAATGAATCCCAGAAATGAGATCCTCTGTACGCCAAAAAGACACTTTGATCCCTTCACATACAGAGCATTCTCTCTCAAAATCTGGAATACAGTTCGAACATGTTTCACATGAGAGTCCCAGTCATTAGAAAAAATCAAGATATCATCCAAATAATCAGAAATTTATCCACAAAATCCCTGAAAATGTCATTCATGAAGGACTGGAAGACAGAAGGAGCATTAGTGAGCCCAAAGGGCATCACAAGGTACTCAAAATGCCCCTCCGGGGTATTGAATGCCGTCTTCCATTCATCCCCGTGCTTAATGCGAATAAGGTTATATGCCCCCCTGAGGTCAAGCTTGGTAAACCAAGTAGCGTTTTTCACCCTGGAAAACAGGTCAGAAATCAAGGGTAACGGGTATTGATATTTCACAGTAATATTGTTCAAAAGACGATAATCAATACACGGCCTTAATGAACCATCATTTTTGGCCACAAAGAAAAAACCGGCACCTAAGGGTGAAGAGGATGGTCTGATATGACCCTTCTCCAATGACTCCTTGATATAAGACCGCATAGCGTCATGTTCAGGTACAGACAAGTTAAAAAGGCGACCTTTAGGGAATTTACTACCAGGCACTAATTCAATAGCGCAGTCATAGTCCTATGGGGAGGCAAGGATGCAGATTTACTTTCGCTAAATACATCAGAAAAATCAATCAAAAAGTCAGGAACATCCTGAGCCTGGGGGGAGGCAGAAAAAACAGGAGTGTTGGTATTAACACATTGGCAGCCCCAACTGGTTACAGACACAGATTTCCAATCCAAAACAGGATTATGAGACTGTAACCAAGGGAAACCCAGTACGATAATATCATGCAGATTATACAGAACCAAAAATTTGCAGCACTCTTGATGATCAGGTTCAACCCTCATTATCACCTGAGTAGAGAACTGAGGTTTATTCTCAGCCAAAGGGGTAGAATCGATCCCCAGTAGGGGAATAAACTTTTGTAGGGGTATCAAGGGAAACCCACAACGTTTAGCAAAATCATAATCCATCAGGTTAATAGCTGCTCCAGAATCAACGAAAGCCTGAGCAGAAAATGAGGACAGAGAGCATATCAGAGTGACAGTTAATAAAAACTTAGTCTGAACACTACCCAAGACAACTGAGCGTGCAAAACGTCTTCCCCGCTTAGGGCAGACTGAAATAGCATGAGAGGCATCACCACAGTAGAAACATAACCCATTGCGCTTTCGAAACTCATGACGCTGTGCCCCAGACACCACTCTATCACACTGCATGGATTCAGAAGCAGGTTCACAAAGCAAAACTATTCCGCGCATACTTCTCCGCTCACGCAAACGTCTGTCAATTTGAATCGCTAATGACATAGAATCATTGAGACCAGAGGGGACAGGGAATCCCACCATAACATCCTTTACATTATCTGACAGACCCTTCCGAAAAAGGGCCGCCAAAGCGTTGTCATTCCACTTGGTCAGGACTGCCCACCTACGGAATCTCTGACAGTATAACTCAGCGTCATCAAGCCCCTGATTTAATGCCAACAAGGCTTTTTCAGCTTGATCAGTGACATTAGGCTCATCGTACAATAACCCCAAAGCCTGAAAAAATGCATCAACATCACTCAAAACAGGATCCCCAGGTATCAGGGAAAAAGCCCAATCCTGAGGATCGCCGCGCAGGAGAGAGATGATAATTTGAACCTGCTGCGCTGCGTTTCCTGAGGACTTAGATTTTAAGGCAAGAAACAATTTACAATTATTTTTGAAATTCTGAAAGTTAGCTCGATCCCCTAAAAACAAATCTGGCATGGGAATCCTAGGTTCCACAACAGGCAACCTAGCAAGATATGCAGCAATACTCTGAACCTCAGTGGCAAGCTGATCCACACGGCTAGACAACTGTGCAAACTCCATTGAGAGAAAAATCCTCCCCAGCACCGAGAGATACAGAGGGAAAAAAAAAAAAAATGCAACAAACAGAAAAATATCTCTGACAACTCTGACAACCGTTTTTTCTTTCACAAATTTTTTCCCTTCTGTGAGTACCATACAATTTTAAATTTGGGGCCGGTGATACTGTTATGTTTCGGTAGCTGAGTGCAGGCAAAAAAGGCAATACACCAGAGCAGTTGGAATCTATGAGATTGCAGTACCCTGACTAACCACAACAACTAGAGGCAGCCGTGGAGCGTTCTTACGTTGGTCCTAGACGCCTCGTCACAGCCTGAGAAACTAACTACACCTAAAATAGAAATAGGAAAGCTATCTGCCCGGAGCAGAACCCCAAAGATAATAGAAAGCCCCCAAACATGTAATGGCGGTTAGACAAGAAGAAATACAGACACAGACAGAAAATAGTATGAGCAAACGTTGGGGCCCAAACTAACTAAATAGAAAAGGATAGGAAGGGTACTTACTGCAATCCCAGAAAACCCTGAAAAGCACCAACTCTACTAATTTCAAAAAAACACCTGAGATCACACGACCTCTACCACCTAAATTAGTTCTCTGGTGTAACAAAATCAAAACAGCAGCCACTGAAAAAAACTGGAAAAAGCAAAGGTACAAACATCAGTGGCTGAACTAAACTGAGAGGGCAAAAGCCCCAGAGGGGACCCTGAAGGCCCCACAGAAGTGCAGGACAAAATGCAAAAATCAAGCACAAAAACAAAAAGAAGAAAATGTCTTATCTGTTAGCAGGAGATGCAGACACGACACAGCAGGCTACAAAGGAAACAGGAATCAAGGATTCAGACCAGAAGAATTGATCACCGGCAACCCTGATGGGAAGGTGACTCCCTTATATAAGACCAGTCAGTAACACCTGATTCCCAATCCTCACAATCTTCACAATCTTCACTGGACAGACCAGCACCGCTTGTAACCACCAGAGGGAGCCTCTGCTCAGAACTCATCCCAAGCCCACTCACAACAATACTCCCTCTTCTTCACATTCCAGAATGCTGCTTGGCTGGGCCCCTATTTGCAAACCAACAGATTCTGAGAACAGAAGCAGAGACTCAGCTGGCTCCTGTACAGAACTCTCTGACTGACTGGGCAATTTGGCAGGCGGTGAAGAGACAGATGGTTGCTCAACAGTGCTGTGGTCCTGAGAGTAGGTGGAAGCAATTGAAGTCGATGCATTGGACCCTGGGCTCCAACACCGCCAGTTGTTGCCTGTAAGTGCTGTTAGCACAGTGAACACTTGCTCCTGTGTTACTGGGGTTGAGTAATGGCAGCTGTTCCCCTGCTGTGTGTACGACAAAAAGTCATGCTGCCTCCACCCTGTCCTCCTCTCATCCCTGGGCTCCAACACCGCCAGTTGTTGCTCGGAAGTAATTGGCACGGGTACTGACTCATGCCCACCCTGGTTACAGCACGACAGCTGTTTCCTGGCAGTGTCAACGTAAATTAGCCTCCAATAAGTTGTCCTGTCATGTTGCATTCCGGTTATCCGACTCTATGGTGCCTGCAGTTTAGGTGATTCCTATGTGTGCTGTGGGATATGTAAATAAAGGCTCTTTCCGTTGTGAAAATAGGACAAGCACCCACTGTAGGACTGTGTGATTTGGTAACTGCAGACGGCTTGCGGCCTGTCAACTTACATTTTCATGGGTGCCTTATGGTACCCGTCCGAGTGTAAGGTTCTGTGTAATGTTCCTGAAACTCAGTTTGTTCGTCAGCCATTTTACTTTCTGTCTTGCTGCAGCTATCTTGCCCTCAGTCAAAATGGAGTTTCCAGCTTGCATGTTCCCGCCCTGATTCTCTCCTTTTGCTTCTTAAGCAGCCACAGCTGAGCAATCAGTGCTTCAGAATCTAGCCTGCAGTGAACCTGTGACCTGACTCCTAAAGCCTTGGACCTTGTACTCCAGCTATTCCTACTGAGGAACTCTGAAGCACTTGTGGACTCTGAACCCTGCTCTTTGAAAGACCCACGTTTGCATGGACTTACGGTAACAGAGAAGAAGATCCTGAACCTGTTGTGGAGAGTGATTGCTGAGCTTAGATTACTCTGGCCTGCTGTGTCTCCTGCTTCTGTGTCTGCAAACTGTGTGACTATTTTTGCCAACTTGTATGAAGTAATAAAGACTTTCTATATCAAACCTGTGTCTCATGTATTTTCATCGCACCCAAGCACAAGACGCTATATGAACTGTACTACATACATTACAAGATTCTGAAGCCAAAACGTTAGTGTCTGCTGGGTCTGGAAAGGCTGTGTCTGCTGTAACTGTGGATATCGGATGTCTGGTTGTACTTTCTGTGATGACAGTGGTTGTGACTTCTCACAACCATTCCAGGTGAGCAATTCCCTTAAGTGTTTTTTTTTTGCAGTGTTACCACAGGTAAACACTATTGTTTTTTTTTTTTTCTTTTCTCTTTTTTGTCTGCTGTAACTGTGGATATCAGATGTCCGGGTGAACTTTCTGTGATGATAGTGGTTGTGACTTCTCACAACCATTCCAGGTGAGCAGTTCCCTTAATTTTTTTTTTCTCTCTGCAGTGTTACCACAGGTAAACACTATTGTTTTTTTTTTTCTCCTCTCCTCTTCTTCCAGTACTCCTGTCTTAAAAGATCTGGAAAATGGAGGCCCGCATAAAGGAACTTTGCGGAGTGACTGATAATATCCTTGCAGATTTGCAGAATATAAAACCCGTTTTTCAAGCCTACAGGACCTCACTAATCACAATTTGCAAGTGTTTGGACAGACTGCCCAGGATTTGCGAGCCAGGATTGAGGTTCTAGAAGAGCGAGTCCAGGCTCCTGCCGTAGCCCCGAGTTCTGGGATTCCCAAGTTGCCCCCTTTTCGTTTTGGCGGTGAACGTGAGAAATTCAGGGGATTTATTAATCAATGCAATCTTTTTTTTTCTGCACATGCTTCACAATTTCCCACTGAACGATCTAAGGTGCTTACTATAATTATGTTGCTTACCAACAAGGCTTTGATGTGGGCAAACCCTCTGATTGAGACTGAGGATGATTGTTTGAATCACCTTGATGCTTTTATTTCAGCCATGGGGCAGGTGTTTGATGACCCCAATCGAGGTGCAACAGCTGAAGCAGCCATGTTAGCTTTGCGCCAAGGTAAGCACTCGGTAGCTGAATATGCCTTGGATTTCAGGAGATGGGCCCTTGATACCACCTGGGACAGTTCCGCCAAAAAATCTATTTTTCGAAAGGGGTTATCTCCACTGATTAAGGATGAACTTGCTCGTGCCGACCCTCCCACTGCGTTAGGTGACTTTATTAACTACTGCATCCGTATTGATACTCGTCTGACTGAACGCAGGCAAGAGAGATGGTTCGAAAGCAATCGCACTAACCTTTTCTACCTTCCTTCCAGCTAAGGAACCTTTGAGTAGGATTACACGGGAACCTGAACCTGAACCCATGCAGGTAGACTCTTTACAACGACGGGTTAGTGATGCACGCAAGGAACATCGTTTTAAGGAGAATCTATGTTTCTATTGTGGTAAGTCAGGGCACTTCATTATAAACTGCCCCAGCCGTTCTCGTAAGACTACTGCAGCACTCATTCATTGTGAGTGTTGCGAGAGGGGATCTGTCAGGTCCGAGCCTCAGGCTCCAGAGAGATCTGCAGCAACAGATCTTGATTTCTCGGACTTAAACTCCGTTACCTCTGAGGACGTTGACTGTGTAAACGCTGCCATTTTTCAAGTTTCCTCAGCGGTGTCCCAGCTGAGTTGTAAGAAAAACAATTCTCATTGCTTTCTTTCCATCAAACTCTGGGTTGACTCAGCTTGGGTGTCTAGCTCTGCTATGATCGACTCAGGGGCAAGTGGAAATTTTATGGATGTCTCCTTTGCTCTGAAACAGGGGATACGTTCAGTGAAGAAGGCTACTCCAGTACAGATGGAAACTGTGGATGGCTCCCTGCTGACCTCTGGACCAGTGGATCAGGAAACAGAGCCTTTGAGGGTTCTTATGGGTAAAGATCATCAAGAGAAACTGTCCTTTATGCTTATCTCTTCTCCCCACTTTCCATTATTCTAGGGCTACTATGGCTGCAGGCTCAGAATCCTACCATTAACTGGGAGACCAAGGAATTACACTTTCCAGAGAAACAGATGAGTCCAAAAGTTTCAGCTTGCTCTGTTCCTAAAGGAACCATGTCAGTCCCTGAACTACCGTATGAAAAGATAACCGTGTGCACAACCAAGAAGGTGCCAGAGTAGGTTCCCAAACCGTATCTAATAGAAAATGAACTCGGCACTCAACTTTAGTATAGTGAGAATAAAGATGAGGGGTGAGATGAGGAAGAGGACAATGCCTCTATAGCCTCTGCATTGGACGCGGTGTCCACCGCTAGTCTGAGTGCCTCAGACTAGCGGTGGACACCGCGTCCAATGCAGAGACCTATCCTCACTACCGGACTCCTTCACAACAGGTTACTAGTGCAATAGAGGCATTGTCCTCTTCCTCATCTCACCCCACCAATACAGGCTATATCCAGCCCTTTCTTTCTTCCCTATGTGGATCAACCCCCTTCCCAGTAGTATCTGTGACTGATGAAGGTCCATGATATAGGACCGAAACGTTAGGACCGAAACGTTTCGTGTTACTACTGTGAATAAAAATCTTTATTCTCACTATACTAAAGTTGAGTGCCGAGTTCATTTTCTACTAGTCCCTGAACTACCAGCTGTATACCAGGACTATGTGGATTTATGTGACAAGAAGAACGCTGACCAGCTTCCTCCTCACCGTCCATATGATTGTCCAATTGAATTATTGCCTGGAGCAGAGATACCTTTTGGTAAGCTCTACCCCCTGGCGGGGCCCGAGCTAAAGGCTTTAAAGGATTACATAGACGAAAATCTAGCCAAGGGCTTCATACGCCCCTCTTCATCTCCTGCAGGTGCACCCATCTTCTTTGTAAAGAAGAAAGATGGATCTCTGAGACCATGCGTAGACTATAGGGAACTCAATAAGGTTACTATTAGAAACCGTTATCCATTGCCTTTAATCCCTGAGTTATTGGAGAGAGTGCGACATGCCAAAATTTTCTCTAAACTAGATCTTCGTGGGGCCTATAACTTAGTCCGTATTAGACCTGGGGATGAATGGAAGACTGCATTCAGGTCACGCTATGGACACTTTGAATATCTAGTTATGCCTTTTGGTCTGAGTACCGCCCCAGCCACTTTCCAACACTTGGTGAATGACATCTTCAGGGATCTCCTAGATACATTCGTGGTAATTTATTTGGATGATATTCTAATTTTTTCTAACTCCACAGAGGAACATCATGGACATGTGAGAATGGTCTTGGAACGTCTAAGACAAAATCATCTTTACATCAAACTTGAAAAGTGTGAATTCCATAGGACCGAAATTCAATTTCTGGGGTATGTACTGTCTACACAAGGAATTAGTATGGATGGAAGCAAAACCCAAGCCATCAAGGATTGGCCAAGTCCTAGAAATGTGAAGGAGGTACAGCGCTTCATCAGGTTTGCCAACTTCTATAGACGTTTCATTAGAAATTTCTCTGAGGTAGTGTCACCTATCACCCAACTTACCCGGAAAGAGTCTAGGTTCTCCTGGACTCCCCAAGCCCAGGAAGCATTTTCCCGTCTAAAAGATAAATTTACCACTGCACCTATCCTAGTACATCCCAACCCCGAGCTTGCCTTCATAATAGAGGTGGATGCTTCAGACTGTGCCGTTGGAGCTATACTCTCTCAGAGAACAGGTGAGAAGAATGTCTTGCATCCCTGTGCCTTCTTTTCCCAGCAGTTGTCTTCGGCTGAGAGGAACTACGATGTGGGCAATAGAGAGTTGTTGGCCATTATTGCCGCCTTCAAAGAATGGAGACACCTTCTTCAGGGAGCTGCACAGCAAATAGTCGTCCTGACAGACCATCGTAACCTTGAGTTTATCAGGTCGGCTAAGTGCCTGACTCCTCGCCAGGCTCGCTGGAATCTTTTCTTAAACCAATTTAATTTTATCATTTCTTATAGACCAGGATCGCGCAATGGAAAGGCTGATGCACTCTCTAGGATTTACTCAGCAGAGACACGTCCAATTACTCCTCCTAAGACTATTCTTCCTGACTCTAGATTCCTAGGAGTAATTCATAATCAAGACCTACTTAAGGACATCAAGGAAGCATACCATGCGGATTCCTTTTTGGCACAACCCCAAGGGACGTAAGTCTTGTCTTTAAGAATGGTGTGTGGATTCAGGGACAACGCCTGTATATTCCTGAAACAGTCAGATTGAGAGTATTGCAACTCATTCACGATTCCAAGATAGCTGGGCATAGAGGAATTCTAAAGACACAGGAATTTCTCTCTCGTTTCTTTTGGTGGCCCACTTGCAGGAAGGATGTTTTAAACTATGTCACTTCATGTGAAGTCTGTGCAAGATGCAAAACACCTCGCTCCTCACCAACTGGTCTGTTACAGCCTCTTCCCACCCCGTCCCGCCCGTGGAGATCCATTTCTATGGACTTCATTGTGGAGTTACCAACCTCTCAAGGGAAGAACACCATTCTAGTGGTGGTTGACCGTCTAACAAAGGCAGCTCATTTTATCCCTTGTGTCGGCTTACCCACTGCAAAACAGACATCAGATTTGATGATTAAAGATGTGTTTCGCTTACATGGAGTACCGGATGAGGTTATTTCGGATCGAGGGGTGCAATTCACTTCTAGGTTTTGGCAAAATTTCTGTGCAGCATTGGACATTAAAGTAAACCTTTCTTCTGCTTTTCATCCCCAGACTAATGGACAGACCAAACGAACCAATCAAACCCTGGAGCAGTATCTCCGCTGCTTTATCTGCCACCTACAGGATGATTGGGTGGATCTACTTCCATTAGCTGAGTTCTCGTATAACAACTCTCAGAGTGCCTCCACTAAGCAGTCTCCTTTTTACTCTAATCTAGGTTATCATCCTAACATTCTACCACGATTTCCCATAGAAACGCCTTTACCAGCAGTGGCTGAAAGAATCACGTCTTTACAGAAGAATATGGATCTTCTAAAGGAGAATCTGGAATCGGCTCAGGAAAGGTACAAGAAAGCAGCAGATAAATTTCGTAAACCTGCACCAGCTTTCAAGGTAGGAGACTTGGTCTGGCTGTCAACCAGAAATCTTAAGTTAAGGATTCCATCGTCTAAGTTGGGACATAAGTACATTGGACCCTATAAAATCAGTAAAATTATAAGTGCCGTTGCTTGTCGTCTTCAACTGCCCAGAACTATGAGAATTCACCCTGTCTTTCATGTATCCCTACTAAAGGCTGCGACACCCAATACGTTTCCTGGACGTTCTTCTCCTTGCCCTGACCCAGTGCTAGTCGATGGTCAGGAAGAATTTGTGGTGGAAAGGATTTTAGATTCCAGGTTGTATAGAAATCAGTTACAATATCTGATTAAATGGCAGGGCTACCCAGTGGAGGACAACTCATGGGAACCAGTCAATAACGTTAATGCTCCTCGCTTGCTCCGTCAGTTTCATCAGAGGTACCCACACAAGCCTGGCCTGAGGTCATCCGGAGGTTGTCCCTAAGGGGGGAGTAATGTAAGGTTCTGTGTACATGTTCCTGAAACTCAGTTTGTTCGTCAGCCATTTTACTTTCTGTCTTGCTGCAGCTATCTTGCCCTCAGTCAAAATGGAGTTTCCAGCTTGCATGTTCCCGCCCTGATTCTCTCCTTTTGCTTCTTAAGCAGCCACAGCTGAGCAATCAGTGCTTCAGAATCTAGCCTGCAGTGAACCTGTGACCTGACTCCTAAAGCCTTGGACCTTGTACTCCAGCTATTCCTACTGAGGAACTCTGAAGCACTTGTGGACTCTGAACCCTGCTCTTTGAAAGACCCACGTTTGCATGGACTTACGGTAACAGAGAAGAAGATCCTGAACCTGTTGTGGAGAGTGATTGCTGAGCTTAGATTACTCTGGCCTGCTGTGTCTCCTGCTTCTGTGTCTGCAAACTGTGTGACTATTTTTGCCAACTTGTATGAAGTAATACAAGACTTTCTATATCAAACCTGTGTCTCATGTATTTTCATCGCACCCAAGCACAAGACGCTATATGAACTGTACTACATACATTACACCGAGTTCCAGTACCGTCAGCTGGTTCTCCACAGTGCCTTTGGCCTAGGTGCCTCCATCTCGGTATCCGAGTTCCTGCAACGTCTGCTGGTCCTTGGTAGTGCTTTGGAGCACAGGTACCTCCTGCTTAGTAACCGTGTCCCAGTAACGTCAGCTGGTCCTCGGTTGTGCCATTGGCTCTTTTCCTTCTGCTGACCCTCCGGGTTCCAGCACAGTCAGCTGGTCCTCGTTACTTGCATTGGCTCTTGTACCTTCTGCTACCCGTCCGGGTTCCAGTACCGTCAACTGGTTCTCCGCAGTGCCTTTGGCCTAGGTGCCTCCATCTCGGTATCCGAGTTCCTGCAACGTCTGCTGGTCCTTGGTAGTGCTTTGGAGCACAGGTACCTCCTGCTTAGTAACCGTGTCCCAGTAACGTCAGCTGGTCCTCGGTTGTGCCATTGGCTCTTTTCCTTCTGCTGCCCCTCCGGGTTCCAGCACAGTCAGCTGGTCCTCGTTACTTGCATTGGCTCTTGTACCTTCTGCTACCCGTCCGGGTTCCAGTACCGTCAACTGGTTCTCCGCAGTGCCTTTGGCCTAGGTGCCTCCATCTCGGTATCCGAGTTCCTGCAACGTCTGCTGGTCCTTGGTAGTGCTTTGGAGCACAGGTACCTCCTGCTTAGTAACCGTGTCCCAGTAACGTCAGCTGGTCCTCGGTTGTGCCATTGGCTCTTTTCCTTCTGCTGCCCCTCGGGTTCCAGCACAGTCAAGCTGGTCCTCGTTACTTGCATTGGCTCTTGTACCTTCTGCTACCCGTCCGGGTTCCAGTACCGTCAACTGGTTCTCCGCAGTGCCTTTGGCCTAGGTGCCTCCATCTCGGTATCCGAGTTCCTGCAACGTCTGCTGGTCCTTGGTAGTGCTTTGGAGCACAGGAACCTCCTGCTTAGTAACCGTGTCCCAGTAACATCAGCTGGTACAAGGTTGTGCTACAAATACAAGATACAGAACAAGAGACACAAGAACAATAAGCAGAAGATCTAAAAGCAGAAGAACATGAAGTATAAGACCAAAATGAAGAGCAAAATATATGCTCTAAATTATAAGCAGAAGAAGACTAAGCAGTGTATGGGGGTGAGTCCGTTCCTCCTCGTGGTGCCCCTGGTAAATGCCTGATGCTGCAGGCTAAACTGAACACGGACAAATACTGTTGTAATTTAAATCTTTTGTGGCAGCAAGAACGGAACGATGAAAAATTCATACTTTGACAGATTACAAGTACAGGATTCTCTGTCACAAATAAGAATATGATGAAGATGATGAAGGACTATAATATGAAGAAGAATAATAGTTTAAAAAGAACAATATGAGTAATGTTAACAAAAAGATGAAAAGCAAGAAGTTTTAGAAGAAGATAAAGAAGGTGAAGATGAAGAATAATTTGATGACAAAGATGATGCTGCTGAAGATTATGAAGGAGAAAGTGTGGCAAAAGTTAAAAAGGTGAAGAGCATGGAAGTTGTGAAACATACATATTTGCCAAAATAGAAAAAAGGTTAACAACATTGTCAATTTCTTCGTCAATCCAAACGTATTTCCTAAAAAAAAAATTAATGCTATTCCATTGGATTGGGTTAAACATCTATGCCTTTAATGTCTCCTCAACCTCCCCCAATACATTCTACATTACTCTTTGTTGTTTTCCTTCATGTACAATTAACCTACAAGGCAAGAATGGGTTTTTTTTAATTTCGATATTTTGTTCCCATAGACTTACATTGGACTTCCGGTATCGGTATCGGGTATCGCCGATATTTTTTGGGTATCGGCGATACCATTCCGATTCCGATACTTTTGGATATCGGAAAGTATCGCTCAACTCTACTCTGTACTGTATATTTGTATATATGCATGTCATTGTGACACATATATAGGGTACATACCCATTTGCGAGAAACAAAAACAGCCCGTTTTCCGGATGTAAAAAACTGGTCCGATTCTATGAAATTGGCATGCGATTGTCATGTGATTTGTATGCGATTTTTAATTGCACCCTCAGTTTTCCATCCGTTTGGCATCCGTATGCAATGCGATTTAAACATGACGTTTGACATAGAGCAGTTCTCTCTATGTAAAAACTCATGTTAAAATCGCATTGCATACGGATGGAAACGGATGGTGCGATTAAAAGTCGCATACAAATCACATGACAATCGCATGCCAATTGCATAGAATCGGACCGTTTTTTCCACCAAGAAAACGGACCGTTTTTTTTTTCTCGGAAATGGGTATGTACCCTATATATGTGTCACAATGACATGTGTATATATATATATATATATATATATATATATGTATTCTATGTGTATATATCTATTCTTTCTTTTGTGATTTTAAAACTGTCCCTCTCTTCCCACTCCCCTGTAGCGGTGGGATATGGGGTAATAAGGGGTTAATATCACCTTGCTATTGTAAGGTGATATTAAGCCCGGTTAATAATAGAGAGGCGTCAATAAGATGCCTATCCATTATTAATCTTATATTAATAAAGTGTTAAAAAAACAACACACGCATAAGAATAAAGTATTTTAATGAAATAAAACACAACACAGTTTTCATATCTTTATTATACGCTCAGATCCAAGCGACACCCTCGATCTCCTGTAATAAAACGAAAAAATAAAATAACTGTATACTCCCTGTCCGACGCAGTCCAATTAACCCCTTAATGTCCACTGACGTGCAGAGTTCGTCATGGCAAGGTGTCAGTTCCGGCACCAGGACGGACTCTGCACGTCATGGCTTTGATCTACCACTGCGTGTAAACACGCAGTGGTAGATCAGTGCCGACAGCTGTCACAGACAGCTGACAGGCACGGCAAGCGGTGCGGGGACCTTTGCCGTCGGTCCCCGCACCTACAGCGCTGTGCTTGGTCAGTCAATCTGACTGACCAAACACAGCAGCGATCGTGCAGGAGAAGCTGAAATTTCAGCTTCTCCAGCGCGATCAGTGCAGGAGCCGGCGCTGCAGTGGCCAGGCTTCCTGCACTGACAGCCAGGAGCGGAGCCCCCACCGCCCCTGGCTGTTAACCCCCTGACTGCTGCGATCGAGCGCGATCGCAGAGCTCAGGGGGGGAGGCAGAGGGTCGGGAGCTCCCTCTGCCTCAGATCGGCACCCTGCAATGTATTTGCAGGGCCCAATCTCTGCCTTGATGACCCGGGGGTTGTCATGACAACCTCCGGGTCATCTAGCTACGGAAAGCTGCTGTGATCATTGTCACAGCAGCTTCCACTATAGTTGCAATGCATTGCAATGCCAGAGCATTGCAATGCATTGTAACTGCAATAAAAAGTAAAAAAAGTGAAAGTCCCATAAAGGGACAAGTTAAAAAAAATCATTTTTTAAAAAAAATTGTAAAAAAAATATTAAAAAATAATTTTAAAAAAATCCCCTAAAAAATACACATTTTTATGTAATAAAAAAATAAAAAACAAAAAACATACACATGTTAGGTATCGCCACGTCCGTAAAAATCCCATCTATAAAAGCGTAACCCTAGTTAACCCCTTCAGTGAAAGCCGTAAAAAAAACACAAAAAAGTAGTAAATTATACTTTTTCCAAGCGGTATCATTATACCGCTTGGAAAAAGTGCAATAACACGCGATCAAAAAGTCAGATATAAATAATCATGGTACCGCTGAAAACGTCATCTTGTCCCGCAAAAAACAAGCTGCTATACAGCATCATCAGCGAAAAAATAAAAAGTTATAGCTCGCGGAATAAACTGATGCAAAAATAATTATTTTTTCTATAAAATTTTTTATTGTGTAAAAAACGCCAAAACATAAAAAAAAATATATAAATGAGGAATCGCCGTAACCGTAGTGAATAAAGAATAAAGCTGCTTTATCAATTTTACCACACACGGAACGGAGGAAAAAAAACAATTCCTGAATTGCTGGTTTTTGTTCATTCTGATTCCACAAAAATCGGAATAGGAAACGATCAAAAAACGTTATGTGCCTGAATATGGTACCAATAAAAACGTCAGCTTGTCCCGCAAAAAATAAGCCCACAGATAACTCTGTCGGCCGAAATATGGAAAAATTATAGCTCTCAAAATACGGCGATGCAAAAATTTCTTACAAAAAATTATTCCAAGAAAAAGCATCTTTTAGTGTGTGACAGAAGCTAAACATGAAAAAAGGGTGTAAATCTGGTATCGCTGTAATCGCACCGATCCGAGGAATAAAGTCGCCTAATCACTAATACCGCACGAGGAACGGCGTAAAAAAGAAAACCAATTCTTCACCTTTTGTGGATTTGTTCATTGTGCCTCCCAAAGATCGCAGTAAGGCGATCACAGTGGTTCCCCCCCACATATGGGGTATCAGCGTACTCAGGACAAAATGCACAATAGCTTTTGGGGTCCTATTTCTCCTGTTACCTTTAGAAAAATAAAAATTTGGGGCAAAAAGTTCTTTTTTGTGGAAAAAAATATGATTTTTTTATTTTCACGGCTCTACATTATCAACTTCTGTGAAGCCCTTGGGGGTTCAAAGTGCTGACCACACATCTAGATAAGTTCCTTGGGGGGTCTAGTTTGCAAAATGGGGTCATTTGTGGGGGGTTTCTACTGTTTAGGCACATCAGGGGCTCTCCAAGCGTGACATGACACCCGCAGACCATTCCATCAAAGTCTGCATTTAAAAACGGTGCTCCTTCCCTTCCGAGCTCTGCCATGCGTCAAAATAGTGGTTCCCCCCACATATGGGATATCAGCGTACTCAGGACAAATTGCACAATAGCTTTTGGGGTCCTATTTCTCCTGTTACCCTTATAAAATAAAAATTTTGGGGCAAAAAGATTATTTTTGTGGAAAAAAATATGATATTTTTATTTTCACGGCTCTACGTTATAAACTTCTGTGAAGCACTTGGGGGTTCAAAGTGCTCACCACACATCTAGATAAGTTCCTTGGGGGGTCTAGTTTCCAAAATGGAGTCACTTGTGGGGGGTTTCTACTGTTTAGGCACATCAGGGGCTCTCCAAACGTGACATGACACCCGCAGACCATTCCATCAAAATCTGCATTTGAAAAAGGCGCTCCTTCCCTTTCCAGCTCTGCCATGCGTCAAAATAGTGGTTTACCCCCACATATGGGGTATCAACATACTCAGGACAAATTGCACAATAACTTTTGGGGTCCTGTTACCCTTTGGAAAATAACAATTGGGGGTGGAAAGATCATTTTTGTGGAAAAGATATGATTTTTTAATTTTACTGCTCTACGTTATAACCTTCTGTGAAGGCCTTTGGGGTTCAAAGCTTTCACCACACATCTAGATAAGTTCCTTGGGGGGTCTAGTTTCCAAAATGGGGTCACTTGTGGGGGGTTTCCACTGTTTAGGCACACAGGGACTCTCCAAATGCGACATGGCGTCCAATCTCAATTCCAGCCAAAAAAGTCAAATGGCGCTGCTTCCCTTCCAAGCTCTGCCATGCGCCCAAATAGTGGTTTACCCCCACATATGGGGTATCAGCGTACTCAGGACAAATTGAACAATAACTTTTGGGGTCCTTTTACCCTTTGGAAAATAAAAATTGGGGGTGGAAAGATCATTTTAGTGGAAAAGATATGATTTTTTAATTTTACAGCTCTACGTTATAACCTTCTGTGAAGCCCTTGGGGGTTCAAAGCTCTCACCACACATCTAGATAAGTTCCTTGGGGGGTCTAGTTTCCAAAATGGGGTTACTTGTGGGGGATATCCACTGTTTAGGCACACAGGGGCTCTCCAAATACGACATGGCATCCAATCTCAATTCCAGCCAAAAAAGTCAAATGGCGCTGCTTCCCTTCCGAGCTCTGCCATGCACCCAAATAGTGGTTTACCCTCACATATGGGGTATCAGCGTACTCAGGACTAATTGCACAATAACTTTTGGGGTCCTTTTATCCTTTGGAAAATAAAAATTGGGATCAAAAGATCATTTTTGTGGAAAAAATATGATTTTTTAATTTTACGGCTCTACGTTATAACCTTCTGTGAAGCCTTTGTGGGTTCAAAGCTTTCACTACACATTTAGATAAGTTACTTGGGGGGTCTAGTTTCCAAAATGGGGTCACTTGTGGGGGTTTCCACTGTTTAGGCACACAGGGACTCTCCAAATGCGACATGGCGTCCAATCTCAATTCCAGCCAAAATAGTCAAATGGCGCTGCTTCCCTTCCGAGCTCTGCCATGCACCCAAATAGTGGTTTACCCCCACATATGGGGTATCAGTGTACTCAGGACTAATTGCACAATAACTTTTGGGGTCATTTTATCCTTTGGAAAATAAAAATTGGGATGAAAAGATCATTTTTGTGGAAAAAACATGATTTTTTAATTTTACGGCTCTACGTTATAACCTTCTGTGAAGCCCTTGGGGGTTAGAAGCTCTCACAACACATTTAGATAAGTTAATTGGGGGGTCTAGTTTCCAAAATGGGGTCACTTGTGGGGGGTTTCCACTGTTTAGGCACACAGGGACTCTCCAAATGCGACATGGCGTCCAATCTCAATTCCAGCCAAAAAAGTCAAATGGCGCTGCTTCCCTTCCGAGCTCTGCCATGCGCCCAAATAGTGGTTTACCCCCACACATGGGGTATCGATGTACTCAGGAGAAATTGTACAACAAATATTGTGGTTCATTTTCTACTGATACCCTTGACAAAATTTTAAAAAATTGTGTCGAAAGAAAAATTTTGGGAAAAAAAGTTAAATGTTAATTTTTTCCTTCCACATTGCTTCAATTCTTGTGAAGTACCTAAAGGGTTAATAAACTTCTTGAATGTGGCTTTGAACACGTTGAGGGGTGCAGTTTTTAGAATGGTGTCACTTTTGGGTATTTTCTGTCATATTGACCCCTCAAATTCACTTCAAATGTGGGGTGGTCCCTAAAAAAAATGATTTTGTAAATTTTGTTGGAAAAATGAGAAATTGCTGGTCAACTTTTAACACTTATAACTTCCTAACAAAAAAAAATTTTGCTTCCAAAATTGTGCTGATGTAAAGTAGACATGTGGGAAATGTTATTTATTAACTAATTTTTGTGACATATCTCTCTGATTTAATGGCATAAAAATTAAAAGTTTGAAAATTGCAAAATTTTCAAAATTTTTGCCATATTTCCGTTTTTTTCATAAATAAACGCAAGTTATATTGAAGAAATTTTACCACTATCATGAAGTACAATATGTCTCGAGAAAACAATCTCAGAATCGCCAAGATCCGTTGAAGCGTTCCAGAGTTATAACCTCATAAAGAGACAGTGGTCAGAAATGTAAAAATTGGCCTGGTCTTTAACCTACAAAATGGCTTGGTCGTTAAGGGGTTAATAACGAATGTCCCACGACGGTCTCCCCTATAGAACAGTGACATCAGGTGATGCCACTGCTCTGTAGGGCCTCCCAGTGATGCACTGACAGGAGACAATGGCTCCTGCAGTGCATCACTGAGTTCATTCTCTCACTTTATGGCAATGCTGCGTGGGAATTTTCTCACCCAGGATTGCCGGTGAGAGAATGAACTGTAGTGACGTCATTCTCTCCCGGCATCTGAGCGATACACAGGAGTGTATCGCAGGGGCGGTGTAGAGCGCTGACATCACCCGATGTCAGCGTTCTATACCGGAGATCGTCATGGGACACTCGTTATTATCTGGACTACGGCGGACAGGTGATGTATAGGTTGCTTTATTATTTTATTTTTATTACAGGAGACGATGGCATCGGGGAATAGGTGATTGGTGAGTATGTACTCTATGTTATGTGTTGTATGTTATGTGTATGTTCTGTATGTTATGTGTTATATGTATGTTCTGTATGTTATGTGTTATATGTATGTTCTGTATGTTATGTGTTATATGTATGTTACATGTTATATGTTATATGTATGTTATGTGTTGTATGTTATATGTATGTTACATGTTGTATGTTATATGTATGTTATGTGTTATATGTTATATGTATGTTACGTGTTGTATGTTATATGTATGTACTGTATGTTATGTGTTGTATGTTATATGTATGTACTGTATGTTATGTGTTATATGTATGTTATGTGTTGTATGTTATATGTATGTTCTGTATGTTATGTGTTGTATGTTATATGTATGTTCTGTATGTTATGTGTTGTATGTTATATGTATGTTCTGTATGTTATGTGTTGTATGTTATATGTATGTTCTGTGTTATATGTTGTATGTTCTGTATGTTGTGTATGTAATGTATGTTTTTTTTTACATTCAACACATTAGCCTGATGATGGGACTACTGTCCCACCATTGGCTAATGTGTCACTCACTGACAGTGTAGCAGGCATAGCTGGATGGGACTTGTAGTCCCATCGGACGATGCCTGCATACATACACACACACACACATAGCAAAGCCGGGCGGCACCGCTCAGCCAATGGCGGGGGATTTGAATCCCGCGCCGCTCATTGGCTGAGCCGCCCGCTGGCTCTGTCAATGAGCGGCACCGCTTTGGCTGGGTATTTGAATCCCGCGCCACTCATTGGCTGAGCCGGCAGGCAGCTCAGTCAATGACGCGGCTTGGGCGGGGAATTTGAGTAAAAAAAAGGCGCCTGCAAGCGGCGAAACCCGGCCCTGACTTTGCCAAATTGGTCGCAGAGCGTTCGGCCGACTGCACGCCACGGTCGGGTTTAGTTTTATGAAACCTGAGTTTGGCAAAATCGGAGACTTTTGAAATTTAACGACCAGTTTTGCTCAACCCTACTGTTTGCTATTCCTGTATCAGGTACTCTCACCACACTATTGCATTCAGCTTCAAGCACTATCTAGAGACCTTCTAGCACTCACATGACATAAATTGAAACATACGAATTCCACTTGTCCAACTTTTCAGCAGCAACATCAAAGCTAATATTGACTGCAAGGGAAAAGGTTAGAAGATGGGATAATCTGAAAACCAAGACTGGGTATTGGAATAAGAAAACTGTGTTGCAATGGCAACGTAGTGCATTCCAGCAGCAGAGCTGTTACCACATTTCCAATCCATCTTTGACCATACAGCTGCACCACTTGTGATGAACAGCTTACTTTAAATATACTGCTTAATAACCACAGTCTTTCATATAGCGCTTCTCTAAAGGAATACTTGAGTCTTGTCAACATTTAAACCACAAATTTCTTTATCTATTAAACACACTTTCGTTTGACTAAACTTTAAGAAGAAAACTTCTTTGCGTATGTATTCATTAAACAAAACTGACACAGAAGGGTTAACCAAACTAGGAAAATGACATAACCACTGATCAAATATAATAAATCTCTATAGTGTGCAGCACAGTGGCTCAGTGGTTAGTACTGTTGCTTTGCAGTACATGGGTCCTTGGTTCAAATCCCACCAAGGACAACATCTGCAAGTACTCCGGTTGTCTCCCACAGCCACAAACATACTGATAAGGTATTTAGATTGATGTTTGTTAAGTGCTGTGGAATATGATGGCACTGTATAAACACAGCATTATTAATAATAATAATAGCTGACTTTTAATCTGAGATGTGTTTGGCATTTTAACCCCCAAGTTCCAAAAAATGATTTTGACAAAGGAAGTTGTCGAGACACAAAATCTTGCATTAATTGGTAGTAAGATTTTAGTAAGTAAAGCAAAAAGAACTCTCCAATGGTGAGTTCATAGCTGTATATTGTTATCATCTTCAAGGTGTAATACACCCAACTATTCCAAACAAATATGACATGGAAAAAAAGGATTTTAAAAGGATTTTACAGATATTAGTGGTTACTTTTAGTTAGCAAAATTTTTCAGTCTAAACTCTTCATTCCTTTATTGTGCATGTTCCAAGTTAAGGGTTGTCATTTTAGGGGAGTGTCTCGCCATGTATTACAGGCGAGATATGAGGTCTGTCTGTAGTCATCTTCTATCACGCCCATGTTTCCTCTCCATATACTTTCCTCCTTTCCAATAGCCTGTTTTTCTGCCTGACCTGAGATACTTTTTTCCCTCTCCATGCTGTGGAGATTAGTGTGCAGTTATGAACCTCTGCCTTCTGCTATCTGTAGCACTGTGAGAAGGGAGCAGGAGAGCAGAGTTAACGGTTAGAATCAGAGGCAATGGCCATGATTTTTTTGCAAAAGCACTCATTTAGTTAAAAGTCTTATGGACAATCTGCAGCTAAATTGTAGAAAACTAATTCTGAAGACTATTTAGAAACTTGCTTAGCTCTGCATTTAGGAAGAAAATTAATTAAAAAAAGTGAATATTTAGTCTTTAGGTCCCTTTTAGACAAAGTTTACAAATGGCAGATTTTTTTGCAGATTTTCCTATTTCTGTCACATACATAGAGTTTTCCATCCACGTGCTGCAGGTACAATCCCACTTTCAGTTTCAGAAGTTTTTGCCAAATACTGGAAAAATATAGCTCCTTCCTTGTTGATGGTATGCTGACAAGCTTTGCTATCATAAATGGAACAAATCCATTTACATTTATAGTGATGCTCACCAATGTAATATATATAAAATGTAATTCAGAATTCTGTAAATAAATCATTTTCACTCAAAATTGTGCTTCAAGTTAAATCAACAATAGGATCACTTGCAAATACATTTGATTGGCCTACACGAACATGCGCTGATTTGCTAATGATCTTGTTTCGGTTGAATCATTCTAATCAGTGGGTTCATTATGTTTATAAAGAGCTTTATTTAACATGTGGACCAAAAGAATCCATTATAAGTAGTAGACAACTATCCCTTTATTTCATAGTTCAGGGTTGCACGAGGACACATATGTGCGGTACTATTTGATGCCCAGGTGCGAACATAGAATCGCTTCTAAAGTCTATGCTAACTAAATATCTAATTTTTTTTCTGCAAAGGAATTTTAAACATTTTCCACCTCTGGTAGGTCAGGACAATTTACACCTTTTTGACATTTAAAATAAAAGCCTTAAATTTAAAATGCTGAACAAATTCATACCTAGATACATAGTTCATTGTAAAAATGTCATCCAGAACACACAGGGCCTTCATGCAATAGTACATCAATGAGTAACTTTTGGAAAAATGAATGTTTTTGGCTTGAAGATATTAGTCAAGCAAAGACTTAGACACTAGTGTTGAGCGATACTGCTCGATATCTAAAAATATCGTATCGGAATGGTATCGCCGATATCACTAAATATCGTCGATATCCGATTCCGATACCGGAAGTCCCATGTAAAGGGTATGCCACACTAAAAAATTATCGCTAACGGGATCGCTAAAAAACGTCACTATTTAGCGATCCCGTTAGACGATATTGTTCAGTGCGGCAGCTTCCAAGCGACGAGCTTCCTGCTGTGATCTCGCTCGTCGCTGGAATCGCTCCGGACCCTATTTCATCGCTGGCGCTCCCGTGGGTAAGTATCTTATCGCTGTGTGGCACTTTCTTAGCGATTTAGCGGTACTTTTGTACCGCTAAAGTTGTTAAGAAGATCGCTAACGGCGATAGCGTCGTTAACTATATTGCTAAATGTGGCCGCATTTAGCGATATAGAAACAATCCCGCTAGCGATCGCATTAGTATGCGTCGTTATTGTGATCGCTAGCGGGATTGTTTAGTGTGGCAGTACCTTAAGTCTATGGGAACAAAATATCGCAACAAAAAAAACCCTTTCTTTCGTTGTAAACACAAAATATACACACATAGAATACATATATATATATATATATACATGTCATTGTGACATATATATATACATATATTTATAGTTTATACACTTCTACATAGTAAAATAGACTCTGATTCAATTGCCGGGTAAAGCCGTGACATACCCCATAGAAGTCGACGGGCTCGGTGCCGAGTACCCCCAAAACCTCTGGCTCTGTGCGACTCAACTTGGGCGTCACGAACAGGATTCTGTAGCTCGCTATAAGCGAGTCCTGTGTGCCTGAATTGAACTGGTTTTGTGCTTGAGAATTGCTAAAATCATCAGAGAATGTATTTGCCATTTTTCCGCCATATCTGCGTCACGACGAGGCACTGGTGAAGAAGAAGGGCGTGCTCTTTGTGGGTGTACACTCACTCAGTGGCGCGAAAGCGATGGCCGACCACTCTAAATGGTACTGCAATGTAAGATCGTGCCCCACAGCTCTTCAGTTCCGCCTCCTCATCCTCCTCAGTGTGCGGAAACTAACACGAAGGTCCCGCCTCCCTACAAAAGAGAGGCCCTCTCCAGATGCTAATGACACATGTGACTTGGCAGAGATGGCTAATGGACACAAGCAGAAGTGTGAAGGAATGGAGCAGTCAGAGCTCTCCCCCCACGGAAGCGACCCGATCGCCACGGAACCACCGTTGGGCACCCGGCCTGGAAACCCTCCTACGCTGCAAGAAGCGGAGGATACCCTAAGAGGCCTGGCCCGGCACCGGGAGGAGGTCGCCAGGATGGAAGCCAGCTGGCGTGCCCTAAAACTAAACTTGGAGCGGCGCCAATCCCTCTTACCTGAAGTGTCTGTACAGGAAGGTGAGGCACCCGTTCTAGTAGAGGAGTCCGTGCGGACATCCCAGCCCTTGCAATGTGATCCGGTTGACGTTGTCGCAGTGGAGGCACCCGTTCCTGCAAAAAACTCTGCACCGGCAGCACCCCAGATCCCGCTGTCTGCCCCCGTCGCTGAGACAGAAGAAGCGACACCCGTCCTCATGGAGGAGGCCGCGCAGGCACCAGAGGTCTACCTGTCTGTACCGGAGCCCCGACTGTCATCTGTTCCAGAGCCGGCTGCTTCCTCCGCAGGTGAGCGCCGCCAGGGACTGTCGGGCGCCAGGAGAGCTGCCGCAAACCGGACATCGTAAGCTGCAGTTTGATGGTACAGACATGGAGATGCTGGTGGAGGAGAATTACAACCGGCGTCAGGAGGAAAAGTGGAGACGTTGGGAGCGGGAAGCAGAGCGACAAAGGGAGCAGCGAGAATCCCAAAAGCTTCGGCAACGTAACCTGGAGAAGGACCGGGCAGAAAAGGACCGGATGAGAAAAGATAAAGGAACCCTGTGGGAGCCGTGGCGTAAGGGTGCAGTACGGAGCTTTAAATTGAAAGGTGGTTGGGGCTTCATCCAGGAGCCTGGACTTTATTTAGAAGTGTTTGTGACCCGGCGGGACGTGGAGACTCACCTCCCAGAAGGACACCCGGGGAGGGACCTGTTGCCAGGAGACTTGGTGACTTACACCCGACACTGGGGTTACAATGGATGGTACGCCCTAAATGTTACCAGGTGCGACCCCTACTCCCCAGAGTGTCAGGAACCTGTGAGACCCTCGGAGCCTTCAGCCTCCCACATCCAGGCCTCTGCACAAGTGCCCACCCCACGCCGTAAATCTCCCCAGCCTCCCTCAGTGGTCTCCTCAGCAGCCCCAGCTATGGACATGATAACTATAGCTGGCCCGTACCCGGCGCCTGTTAGGCCCCCTGGGGTTCGTTCAGTCCGGGACATAGGGCTCCAGACCCGGAGGGAGATGAAAGAGGTGGCCACACAGACACAGATAGCGGGTCACGACTTGACTGTACAGGCCACACGACGTCATCAGGTCCTGGTGGTCCTTGGTGTCTCGGATGTTTGGCAAGCATCAGAAGAGTACCAGGTGGTACCTGGAACACCCCTGCCAAAGAATTATAAATAACCCGGACAGGGTCCCTGTATGTAAATAGTTAAATTGTTGATGTACCCGGACGGGTGAATGTTCATAAAAAATTTTTTTAATTTAATAAAAAACACAACACAGTTTTCATTACTTTTATTACAGTCTCATCCTGCGACGCTATCGATCTCCTGTAAAAAAATGAAAAAAAAAACAGCAGTATACCACCTGTCCGACGCAGTCCATAGTAATGAGTGTCCCACGACGATCCAGCTCTGCTACATCAGAATGACAGGCAAAGCCTGTCATCCCGGCGCAGCACAGCTGATTACCTGCTTCCCCGGCGGTGACGTCATCGGACAGGTTTACGGCCGGGATTACCCTGCAGTCACTGCAGTTATCGCGAAAAACTGCATGTGACCGCCAGGGAGAAGATAATGGCGGCCATCAAGCAGTCCAGGACGTGACCGCCGGAGATCTTCTGCCAGGTAAGTGCCGCTGACTCCTGACAGACCCGACCGACGGACACTCACAGTGACAGTGACAAATCCGATTCCGGTATCCGATATGACGAAAATATCGGTACTCGGAATCGAAAGCCCGATACAGCTAATATCGGCCGATACCCGATATTTGCAGTATCGTATCGCTCAACACTATTAGACACACAACATCTCCATAAAGATGCAGTTCTTACATGTCACTTATACCGATGCTTGATGCAAAAACTAACAGCAAATAATAAATAATGAAAGTCAACCCAAATTTACAATATATTAATGTATTGATGTCCAGGGAATTTAAAGGCTGGGTCTCACATAGCGATACACCAGCGATCCCGACAACGATCAGGATCGCTGGTGTATCGCTATATTATCGCTGCTGAGCTGCCAAACAGGCAGCTCAGGCAGCGATCAGCACAAGGACACTGCGGGTAAACATCGCTAGTTACCCGCAGTGTACCTTGGATACCAGCGCCCTGATGCAGGGAGCTGGTAACCAAGGTACACATCGGGTTTCCAGGCGCTGCGCGGTGCCTGGAAACCCGCTGTGTACCTTGGTTACCAGCTCTCCTGCATCAGGGCGCTGGTATCCAAGGTACACAGCTGGTTTCTAGGCACAGCCCCGCGCCTGGAAACCCGCTGTGTACCTTGGTTACCAGCGGATCGCTGGTCTCCCGCCTGTCACACGCAGCGATGCGTACTGTCAGTGGGAGACCAGCGATCAAAAAAATGTCCAGACATTTCAGCGGCGATCAGCGATACCCGGCAGGGGGGCTGATCGTCGCTGAATGTCACACACAGCGATATCGCTGGTGAGCTCGCTGCTGCGTCACAAAACTAGTGACTCAGCACGATCTCGCTAGCGAGATCGTTGTGTGAGACGGGCCCTTTACCCTCACTTTACTTCCTTTCTTATGTAAAAATTCTTCCAGTTTATTTATCCATTTGTGGTGAGAATGTCCAAGACTAATCTTATGATCTGGAAGGCAGAAACATTTCTATAAACACAAAAAAACAAAATTCAACATCTCCCAAATGTATCTCATTCAAGACAGTTCATATTAAACTCTGCTATCTATTCTTATTTTATGTGTTATTTTGTTTCACAAAACATATTCTAAATAGTCTTTATTTCATACAGAACAAAGAGTTTTTATTAATTGACCTTTGTGCATTGAAAAATTTGACCAAGTTGATGTAAAAAAAATCCCCAATAATAATGTGATATTTCACTGAAAAACATCCTTGCTTTGCATACTTACTGCCGGTAGATATTGTATCAATAATGTGGCGTATCGCTAGAAAGCGCCCTTTGCTATGTGATTCTTTCTTCTAAATCCAGCTCTAATGCATTTTTAGTTTACTTTAGTTTTCATTTCTGTTATGCCTTAGTTGGCAACAAGACTGTTTCATTCACTGACATAGAAAAATAATACATAATTAAATATTGCCCAGCGATTACTTTCCTAATACTTTTGGAAAAATGATTACGCCTAAACCTGCTTCATGTCAAACGTCAAGAGAGCATAATAGAGGAGTTTCTTGTCTTATAAGTGCCTTCTAAAAAGTCACCAGTCTGCAAGAAGCAAAAAAACAACAAACTATAAATTACTCAACTTTTAGTCTGTTAGGTGACAAAAAAATATTTGCTTTTCTTTCCATTTATTTGGAGGTTTGGTGAACCTTTAATTTATGTTTTACATGCTGTTACTGGGATACTAGTTCAGTTTCTTTCCATTTCTTCCAATGTTGCTAATCACGTAGAACTTTTATAAGGTTAGGGCTGCATGGCAATAAAAAGGTCATAATGTTGCATTGTGACATTGGCTCTGATAATTGCCAATAGGATTGCATTGTCACCTGCGTCCTATCTGTACAGTGACTTAACTAATGTCAACCCAACCATTGCAAAAAAGCCAAACCTGTTGTATTTATAGACACTCGTTACAAGCAACTCGTGTGTGACTCTCCTCCCTTAGAAAAATATTTAGACTTGAGAGTCCTCAGTGGTTGATACCTTTTAATGGCTAACTGAAAAGATGGTAACAAATTGCAAGCTTTCAAGACTACGCAGGTCTCTTCATCAGGCAAAGACTAAAACAAAACTGAAGAATCACATATTTATACACAAGAGGACACAGGAATAATGCAATAGGTAAGACATGTGACGTGAAGCAGAACTGTCATTATGGCCAGGGATGAACATAAATATGACTAGTTCATAGATAAGGAGTGAAAGTTTTATTACCCTCTGATTGGGGTCTGGTATTGTGTTGTGATGACCCTAAAAGGTCAGGGAAGCAGATTCCTTAGACATCTAGAGACTGTAGATGAGCAAATTCTCATGAAATTCAATTGGGGCAGATTCACTCAAAAGTGACCGGCGGTTTATATTCAGTCCAAATCAAAATTGTCCTGATTGGCATGATGGAGTCAAGAAGGTTAAAAATAATAATAAAAAAATCCTTTTCCTCCTCTTATGCCTAAAATGTCTCTTCCACAACTCCCTGGTTCTCTGCGCTGGCCTTTTGTTTTCAGTCACTCCATTCTGGCACTGAAGCCAATCTGAGAAGTCTGATTGCCGGTTTTGAAGTCTCACTGAGAGATGGTGAACGTCATGACAGAAGACAAGTTTGGAGGACCAGAGAGCTCTAGCAGAGGCAGAGGTGACATGATTACCGATGTGGATTAGTGAGAAAGTTTGTTTCCGATTTTAACCACCTTCCAACTCTCAGAAGAATTCATCAAATTGGTAGCTATCTGGTCACCAAAATCTGAAAAATTGGAGAAAATAATAGGCATTTGATTTGTTACAGATAATGATGGTTATATCTATGTGCGACTTCTTATAAGATTTGCTGTTGCACCGTGTAGTCCTAGCCCAAAGGTTTGTTCACATACAGCAGATTTATCACAAATATGTTTTGAGGCTAAAAATAATTTATATAAATTTGAAAGTTGTTTTTGCAGCATGTATATGGATCTCTGCAGAACCAGTTGCAGCAAAATATCTACAACAAAACCTGCCACGTCTAAGTATACCATAATGGTGCAATTTATTTGTGGCAGCTAGTATTAAAAGCAATAGGAGTGTTTTCATGGACTCCATAATAAATAATGATACCTTGGTATACATTATTTTAGTTTATAGTTTGCAGCAATCATTATTTAAACCTTAGGACATTTTGTACTTGCGAGAAACTCGCACGAGTCTCGCACCTCAATACCCGGCACTGCCGCCGGCACTTGGACCGGAGCGTTCAGCTGCATAGAAATACATGCATCCGCACACTCCAGTCCCGAGTGCCGACGGCAGTGCCGGGTATTGAGGTGCGAGACTCGTGCGAGTTTCTCGCCAGTGTGGCCCCGGCCTTTGGAGTATGTTTGATGTTGCAGATTTTCTGCAGCATGTTTGCACCAATTAGCTGAATTAGTTAACTTGCGGTCCTTCATTGTGTTTTTTCATGCATTTTTATTGTGTTTCTTCAGCTGCAGTTTTCATCTCATTTTGAGAGGCTGCTTAGCTTGTAAACTGCTTTATTTTAGAGACGTCCTGCTAATTAGCTTTGATAAAACATTATTGAAAATGTGGTCTGTATATTAATTGAGTTTTTATTGTATTTCCTAGTATGTGTTTTTTATCTGCAGATTTTCCTAGCCTCGTTTAAGTCTATAGGGCAAATTTGCAAATATGAGGCATATTTACCACAAGACAAAATTTACATGTTGCAGATTTTAAAAATATACCCTGGCCTCTTCATACTGGATAAAAAAAACATAGTAGGCATGAGATTTAGAGAAATCCCATCCACACTGCCCATGGAAGTGCAGACAGGAGGTTGCCATTGTAATGAAGTCAGGAGGCAGGGATTTCTTTCAGACACTGCACAGCTTGAGCCTGGAAGAAATCATTAACAGAATACATTATAATTTCTTTTCTCAAGATCTACACCACATCTATGAGGCCACAGGTAAGACTGGCTTAACCATTCTATTACCTGTATGCCAATAGTAATAGCTCAAAATTGTCAAGGGGGTGACAGATTCCCTTTGATGGAAAACTGGCAGCTGATACTTGCTGTATGAACCACATGACTGACAGGTCTCTCCCTATACACACACAGGGAGACATCTGTCAGTCATGGGCAGTGGGGAAAGGAGAAGACGCTGGGGACCTGCCTCAGACTAGTCATCCAAGATTCAGCGTCTTTTCAAAGTACATTTTATCTGAACACTGCAGCGATAATGCAGTCAGTGGCTGATTCATTCTGCCATAATCTGAGCAGCAAGAAATGGCTGACAGATTCATTTTAAAGGGAACCTTTCAGCTGCGGCCACTGCATTTCGGGGCTTATCTACAGCATTATATAATGCTGTAGATAAGCCCCCGATCTAACCTGAAAGTGAAGAAAAGCAAGTTATATTATACTCACCCGGGGGCGGTCCGGTCCGATGGGCATCGCAGGTCCGGGTCCGGCGCCTCCCATCTTCATGTGATGACCTCCTCCTTGCATCATGTCACGGCTCCTGAGCAGGCGTACTGATCTGCCCTGTTAAGGGCAAAGCAAAGTACTGCAATGCGCAGGCACCGGGAAAGGTCAGAGAGGTCCAGCACCTGCACACTGCAGTACTTTGCTCTGACCTCAACAGGGCAGATCAGTACGCCTTCGCAGGATCCGCGACACGAAGCAAGGAGGAGGACGTCATCACATGAAGATGGGAGGTGCCGGACCCGGACCTGCGACGCCCATCAGACCGGACCACCCTCGGGTGAGTATAATAAAACTTGTTTTTCTTATTTTTCAGGTTAGATCAGGGGCTTATCTACAGCATTATAGAATGCTGTAGATAAGCCCCTAAAGGCAGTGGCAGCAGCTTATTGCGGAAAAACAAGCTGACAGGTTCGCTTTAAATCTTTTCTTCTCTTCCACTCCCCTGTATAATCTGAGGAGAGTTAGAAGAAAAAACTGCTGCAGGTTCATTTTTGGCAGACAAATATGGTTGTAGCTTTTTAAGCTTATTGACCCAGAAAACTAAAGTTTCTTGCACAATGCCTTTCATGCTGTTATAATTGTTCTTTAAATTTAATTTGTGATAATAGTTAAAATAAGTAACAATAAGAATTTAGTTAGAAAGATGTGTATCTGTAAACCGTGTTAAAGTATCAACCACTGAGGACTCTCAAGTCTAAATAATTAAAGGTACATAACATCATGCGCCCCACCAACAATGTTTTGCAGAATGTCTGCTGTTCATAGTTACGTATCCTGCATTGTTTATCATAAGTGAGAATCCAACTTTATTTTTTATAATTAGTAACATGGGAATTTGTTTCGGCCTGAGATCAATCCTCACTTTGCTGCTCTTTGAACTTGTGTGTACATAAATTAATTGGCAACGCCTGAAATAAATGAAAAGTACACACAGCGACTTGCTCAACAAAACTCCACTGTTTCCCGCCATCGTCTGGCACTTTAGAAGTCAGAGCAACACCATAGAACAAAGCAGCCTTTATACAAAAAAAAAATAACTGCATACATATATTTTTCTGGTGGAATATTTGTAATGATTCCAAAGAGTAGTTGACATGAGGATTGACATTACTTATGTGCTTACCGTACACCCACAAATGAACCAATTTCTGTAATTATATTCATGGCACCACATAAAACAGAAGATATACATCACATCTGGGCTTACAGACAATCCTTACCTACTAGAACAGTGACTTGATAATAAGCAGATCACAAAGTGCATCCTGTTGGGATTCTCAGTCATCAGTTTTTTTTTTGGGGGGGGAAGGGAAGCCTGGCAGTAAGAGGACAGTTTCCATGCAGTTTGCCCAGCACCCAATCAAATCAATAGAATACCTGTGTAATGCAGAAGAGGACAGGTCCCTTAGAACAGACATGGGAGGGGCTGGGAAACGTCAATTCAAATAACTCTTCATTGAACTGATCGACGATTCTGATTTTTCTCAGAAACATAAATATAAATTTTAGTTTTAATTGTGCAAATAGCAGCCACATTGTATAAAATGTATGAAATATAAAACAATTATTTTACTTTTCCATTTTGAAAATTGATTAGTTTCTTAGTTTCCCTAAAATAGGCGATCTCATTTATATGTATACATACATGTGTGGTTAACACACAGGACTTGCACATGTTTTATTTCTTACAAAGACCTTACAAAGGAGGCATTCATTATGTGTAGAGGAAAGGCGATTCCAGTAGCTAAATAGGAAGGAGTTCTTTACAGTTAGAGCACTGAGTATGTGGAATTCTCTACTACAAGAGGTAGTAATGGCAGACACTATATCAGCATTTACAAAAGGTCTGGATGCTTTTCTCACAACAAATTTTATTGTGGTTTATTATATATAATCTAGCAATAGGAAATTTATAACTGGAGCAGTTCGGTTGAATTTGATGGACCTGAGTCTTTACTCAACCTATGTAGCTAAGATACACTGTAATATCTTCTAGGAAAATTAATGGTTACTACAATAGTCAACAATGTGTTAACACATCGTAAGCAGTCTATGTTATTCCTGGTGAAAGTTCACACAAAAAAATGAAAAGAAAACAAATTTGCTGAAGATATTGAATTTTGCTCTAGAGATACATTTCAAAATATATATTTTTGCAGCTTAATCTCTTGGGAGTTTCTTAACTAAAGTGTGAATTGAAAATCGGGACACTCTCTTTACATGTCTACGTGCAATATTACTAATGCACTGTAATTTCAGTAAGATTACAATTCTTTTGAGTAAAAAGCCCTTAAACGAATGAAGCACAATGCAATTATACTGTGTATACAACTATTAGGCAAGTGAGTATTTTGATCATATCCTCATTTTTATGCAGATTTTCCTATTCCAAGCTGTGTAAATGTGAATGTTTATTGGATGAAGCAGATAAGGTGATGTGTATTTGTGTAGCAAGGAAGGATGAGGCCTAAGGATACAAAACCCTTTATCAAGGTGTGCAGAATTGTTAGGCAGCTTGTTTTCCCCAGTCAAAATTGGCCAAAAAAAGAGACTTAACTCTGAAAAGTGTCTGCAAAGTGAGATCCTGGTTTGGCTTTTATCCTAAGCAATGTGACAAGGCTCGTTAAAGGGTCGACATTGACTTTTAGGATTGCTACTTCCAATAGGTGGCACTAGAGTTCTAGTCCTCTTCCTCTCTGAAGAGACAATTTGCTCTGAAAAGTAAAAAATTGTTGAAAGTCTTACACAGCGATGAAACACTAATTGCTAAAATTCAGGTGCATGATCACAGAACCGTCAAAAGTCTTGTGGCAAATAGTTAATAGGTTCCCAAAAACATGTTGAGAAGAAAATATGCATATTAATTGCCAAAGATTTTGAGAAGAAATCTGGTATTATTAAAGATGAACTAGTTTCACCTTTTTGGCTTGAATATGGACTCAAACCTACTGCCAGTTTTATAAGACACTTTCTTCAAACAGTGGTTCAGGGAAAATTCTGCACCTTGCGAGAAAACCAAGATTTTTATTTAGGACAATGCTCCATCACATGCATTAATGTCTGCATTGTTTGGTTGGTCACAAAAGATCTTAACCGCTTAATAACCAGAGGTATTTCAGTTTTTGCATTTTTGTTTTTTGCTCCCCTTCTTCCCAGAGCCATAACTATTTTTATTTTTCTGTCAAAAATAAAGGCTTTTTTTTGCGTCACAAGTTTTACTTTTGAATGACACCATTGGTTTATGCAAATTGCCTCTTCAAACAAAGAGGACTTGTACTCTATAGCGCCACCTATTGGAAGTAGCGATCCTACAAGTCACAATCAACCCTTTAACGAGTCTTGTAATATGACTTAGGATAAAAGCCAAATCAGAATCTCCATTTGCAGACACGGTGTTTCGGACTGTTGGTCCTCGTCAGTGCAAAGTAGGAGAGATCTGATTTGGCTAGATGAGAGGCTCTGGACTAGGGTCTAAGGGGTAAGGTTTCTCCTTGTGGAGAGTGACATACCAGCTCTGGCGTGTCGAGGTAAGGAGGCTTAGGCCGGAGTCACACACAACCACAAAAAATCGGTCCGTTTTAGACGGTCGACAATCGGATCAAAATAAAAACATCACACATCCTTCTGGCATCCGATTTTCCTTCAAAGTTGCGATTTAGTCGCATGTGTGTGTACCTTGTAACATCCGATTTTCATCCGACTTGCGAGAATTTCTCGCAGGCTTGCAAAACTGACATATAATGGATCAAAGAATGTATTTAAATGCCAAAAGAAAGAATAGATATATACACATAGAGCACATATATATAATATATATATAATTATATGTCATGTGACATATATATATACATATTTATAGTCTTACACTTCTACTACTGTTATAGCCGCTAATTCAATTGCCGGCTTCAGTGAAATCACAGAAGCCGACATGAAATGATACACATTTAACCATGTAATTTCATGTATTTTTATATATGTTTGAAACATACAATTACATGAGTATATGTGTGCTAAATTTCAGACATGTAGGGGTTAATTAAAGGTGTAAATTCGTTGAAAAAAAATGCGTGGGCTCCCGCTGTATTTTCTCCACCAGACAGACAAAGCAAAGCGAGTGGGGGCAGATAATAATAGCCTAGGGAGGGTACATTTTTTTTGTGCCCCCCTGGCTACTAACATCTGCCCCCAGACACCCAGAAAGGGCAAATCTATAATTAGATTCGCCCTTTCTGGCACTTTGCCCGTCTATTCCCATTGCCCTGTAGCGGTGGCGAATGGGTTAATCTCACCTTACTGTCACCTTAGTATTGAAAGGTGACCTTAAGGCAGGTTAATAATTGATAGCTGTCAATTAGACAACTATCAATTATTAATCCTATTGTATGAAAGAAAAATCAAACACACACAGTTTAATAAAAAATAAGTTTAATTAAATAATCACACAGTTTTTGACCATATTTTATTTTCCTGCTAAAACCATTTCCTGTAATAAAAATAAAATAAAAAAGCAAAATTATACTTACCAATCCGATGTACAGTCAGGTCCCACGGTGTAATCCATCAGAAAGGGTTAACAGGTTACAGGTCGCAGAGAGCTAATAATGCTGTCTCAGACCTGTATTCCCCTGAATGAATAAGTTCCTCTCCCAGCGAAAGTAGAGGAATAGATTCATGAATGGAGCTTAATTGATTTATTGCCAATTTAACTGTAGTGACCTGACCTAAAGGGAAAGTGGACACAATCAATTAAGCTTCATTCATGAAACACATCCTCTCCTGTCGCCAGGAGAGGAACTTATTCATTCATGAGCTTTGAGCTGAGCATGCAGGATTACTTGCACTGCTTGGCTCAAAGCTAGTTAACCCTTTGTGAAGGATTACAGCGTGGGACGTGACAGATCGGCGGAATAGGTAAGAATAATGTTGTTTTATTTTTTTTTCTTTATTTTAGGAGATCAATGGCTTCGCACGGATTAAGTGTAAAATAAAATATGGTCAAAAAAATGTGTTTTTATTTCATTAAAATTATTTATTCTTAAAGTGTGTGTGTTTTTTTATTTACTTCAATAGGATTAATAATTGATAGTTGTCTAATTGACAGCTATCAATTATTAACCTGCCTTAAGGTCACCTTTCAATTGCAAGGTGACAGTAAGGTGAGATTATTAACCCATTCGCCACCGCTACAGGGCAATGGGAATAGACGGGCAAAGTGCCAGAAAGGGCGAATCTAATTATAGATTTGCCCTTTCTGGGGTGTCTGGGGGCAGATGTTAGTAGCCAGGGGGGGCACAAAAAAAATGTACCCTCCCTAGGCTATTATTATCTGCCCCCACTCGCTTTGCTTTGTCTGTCTGGTGGAGAAAATACAGCGGGAGCCCACGCATTTTTTTTCAACGAAATTACACCTTTAATTAACCCCTACATGTCTGAAATTTTGCACAAATACACTCATGTAATTGTATGTTTCAAACATATATAAAAATACATGAAATTACATGGTTAAATGTGTGGAAACAATGTATCATTTCATGTCGGCTTCTGTGATTTCACAAAACCCGGCAATTGAATTAGCGGCTATTACAGTATGTAGAAGTCTAGGAACTATAAATATATGTATATATATATATGTCACAATGACATGTATATATATATGTGTTCTATGTGTATATATCTATTCTTTCTAGTCTTTATTAAAGCTGTCAGTGTGATTTTACAGTATAGCCGGGGATGAATTGCCGGCTTTTCTAAAGGACACCGATGCGATTTCATCGCAAGTCACACAGTGTGGTCCGTTTGTAATCAGATTTTTCATCGCTCCCATAGACTTGCATTGGCGATTGTCGACCGACAATCGGTGACAATCGCAGCATGCTGCGATTGTACACGGACGTTTAAAACGGACCACAAAAAATCTGATACTGGGAGCTGCTCCATAGATTAACATAGGTCCGACTGCAATGCGATATTTCATCGCATTGCAGTCGTCCGATTTTGTCGCCAGTGTGACTCCGGCCTTATTCGCCGTGCAATGCTCCTCTGGGAAATTTTAATATGCAAATTGCCTCTTCAAACAAAGAGGACTTGTACTCTATAGCGCCACCTATTGGAAGTAGCGATCCTACAAGTCACAATCAACCCTTTAACGAGTCTTGTAATATGACTTAGGATAAAAGCCAAATCAGAATCTCCATTTGCAGACACGGTGTTTCGGACTGTTGGTCCTCGTCAGTGCAAAGTAGGAGAGATCTGATTTGGCTAGATGAGAGACTCTGGACTGGGGTCTGGGGGGTAAGGTTACTCCTTGTGGAGAGTGACATACCAGCTCTGGCGTGTCGAGGTAAGGAGGCTTATTCGCCGTGCAATGCTCCTCTGGGAAATTTTAATATGCAAATTGCCTCTTCAAACAAAGAGGACTTGTACTCTATAGCGCCACCTATTGGAAGTAGCGATCCTACAAGTCACAATCAACCCTTTAACGAGTCTTGTAATATGACTTAGGATAAAAGCCAAATCAGAATCTCCATTTGCAGACACGGTGTTTCGGACTGTTGGTCCTCGTCAGTGCAAAGTAGGAGAGATCTGATTTGGCTAGATGAGAGCTCTGGACTGGGGTCTGGGGGGTAAGGTTACTCCTTGTGGAGAGTGACATACCAGCTCTGGCGTGTCGAGGTAAGGAGGCTTATTCGCCGTGCAATGCTCCTCTGGGAAATTTTAATATGCAAATTGCCTCTTCAAACAAAGAGGACTTGTACTCTATAGCGCCACCTATTGGAAGTAGCGATCCTACAAGTCACAATCAACCCTTTAACGAGTCTTGTAATATGACTTAGGATAAAAGCCAAATCAGAATCTCCATTTGCAGACACGGTGTTTCGGACTGTTGGTCCTCGTCAGTGCAAAGTAGGAGAGATCTGATTTGGCTAGATGAGAGGCTCTGGACTGGGGTCTGGGGGGTAAGGTTACTCCTTGTGGAGAGTGACATACCAGCTCTGGCGTGTCGAGGTAAGGAGGCTTATTCGCCGTGCAATGCTCCTCTGGGAAATTTTAATATGCAAATTGCCTCTTCAAACAAAGAGGCACAAACCATTGGTTTAACAAACAAGCATCAAACAAACCATTGGTTTAAACATTTTGTGTACTGGAAAACGGGAAAAAATTCCAAGTGCTGTGAAATTGCAAAAAAAGTGCAATTCTATATATTTTTTTAACCATGTTCATTAAATGCTAAAACTGACCTGCCATTATGATTATCCAGATAATTATGAGTTCATAGATACCAAACATGTCTAGGTTCTTTTTATTGAAGTTTGAAGTAGTGAAACAAAAGTCCAAAATTTGGTAAAAAAAAAGGCGCCATTTCCCGGAGCCTGTAGCATCTCCATTTTTCATGAACTTTGGCTGGGTGAGAAAAAAAAATTATATCACACCATATTGGTACACATGTGGACATATCGGGCCTCCTGATGAGCCAAGAGAGGCGAAACGCGTTGAAGCGATAACTATCGCAGGTGGCATCTTGCATGATCAGTTTCAATTTAACAGTTGATGAAGTACCATAAAGTCTTTTTCTATGTCTACCCACTCTGTGGTAACAGTTGTTTGAATTACTCTATCTGTTGTAGAAAAATATTTAGAATTGAGAGTCCTCAGTGGTTGATACCTTTTAATGGCTAACTGAAAAGATAGTAACAAATTGCAAGCTTTCGAGACTACTCAGGTCTCTTCATCAGGCAAAGACTAATACAAAATCTGAAGAATCACATATTTATACACAACACATCACAGAAATAATGCAATAGATAAGACAAGTGACGTGAAGCAGAACTGTCGTTATGGGAGAGGGATAAACATAAATGTTGGAACGGTTCATAGATAAGGTGAAAGTTTTATTGCCCTCTGATTGGGGTCTGGTTCTGTGGCGTACTATTACACCCAATGTCGGAAAGGGTTAAAGATGAAAATTTGTGGGCCCTTCCTAAAAGGGAGATTTACAATGAAGGAAAACAGTACATCTCTTTGATCAGTGTCTGGAGGGCTTTGGTTGCAGTCCAAAAAGTTGATTGTCAACAGATTATGAAGCTGACAGACTCCATGGATGGAAGGTTTATGATTGAGAAGAAGGTTGGCTTTAGTGGTCACATATGCATTTTTTTTAAATATCTTAAAGGTATGATTGTACATTTTTAGTTGCTTGGTTAATATTCTTACTTTACCAGTGAAAATAAACAATTGAGATGGGAAAATATATGTTTTTCACTTAGTTGCATAATAATTCCACACAGTAATGGTTGCCCAATAATTCAGCACACAGAGATATTCTCCTAAGAAGAAAGACAAAATTTTACTTTTTTAGATATTCAGATTTCAAGTTTATTAACTTTTTCACTGACCAACAGCACTGGAGTTGTTCAATAATTCAATAATAAAATTAATCAGCAAAAATACAATTGCCTAGCCTAATATGTTTGCATGTAGTGTACTTTGCTTATATACTTTGTCATACAATTACCTTGTTTTTTATCTTTACCACACATCATCAACCAGAAAGGTGGGTTTTGGTTTTGGAAACCCCTAGCTGAGGTTCGTTTAAAAAAGGTTTGCTCACCTTCCCAGGTCCAGGGCTAAGTCTGCATCTGCTCCCTGTATATGTTATTGTATGAAACACTGACATCATATTGACAGCACTTTAGTCAGTAAATGAGCTCTGTGGCTGTGCCCCAGTTTACAGCACAAGCTGCTCAAACCTGCTGAGCTCACTCATTGGCAACCGCACTGTTTATGTGATTTTAGCACTGCACACTGGAATCAGTGTGCAAGACATACTGTTTGCTTGATTAGTTCATGCTTTCATTGGTACCACTTGACATTTTTTGCATGGCATTCACCTTTTAGGTTAAATAAAGTGATCATTTTATAATTTGGTGTAAAACTTTTAATAAGTTTACAAAGATGGTGTTACTCACCTGCTGCAGTTCAGGCGCTATGCCTTGTTTCCTTCCCTTATAACCTGCTCTCTTTGTGTTATTCTGCACTGGTTTACTATGGTAACCCAGAAAACATATTTAACATCATCACCAAAGTTATTTTAAGGTCGGCTGTGAGTATAAGGAAGCATAGGTACCATGAGAGTTTGCTTCTTCATCTACCTCACTCAGCTTTCTAATCATGTCTCCAGCAAATTGCTTAATTCTGTCCATCAGCAACTATTAACTAACTCAATCTTCTGAATCCTGATGCTATTGAACTCTCAACTCTGCTGCTACCTATGACCGGGCTCATCTCAGCTAATTGTGGTGTTGTTCACAGGAACAAAGCAAATAACCTATTTCCTATTTATTACTGCTGTCCTGTATTTAACCATTTGACTGCTGCAATAATGCAAACAAATGACTGCCTTTATCAATCTGTCTGCTGCAACTTCCTTCTTGTATACAGTACAGACCAAAAGTTTGGACACACCTTCTCATTCAAAGATTTTTCTGTATTTTCATGACTATGAAAATTGTAGAATCACACTGAAGGCATCAAAACTATGAATTAACACATGTGGAATTATACATTACACTTTACAAAAAAGTGTGAAACAACTGAAAATATGTCTTATATTCTAGGATCTTCAAAGTAGCCACCTTTTGCTTTGATTACTGCTCTGCACGCAGAAAAGGTGAACGGATGGACTCTACACTCTACTGGTTCCCACCGTGAAGCATGGAGGAAAGTGGTGTGATGGTGTGGGGGTGCTTTGCTGGTGACACTGTTGACACTGTTGGGGATTTATTCAAAATTGAAGCGGTGAGCGGTCCAGCTCACCCCAAACCATCTCGATTGGGTTCAGGTCTGGTGACTGTGAAGGTCAGGTCATCTGGCGTAGCACCCCATCACTCTCCTTCTTGGTCAAATAGCCCTTACACAGCCTGGAGGTGTTTGGGGTCATTGTCCTGTTGAAAAATAAATGAAGGTCCAACTAAACGCAAACAGGATGGAATAGCATGCTGCTGCAAGATGCTGTGGTAGACATGCTGGTTCAGTATGCCTTAAATTTTGAATAAATCCCCAACAGTGTCACCAGCAAAGCACCCCCACACCATCACACCACCTCCTCCACGCTTCACGGTGGGAACCAGGCATGTAGAGTCCATCCGTTCACCTTTTCTGCGTGCAAAGCAGTAATCATAGCAAAAGGTGGCTACTTTGAAGAACCTAGAATATAAGACATATTTTCAGTTGTTTCACACTTTTTTGTAAAGTGTAATGTATAATTCCACATGTGTTAATTCATAGTTTTGATGCCTTCAGTGTGATTCTACAATTTTCATAGTCATGAAAATACAGAAAAATCACTGAATGAGAAGGTGTGTCCAAACTTTTGGTCTGTACTCTATGTCTCTGCCATTAAGAATCTGTCTACTGCTTGTTACTAATTGGATATGTTTCTGCTATAAACCATTTGTCTGCTGTAAGATCAAGATTGCACATCGCCTGCTCTAAGTCCAAGATTGTCTATTTGAATTCACACAAAGGTCTCTATTTCATTTGATGTTCCACCTGCCCTCAAGCATATCCTGCTGCTGTGGTACTTGGCGATCTAGGTGCTGACCATGAAGGACCGTGTTGCTCATTCTGACTTATGGCTTAAAGTATACACTACAGCAGATGAGCCTATAACAGATGGCATTTCCAGCTGCCTTGACAACACATCAGCAGCCCATGTTTGCATCACAGATGAGAGGGAAAGTTTGATGGAGAGACAAAGGTAGTCCCCTCCTACCATCTAACTGCTTATGTTCCACTATCATTATTCACTGTAGGTTGTGAAAAGTCAAACACCCAAGAACCATATCATTTCAGCAGATTCTCAGCTGTAATATCCAAGTGAAAAACACTGCAGATGGAACTTGTTCAGCTCCTGAGCCATATACATGGCATATACGATGGGGAAAATAAGTATTTGATACACCACCGATTTTGTAAATTTTCACACCTACAAATACCGGAGAAGTCTGTAATTTTTATCGTAGGTACACTTCAATTGTGAGAGACAGAATCTAAAAACAAACACCAGAAAATCACATTGTATGATTTTTAAATAATTAAATTGAATTTTATAGCACAAAATAAGTATTTGATCACCTACCAACTAGCAAGAATTATGGCTTTCACAGACCTGTTAATTTTTCTTTAAGAAGCGCTCCTACTCTGCATTCATTACCTGTATTAATTGGAGCTGTTTGAACTCGTTACCTGCAGAAAAGACACCTGTCCACACACTCAATCAATCAAACTCCAACCTTTCCATCAAAGCTAATACCAAATTGCTGTCTAAGGAAACCAAGGACAAAATTGTAGACCTGTGCAAGGCTGGAATGGGCTACAGGACAATGGAAGACACACAAGATGACTGTCAATCTTCCTCGGTCTGGGGATCCATGCAAGATCTCACCTCGTGGGCTAAGGATGATTCTGGGAAAGGTTGGGAGTCAGGTCAGGAGTTAGCCAGAAGCTACATGAAAGGACTTGGTCAGTGACATGAAGAGAGCTGGGACCACAGTCTCAAACATTACCGTTAGTAACACACTACGCCGTCATGGATTAAAATCCTGCAGGGCAAGCAAGGTTCCCCTGTTCATGCCAGCACATTTCTAGACCCACTGGTAGTTTGCTAATGACTATCTGGTTGATCCAGAAGAGGTATGGGAGAAGGTCATGTGGTCATATGAGACCAAAATAGAACTTTTTGGTATCAACGCCACTCATCGTGTTTGGAGGAAGAAGAAGGGTCGAGTACAACCCAAAGAACACCATCCCAACCAAGAAGCATGGTGGGGAAACATTATACTTTGGGGGTGCTTTTCTGCAAAGGGGACAGAACGACCCCACCGTATTGAAGGGAGGATGGAAGGGGTCATGTATTGTGAGATTTTGGCCAACAACCTCCTTCCCTCAGTGAGACAATTGAAGATGGGTCATCGCTGGGTCTTCCAGCATGACAATATCCCAAAACACAGAGTCAGAGAAATTAAGGAGTGGCTCAGTAAGAAGTATTTCAAGGTCCTGGAGTGGCCTAGCTTCTAGACCAAAACCCAATAGAAATTCTTTGGAGTGAGCTGAAACTCAATGTTGGCCAGCAACAGTTCCAAAATGTGAAAGATCTGAAGAAGATCTGTATGGAGGAGTGGGACAAAATCCCTGCTGCATTATGTGTAAACTTAGTCAAGAACTACAAGAAATGTTTGAACTCTGTAATTGCAAACAAACGTTTCTGTACCAAATATTAAGTTCTGTCTTTCTATTACTTCACTGAAAAAGGGCTAAAAAAATAAATAAAACCTCACTGAAAGAAAGAAAAGCAGCCATACTTGCAATATCATGTGCAGACACAAGTGCACAAACAGGATGCAGCAGGTCCCCCATGATAAAGGCGGGGCAGCACAGGTGCAAAATACTGAATACCCACTAGCCTGATGTAATAGGAGAGGTATTGGTAATAGGCTGCTATATGAATAGAGGTGCATCTCATGTGTGAATGACACTGTAATGGACTGGGTGGTGAAATCACTGTACCGTGATCTGAGGAGAGCCTGGAGGTGGCTGGCAATACCGCGATCCAAGGAGGGACAAGGGAGATGGAACTGGTGCTTCACCAGGACTGAACATGGGTAGATGGCAGCTGACCACCCCAAGGGACAGGAAGCAGGAATCGCCAGGAATGGTCGATTTATCAGTTACTGGTTGGAACAGTTGGTATAGTAAGTGGCACATTGGACACACAGGCAGGCGGGTACTGACGGGCACGACAGGTATCCTAGAAGGCGGGTGCAGGCAGGCACAGCTGATATACAGACAGGCAGGCAGGCTAGCAGGTTGACGTACATGGCAGGTATACTGGGATATGAGTACTGGGACCTGAAAACTAGCAAGCATGTTAGAAACAAACTACAACATCGCACAGGCACCTCCATGCAGGTGGAGGTGCCTTAAATAGTACTTGTCTCCTAACCATTGGCTGATGACACTTTAGGACAGTACATGCACGGCCCCTTTAAGAAGAAGTGAGAGCATGCATGCCCTAAGCACAGTGCCTGGAGAGAAAGAGAGGAGGGAGGAAGTGTGGGACCACAGCTGTGAGTGTGTTGGCATCTCTGCTGGAGAATGGAGGCAGAAGGCAGACACCAATACCACAATACCCCCTTTATGCCCCCTCTTTTTCAAGCCTTTTTCAAGTAATCTCTTTAGGAGGAGGGGGTTCATGGATGTTCTCCCTAGGCTCCCAAGACCTCTCCTCAGGACCAAACCCTTTCCAATTCACAAAAAAAGGTTTTTCCTCTTACCCTTTTGGTGGCCAGAATGTTCTCTACCTCAAAAATGTCTTCAGTGCTGACTAGTACTGGGATCTTTGAAAAAGGGCTGAGGACAACCGGCTCGAGGAGAGACACATGAAAACAAGTGTGGATCCATAAAGAGTCCAGAAATTTGAGCTTGTAGCCTACTGGATTGATCTGTTTTAGAACCTCGAACAGTCTGATGAAGTGAGGACCAAGTTTATAGGATGGTACCTTGAGTCATACATACTTAGAAGAGAGCCAGACCTTGTGCCCAGGACGAAACAAAGACGGATCCAGATGTCTCTTCTCAGCATATATTTTCATATGTTCCAAGGATTTCAATAACGTGGACTTGATGTCTTCCAAGATTTTAGAAAAACTCTTGATGAGGGACTTACTGTAGCAGCTGAATATCGGAGGAAGTACAGACAGGGAACGGAATATTGTGACCGTAGACTACAAAAATGGAGATTTGTCACATGGTTGCACGAGAATTCGGCCCAATGCAGTAGTTCGGACCAGTCATTGTGGAGGACAATGACAAAGTGCCGCAGTAAGTTGCTCAGGATCTGATTGATCTGCTCTATCTGGCCATTGGATTGAGGATGATAGGCAGAAGAGAAATCCAGAGTGACATTAAGTGTTGGTGCCATCTTCCCTGCACTTGCACAATGCAACATTAATCCCCCACAGATTAAACTGCTGGCCTGCTGCAAAATCAATCATGGTTGCCCAGGCTACTGATGTTAATCAGCACAATGTGATTAATCAACCCTCCCTGGGGAACTTGCACCCTTTGCACACCTGTGCATTTGTCAGTCTTGCCTGCTGATGATGATGGAATGGCTTCCCACGTATCCAACATGCCCCCCCTCTGTAACACAGCCACCCACTACTGCTCAACTCCGACCACACCGCTTGTACTGCAGTAGCAGTCATGAACGATATTCTAGAGGCTCCTCGCCGTCAATATAGGTTTGACTGACTCGACCATTACTGATCCCTCCATGCTTAAAGGGCGTCCTGGTCTTTCAGAAGGTCACGATCCTCAAGATGGAGGTCGAAAATTAACTCAGCAGCTAAGGTTTCCTGCACCTCATGCAGTTCAGGTCATACTAGTCAATGACACCGTCACAACCAAGAGTCACCACGTCACCCATCAACAAGTTCAGTTATCAATCTGGTTCCGTCTCCACAACTAATTGCAGCTCTATCTACTATGACTGGTGATTTGATGTATGCTGGGGCCTGGGGACGGGGGAAACAGTGGTTATTAACAGCTATTAATTCACTAGTTAAAAAAATTGATGCTCCTCCACCTCCTTCTGCATCGGTAACAGCAGTACCTGCTAATCTGTATAAGGAAGTCTACTTATGTGTCATGAGCCAGAGGAGATAAAGATTTGGGAAAATTTATATTACTTTGAGATGTTTAGTTCATTCCTCGAATGGGTGATACGTTATGAAACAGCAGCAACATTGATAATTCACCACCTAGATGATTTTCGGTTTATTGGCCCTTCTAACACGGAACGCTGCCAATACCTACTGGATAAATACCTTTATTTCATGTCCTGTTTTTGAGTCTGATAGCGGAAGATAAAACTGAGTGCCCAGTTACATGTTAAGCAATCTTGAGTATTGAATTAAATTCTGAAGCCATGGTTTTTAACCTCCCAACTCAAAAAATTACACGACTTAGGTTAGGTTCACATTAGCGTATCATCTGCATGCGCAAACGCATGCCAAAATGCATGCAAATGCATGCTAACGCAGCGTTTTTTATCTGCATCAGCTTACACATGACAAAAAACGCTGAGTGTGCATGCGTTTGAATTAGTTTTGGCATGCGCTTGCGTTATTTATGCGCATGCGTTCGATATTTCCAGGTGCTGTAATCAGTTCCTGGACAAGCGCAGTCTGAAATCTGCATTTGCATTGAACGTATCCATGCGCATGTCCTTGTGTACCAATGCATTCCCAGAGACAGTAATGCGTTGTTTTGACGCATTCATCCGCATGCGCATGACTGCGCATATTTGACGGATTTTTCAAGCTTCAAAAAAATGTAATTTGTTGCGTACGCCGGACACCATGAAACGACGCATGCGAATGCATGCAAACGCATGTCCCTGCGTACACCATGTTACAGATATGTACGCATGACGCATGCGGACCTATGCAGATCAAACACTGCGCTCAGATACGTAAATATAAAACCAGCCTTACTGTTATAATATCTGGTTGTTGCAGTGCTAAAAAAAAATTACACTCGGATAGATGCAGGCATTTTCAGGATCATTAGTACTTAAGTGTAGATTAAGGCACATGGGCCACGCTTTTACATGGATATTGTGAGCTACCCAAGGTGTAAAAAATCCGGGCCACAGGATGAGAGTCACAAAACAACTTAGGCAAGACCTGATAGTGTGGAAAACATCTATCTGTAATATACCATATGAGGATTATTATCATTTAGATCAGCATACTTGAACTGATTTGCACTTGCACTTTAATATGCACAATATACAATATGTTATGGTATTATGTGGATACGTAGACTAGACTAATCATACCTGGCCAGCATACTACAACCTGTATGTTAATTTTGCAAATAACTTTGAATTTATTTATGCATTTTTGATCATTCGATTTGTACGGTCAAGTAACACATCAACTTCAAATATATTCATATTACCTGACAGCAGCTTCACCTTCCTTCCCCTTTTTTCATGCTTTAAACTTTCTATCTGACATTTATTTTTACCTTTCAACATAATATGCGCCTCCTTCAGTTTTTTGTTGCATGTCCACTGTTGATATCTTGATCTGTTTATCTTACAGTAAAATTTATATTTATTTTTATATATTAATATGACCACATCTCGGTTTTCTTCTCTCACTTGTCTTTATTACCATGGCATTGTGGATTAGCATCCATATCCACAGATTGTTATTGCACCTAAGTATTACTTGAACCGATTTCCTTACATATACGCTGCTTGGACCTGTCTGGAGAAATTCCATCTTTTCTTTTATTTCATTCCATTATATATTTACAGTCTTATCTATATTTATTATCTTGACGAAGGAAAACATTTCTGAAACACGCGTCGGGGCGCGTTCTACTGAGGCCACAATTCTTGATTAAGCTCCCAGGTAATTTCCACAAGTCTGGCGCCTTTTTTGGCTGGGGCACGAAAGTGTTGTATTCATTTGGGTGTTTATTGTCTTTATTTCACAGCGGGACGTTCAGTCACCTGTTGATCCTTATAGCGCTTTTTTCTCAATTGCACCTGGCACTTTAATTAGCGTTTCTCCTTTTTGCACTAGGTACTTGTATTAGTGTTTATTAATTGTTATTATTAATTTTTGATTTTTTGCACATGGCACTTTGATTGTTATTGAGATATAATTAATTTTTAATTTTTATTCTCATATATTTTCTATATATAGTGTTTTTGGGGCATAGTGCACATATTTAGTGCTTGTGGTATAGGGGATATACACATCCCACTCACCTTTCGATATAACCCCCATTATCCCAGATTTTCATGCCTGGTTTTTCCTTGAGCAATTTTTTCATCATATATGTACTTATTTTTATGCCAAAACCATTTTCTGTAGGAAGTCATTAGACACATGTGGCTATATGTATATATATGCAAGTGCTCATATTACATGTTTTGCAGCTTTTTCATCAATTATTGTCTATTGCCTCTTTTTATCTTTTGTATTTTATTGCATATACATTCTTGTGTTGTCTTTATTTGTGCCAATTGATTAATAAAGGTTGTTAAATTTTATTATTCACATTGTGTTGCATTGGTATTCTTTTTCCTGCTCTTGCCACTTGGTTATTTCCTCCATTCCTGGATATTCCTTTTCATATATCCTATTTAGTCTTTGTATTATTATCTTATAATAATGGTTTATTATCTAGATTTATTATCTTCATATATCTTATTTAATCTTTGTATATGTATGTTTATGTGCACTTATAGGCATATTTATTGCACCATTTTCTTGCATAGCTTGATAAATGTGCAATGTGATTTGTCCTTGGATCCGCACATGCGCATTTTTCTTTCAATCTGGGTTTTGTATATGTACCATACGCCGCTTTAATTTGTGGATGCAGGCTTACTGGTTTCTATACGTATGCACAGCGATATCCTTGTTAATTGGGTCTAGCGCATGTGTAATTCGGACCTCAACGACCTTTTCTGTCACTTCCGGCTAGCTAACGCGCATCACAGATTTCTGTGCTCCATCATCATTCAATATGACTGCGTATGCGTACTACGTTTTTTTAGATGCTAATGTTGTCCTCATTTAGCTGCACAGATGGTAATTATATATTTTTATTATATCATATAAAAAGATGACCTTTGGCACTCGATAAATCACAAAGGAATAAGTTTCAAGCAATTTTCAATTTAATGAACAGCCAACATAATGGGAAAACAGACATCAATTCATCCGACGTTTCGGCACCATTGCCTTTATCAAGGAAGTCTACAAATATTTAAACAAAAAATGAACATAATATGATTAACATCATCATATAAAATTAAACTAGAAACAGTCCTTGTGATGGATACAAAAATAGAAGAAAACTGGAAAAAATGAAGAAAACTACAAATCAAATCAATAGTCGACGGCATACTCATGGGGTATGAATAGAGAGTATGAAGCCCTTCAACGATAACGTTATAACTCTCATTATTGTGATATAATGTTATTGGTTTATTTCCTGTTTGTATGCATTCTACAATAGGTTGATGATGTATTATGTTGCACTAATCATATAGAATTGGGACTGGAAAGGAGAACCAATGAAGAATAGAGATAAAAATAGGAAACAGAGAATAAAAAGAGTTTGGAGAAGGAAAGGAAAATTAGAGTAAGACTGGGGCCTAAAAGTTCCACAAAGGAAAGGGGAATGAAGGAGGGAGTGTCACCTGCAGGAGAACGGTGTCTATGGAGGATATTGCAGTCATAAGGGGATCTAAAAGAGATCATTCTTTCCCGTATAATTACTTGTAGATAAGGCAAAATGTAAAAAAGGATTTAAAAAAAATAATTTAAGCAAACTAAAATTGAAATTTTTATAAAAAAATTGGAAATTTCAGTGTAATTTATGAACAAAAAAAGAACTGCCAATAATTTGATGAAAGACTCCCTGCATTAGGCATAAAGGAGGGCTTCATACACGTTATGTTCAAATTGTAATGTAGTGGTACTCCTAGACTCATAAAAGCTATGCACTAAGTGCAAAGCCTGCGAAAAATTACAGGCAGGGTTATCCATACACCCTTGAAGGCACCAACTGTATTGCCCCAGTCAAATATTGTGAAAAAAGTGTAATTGTGGTACTCCTACAGTCATAAAAGCTATGCACACAGTGCAAAGCCTGCTAATAATTACAAGCAGGGTCATCCATACACCCTTGAAGGCACCAACTGTAGTGCCTCATTCAAATAGTATGAACAAAGTGTAGCTGTGGTACTCCAACACTTGTAAAAGCTCTGCACACAGTGAAAAGCCTGCCAAAAAAACAAGCAGGGCCATCCATATACCCTTGAAGGCACCAACTGGATTGCCTCATTCAAATATTAAGAAAATGTAGTTGTGGTACTTCTACACTCATAAAGGCTGTGCACACAGTGCAAATCCATAATACAATTCTAAGGAAGGTCATCCATACACCCTTAAAGGCACTAACTGGAGGGCCTTATAAAAAAAATGTAGTTGGGGTACTTCTACACTCATAAAGGCTGTGCACATTTTCTGTTGACAGCCGAAAGCGCCTCTCTATTAAAAGCCTCCTTGGTGGCACTAACAACACTCTCAGAAAAGACGCTAGCGGCAGGACAGCACAAAACCTCCAAGGAATAGACAGCTCATGCCAGGTGTCCAGCTTTGAGACCCTATAGTTGAAAGTCTTAGAGGAATTAGATAGTATGCTGGTTTTGTTGGCCAGGTATTACTTGACCATCTTTAAAATCCTTTCCCTCCTTGTCCACTTTATCCAGTCATCAGGGCCTGGAGAGTGGAATGGTGTAATGAAGTCCCAGGCCTTTGAGAGTATACCACTAGTTTGGTTTGCATTACATGGTATGTACCTCCCTTGCCTTTCCTCCTTGGATTGGGAAAGGAAGCTTGCCCCTGCCACTAGCATTGTCTGATGGGAATTTTTTCAACATATTTTCCACAATGACCTTCTGGTATACCACCATTTTAGTAGACCTCTCCACCTCAGGAAGGAGAGATGCAAGGTTGTCCTTGTACCATGGGTCTAGCAGGGTGAACAGCCAGTAATCTTTTTGCCCAAGATGAATATAACGATATAATGTGAGGGTTATGAGAAAGGCAGCATTACATAAAGCTGGCCATATGTGCCAAGGTCCCTATAGCCAACACTTCCCTGTCTCCACTATGATAATGACTCTCCATCTCCTCCTTCCTCCTCATTCCCCTCTTCAGCCCATCAAAGTATGAGAGACAAAATGAAGCTTGTGTGAGCACTAGCCTCTGTTGCACTAGCAACCAGCTGCTGTTCTTCCTCCTCCTCCTCATCCTCCACCTCCTAATTGTTACCCAATCCACACTGACCAGATTAGATGAAGCTGGGTTGGGTAGTGTCTCCCTGTCTCATGTCTTTCTCCTTCTCCACCTGGTCCGCATGCAAAGCTTCATGTTTAATTGTCAGCAGCGACTGTTTAAGTAGGCACAGAAGTGGAATCGTTTAGCTGATTATGGTGTCATCGCTACTCATCACCTTTGTGGAGTCCTCAAAGTCATGGGGAACCGCACAAATTTTAGACATGCATGCCCACTCTTCCGTTGTTATGTGTGGAGGCTGCCCAGAATACCAACTAGTGTGTTTATGCTGGTATTCAACAATTGGCCTCTGCTGCTCCCAAAGCCTTGCCAGCATGTGCAATGTTTAGTTCCAGTGGCGGTGATGTTGCACACCAGTCGGTGATCTGGCGCTTGCATGTGCTGCTGCAGCACTGTCAGAGTGGCGGCAGCTGTAGCAGACTTGCAAAAATGGGTGCTGATGTGGTGTTCCTTGACCAGGAGCTTTGTCAAATCTGGGTAGGTTTTGAGAAACTGCTGAACTATCAAGTTGAGTATGTGGGCCAAGCATGGAATGTGTGTGAGCTTGGAAAGCTTAACAGCTGCCATCAGGTTACATTCATTATCACACACGACAATGCCTATTTGTAAGTTCAGTGGCGAGAGCCACAGATTTGTCTGATCTGCTTTTCCTTTCAATAACTCTGCCACGATGTGCAGTTTGTCTCCTAGACAAATTAGCTTCAGCAGATTCTGTTGCCGCTTCGTTGAGGCAGTGCTGCAAATCTTCCAGCTGATGTGGACAACATGCTCTGAGGTGAGAAATATGAGAAAATATAAGAAATACCACATCAGAGATGGAGGATGAGGAAGAGCAGGAGCGGATGCAGGAACTCACAATCCTCGGCATCGGTAGCACATGTGCTGTACCAGGGTGGGACTCAGCCCCGGCACCTGCAATTTACACCCAGTGTGCCGTCAGGGAAATGTAGTGTCCCTGGCCACAAAAGCTTGTCCAAGTATTGGTCACTAAGTATAAAATCCCAGTAAGTGCATTGGTCAGGGCACGGGTGATGTTCCTGGACACATTGCTTGTACTAGGCGGGTACAACATACTGGGAGATATAGTGGCGGTTGGGGACCAAATACCGAGGGGCGGCTGCTGCCTAGAGGCTGTCTTCAGCCACTCTCCTTGCTCAACAGTTGTCCCTATGATAAATGAAGAATGTATGGCATAGAAAAAGAAAAAGAACAAGGATTAGCCCTTAGAAGGACTTTTAGTTTGATGGTTCAGCATCAGCACCAATTGCACCGCTAAAGGATTCTGATTAATGAAACTGTGCACACACAGGCCTGGACAACTACTATCTCCCTCCAATCACAACTGTCCCTGAGCTGTGCAATGGTGTCAGTGAGCCAAGCGCGGCAACGCCAGTCCTTTTCTAACTTCTGATGTGGTAATGCGGCCAGCCAATCACAGTAATGTCATTAACAAGATAGCTACGGCATTACAGTGACTGGCAGGCTATCCCGGCATTTTTATGCTGAAAAAGAGAATGGACAGCACCTCCAAAAATCATACCTTGATCTAATGCCGCTAGACATAAATATATATAACTGAACATGAGGTTCTTAGTTTAACTTTCTGATCAGACTGTATGAAGCCCACTGCCACACTATGGTAAACCTCGTAGAGGGTCCCTATCACCTTAAAACAGTGGAGCAGTGCACAGACCACCACCACAGCGGCAATGCACCAGCAGGGTGGATGGCCTGGTGCCTCACAGCACCCATGCTGCTGTCCCCATGACTCCAGACCACGCCGCCCCACCAGCACAAAACCACAGCAACAATGGCTGCCACACAGCATCAACACCAAATGAAAGGCGCATTAAAACTCACCTTCCTCAAGCTCTTCATTGAGAGCAGAAATGGGCTAGACCCCTTTCTTTGCAGTCTCATGGTAATTAACCCCTGTCTAACTGACGTACTATCCCGTCCAGGTGACCCAGGCCCGTATAACAGTGGATGGGATAGTACGTCATATGCGATCAGTCGTGCTCACGGGGGAGCACAGCTGATCGCGGCCGGGTGTCAGCTGATTATCACAGCTGACACCCGGCACTATGTGCCTGGAGAGGTCACAGACCGCTCTGGGCACTTTAACCCATGGCACACTGTGATCAAGCATGATCGCAGCGTTCCGGTGGCATAGGGAAGCATTGCGCAGGGAGGGGGCTCCCTGTGTGCTTCCCTGAGACCCTCAGAGCAACGCGATGTGATCGCGTTGCTCTGAGGGCCTCCTCCCTGTAGGTCCCCAGATCCAAGATGGCCACGGTGTCCTTACGGGTCCTGCAGGGAGGTGGCTTGTCAGTGTCTGCTGAGAGCAGGCGCTGAGAAGCCTCCTACACTGCCTGTCAGATCGCTTACATGTGTAAGCTCAGCGAACATGTGTAAAAATAATTTAAAAAAATTCCTCCATAAAGAAAAAAAAAAATTTATATATATATTTATATTCCCCAATAAATTTATGTCTTTATGTAAATAAACAAAACAAACAATATATTTAACAACATATATAATTTATAACAACATATTTAGTATCGCTGTGTCCGTAACGACCCGCCCTATAAAACTGTCCCACTAGTTAACCTCTTTAGTGAACTCCTTAAAAAAAAGGCAAAAAACAATGCTTTATCATCATACCGAAGAACAAAAAGAGGAATAACACGCAATCAAAAAGATGGATATAAATAAACATGGTACCGCTGAAAATGTCACCTTGTCACCCAAAAAACCAGCCACCATACAGTGTCATCAGCGAAAAAAATAAAAGTTATAGCTTGCAGAATAAAGCAATGCAAAAATAATTTTTTATATAAAAATGTTTTTTATTGCATAAAAGCGCCAAAACATAAAAAAAATGATATAAATGAGGTAGCGCTGTAATCGTACTGACCTGAAGAATAAAAACGCTTTATCAATTTTACCACACGCGGAACGGTATAAACGCCCCCCAAAAGAAATTCATGAATTGCTGGTTTTTGTTCATTCTGCTTCACAAAAATCGTAATAAAAAGCATTCAAAAATGTCATGTGCCCGAAAATTATACCAATAAAAATGTCAACTCGTCCTGCAAAAATTAAGACCTCACATGACTCTGTGGGACAAAATATGGAAAAATTATAGCTCTCAAAATGTGGTGATGCAAAAAACTATTTTTTGCAATAAAAAGCGTCTTTTAGCGTGTGACAGCTGCCAATCATAAAAACCCGCTATAAATAGTAAATCAAACCCCCCTTTATCACCCCTTAGTTATGGAAAAACAATAAAATAAAAAAATCTATTTATTTCAATTTTCCCATTAGGGTTAGGGTTAGCGTTAGGGTTAGGGCTAGGGTTAGGGTTGGGATTAGGGTTAGTGCTAGGGTTAGGACTAGGGTTAGGATTGCGATTAGGGTTAGGGTTGAGAGTTAGAATTGAGGGGTTTCCACTGTTTAGGTACATCAGGGGCTCTCCATATGCGACATGGCGTCCGATCTCAATTTCAGCCAATTTTGCGTTCAGAAAGTCAAACGGCGTGCCTTCCTTTTCGTGCTCTGCCGTGCGCCGAAACAGTGGTTTCCCCCACATATTGGGCATCAGCGTACTCAGGACAAATTGCACAATAACTTTTGAGGTCCAATTTCTCCTATTACCCTTGGGAAAATAAATAAATTGGACCTGAAATAATATTTTTTCTGAAAAAAAGTTGTATGTTCATTTTTTTTAAACATTCAAAAAATTCCTGTGAAGCACCTGAAGGGTTAATAAACTTCTTGAATGTGGTTTTTTGAGCACCTTGAGGGGTGCAGTTTTTAGAATGATATCACTTTTGGGTATTTTCTATCATATAGACCCCTTGAAATATAGTGACTTGAAATGTGATGTGGTCTCCCAAAAAAATGATGTTGTAAAAATGAGAAATCGCTGGTCAACTTTTAACCCTTATAAGTTCATAACAAAAAAAAAATTTAGTTCCAAAATTGTGCTGATGTAAAGTAGACATGTGGGAAATCTTACTTATTAAGTATTTTGTGTGACATATCTCTGTGATTTAAGGGCATGAAAATTCAAAGTTGAAAAATTGCTAAATTATCAAAATATTTGCCAAATTTCCATTTTTTTCACAAATAAATGCAAGTTTTATCAAAGAAATTTTACCACTAACATGAAGTACAATATGTCATGAGAAAACAATGTCAGAATCACCAGGATCCATGGAAGCGTTCCAGAGTTACTACGTCATAAAGGGACAGTGGTCAGAATTGTAACAATTGGAGCGGTTATTAATGTGCAAACAACCCCTGGAGGTAAAGGGGTTAAAATCACCTGTGACAAATGGGAGGAGTGCACATCAAAAGAAAAAAAGGACAGATCATGCAATATGCTGAAAAAGAGAATGGACAGCACCTCCAAAAATCATACATTGATCTAATGCTGCTAGGCAAAAATATATATAATATGTTGATTGGCTGTGTAACAGGCGCCAAACATGCGGGGCGGGGATTAGAGCACAGCCATGTCGACGAGTGCTGAGCATATCCAAACACCCATATACTCGAGTGATATCTTAGTATCAGCGAGCACGTTTGCTCATCACTTAACAAGGGATGATTTTAATAAAGACTATTTTCTATGCTGACTCCCAACACTATATGAGATTATCTGCTAAGCATTGATGGTCCATTGCACACCTGAAGAAAACATCAGGCACTTTTTGCAATTAATAGATCTTTGCGAGTATGTACTGTAAAATGTCATAACTCCAGGCTAAAGCTTATGCCTTTTATTTTTTGTCATATGTTGCATTAAAATTAGGAGAAAACTATTTATAAATGTTATGACTTAAAGTTACAAATCAACATTTGTTATACAGATGGTGACAATATACAGATAATTTTAACAATATGAAAAAATAAAAGAATACTAATCAGCCGGTTGTCAAGGCCACTGGGAATTAATTAAAATTATATTTAGCAGAGCTAAATCTTGACCTTTGGGAGGACATCAGTCACTTTCCTTGGCTTGGACCAAGGTTGAGTTTCAGAAATCTTTATTTGGATCTTAGTTTAGAAAAATTTCAGGTTGTTGAAAAAGGGAAAAAAACATCGTCACACAAAAAAAGACAGTTGGTTCTGGTCGGAAACAGGAGTGGCGACATGTGCCTCCCACATGTATGTGGGATGAATGGGAAAATTTTTCCATGAACAGTTCAGAGATAGCCAAGAAAACAGAGAAAGAATGTGCCATCTTACTAATGAGTGTTATTAGTTGAATGACCATTTACAGCATAAAAAAGTTTTAACCCAGAATATATTGAACTGATGAATGGGTTATAAGACACAAATATGGGCTGAATTCAACAATTTCTAGAAAACGTAGAATTCATTGTCATTAGCTATTTTCCATACATGAAACACTTTATTTTTGTAGGTCATGTTACCCTTGGAACATCCTTAGAATACATCAGGGATGTTGTTCTACATGCACTTTTCAGACCACACATGGTTTTCTTCCTTACAGCTTCTTATACAGAGACCTACAGCAAGGTATCCTGCTAAATTATACATTACGCTTAGTGTTGGTAATCCTTACACACAATATAAAAGTCAAATATTTGACCACTGTGTTCAATGGGTCATTTGTGCAAGACATGAAAAAAAACTAAAAAGTCGAGAAGTAATCTGTGAAAACCATTAATTTGTCCCTTGCCAATTATTGCAAAAAAAGTTCTAATAACATTTTCTTGGATGTATCAGAATTTTTCCCTTCCCTTTCTCTTTTCCCTACAATTTCTGAGTTTATGAAATGGCAAATTAATGCTAAAGTTAGATATAGCAATTGAAGTCCTAAAACTTCTCCTTAGCACGGAGATACAGCATTATTAGCATTGTTTTTTTGTGCTACTTTTCAATCTCTAAGATCTCATTTGGACGTCTGTTTTTCACGTATGTGTTCCATACAAAGTTTTTCAAACATAGAACACATACCCATTTTAATTTTTGTAGCTGTTCACATGTCCGTGTTATTTTGTGTCCAAAAACAATTCTGTAGACATGTCCGTTTTTTATCAGAGTCAAGGATCACAATCACCTATACTTGTCTACGAGACTGAGAAAAATCACAGCACACATTGTTGGTGTGCAGTCTGTCTGCTGTCCGTTTTAAACATTGCAATGGATAGGACAAGCTTTGCAATTTATTTTACTTTATTTTTTTCATACGAGAAAAACATTGGATCACTAGCAGTGAAAAACAGAAGCACTGGCCAAATACTGATGAAAAGCTTATCAAAAACTCTGGTGAAAATTGGACCATTGTTTTTCTGTATATGGAAAATTGCCGACATCTGCGTTAGGGGTCGAGTTCCCACTTCTGCACAAGGGGAATCTCAATCCATTCCGGCTGCGGTCTCCCATTCGTCTCCGGCCGCAGTGGACTCTGCTCAGCTGTTGGTCCCAGTGTCACACCCAGTCTGGCAGTGTGCAGAGGGTTACTGCTGCCTCTCCAGGCTCTGCTATTGTGGCTAGTACTGGTTAGCGGCGAGCAGACGTCTTTAGGACAAAGTCCTTGTTTTCCCTTTCTGAGCATGCCCAGGGTGAGATCTCTCATTGGAGATCAGGGGTCACATGCTCAGGTACTGCAGCAGCTCTTATTGCTCCGCCAGGAAGGTCCTGTGATTACTGGTGTTCTGGAACAAGTTTCATTGGTCCTTTTTCTGGCAGGTCCTGTAGCTGTTACTATAAAAGGGTGGCATGGCTGGGCCGCCATGCGCTAATATCAATTGCATTATGTGCTATTGCGCCAGTGTGATCATGCATGCATGTGTTTAGGGACCCGGCTGAAATAAGCCCCTAGAATACTGGCACCTCCGGTGAGGAGATTTGAGTGCAAGTGTTTAGAGACCCGGCTGAAATAAGCCCCTAGAATACCGGCTTCTCCGGTGAGGAGATTGCTTGTTTGCGTTGCTGTCTTCATGATCACGGACTGCTATCCGCACAGCAGTTACCTGTGTATCCCTGTGGTGTTAACAGGACACAGTCTGTTTCTCAGTGGCTCTGTGACGCAACAGGGTTCGCTTTATAACGCTGGTTCAGCGCCCTAGCGTTTTACTTTGCGGCTCACTGAAGTTCGTACTTACCGCCATATAGCACTGTGGCATTCCCGTTAGCGGCTCTGGGGATTAAAAGAGTTCACACTAACTGCCACAGCGCGCTACGGCGTTTATTTTAGCGACTCTGTGGGATAACAGAGTTCGCTACCTTCGCCATCTTGCTAGCAGCGGGCTTCGCCTGCACGGTGGACCCCAGGCTGCAAACGCACCTCTCTACAATATCTATTAGGCTGGAGTCACACACAACGTCTAAAAAATCGGACCGTTTTAGTCGGTCGATAATCGGATTAAAATTTCATGAACATTGATGCGACTGCCATCCGATTTTTAGTAGTTGATGCGATTTAGTAGCATGTACGCTTACGTTTCACATCCGATTACCCAGCGACTACCGTTTTTTAGTGGCATCATAGCAAAATGGACATTTAACATTTTTGAGGCCTGCAAATAATTTGAATAATGAGCCTGACCCATATTTAAGCGTGGTTTGAATGTTCTTACCCTCCCAACGTTGCCGTGGACTTTTATCTTCTTAGTGGTTCCTGTTGTGTTGCTGCTAAGTTACAATTATGAGTGACAGACTAATGTTTAATAGAACTGAGCGTCTGCTGTACTATTGGCTGCTATCCAGAAGTTTTGGGGAGTCATACCCTGTAGTTGTTTCTCACAGAATCCGCAGAAGGATGTGGGTGCATCCCCTTGTGATGCGAAGGATCACCAAAGGGCATTTTGAGCGCCTGTATTCGACATTGCGTAGGAATCCAGACAAGTTTTTTGACTATTGTCGCATGAGTGTTGGCACCTTTGATATTTTGCTTGACATATTGCGCCCTGGAATCACCTTTCAGAACACCAGGATGCGTCCTTCAATTTCTGCTGAGGAAAGGCTTCTTCTAACATTAAGGTATGTGTGTCAACGATATGTTGATGATGTTTTGCAGAATTTAACAACTTTCACATTGTTCTTACTTTGTTCTTCTTAACATACTGTACCCAATGGCATTATTAAATTTTGCCCTTTTCCCTATATGCCTGTGTGTAGCAGTCATAATGGTTTGTAAGTCATAACATTAAGTGAATGCGTGAGTATACAAATGTCCACTGTTTACATTTGGTTAATGCAGTGTTTTTATTTTGTTTGTCTGATGTGTACATGTTTGTTGTTGTTTGTGTATTGCAGGTTCCTTTCCACTGGGCTCTCATACGCTGCTCTGCATTTAGAGTTTTTAATAGGGAAATCCACCATTTCCGGAATAGTCAGCTCTACTTGTGGACAAATTTGGTCAAGACTACATAAAGAGGTGATGCCAGAGCCAAAAATGGAAGATTGGTTGAGGATTGCACGTGGATTTCAAGAAAGCAGTAATTTTCCACACTGTATTGGAGCCCTGGATGGGAAGCACATACGTGTGCGTAAGCCGCCGAACTTAGGGACCCAATTCTACAATTATAAGCAATATTTTTCTATAGTTTTGTTGGGCTTGGTCGACAGTAACTACCGCTTCATAATTGTAGACATTGGGGCCTATGGAAGGACTGGAGACTCCAGAGTCTTCAATTCTTCCATTATGGGTCGGCGGCTACGCAATAACCAATTGGACTTACCACCAGCATGTCAACTTCCAGAGTCAAATATGGATGCAGTGCCATATGTTGTAGTAGCGGATGAGGCCTTCCAATTAACTCGTCATGTTATGCGGCCATATCCTCGGCGCAATCTGAACCATCGGCGACGCATATTTAATTATCGCCTTTCTCGTGCACGACGCCTGGTGGAGTGCACATTTGGTATTCTTACAGCAAATGGCGTGTCCTACAATCAGCCATTCAGCTAAGTGATTCAAATGTTAATCTTGTAGTGCAAGCATGTGTGGTACTACATAATTTTACGAGAATGCATGAATGCTCATCAGCTGATATGCCTGACCTTCAGTCTGATAATATGACGAGGCCTATGAGACCAGTCATCCATCCTCGTCGTCCCCCTTCTGGACTCAAAGTCCGTGACTTATTGACCAATTATTTTGTTTCCCCTGCTGGTGCTATTCCTTGGCAAGAGGAGGCCATAGCTATGTAGTGTGTTTTATGTTATATGATACCATAAACTTACTTTTGATTCATCAATTAATGGAAGACTGTAATTATTTTATGTACACTTTACCCTACTTAAGAGAGGACATAACATATAAGAATAATCACAGACAACCAATGGCACTTCACTAATTTTACTCATTAGTGTTTGTTTTTTTTTAGCCTTTTACAGGCTGATATATTTTGTAAACCGGACCAACATGTCCAAACATAACAAGAAAATATTTAGAACATTGTCAATATGCAAATATAAAAATATATAACTTACATATAAAAAAATCTTAGTACAGCTACAATTGGTGGTAGCTTGGTGGTGGTGGTGGTGAGGATGGAGGGCCAGGTTGTGTGTTAGGCCTTCCACTATCTGCAACCTGTGTTTGACCCTGAGCTGGTGCAGAACCTAACGTACCAGCTGGGTTACTGGCTGCATCCTGATGGCCTTGTGGGTAGGGGTACATAGGGAATTGATGCTCATAGTCATATTGATATGACTGAGCAGTACCAGAATGACCCCCAATATGCCCATGTCTAACATATCCATGTTGTGGCCAGCCAACAACATTGGGTATGTTAGAGTGGGCATATTGTGCATGGCCACTCTGTCCCATGGCTTGGAGCTGGGTAGCTCCATAGTAAGAAGGAGCTGCTGTAGGATGAGGAGGAGGAGTTGGGTTCTGTTGGACAGGAGGAGGTGGAGGAGGAGGATGATGATGAGGAGGAGGATCAGAGGCTGAAGCAGATTGTGAGGGCTGGGGTCCAAACAACCTTAAGACATTTTCAGGACCAACCTGCCATCTTTCTAGATAATCTAGTAGGTTGCTTGGATCATTAGGGGCTGTTCCAGCATCCACAACAATCTGCAGTCCGCCTCTGATCCGCAGTCTGTGCTGTCTTGGAATAGCCCGGAGGTAACGTGCCAGACTGCGGGAAAATGCCTCCTCCCCATCATCATTTGCTACACTGGACAAATAGTCCAGAACTCCTCGGTCCACCTGCCTCCTTGTCACAGAACCCACTCCTTCTCGTCGCCGCCTACCTCGCCTTGTGCGTTGGGAAGGAGGAGGAGACACATCCTGAGGCCTATTAGGGCTGCTGCTCTGAGGTATGTCCTCATGTTCCGGCTGCTGGCTTTGTGAATCCTCAGCTCCTGCAGCTGCTGGTGGTGCTGCTTGGGTGGAACCACATGCTGCAGAGGAAGGGCCTGCCTCCTCTGCCCCATCACCAACGGGGTCTATAACCACTTCGGAGTCCGACCCCGTCTCCCTCTCAGTTAGGTTAGACTCCGTCCTAGAAAGGAAATAAATAAAATAATTTAAAAGCCAGCAAATAACAAAGTTTGACATTAAAGTGATTAAACACACATGCACTTACGGTCGCAGATCCATCACAGGCGCAAGGAAGTTGAGCCGATCAAAATATAGATACTTCCTCTTCTTAGAAGCTGAAGCCCCACTACGATAAGTCATCTGCCTCTCCCTCCGGTAGCAGTCACGACAGCTGCGCCACCGCCTTGTCACATCTGTCACTACAAATTTAAGAACAGCATAACGGTTATTATGACTGATATGTATTTAGTAACCCAAAAAAAAACATCTGGAACACTGAACATTTAAATAGTGGTCATGTGTGATGGATTTACAAAATTAAAAGACATCAACATACAACCAGAAGTGTCCATGTTATAAGCACTAAGATACATTTACAAAAATGCTTGGCCCTTTCCTAAACGCCTCAATAAATTTGAATTTTAGGACCTACACACTACATCTGAGGTGAAGGGGAGTACAAAATGTTGTAGTCAATAAATGACAAAGCATCGATGATATTTTAAGATACATGGATATTGTTTGTGAACACACACATCAATGTGTAGTTATAAATATGAAGAGTTACATAATGCTGCATTTTAAATATCATTTAAACACATAAGCATACATTATTATTTTCTTCTGAAAATGTAAAAAAAAACAAAAAACGTTACATGTGGTACTTACTAAGACGCTCTTGGTCCTCCCTGGATCTCTGCTCATAGTCTGGGAAAATGTGTTCACATATTCTTTGCCATGCAGCCTCTTTGCGCGTCCGATTACTGTAATTGGGATCGCGCTGGTCCCACAATTCAGGCCTCTCCTGCACCAAAACGATGAGGAGTTCCACATTGATGTGGCTAGATGCCATGTTTCTGGACTCCGTGTAGGCGTTCTTCCTGTTTTTTTTTAAGATGTGCTTAGCTAATTAGCATGTAAAGGCTTCCTGAGAATTTCAAAGGCAGTTTCCTGTCACCTGGAAAAGTTGTGCGATTTCTGCGCAACTCACACGTCCGGTCCGTTTGTAATCCCACTTTTCATCGCACCCATAGACTTGCATTGGCGATAGTCGACCCACAATCGGTGACAATCGCAGCATGCTGCGATTGCACTCGCACGTTTAAATCGGACCACAAAAAATCGGATGCTGGGACCTACTCCATTGATTAATATTGGTTCGACTGCAAAGCGATATTTCATCGCTTTCTAGTGGTACGATTTAGTCGCCAGTGTGACTTCAGCCTCAGGTGCGTTCCGCAGACCCTAACAGTCTGCGTACATGGGACTGTATGACCTTATTTATCAAAACTGCCTCAAAGAGAAATTGGTCTTCTTGTTGCCAATAAAGTAGTAACATAATTACATAGGTTGAAAAAAATACACAAGTCCATCAAGTTCAACCTTCCTTGACCAGATTATTTATAAGCCACAATGCCATTTGTTGAGAGAAAAGCTTTTATGTTTCTAGCTTTGAAAAATATGTAAGATTTTGAATTGAAATTACATTATGTTTACATCACATATGCCCTAATTGTTGCCTTTTCTTCAGATTTGCTGTGCAAAAATATACAAACATATACCCATAGATTTTGATCTGAATAAATGTTCGTTCTAAAAAGTATTTTTTAAAAGAGTGCATTTAACTAAAGGTTTGCAGTTAATTTTCCTGAGTGGCCACATGAGAGACCGTGTCATTTATGGAGGGTAGAATCAACACGCTGAAATTAGTTCTGCTTAACATCAATATGATTATTATTATTTATTAATATTATTTTTGTTGCTTAACATTGAGCACAATTGACTATGCTGACTACTTGCCACTGCTAATACATGTTACAATTATTACAAGGCTTAATTTAACATATATTCTTATCACTTCCAGCTTATCAAAACCATATAATTCACTGATTCTTATGGTTTATTAAGCAGCAAATCATGTCTCCTTTTATTCAGCCCCCACAACTTCCCACAAAGTATAATGGCCCCCACAGCCACACAAACAGTATGATATTCGCACAGCCCCACATATTATGGGTGCTCAAAACACTAGGATATCACCATAGCACTGCAACACACAATATAATGTCACCTTAGCCCCTACCCACAGTATAATACCCCCGAGCTCCCCCACACATTGTGATGATGGCCCCACAGCTTACATATAGTATTGTCAGGGAGGAGACAGCAGGGGTCATGCAGATCCCACCGCTGCCACCATTTTGTCAGGGAGATACATCTCTGCTGCCTTCAATCGTCAATTACGCAATTGACTGATGAGTGATGGACGAGGCCTCGACAGCTTCCACTACTAAAACGGTTATTGGAGAACTCAAAGTGAGCATATATAAACCTCCAATTCCAACACATGGAATAGATATATGTACCCCAGTGGGGTCACTGCAAACGCCATAATAACAAAAGGAACTACTAGCTGCCACCAACAATCATTTATACATGCCGATTGGACACCTGTTTCCGGTATCATATGACTTTAGGGGTGCAGTTTACAGAGCAAGAGGAACACAGCTTTTAAATTTTATATTCTGTATTTAATCCAGAAAGGTAGGCAGTGTTTATAAAAAATATACAAATATGTTACAAAATAAAAACAAAACAATACGGTATATACAATCGCATAACATAAATTGGATAACAAAAGAAAAAGTACCAAACAGGTGTCACAGAAATGGCTTTGAGCTTAACAAAGGGAGGTAATCTGTAGGAAAACAGACAGAACCCACAGCAAGCTGTACCTTCCAGGACTAACAAAATACAAAAATCAAAAATCTGTTTTTTATTAGATTAAGGTTACGTCCACATACCTCTACTTGGTGAGCTCATATGGGAGCTGGTTGTGGGATGTGCTAGGTATGTTAGAATTTTATGAGATCCCTAACTTTCAGGATATCTTTGCCCCTGGAGGTACCAGATGGCAAATATTGTTGTTATGTTTCCTATTGCGATTTTACATTTCTATAATTATGAAATATAACATGGATAGCATCATCCATCAGACAATATTAAGTTGAAGAGGTTAGGATGGCCTTACGGTGATGTAAGTGAATGTGTTATATTCGTTCCTTTGCTACGACGCCCAAAATATATCTCCCATAAATATCGGCTAGATGCAAACCCCAGTATTCGTCACTGACAACTGGCTTCAAAAGGTCTGCATTCAGTGCTTTGAACAGAAGAAGCTCTTGCCTTGGGAGTGTACTTCTCCGCCTTTAACCCCTCTCTGACATTAGACGTACTATCCCGTCCATAAAACCCGTGCCATTCTGACCATGGACGGGATAGTACGTCATAGGCGATTAGCTGCGCTCCCGGAGGGAGCGCAGCTAATCGCCGCCGGGTGTCAGCTGATTATCACAGCTGACACCCGTGACTGTGTGTCAGGAGCGGTCACGGACCGCTCCCGGCACATTAACCCCTTGCACACCGCGATCAAACATGATCGCGGTGTGCTGGGGGCACAGGGGAGGATCGCGCAGGGTGGGGGCTCCCTGCGCGCCCCCCTGAGACCCTCAGAGCAGCGCAATGTGATCGCGCTGCTCTGAGGGCTTCCTCCCTCCCAGGACCCGGATCCAAGATGGCGCTGGGGTCCTGGAGGGAGGCGGCTTCCTCAGTGCCTGCCGAGAGCAGGCATGAGGAAGCGTCCTGCACTGCCTGTCACATCGCTGGTGTGACAGAGTGCTGTGCACACTGTCACACCAGCGATCTGATAAAATACAGTGATGTCCCACCCTGGGACAAAGTAAAAAAGTAAAAAAAAGTAAAAATAAACATGTGTAAAAAAAAATCCAAAAAAAAAAAATAAAAATAAATAAATATTCCCCAATAAATTCATTACTTATTGTAAATAAAAAAAATAAAACACATAAAAGTACACATATATGGTATCGCCGCGTCCGTAACGACCCCCCCTATAAAACTGTCCCACTAGTTAACCCCTTTTGTGAACCCCTTAAAAAATAAAAACGAAGCAAAAAATCAGTGCTTTATCATCATACCGCTGAACAAAAAGTGGAATAACACGCGATCAAAAAGACGGATATAAATAAACATGGTACCGCTGAAAACGTCATCTTGTCCCGCAAAAAACGAGCTGTCACACAGCATCATCAGCAAAAAAATAAAAAAGTTATAGCTCGCAGAATAAAGCGATGCAAAAATAATTATTTTTTATATAAAATTGTTTTTATTCTATAAAAGCGCCAAAACATAAAAAAATTATATAAATGAGGTATCGCCATAATCGTACTGACCCGAAGAATAAAACTGCTTTATCGATTTTACCACACGCGGAACAATAAAAACGCCTCACCCAAAAGAAATTCATGAATTGCTGATTTTTGTTCATTCTAACCTCCCAAAAATCGAAATAAAAAGCGATCATAAAATGTCACGTGCTCAAAAATGGTACCAATAAAAGCGTCACCTCGTCCCGCAAAAATTAAGACCTCACATGACTCTGTGGGCCAAAATATGCAAAAATTATAGCTCTCAAAATGTGGCGATGCAAAAAACTACTTTTTGCAATAAAAAGCGTCTTTTAGCGTGACAGCTGCCAATCATAAAAACCGCTATAAATAGTAAATCAAACCCCCCTTTATCACCCCCTTAGTTAGGGAAAAATAATAAAATAAAAAAAATGTATTTATTTCCATTTTCCCATTAGGGTTAGGGTTAGGGTTTCGGCTAAAGTTAGGGTTAGGGTTGGCGCTAAAGTTAGGATTAGGGTTAGAGTTAGGATTAGGGTTAGGGTTGGGATTAGGGTTGGGACTAGAGTTAGGGGTGTGTTGGGGTTAGGGTTGGAGTTAGAATTGGGGGGTTTCCGCTGTTTAGGCACATCAGGGGCTCTCCAAATGTGACATGGCGTCTGATCTCCATTCCAGCCAATTCTGCGTTGAAAAAGTCAAACGGTGTTCCTTCACTTCTGAGCTCTGCCATGCGTCCAAACAGTAGTTTATCCCCACATATGGGGTATCAGCGTACTCTGGACCCCAAGAGTTATTGTGAAATTTGTCCTATTTCTTCTGTTACCCTTGGGAAAATAAAAAACTGGGGGCGAAAATATTATTTTTGTAAAAAAAATAAGATTTTTTTGTTTTTACGGCTGTACATTATAAACTTCTGTGAAGCACTTGGGGCTTCATAGCGCTCACCACACATCTAAATAAGTTCCTTGTGGGGTCTATTTTCCAAAATGGGGTCACTTGTTGGGGATTTCCACTGTTTAGGCGCATCAGGGGCTCTCCAAATGCGACATGATGCCCCCAGACCATTCCATCAAAGTCTGCAATCCAAAACGTCACTACTTCCCTTTCCGAGCCCTGACATGCGCCCATACAGTAGTTTTCTCCCACATATTGGGTATCAGCGTACTCAGGACAAATTGGACAACAACTTTTGGGGTCCAATTTCTCCTGTTACCCTTGTGAAAATAAAATATTGGGGGCGAAAAAATCATTTTTGTAAAAAAAAAAGGATTTTTTATTTTTACGGCTGTGCGTTATAAACTTCTGTGAAGCACTTCGGGGTTCAAAGTGCTCACCACACATCTAGATAAGTTCCTTGTGGGGTCTATTTTCCAAAATGGGGTCACTTGTGGGGGGTTTCCACTGTTTAGGCGTATCAGGGGCTCTCCAAATGCGACATGACGCCCCCAGACCATTCCATCAAAGTCTGCAATCCAAAACGTCACTACTTCCCTTCCGAGCCCTGATGTGCACCCATACAGTAGTTTTCTCCTACATATTGGGTATCAGCGTACTCAGGACAAATTGGATAACAACTTTTGGGTTCCAATTTCTTCTGTTACCCTTGTGAAAATAAAATATTGGGGGCGAAAAAAATCATTTTGTAAAAAAAAAAAAGGATTTTTTATTTTAAGGCTGTACGTTATAAACTTTAGTGAAACACCTGGGGGTTCAAAGTTCTCACCACACATCTAGATAAGTTCCTTGAGGGGTCTAGTTTCCAAAATGGTGTCATTTGTGGGGGGTTTCCACTGTTTAGGCAGATCAGGAGCTCTCCAAACACGACATGGCGTCCAGCCAATTCTGCGTTGAAAAAGTGAGACGGCGCTCCTTCCCTTCCAAACTCTGCCATGCACCCAAACAGTGGTATACCCCCACATATGGGGTATCAGTGTACTCAGGACAAATTGCACAATAACTTTTGGAGTCTTGTTACCCTTGGAAAAATAAAAATTCGGGTGAAAAGATCATTTTTGTGGAAAAAATATGATTTTTAAATTTTACGGCTCTACGTTATAAACTTGTGTGAAGCACTTGAGGGTTCAAATTGCTCACCAAAGATCTAGATAAGTTCCTTAGGGGGTCTAGTTTCCCAAATGGGGTCATTTGTGGGGGGTTTCCACTGTTTAGGCACATCAGGGGCTCTCCAAATGCAACATGGCATCCAATCTCAATTCCAGCCAATTTTGGTTGGAAAAAGTCAAATGGTGCTCCTTCCCTTCCGAGCTCTGCCGTGCGCCCAAACAGTGGTTCCCCCCCACATATGGGGCATCAGCGTACTCAGGACAAATTGGACAACAACTTATGTGGTCCAATTTCTCCTGATACCCTTGGGAAAATAAAAAATTAGTGACTAAAAGATAATTTTTGTGGGAAAAAAATAGGATTTTTTATTTTCATGCCCGGCATTATAAACTTGTGTGAAGCACTTGGGGGTTCAAAGTGCTCACCAAAGATCTAGATAAGTTCCTTAGGGGGTCTAGTTTCTAAAATGGGGTCACTTGTGGGGGATTTCCACTGTTTAGGCTCATCTGGGGCACTGCAAACGGAACATGACCCCCATCAACGTCTGCATTCCAAAACGTTACTACTTCCTTTCCAAGCCCTGCCGTGCGCCCAAACAGTTTTCCACCCCCACATATGGGGTATCAGCGTACTCAGGACAAATTGGACAACAACTTTTGGGGTCCAATTTCCTTGGGAAAATTCAAAAATTTAGGACTAAAAAATCATTTTTGTGGAATTTTTTTTTTTTTTTTCACACCCAGGCATTATAAACTTTTGTGAAACACTTGGGGGTTCAAAGTGCTCACAACAGATCTAGATAAGTACCTTAGGGGGTCTAGTTTCCAAAATGGTGTCACTTGTGGGGGGTTTCCACTGTTTAGGCGCATCAGAGGTTCTCCAAGCGCGACATGGCGTCCAATCTCAACTCCAGCCAATTTTAGTTTGAAAAAGTCAAACGGCGCTCCTTCCCTTACGAGCTCTGCCGTGTGCCCAAACAGTGGTTTTCCCCCACATATGGGGTATTGGCGTACTCAGGAGAAATTGCATAACAACCTTATCTGTCCATTTTCTCCTTTTACCCTTGTGAAAATAAAAAAAAAGTTTGTAAAAGATCATTTTTGTGGCTAAAAAGTTAAATATTCATTTTTTCCTTCCACGTTGCTTTAGTTCCTGTGAAGCACCTGAAGGGTTAATAAACTTCTTGAATGTGGTTTTGAGTACCTTGAGGGGTGCAGTTTTTAGAATGGTGTCACTTTTGGGTATTTTCTGTCATGTAGACCCCTCAAAGTGACTTCAAATGTGAGGTGGTCCCTAAAAAAAATGGCTTTGTAAATTTTGTTGTAAAAATGAGAAATCGCTGGTCAACTTTTAACCCTTATAACTTCCTAACAAAAAAAATTTTGATTCCAAAATTGTGCTGATGTAAAGTAGACATGTGGGAAATGTTATTTCTTAACTATTTTGTGTTACATATTTCTCTGTTTTAAGTGAATAAAAATTCAAAGTTTGAAAATTGCTAAATTTTCAAAATTTTCGCCAATTTGCGTATTTTTCAAAAATAAACGCAAGTTATATGGAAGAAATTTTACCACTAACATGAAGTACAATATGTCACGAGAAAACAATCTCAGAATTGCGAAGATCCGTTGAAGCGTTCCGGAGTTATAACCTCATAAAGAGACAGTGGTCAGAATTGTAAAAATTGTCCCGGTCATTAACGTGCAAACCACCCTTGGGGGTGAAGGGGTTAAATAAATGAATCTTAGTCTTAGTGACTGGTTTTCAGAGAAAATCCGTGCTGTAATTACTGATTCATAGCAGTAGGTCCTTATTTCAACGAAGGTTGAATTGTCAGCTCTTTCTCACTTCCCCAGTTATAATTAATCCCATATTTTCAATGTGAGGGTAATATGTCCTGTCTCCAGTGTTGTTTAGCTTTTCTCTATGACAAGTATGATGGCCCTCACAGTCTTCCATACAATATGATAGCCCACATACTCCCTCTCAACAGTATGATGGCCCTCACTGCTGTCTTACACAAATAGTATGATGTCTCCACAACTCCCTTGTGACCCAGTGTGGTACAGAGTGCGCAGGGACAGTGGACCGGAGAACATTCAGCAAACTTTATTGCATCCCTTTGAGAATATTCCACCAAACATAGATGTAGCTCCCCAGAGTCTGTAGTACGGCAACAGGAAAAAATGTGGGGTGTCACCAGGTAATCCAAAGCCAAATAAAACACAACACTGGTGCTTAGAAAAACTCCTCAAATCCAACTGGGTGCGCAAGACAACAAAATACCATGTGGCAGATGATCCCCAGTGTCTAATAGTCCAAGTAATGGCACCATATCTGGCAGCAGCAACAGACTCTAGCCCTTCCAAGATTTAGCAGCAACAACAACCCCCAACCATGTTTCTTAACCCTTTCTATCTGTCTCTTGGGATCAGCCCCCTGGTTGGGCAGAGGTGCTCACACCCCACCCCCTTAAACATCTGGTACATTTGAGTCAAAGAGTTGAAGAAGGTCACTGAAGTCCTGACACTGGACAGTCTGCAATGTTGTGTATCACTCTGCAGAGAGGTATAGGTGTTATGAACTGCTACAAGCACTAAGGAAAGATGGGAACTCTGTCCCTACAATAAAACTGAGCTTGATCCCTACGATGTAACGGGAAACCTGATCCTGCGACCAGACCCGCTAAAGTCCTCAGCTAGTCTGAACGAAGACCTATAGTTGCGAGGGAGGAATCCCTACAAGATCTAGGGACTGGGAGAAAAGGTGGACACCTCCTAACAGAAATTGTAGCAGGGAAAATTAAACAGAAAACAAATTACTACGAGATCCTAAGATTAAGTAAAACTGACAGAGTAAGGCACCTAAGCACCCGGCTAGCTTAAGAGTAGATAATACAATGAAGTCCAGCAAAGCCAGAAGGGCGGAGCCAGACTAAATAGGGAAAAAAGGTCATGTGACCAGCAAACTGAAACAAAATCTAACAAGAGGGTTCTAACAGTACCCTCCCTTCTAAGAGGATCCTCCGGATCCCCTAGGACTTAGGCTTATCCGGAAACCTCTTGTGAAACGCTGTGACAAGTCTAGACACAGAAACATCATCCGCCCTCACCCATGAGTTATCCTCGGGTCCATAACCCTTCCAAGCGACGAGGTACTGCAAACCCCCTCTATACCGTCTAGAATTTAGGATGCGGGAAATCTCATATTGCCCGTCCTCCACCACCAGGGGAACAGGGGTCGAGACGTCTCCATCTGAGACCTCAGCTTTTTTCAAGAGAGAAATATGAAACACCGGATTAATCTTCCAGGAGGTGGAAGCTCCAACTTAACAGCAGATTGGTTAATAACCTGAAGCACCTTAAAGGGCCCTACAAACTTGGGACCCAATTTCTTAGACGGAATCCTCAAGCGCAGATTCTTACAGGACAACCAGACCATGTCACCAATAGCAAACAAAACCTACAGTCGTTTTCTATCAAAATACACTTTGGATCTTTTGTTAGCCTCCTGAAGATTACCACGCACATCAGTCCAAACTCTCTCCAACACACCAGAAAAATTCTCCTCTTCAGGTACAGCCGATCCCAACTTGGAAAATGACCCAAAAGACGGATGTCTCCCAGTACAACAAAAAAAAGGCGAACAACCAGCAGAAGCGGATGTATGATTGTTAAGAGCAAACTCAGCAAGTGGCAGAAACTCAGACCACCCCTCTTGATTATCAGTCACAAAACAACGCAAGAACTGCTCAACATCCTGGTTTTTCCTTTCTGTCTGGCCATTAGACTCAGGATGATATCCGGATGAAAACGACAAATGAACTCCCAACCTGTCACAAAATGCGTGCCAAAAACGAGCCACAAACTGAGGTCCCCTATCAGAAACAATGTCAGTAGGAACACCATGTAGTCTGACTATTTCCTTGACAAAGGCCTTAGCGAGAGTCTTAGCGCAGGGCAATTTGATGAAAGGAACCAAGTGACACATCTTGCTAAAACGGTCCACGACCACCCAGATGACAGTGAAACCCTCAGAGGGGGGAAGGTCAGTAATAAAGTCCATAGCCAAATTTGTCCAAGGTGCACTAGGGACCACCAGAGGGCAAAGTAACCCTGCAGCAGGAGTATGAGAAGACTTAGATCTAGCACACACAGTGCATTGATGCACCCACCTAATGACTTCCTTCTGCCATCCAGGCCACCAAAAGCTGCGACCCACAAGTCTCTTGGTCTCAGAGATTCCAGGATGACCTGCCAACCGAGAGTCATGACATTCAACAAACAAATCTCTCCTCAGGGTACCAGGCACAAACAACCTCCCATGCGGCGTGTTAGATGGGGCATTCTCCTGTGCTTTAAGAATCTCATCTTCCAACACGGAGTCCAAAACCGCAATAACAACCCCCTCTTGCAAAATGTTTTCCTCCTCCTCAGTACCCACCATAGGAGAAAAGCTGCGAGACAAATCATCAGCTTTAACATTTTTAGTACCTGGGATGTAAGTAACGTAAAATTAAAGCGTGAGAAAAACAGTGCCCACCTAGCCTGACGGGCATTCAAGCGTTTGGCAGCATCAAGGTAGATCAGATTTTTATGATCGGTGAAGACTTGAACGGGAAATTCCGCTCCCTCCAAAAAATGACGCCAGTGTTCAAATGCGAGTTTAATTGCCAACAATTCCCGATTACCGATATCATAATTTAGTTCAGACTCAGAAAATTTCTTTGAAAAAAAAGCACAGGGATGTACTCCATCCGTCTTTTCCTGAGACAACACCGCGCCGACCCCCACAGAAGAAGCATCAACCTCAACCAAAAATGGTTTAGTCACATCAGGCTGCGTAAGGATGGGAGCAGAGCTGAACCTCTCCTTTAGCAACACAAAAGCCTCAATGGCCTCAGTAGTCCACTGAACCGCATCAGCACCTTTCCTGGTGAGATCGGTCAGAGGTTTGGCAATCACAGAAAAATTTTTTATGAATTTTCTATAATAATTGGCGAACCCCAAAAACCTCTGTATTGATTTCACACCAATAGGTCTAGGCCAATCCTGCACAGCTTGCACTTTCACAGGGTCCATCTCAAAACCTTCACTGGAGACAATGTAGCCCAAAAAACTAAGTCTCTGTACAGCGAACTCACATTTTTCTAGTTTGGCAAAAAGTGAATTATCACTCAGTAACTGTAATACTTCACGCACACTCCTCCAATGAGACTCCAAATCCGGTGAATAAATCAAAATGTCATCCAAATACACAACCACACTTCTGCCGATCAAAGGTCTAAGGATGTCATTAATAAGATTCTGAAAAAATGCCGGAGCACTGGAAAGTCCAAAAGGCATGACCAGATTCTCAAAATGACCCAGTGGAGTGTTAAACGCAGTCTTCCATTCATCCCCCTCCTTCATGCGCAACAAATTGTATGCCCCTCGAAGATCAATTTTCGAGAACCACTTGGCCCCCACTAACTGATTAAACAAATCAGGAATCAATGGCAGTGGGTAAGGATTGCGTATAGTAATCTTATTAATCTCACGAAAGTCTAGACAAGGCCGTAAACCGCCGTCCTTTTTTTTAACAAAAAAAAATCCAACGCCACAGGAGATTTGGAAGGCCTAATGTGACCGGCGGCCAAGCTTGTCTGTATGTATTCCTCCAAAGCCTTTCTCTCAGGAATAGTCAAATTAAATAAACGACTTTTAGGAAGAGTCGCTCCAGGGACAAATTCAATTGCACAATCATATTCTCTATGAGAAGGCAATACCTGCGATTCTTTATCAGAAAAAACTTTCCAAAAATCCTGAATAGGTACAGGTAACTCCCCCTTAACTACAGCAGCAATACGCCCGTTACAACACTTGTCATAACACTTAGGACTCCAGGACTTAATTTCATTGGTAGACCAATCCAGTACCGGATTGTGCAATTTTAACCAGGGTAACCCAAAATCACCGGTGAGGGCAAATTATTCAAAACTACCAAATCCAAATTCTCTTGATGAACACCATTAATAGTAAGAGGAAATTCACAGATATGGTGAGTAACATTTTTCAAGGGAGAGCCATCCACAGACACCACATTAATAGGAGAAGACAGAAGTTTGGGTTTTAATTTTAGTTTTTCCAAAAATTTCCCATCAATCACATTGAGAGTTGAACCACAATCCACAAATACCCGAAACTCCATTAATTCCTCCTCACCAGCAGTGGTAGCAGAAAGAAAGACACCTTTATTGTTTAAACAAGCTATGCGGGCGACACTGACCTCATTTTTTTTTTCTTTATTCATTCGAAGCGCACAGTTCTTAATGAAATGCTCAGATTTACCACAGTAGAAACACAAACCTTGAGCAAATCTGCGTTCTTTTTCCCGAGAGTGAGGTGCCATTGCTCCAATTTCCATCGGCTCTGCAATGTCAGTACATTCCTTCTCCAAACCTGGAGCTGACAAAGCAGACTTACTCTCATTAACCCTTGCACGCAGTCTCCTATCCACCCGTATGGCCAATTTGCATAGCCTCTTGCAAGTTACCAGGTATAGGATAAGCAATCAGCAAATCTTTAACACTTTCACTTAATCTTGCAAGAAATAAACTTTTCAAAGCTGAATCGTTCCAGCCCACCTGGGTGGACCACCTACGGAAGTGAGTACAATATTTTTCCACATTACCCGATCCCTGTCTCAAACGTCTCAACTCTGTCTCAGCTGATGAAACACGATCCGGATCGTCATACAACAACCCCAAAGCAGAAAAAAAAACATCCACTGATCCAAAGCATGGATCACTAGGCTGCAGAGAAAAGGCCCAGTCCTGAGGTTCTTTGGCAAAAGTGACATTATAAACCCTATGCGCTGTGATTCATCACCAGAGGATCTGGTCTCAAACGAAAATACAACAAGCAAGCATTTTTAAAAGAAAAAAAATCTTGTTGTTCACCAAAAAATAAATCAGGCAAACGTACCTTTGGCTCCACGAAATGTGCTCCAGAACAACTACTCACGTGTTGCTGGATTTCAGCCACCTCCAGAGAGAGACCCTGCAGGCGTTCAGCCAAATCCCGAACCGACACCATGATGAAAACAGAAAATCTTTCCTTAGAGATTTTTTTTTTTTTTTATTTCTTGGCTGGACTTACTGTTATGAACTGCTACAAGCACTAAGGAAAGATGGGAACTCTGTCCCTACAATAAAACTGAGCTTGATCCCTACGATGTAACGGGAAACCTGATCCTGCGACCAGACCCGCTAAAGTCCTCAGCTAGTCTGAACGAAGACCTATAGTTGCGAGGGAGGAATCCCTACAAGATCTAGGGACTGGGAGAAAAGGTGGACACCTCCTAACAGAAATTGTAGCAGGGAAAATTAAACAGAAAACAAATTACTACGAGATCCTAAGATTAAGCAAAACTGACAGAGTAAGGCACCTAAGCACCCGGCTAGCTTAAGAGTAGATAATACAATGAAGTCCAGCAAAGCCAGAAGGGCGGAGCCAGACTAAATAGGGAAAAAAGGTCATGTGACCAGCAAACTGAAACAAAATCTAACAAGAGGGTTCTAACAATAGGACACACATGCCCCCCACCAGATGCAGGACAGTTATGATAATGGAGGGCTAATTACATTATTTCACATGGAGACTGACTAGGGTTGACACTCTGTTACAGCGTCCAAACAAAGTATGATGCCCCCGCAGCCTTCTTACTCACAGTATTAAGTCCACACAGTTCCACCACACAGTATGATAGTCCCAACAGTTCCTACAAAACTTAATGATGACCCCACAATTCTCTAACACAGTATGAAGGCCTTCACAGCCCACAAATGTCTCCACAGCCTTCTATACAGTGTGGCCTTCAAACATACAATATGTTGACACCCACCGTCCTCCAAATAGTATACACAGTATGATATCCCACAGCATCCCCACATACAGTCTGATAGCTCCCAAAGTCTTGACACAGAGTATAATGCCCCAACAGCCACCCAACCACTATGATGCCCCTCTCCCCAAATAGTATGATTCCCTACACAGTATGATGTCCCCACTGTCTCCTAAATAGTATGATCACCCACAGCTCCCCACAGAGCATGATGGCTCCACAGTTCCCACACACAGTATGATGATCCTCACAGACCACAAAGAGGTACAAGCCTACATAGTTATCAAAACTGTATGATATCCCTACAGCTAGACACACAGTATTATGGCCCTCACAGTTTCTACCCACAAGTACTTACTGACAATGAAAAAACTCACAGATACTACTTACCTTACCTCATTCCATTGATGCAACTGCTCTGGTCTGTGCTGTGTGAGGAATAAGGCGCCACACAAAATACCGAAAAAAAAAAACTAAAAATAAAATTGATCATACACCCTACTGCAAGTAAAATCTGTAAATGGTAACAGTAGATGTAAATAAAATAAGGTACTTAGTTAATGCTATTTTGATTTAAAAAAAGCATAAAAGCCATCCCACCATGTCAAGGTGTACCCATCGGAACCTGACTCTAGCATTAAAACCTTACCATGTGACAAATGACATCAATGTAAATAAGGGCAGAGCAAGACAGAGCCAAACATTCATCCATGGGAAGTTATACAGATGGAATATTTAGCTCAGAAAGGGAAGCCATACTCACAGTTTATACAAAATATAAGGGATAACAGCAAAACAAAAAAAATGACCTGGACTATGAGTTAGTACACATGTAAAATGTAAAAACAGGTTCATACTGTGGCAATTTCGTAGACAAGACCCAAGAAAAAAACAAAATTGAGCATATACACTACAGCAAGTACCGTATATACCCATGTATAAGCCGAGATTTTCAGCCCATTTTTTAGGGCTGAAAGTCCCCCTCTCAGCTTATACGCGGGTCATATACGGGGTCGGCGGGGAGGAGGATCGGGGGTGTCGGATCATACTTACCCCTCCGCCGGCGCGGTCTCTGCAGCCCCCCTGCTTCTCCCACGATCTCAGGCTCCTTCCTGCAGCTGTCACATGGCACCGCTCATTAAAGTCATGAATATGCACATATTCATGACTTTAATGAGCGGTAGCACGTGACTGCTGCAGGACTGAAGCGCTGCTGAGAGCGCTGGGAGAAGAGGAGAGGCTGCAGGGACGCGCGGCGCAGGGGTGAGTATAGCGATATTTACCTGTCCCTCGATCCACCGCAGCGCACTGCTCCCTCGGTCTGACTCCTCTGTGTGTGAATGATCAGGCAGAGGGCGCGATGACGTCGTTAGTGCGCGCCCCGCCCCCTGCCAGATTATTCACACACAGAGGAGTCAGACCGAGGGAGCAGTGCGCTGCGGTGGACCGAGGGACAGGTAAATATCTCAGGTGCTGCGGTCCTGAGCGAGCAGTGACACCGGCACCTGTCCCCCATAGCGCTCCGGTGTCACCGCCTGCTTAGGACACCGGCACCTGGCCCCCAGCGACGAGAGGTGAGTATGTCTTTTTTTTTTTTTTTTTGCAGCAGCACATTTGAGGCCTATACTATGGGGCATAATTGTGCAGCATATGTGGGCATAATCTGGAGCATATGGGGGCATAATATGGAGCATATGGGGGCATAATCTGTGGAACATATAGGGCATAATCTGGAGCATATGGGGGCATAATCTGTGGAACATATGGGGCATAATCTGGAGCATATGGGGGCATAATCTGTGGATCATACGGGGGCATAGTCTGTGGAATATATGGGGGCATAATCTGTGGAGCATATTGGGCATAATCTGTGGAGCATATGGGGGCATAATCTGTGGAGCATCATATGGGGGCATAATAATTTTTCACCCTAGGCTTATACGCGAGTCAATAAGTTTTCCCAGTTTTTGTGGCAAAATTAGGGGGGTCGGCTTATACACGGGTCGGCTTATACATGAGTATATACTGTAAATCAGTAAATAGTAACAGTACATGTAAATAACATAGGGTACTTAGTTAATGCTGTTTACCATTTACTGACTAATTTTCTGTATTGTACAGTATATGCTCAATTTTGTTTTTTTGCTTTATCCTTGGGTTTTGTCTATGAAATGGTCACAGTATGAACGTATTCTTACAGTTTGCGCGTATACCAGCTCATAGTCCAGCTCAGTTTTTGACTGTCTATGAATGTTTAGTTGCTAGATTTGTATGCTGTTTATAAAGTTAAAAAAAAACTCCCAGAGGCTCACACAGGGAGAGCATGTGACTGTATTTCCTGTTTTTCCTGTGTCTGTGTATGAGAGAAGCAGGCTGCTGTAGATGATGCACAGATAGAGACACACAAATGATTTATTCCTGAAAGTAAGTTTATCATATATTGTTCATGTTTGTTCCTGAATAAAGAAGCTCTGTTGTCACACGCTTGGAGAGTATCCTGAATAATCCGCTGCCAACAGTTTGCTGTTATCTCTGTTTTTATGTACAAACAAGGGGCGTGGACCCTCTTTCTCAGCTAAGTATTCCAGCTCTGCCCTCATTTACATTGAGGTCATTTAACACATGGTAAGGTTTTAATGCAAAAGACAGGTTAGGACCGTCCCGATTGGTACACCTTGACGTGCTGGGATGGCTTTTATGCTTTTTTAATCAAAATAGCGTTAACTAAGTACCCTATGTTATTTACATGTGCTATTAGCATTATTGATTTACTTACTGTAGGGAATATGATCAGTTTTGTTTGTTTTACTTGGGTTTTGCCTATGAAATGACCACAGTGTGAATGCGCTCTTACACTTTGCATTCATATCGGCTTATAGTGCAGCTCATTTTTTAGGCTCCATACAGTAGATGCAATCTAGTGATGTAATTGCGCTTGCTAAAGTGAGACTCAGATGCACAGGTTGAATGGTGGAACAGGCAACCGATGGCTCCCTATTCCACCGTTGTCTAAATCAAGACATAGGGCATGGAGATCCTGGTTAAATTCGGCACTGAGTCTTCCAACTCATGGGCGGTATGCTTCTGTTTGCATGATGTACACACAGCTCCAATACACTGTATGATCTCTCACACAGTCCCCCAGCACAGTATGATGGGTCCAATAGTTCCCCAGTACAGTATGATTTCCTTCACAGTATGATGACCCCTAAAGACGCACACAAAGTATGGTGTTCCAACAGCCCCATGTAGTATGATGGCCTCCACAGCCCACACAGTTTGATGTCCCTACAACCCTCCATATAGTAGAATGGCCCTCACAACCCACAATATGATGGACCTCATAATTCCCAAACTGTTGATCCCAAAGGCCCTTCCCACATACAGTATGATGTCCACACTGCTTTCCACACACAGTCTAATGCCCCATAGCCATCCAACAGTATGATGCCCCAACAGACTCCCAAAACGTATGATCCCTCACATCCCCCCACACACAATATGATGTCCCCACAGCCCCTAAACACACTATGCTGGCACTTACAGACCATAAACAACATGATCCCGTACAACTCTACACACAGTATGATGTTCCCTCAGTCAGACATATAGTGTGCATGTGCTGAAACTCAGATGCACAGGATGAATGATGAAACAGGGAGCTGACGGCTCCCCATATACCAATGCTGTTGAAATTAAGACGCTGGGTGAATTGTGGAATCGTGCGACTGGTACTTTTACAGCTCTCTGACTGTCCTAGTAGGTGGTCCAGACAGGAACAGCGGAAGAGCTAGATGTGGCCTGTGAGCCACAGTTTATCCAAATTTGTATTTGACTAACTCGTGTACTCTTCCATTCTCTAAAAAAACACAAAACATAAAGTCGTAAACCTTTCAAAGGTATGCCAAGAGGACACACTGCTGGTATATGTTTACACAACTGAAACCATATGGTTAAATTTCAGTATGACTGTTAAATATTTTTTTTTATCATTGAATGCATACATCTACTCTCATACATTCTTATTTCAGATGCTTTCACATTGTGTTTGGGAGATGCAATCTTCCAAACATCTTTCTGTCAATACTAATTAATAAATAACCTCTAGACAGAAAGGCCAAACAAACTCATGAAAATCAGAAACCACAGGAATGTCATAATTGGTGCTCTTTGCTCATGCTTCGGTTCTGAAATCCTATGTTTTATTGACGTTTTGTGCTAGAAACAAGTGCCAGATTGTCAAACGTTATAGTTGATCAGATGCCAGATTAAAAGATGTTCAATATATTTAGGTATGACTCATCGTAGAGGCAACTTTAAGAGTATTCCCATATCAATCATTCATGATTGAGAATAAAATCCTTGTTTATATGAAGCTACTTGAAGTGGCCAAGATTATAGAAAAACAACAAAACCAAAATTACCTGTATTCCAAAAGCAGTCACTGCAAATCTAATATATAAAGCTGAATGTATGTATGTGTGTATGTATGTGGGTATGTTTGTCCGGGATTGGAATCCGCACCGTCGCACTTACGGGCATGAAATTTTGCACGCCCGCACGTCTCGACCCCGAAAGCGTCCTAGGCTATGTTTTGAATCGAAATTTTAACCCCGCGCGTTCCAAATCGCCAAACAATTTTGGCCCTATCTACATAATGGGGAGAAAGCTGAATGCTTGTGTGTATGTCCGGCATAGGAATCTGCATTTACGGGCATGAAATTTTGCACACCCGCACGTCTCGACCCCGGGAGCGTCATAGGCTAGGTTTTGAGTCGAAATTTTAACCCCGCGCATTCCAAATCGGCAAATAATTTTGGCCCGGGATAGGAATCTGCACCGTTGTACTTACGGGCATGAAATTTTGCATGCCCGCACATCTCAACCCCAGGAGCATCATAGGCTATGTGTTGAATGGAAATTTTAACCCCCGCACGTTCCAAATCGCCAAACAATTTTGGCCCTATCTACATAATGGGGAGAAAGCTGAATGCTTGTGTGTATGTCCGGCATAGGAATCTGCATTTACGGGCATGAAATTTTGCACACCCGCACGTCTTGACCCCGGGAGCGTCATAGGCTAGGTTTTGAGTCGAAATTTTAACCCCGCGCATTCCAAATCGGCAAATAATTTTGGCCCGGGATAGGAATCTGCACCGTTGTACTTACGGGCATGAAATTTTGCATGCCCGCACATCTCAACCCCAGGAGCATCATAGGCTATGTGTTGAATGGAAATTTTAACCCCCGCACGTTCCAAATCGCCAAACAATTTTGGCCCTATCTACATAATGGGGAGAAAGCTGAATGCTTGTGTGTATGTCCGGCATAGGAATCTGCATTTACGGGCATGAAATTTTGCACACCCGCACGTCTCGACCCCGGGAGCCTCATAGGCTAGGTTTTGAGTCTAAATTTTAACCCCGCGCATTCCAAATCGGCAAATAATTTTGGCCCGGATAGGAATCTGCACCGTTGTACTTACGGGCATGAAATTTTGCATGCCCGCACATCTCAACCCCAGGAGCATCATAGGCTATGTGTTGAATGGAAATTTTAACCCCCGCACGTTCCAAATTGCCAAACAATTTTGGCCCTATCTACATAATGGGGAGAAAGCTGAATGCTTGTGTGTATGTCCGGCATAGGAATCTGCATTTACGGGCATGAAATTTTGCACACCCGCACGTCTTGACCCCGGGAGCGTCATAGGCTAGGTTTTGAGTCGAAATTTTAACCCCGCGCATTCCAAATCGCAAATAATTTTGGCCCGGGATAGGAATCTGCACCGTTGTACTTACGGGCATGAAAATTTGCATGCCCGCACATCTCAACCCCAGGAGCATCATAGGCTATGTGTTGAATGGAAATTTTAACCCCCGCACGTTCCAAATCGCCAAACAATTTTGGCCCTATCTACATAATGGGGAGAAAGCTGAATGCTTGTGTGTATGTCCGGCATAGGAATCTGCATTTACGGGCATGAAATTTTGCACACCCGCACGTCTTGACCCCGGGAGCGTCATAGGCTAGGTTTTGAGTAGAAATTTTAACCCCGCGCATTCCAAATCGGCAAATAATTTTGGCCCGGGATAGGAATCTGCACCGTTGTACTTACGGGCATGAAATTTTGCATGCCCGCACATCTCAACCCCAGGAGCATCATAGGCTATGTGTTGAATGGAAATTTTAACCCCCGCACGTTTTGGTGTGTGATTTTTATGTGCAGAATAAATTTTTGTTAACATAGTCTATTTTGTTACAGCTAACAGCAGTTATTAATTAACCCGGGCGAAGCCGGGTACTACAGCTAGTCTAATATATAAAGCTGAATGTATGTATGTGTGTATGTATGTGGGTATGTTTGTCCGGGATTGGAATCCGCACCGTCGCACTTACGGGCATGAAATTTTGCACGCCCGCATGTCTCGACCCCGAAAGCGTCCTAGGCTATGCTTTGAATCGAAATTTTAACCCCGCGCGTTCCAAATCGCCAAACAATTTTGGCCCTATCTACATAATGGGAGAAAGCTGAATGCTTGTGTGTATGTCCGGCATAGGAATCTGCATTTACGGGCATGAAATTTTGCACACCCGCACGTCTCGACCCCGGGAGCGTCATAGGCTAGGTTTTGAGTCGAAATTTTAACCCCGCGCATTCCAAATTGGCAAATAATTTTGGCCCGGGATAGGAATCTGCACCATTGTACTTACGGCATGAAATTTTGCATGCCCGCACATCTCAACCCCAGGAGCATCATAGGCTATGTGTTGAATGGAAATTTTAACCCCCGCACGTTCCAAATCGCCAAACAATTTTGGCCCTATCTACATAATGGGGAGAAAGCTGAATGCTTGTGTGTATGTCCGGCATAGGAATCTGCATTTACGGGCATGAAATTTTGCACACCCGCACGTCTCGACCCCGGGAGCGTCATAGGCTAGGTTTTGAGTAAATTTTAACCCCGCGCATTCCAAATCGGCAAATAATTTTGGCCCGGGATAGGAATCTGCACCGTTGTACTTACGGGCATGAAATTTTGCATGCCCGCACATCTCAACCCCAGGAGCATCATAGGCTATGTGTTGAATGGAAATTTTAACCCCCGCACGTTTTGGTGTGTGATTTTTATGTGCAGAATAAATTTTTGTTAACATAGTCTATTTTGTTACAGCTAACAGCAGTTATTAATTAACCCGGCGAAGCCGGGTACTACAGCTAGTGCCTTATATATATTATTCTTTATTACCAGGCACAAGGTCTAACACATATTTAAAAACAACCTATACATGCAAGAGACCAATTAAAAACAATGGATATGGTGGAGTATAACCATGGAGTAAGGTGCGTTCTTTCTCAGGAATTTTCACTGCCACGTTGCTCTCTCAAACCAGAACGTACGAGGAGGTAACTTGAGCAAAGACAAAGAGAAGACTGAGTCTGCTACACTCAAGAAATTAGTTCTGACCTCATGAGCCTCTCGAGCTTCTGCTGTACAAGAAGCAGTGCAAGCAGGTAAATCACCTAATGAAATGGAAGCCTCTTGTCCAATCAACTCTGAAAACTGGTTGCACAACTTATCAATGTCTCCTGCCAAAACAGATGGTGTCTCTTCATTGTCAGTGAGAAGCAGATTTGGGGGGCGCACTGCGCATGCGCCCGCCATTTTCTTCCCGGACCAAGATGGCGGCGCCCACCGGAGTAGGCAGGAGGGCCAGATGACCACCGGGAGGTACCGGGGGGATTGGGGGCCCTATTTCTCTCTCCTCTGATGTGCGATCACATCAGAGGAGAGAGAAAGTGAAAGCAAAATCGTGACTTTTTTTGCGGTCGCCGTTATGCAGTTAATAAAGGCGATCGCAAAAGCGGGGTCGGTAAATACTGACCCCAATCATGTTCTCTGGGGTCTCGGCTAGCACTGGCATCCGAGACCCTGGAAAAAAATCACCCCTGCCCCCCGGCAGATCGCGGCGGATGCGCCCGCCATTTTCTGACAGGAAGAAGATGGCGGCGCCCACCGGAGGAGGCGGGAGGGCCCAAGGACCACCTGGGGTACGAGGGGGATTAGGGACCCCATTTCTCTCTCCTCTGATGTGCGATTACATCAGAGGAGAGAGAAATTAAATGGCACATCGGATTTTGTTTATTTTATACGGTTAATAACGGCAATCGCAACCCCGGGGTTGGTAAAAACCGACCCGAATCATGTTCTCTGGGGTCTTGGCTACCCCAGCAGCCGAGAACCGGGAGAAAATCAGACTCTGGGGGACGCTATACACTTTTTAAGTACCCTTAACTACCGCTGTTAAAAGGTGTATCGGTGGTCGTTAAGGGGTTAAAACCTGCATTTTGTTTTTACTTGTTTGGTGATCTGAAACATTTAAGTGTGACAAACATGTAAAAAAAATAGGAAATCGGGAAGGAGGAAAACACTTTTTCACACCACTGTATACCTGTATGCACATGTATTCGATTCAATGGGAAGAAAGTGCTTGACAGAAATATTCCATTTCATTTTTCCTTTTAGAGCACATGGTCTATTTGCTAAGACAGTGTAAGTTTAATATACAGTATAAGTCCAAAAGCTCTAAGTTGCTTGATCCAAAAGTGCGCTAAGTCAGTTTTGATATTTATTATTTATTATTATTAGTTGTCCAGCACCTCCACAGGTTAAGTGTTTTGATTTGATATTTTCCTTAAAGTGAATGCTTAATTAACGCAAATGTGAAAAGGTATATAAAAACTGTGTACTGTGCGTTGGTGTGAACATTGTTGCCATATGGGTGCAGATTACTCATCAATCACTGACATGAAAAGAATAATAACTTGATGATTAATAAACCATTTCACAGCAGGGGAAAGATAACTATATCACTAAAATGCATAGAAAATAGTATCAATCCTCTGCCTTAGTTGTTTAATGAGGTCTCATTTATTTGAGGCTGTTTTCAGTATGTACTAAATGTAATATTGGTTTTGCAATCCCATATGTTATTTTGAGTTTTTAAATACTCACGAGATATTTTTTTTCCAAGCTCATGGAATTACCAGGATTATAACCAACTTGAGAGAAATAAAAAGCCTATTCATTCAAGGTTCCAAAAGGTGTTTCTAAGAGAAGTGATGCAGGATCTAAAAAATCTGCTTCATAAATGTGTTTTTTTTAGAATATATATATATATATATATATATATATATATATATATATATATATACCGTATTTGTCTGATTTTAAGACGCACTTTTTTTCCCCCAAATTTGGAGGGAAAATGGAGGTGCATCTTATAATGTGGATATTCTTTACTTGTACCGTTGCTGCAGGCCTGGCCTGCCATTTCATGCTATGTGGTCTGCAAGGTCAGGACACACTTCACCACTGCTCCGACCAGCTCTGTATTAGGAAAGTGTAGAGCCGGTTGGAGCAGTGATGAAATGTGACCCAGAGCTCAAAATCTAAGATGGCAGCCGCCCCTGTGCTGACGCCACCCCCTCTATTAAGTACTGGATGCGTTCTACGTTGACACAGGCAGTGCTTAGCAGAGGGGATGGAGCTGGTACAGGGAGCTGATGCAATCTTGGAATCTGAGCAGATGTAGCCAATAGAGGGGGCGATGCCATTATAAGGAGCAGGTGCCATTTTTGTAAGTGAATTGTGCACGTTATGAACAGAGTTCAGCCTGCACAAACAGTGAATGCAGTTCTCAGTCAGTCTGCACAAACGGTGAACACAGTGATCGCAGTCAGCCAGCACAAACATTGATCGCAGTCAGTCAGCATAAACGGTGAACGCAGTTATCACAGTAAGTCAGCACAAAAAGTGAAGGCAAGGAACACAGCCAGCCGGCACAAAAAGTGAACGCAGTCAGCCAAAATAAACAGTGAACGCTGTGAACGCAGTCAGCCAGCACAGTGAATGCAGTTAGTCAGCGCAAAAAGTGAACGCTGTGAACACATAAAGCCTGCACAAACCATGAATGCAGTCAACCAGCACAAAAAGTAAACACATTGAAAGCAGCCAGCAAGTACAAAAAGTACATGTAGTCAGCCAGAAAAAAAAAGTGAAAAAGTGAAAGCAGTGCACGCTTTCAGCTAGCGCAAATAGTGAACACAAAGAACAATCAGCCAACACTTTTGTGTGGTTCCATTTTATAATCAGAGCAGATGAAACCAGTACTTAGCATAAGTAGCAGTCCATCTTGGAATCTAACGTATGGCACAGCTCTCTTAGCCCTACTACCCAGATATAGTTCTCTTAGCCCTAATACCCAGGGACAGCACTCTTAGCCATACTATCCAGGGACAGAGCTCTTAGCCCTATTACTCAGGGACAGCATTTTTATCTTCACTACGCAGGGACAGTGCTCTTAACCATACTATCTGAAACAGCTCTCTTAGCCCTACTACCCAGGAACATCTCTCTTAGTCCTACTATCCATGGGACGTAGTTCTTAGCCCTATTACTCAGGGACAGCATTTTTAGCATCACTACCCAGGGACAGTGCTCTTAACCCTACTACCTAGAAACAGCTCTCTTAGCCCTACTACCAAGGAACATCTCTCTTAGCCCTACTACCCAGTGACAGTGTTCTTAGCTCAACTCAACTACTCAGGGACAGAGCTTTTAGCCCCAATACCCAGGGACAGTGCATTTAACCCTACTATCCAGAAACAGGTCTCTTAGCCCTACTACACAGGGATAGCTCTCTTAGCCCTACTACCCAGGGACAGCTGTCTTATAGCCCCTGGCAAGTTTGTGCTTGAACCATGTTGCACGGATGTCTGTATGAGCTCTTACAATTATAAGTGGCCCCTTGAAGTCAACCTTAATGCTGATGTGGCCCTTGGTCAAAATAAGTTTGACACCCTTGCTCTTCATTATTCTTTGATAATAGCCCACGCTACACTATTTTGGGCACTTTATTAAACATCATAAATTCATAATGCATAACTGTCACTATTGCACATGATGGTGATTTAAAAGGAACTTGTCATGTGAAAAAACACTACTAACCTGCAGCTATGGGATTAATCTGCAGGTTAATAGCGTTGAGAACCCTGAAGTGAATTTTATTCCTCCTGGCAGCCCCAGGCTTTCAGTCATGGAGGCGGGGTTGGTGTGGTTTCAATCACCGCTCAGCGGGCTGACAGCGGGCTGACAGCGGGCTCAGCACTGATGCAATGTTGAGCTGGCTGTCAGTGCTGGGGGAGTGGTTACAGCTCATTATGTACTGAACGGTGACTGAATCCCACCTGGCTGCGCCTCCAGGCTGCCAAAAGGAATAAATTTAATTCCATTATTGCAGGTCAATAGCAATTTTTCATATGACAGGTTCTCTTTAAATTTTAGTTTGAGAGAACACATCTGAGAAGTGTAGAATACATGATTTCTTTCCTTTCTAAATAGAGAACAACAGAAAATAGCATCCAGATATCCCCATTATGATTTATCGCTTGTCTGTAGTCAAGGAAAGTTTACTCCACCTACCACTTGTCATGCATGTGCTGGAAGTTATGGAAGAACATAGTTTAAAAATACCAGACTCTCATCATTTAAATTATAACCTTTCAGGCAACACTCTGCCATTATATCTTTTTATAGATTGCACTAAAGTATGATTGAATTATACGCTTACATTTAGTATTATAAATGGGTCTATATTAAAATAAAATTTGTTCACATTGCAAAGTATACCAAAAGTAGAAAGAACAGAATCTTTTTAATTAACACATGTAATCACGTTTCCTCTCGCTTCTCAATTACATTTATGATATTGTCACACTCAGCGGCAGTAATTGAGTTCAGCAGCCATGTCGTTTTCTTAGAACATGAAATAAATTTTTTTAAACCTTAGCATGTGCTTCTGTGTATCTTTTAGTATTTACATGATATTTCCACCCAAAAAAAGGAATTTCAATAGGCTATCATACTTGTATTCAAAACTAGTTCTACAACTGTTTATTTAACCGCTTAATGACCAAACAATTTTTCTTTATTGCTCTTTTGCTTTTTTCGTCTGCTTCCTAAAAGAGCCATACCTTTCTTACTTTTAGGGCTAATACTCACCTGCAAGAAAAATGGACAAGTGCAATCCGATAAAAAATCAGATTGTAGTCTGACCAATTTTAATCTATGAGTCCTAGCTCACCTGCGATTTTTTTCTCAGCTCAGTTCGGGCTGAGAAAAAAATTGCAGCATGCTGCTATTGTCCTTGTATCTTGGACAAGACTCACCAATTCAAGTCAATGAGTGTGATAAAAAAAAATTGCATGGAACTCAGGCCATGCAAGTGTCGTCCGATTTTTACACACCCATATCCTTGAAAACCTGACATTTCAGCAGACGCATACAGTAAAATCACAGTGTAACCCAACAGAATAGTATAGATAAATACACATACAATAAATAGATATAAAGATGTCAGCGACATATATAGCTAGTAAACTGCGTGTGTAGCTTACTGTACATGTAGTTAATTAACAAATCTCTGAAAAAAATGGCGTGGGATCCCTCGACATTTATTAACCAACAAAGGGAAAGTGGACAGCTGGGTGCTATTGTTTATAGCCTGGAAAGGGGGTAATACCTATGGTGTTTCCCAGGCTATTAATATCAGCTCACAGCTGTATACTTAGCCTTTCCTGGTTATTAAACTGGGGGACTAGGCAGACATCTGCTGGCTGATATTAATAGCCAAGGGAGGGCCCATGGATATTGGCACCCTCCCAGACAAAAAACATCAGCTCTCACCTGTCCAAGAAATGGTGCAGCCATAAGATCTGCCAGTCCTGTGTCTCATCCGTGCCTGCCAGTCCTGTGTCTCATCCATGCCTGCCAGTCCTGTGTCTCATACGTGCCTGCCAGTCTTGTGTCTCATCCGTGCCTGCCAGTCCTGTCTCATCCGTGGTGGTGTATATAGATATTGATAGGCAGTGCATCCTTGGGGACATTAGAGGAGGGTACTTGTAGTGTAGGCTGTATATGGGGGGTAGATATTGCTTTGCGAGGGATCACTAGCTGGAGGCATGTTAGGGATCCAGTTAGGAAGTTATAAAATGAGTCAATGCAGTACCTTGGTAGGACTTTAGGTGGGGGCATTGAGCACAGCAAGTACAGTAGGGACAAATGGTTAGGGGCTTTTTTCAGGGAAAGATTTCCTCGTAGCGGAAGTCAGTCGGGGGTGGACCTTGCTAGAGTAAAGACTTCCACGTTCCTGGGCCCTGTAGCAGAGACAAGAAGTGTGAAAGGTACCAGCAACCTCAGTGGTAACATTGGCCAAAGTCTGTGGGCTGACGTAGCAGAAGTGCCAGTGGAAGATCCACTGTGGGAACGCTCAGCAGAAGTGTGCGTGCACGAGCGTAGTAGCGAGTGGGCCACCAGCGAGTATACAGGCAGGATAACAAGAATGGGGTGGACGACCTAGTAGATGTGTATTTCCGTGACTGGATTGAAGTGTCTCCAGGGAAAGAGGTCGAAGTGCCGTTTTCACCGGGCTCCTCGTCCCGATCATTCTTTGTGGTCCATTCTGGTGTAGTAGAAGAGAAGAAGCGGAGTTGTGGAAAATGTATTGCTGGTCCCGTATAAGATGTGCTAATGGTGTCTTTGATGTACTGTGCCCAGAAAAAAATGAAGCAGAACTGTTTGATGTTATACTGGACTCTGATTCTAATTATTTCGTATACTCTGAAACGGGGGAAGAACGCCCCAGGTATATAGAAGTAACCGGAGTAAAGAATGCAGCTGTCGCCGGTAAGTTCACCCCTCGGCCAACCCTTTACATGTGTGGTGCATACGGCGTATACAGTGTGTGTGGTGTGTACGGCGTATACAGTGTGTGTGGTGTGTACGGCGTACACAGTGTGTGTGTGTTGCGTACAGCGTATACAGTGTGTGTGTGTATGGTGCGTACAGCGTATACATTGCGTCTGTGTACAACGTATACAGTGTGTGTGTGTGGTGCGTACGGCGTATACAGTGTGTGCGTGTGTGGTGCATAAAGCGTATACAGTGTGTATGTGTGGTGCGTACGGCGTATACAGTGTGCGTGTGGTGCGTACGGTGTATACAGTGTGTGTGTGTGGTGCATACAGCGTATATAGTGCGTGTTTGTATGGTGCGTCCGCCATATACAGTGTGTGTTTGTGGTGCGTATAGCGTATACAGTGTGTGTGAATGTGGTGCATACGGCATATACAGTGCGTGTTTGTGGTGCGCAAGGCGTATACAGTGTGTGTGTGTGTGTGTGTGTGTGGTGCGACGGTGTTCCGCTGGTGGTACTGCGCAAGAGGCTGGTACCACCAGCAGTTTCCATATTGAGACACCCATCACTTGGGTGTCCCAATATGGCGGTTGGTGAACTTCCGCTGCTTGAAATTCTGGGATCCGGACCCATCTGGATGGAACAGGATGTGAAGACATTACAAGGTAAGTAAGTATTAGATATGGTAATCCTAACTGACATAAAACGGGACAGGTTTATTCTGATTTCATGTCAGATATTAATAAAAACATGCATATGTGTCTTTTTATATAGTATATGTAAACTTCTAGTTTCAATTGTATATGTGTACTGTCACGCTCACGCCCTGGCTGATGGGCATGAGCCAAGGGGGTTGTGGCCCCACTGTGCCACAGACCAGACTACTCTGGAAGGGGCTTGACTAGGTCAGCTGCCTCGGTCTTCACTGGAGCCTCTGATGGTGAGGTCAGGCTTGTGCGGCAGGCAGCTGCCAGGTGCCACTCCAGGGTGGTGTCTGGCTGTGGCTGCTGATCCCACTTGGGGAGATGGTGTGTGCTGTTCCATTTGTCTGGTTTATGTATTGTAATATTTCCATGCTGTGTATAATCTATTCTTGCATGCTCTCTGCTGTCACCTGGTGGCCCTTTCTGTGTGGCAGCCTGTAACTAATTAATTCTGGTACATGCCTTTCACTTCCTGTGCTGAGGTCACGCCTTCTTCCTGTTAGCAGCCATTTGCTTTGTTAGTTCTTTATGGGAGAGACACGCTTTGCACCGAGCTGTGAAAGGCATCAGTTTTCGACCACCCCATACATTCTCGCTGCTCACACTTGCAACCATACTTGGTGCTAAATCTTCCTGCACCTCGTTTCACCTGCATTTCTGGAGAAGTTACTGTATACCAATCATATGCTGTATGTCCAGATTTCCAAATAAACAAGTCTGGACTTCACAATCCCTGGGGTGCATCATCTCTCCTGACGCTGAACAGCATTGGTCCTGTCTGCTCTGCATGAGGAAGTGGAAGGTAGGAAAACTCTCCCTGCCCCAATCAACTATACCTCCATTCGCCTCATGTGGGGACAAAACAGTCGAAAACTGCCTTGAAGCCCGGCCAGAATTACACTTATATCCCTATCCACGAGTCCTGCGCTCTGCCTGCTCACATACTGCAGCCCTGCTCTGCTAAGAAACTATCTGCAGTGTCAACCCAGACCGCATTGTGCATAGAGACTCTCTGTATGTTATACTACATCGATGCAGATTGTCGGACTGTAAAACCCCACAATTCTCTAAAAACACCTTGGGAATCTTACCAGGATGTCTTAACTAAGCTGCACTGCGATTTCCAGCCTCCAATTCAAAAGTTCCGTTTCTTAAAGAGACAGTGCACCTTAAATCAAAATGGCCAAAAAAGACCCTGCATAGTCTCCCACTGCTGAAACAGAGCAAATACAACCTGACACTGCCCATCATGAAGACCAGGAAGCAGAACTCACGCTTCCAGTAGACCAAGTCGTTCGACAAAAAAGCTCGGTCAAACCAACCATAAAAGCTGCCGAAAATTATCACAATACGAAGGATGAGTACAATGACAACCTGGACGACCTATGGGAACGAGTCACCTCCCTCATGTCAAGCGTCCAACGCCACAAAGATGATGCAGTGAGTTTACAGGATACTATAAGATGGCTAGACACGGCCCATGGTAGATACAAGAGACTGTCCGCAAAGTATGCCGCCTTTCTAAAAGACTCTAATATTGACAAAGCCTCATCAGAATTATGCAAGGTAGATTCCACAGACAGAGAAAGGAACGCCGCCGTGCAAGACGCCAAAGATAAAGCGGAGCTCCGTATTGCTCATCTGCAAGAATCAAAATCCTACAAGTCAGGTTCATCCAGACGCTCCTCTCGGTCGTACAAATCATCCTGCTCAAGAACCTCAGCCCTCAGCGACAGAATTCTAGAGGCCCGCTTAAATGCAGAGAGATCCAAATTAAGACGTTCCTTTACAGAAAAGAAAGCAGAAGCAGAGGCAGTAGCCAAGAAAGCAGCCACAGAAGCAGAGGCAGAAGCAGAGGCTCAAGCAAAGATTCTTGAAACTCAAATGGAGGAAGAAATCTCGGTAGCTGAAGTAAAAATACTCGAGCAAGCATTGAAGCAAAACCTTGAATCGATTTGCCTACCACCACAGGAAGAAGACGACCCAGCTGTTCGTACCAGCGACTACGTGCAGAAACAGATATCTGCAGCGCACACCTTCTCCAGCGACGTTCAACCCAACATTGTGGAAACGTCCAAGTCGGTCCAACTTACGGTGCCAGTGGCACCATTAGCCTCCGCAGATACCCAAGACCAACGCCATAATGCGTCCCCTCAGGAGCAGTCATCACCGCAAGACGACCAAAAGGCGCACTCCAGCCCGCCTCCGCAGTTCAAGCAGCAGTCATCAGAATATCCAGAGATTAAGCCACCACAGCTCAACCCTGCAGCAACATCATTTTACCCGGGAACAATTCACCCTTCCACGCCAGACAGCCTTTACGCTCAAGGGGCACCACAAGCTAACACGGTAACAAGAAGTGAAGGATCAGAAATGTCTGAGTTTGCCAGGTTCATGATGAGCAGAGAGCTAATCAACACCAGTCTCTCAAAATTCGATGACCGTGCAGAGAACTACAGAGCCTGGAAAGCAACCGTCAAGGCTGCCATTGCTGACCTCAACCTATCCGCGGAGCAGGAGCTCGACCTCATGGTCAGATGGTTGGGTCCAGATTCCACAAACCGTATCAAGAGTCTTAGGACCGTCTATGTGGGACAAGCTGAAGCAGGTCTGGCTGCTGCCTGGCAGAGACTCGAAAGAACCTACGGCAGCGCTGAAGCCATAGAAAAGTCCCTATTTAAGAGACTGCAGAATGTTCCAAGGATCAATCTTAAGGAAGCCCACAAAATTCTGGACTTAAGTGATCTGCTTATGGAGCTGTAACTTGCGAAAAGAGACCCCCGTCTGTCTGGACTGTGCTACCTGGACACTGCCCATGGGGTGAACCCAATCGTCTCAAAGTTGCCACATAGTCTGCAAGAGAAGTGGGCAGTGTGCGTCTCCAGGTACAAAAGGTCACATGATGTCACCTTTCCTCCGTTCATTCAGTTCAGCAAGTTTGTCGATGAACAGGCCCAAATGAGAAATGGCCCTAGTCTAGACTTCCTGGAGTCCAACACGGCAGCTCCAGCAACATCCTCATCAAGGTATGAAAGCATCACACACAGACGCAAGGACTTGAGGAACAGTGTGTCAGGAAGACTAACCTGCCACCACCTGCAGTACCCGCTGATAAGAAGTACACTATTCCGTCGAGGGATAAATATTTAAATCGTGAGTGTCCCATTCATAAAAAAACACACTCATTGAACAAATGTAGAGGCTTCAGGTCCAAAACCATGCAGAAGCACAAGAAAATCCTCAGCGAACTTGGGGTATGTTTCAAGTGCTGCGCCTCATTAGAACACATGGCCAAGGACTGTCAATCTTCCATTAAGTGTGAAGAGTGTCATAGCGACAAACACCCATCAGCCTTGCATCCAACCTCAGCCACCAGCAATCCAGCAGTTGCAGTGACCCCTAGTCCAGCAGCAAGCCATGGCGGGGAGCCACAGAACCACGACAAGTCTACCACGGCCGTCTCCTGCTCATGCTCAGAGGTATGTGGGGAGAACACTTGTGCTAAATGCTGTGCCAGGATATGCCTAATCAGAGTTTATCCAGAAGGGCATCCAGAGAAGGCAGTAAAAATGTATGCCATCATTGACGACCAGAGCAATCGATCTCTAGCTGGACCTAAGTTCTTTGAAGCCTTTGGTATCAGGGGACCAGCAACGCCCTACACTCTGAAGACCTGCTCGGGTCGCATAGAGACTAGCGGTAGAAGGGCACAAGGTTTTATTGCTTCCCCTATCAACGGAGGCATAGAAATACCCCTACCTACATTAATCGAATGAGATCAAATACCCGACCAAAGGGATGAGATCCCTAACCCAGAAGCTGCGTCCCACCAACCACACTTAAGGCACTTAACCAGTGTTATCCCACCTATGGACACAGATGCTGAAATCTTACTTCTGCTCGGCAGAGACAATTTAAGGATACATAAGGTCCGCCAACAGTGTAATGGTCCTGACTACGCCCCCTATGCCCAGAAACTCGACTTGGGGTGGGTAGTCATAGGAAATGTATGCTTGGACCGAACATTAGTCAATTCCTTTAAAATCTACGTACGCCGGGATGGACGCACTACTTTCTGCAAACCATGCCCTCTTCACTACGAGGTGAAAGAGAAGCCTCCAGATCCCGTACAGCTGCCTGATGTCATCCCTTCTCCCTATGCAGACGACTTGGGAAGATCAGTGTTTTGTACCACTAAGGATGACAACAAAGTAGTCCCGTCAATGGAAGACAAGGAATTCATCAAGTTAATGGACAATGAGTTCCTTAAGGACGAGACTAACCACTGGTTTTTTCCCCTACCCTTCAGAGCTACCAGGGTAAGGCTCCCCAACAACCGTGAACAAGCGTTGTCCAGATTCAACTCTCTCCAGCGCACACTAAGCAACAAATCGGAGATGTCACCTTTATGGGCAAAATATTCCATAATAATCACGCCGAGTCAGCTCCTCCCTTAAAGGAAAATGAGGAGTGCTGGTACCTACCCTCATTCGGAGTATATCACCCGCAAAAGCCTAAGCAAATTAGATTTGTCTTTGATTCAAGCGCCAGACATCAAGGCATATCTCTCAACGATGTCCTCCTCACGGGCCCTAATCTACCAAAAAACCTAGTAGGAGTGTTGATGAGGTTCAGGAAAGAGCCCATCGCCTTCACTGCCGACATTGAACAGATGTTCCACTGTTTCATAGTCAGAGAGGATCACAGGAATTTCCTCAGGTTCTTGTGGCACAAGGACAACGTCCCCAGCAAAGAGATGGTGGAGTATCGCATGAGGGTGCACGTATTCGGGAACAGCCCTTCGCCCGCCGTGGCAACCTATGGCCTGCGGAGAACTGCACTGGAAGGAGAGTCCAAATATGGAACAGAAGCCAGAGACTTTGTAGAAAAAGACTTCTACGTAGATGATGGACTGAAATCTCTACCCACAGAAGAAGCAGCGATTTACCTGCTTAAGAGGACCCAAGGTATGCGGTACCGAGCCAAGCTTAGACTGCACAAAATTGCTTCTAACCGCCCAGCTGTCATGAGAGCCTTTGAGTCAAGTGACCACGCACCAGGATTCAAGGACATAGACCTGGGACCAGACCATCCGCCTGTGCAGAGAAGCTTGAGCCTGAGGTGGAACCTGTCAGCCGACACCTTCGGGTTTCAAATCAACTGTGCAGACAAACCATTCACTAAACGTGGTGTTCTGTCAGTGGTGAACAGCTTATACGATCCACTGGGATTCATAGCACCAATTACCATACAATGTAAATCCCTTCTGAGACAGCTTTCCGAAATCGTCAAAGACTGGGATGCCCCACTCCCTCCTGATAAGGAGCCAAAATGGGAAACCTGGAAGCAGTCCTTGTGTGCCTTGGATGAAATCCACATACCGACATGCTACGCCAGAACCACACTTGCCGCTAGCACTAGGACAGAACTCCAAGTGTTCTCGGATGCATCCATAGAGGCCATTGCAGCCGTTGCCTATCTGAAGGTGACGGGATCTTCCTCTTCGGCAAGGCTAAGTTGGCTCCCAAGCCTGACCACACTATTCCCAGGCTCGAACTCTGTGGGACTATGCTTGCGGTAGAACTCGCAGACTTTATACAGCATGAGCTGGACACCACATAGATGACGTACAATACTACACTGACAGTAAGGTCGTCTTAGGTTACATCCACAACCAAACAAGGTGCTTCTACGTGTATGTCAGTAACCGCATCAAGAGAATAAGGAGGTCTTCCAAGCCTGAGCAGTGGCACTATATTTCATCTGAGCTTAATCCAGCGGACCACGCCACTAGACCTATGTCTATAAGTTCTTTTGCTAACTCTTCTTGGCTTTCAGGTCCGAAGTTTCTGCTGGAACAGAAAGGAAGTGAACGTGTCCAGTAAGTCTTCAGCATCCAGGATCCGGGTGGCGATCCAGAAGTCCGCTCCGAGGTCAGTGCTCTGGCCACGAACACTAAACCAACCTCCAGCCTCGGTTGCCAGCGCTTCGAACGTTTCTCCAACTGGATGAAACTCGTCAAGACCATCACAAGGTTAGTACACATTGCGAGATCTTATCACGTCTCGCATGGAGACAAAAACTGTCATGGTCGGCGCGTCTGCCATAAACCGCTCTCTACCGCAGACATTCCGGTAGGTTAAAGACGAGCAAAACACTGCACTAGTACTTCCATTGGATTACCGTTGGGTCGGAGATAGTTTGGCCCAGTGCGGCTTCTCTGATCCGAAGATAGGTTTCCTTTGGATTACCTCAGGAACTGACTTAAAGACGTTCATTTACCTCGTTTTGAAGTTATTATTGCATTTCATGCATGTTTATGTGTTTGTTTTTTCTAGGTTGTTGGACTTCATTTCAAAGCACTAGTATAGTGAAATCCCTTACGGAATTTCAGACGGGGAGTGTGCTGTTCCATTTGTCTGGTTTATGTATTGTAATATTTCCATGCTGTGTATAATCTATTCTTGCATGCTCTCTGCTGTCACCTGGTGGCCCTTTCTGTGTGGCAGCCTGTAACTAATTAATTCTGGTACATGCCTTTCACTTCCTGTGCTGAGGTCACTCCTTCTTCCTGTTAGCAGCCATTTGCTTTGTTAGTTCTTTATGGGAGAGACACGCTTTGCACCGAGCTGTGAAAGGCATCAGTTTTCGACCACCCATACATTCTCGCTGCTCACACTTGCAACCATACTTGGTGCTACATCTTCCTGCACCTCGTTTCAACTGCATTTCTGGAGAAGTTACTGTATACCAATCATATGCTGTATGTCCAGATTTCCAAATAAACAAGTCTGGACTTCACAATCCCTGGGGGGGATCATCTCTCCGGACGCTGAACAGCATTGGTCCTGTCTGCTCTGCATGAGGAAGTGGAAGGTAGGAAAACTCTCCCTGCCCCAATCAACCTAACCTCCATTCGCCTCATGTGGGGACAGAACACGGTGGCACGGCTGAGACACAGGGCAGGCAGGCACGGATAAGACACAGGACTGGCGGGCACGGATGAGACACAGGACTGGCAGGCACGGATGAGACACAGGACTGGCAGGCACGGATGAGACACAGGACTGGCAGGCATGGATGAGACACAGGACTAGCAGGCACAGATGAGACACAGGACTGGCAGGCATGGATGAGACACAGGACTGGCAGGCACAGATGAGACGCAGGGCAGGCTGGTATGGTTCACACAGCAACTGTAGATACAGGGACTGACTAGACGGAATGGTATATGGAGGGACAGGTAGAGACCTGTTCACACAGCAGGTACCGGTACTGGTACAGATAGAAAGGAGTGGAGTGCCACACTTCAATTATAATCGATATACCATACATCTCGGTACTCAATACAGGACTCGTTCCTCTTTCTGCGCCTTCATTTTGCACATGTGCAGTGTATCTCTGTCGGCCATCTTACTACACCTGTAGTGAGGTGGCGAGGATGCACCCTTTTGGCGTCCAGCGCCATGTTATTTCATCACTTCCTGTTTCTGTCCTGTGTCTGGGGGAATGCTCCATGCAGCTGCTGTGAGTTTTAATCAATATGTTATATATAAATACCTTGAATCCTGCTTTATCACCATCTCTGCCCCTGATGAAGCCTTTTCATATGGCGACACGCGTTGGGCTCTATCCCGCCTATTAACCCTGGTTTGGTAACCTGGTCATGCCTCTAACATGAGATCCCCCTATAGCTGTGTTATATTTTGCCAGTCTTATTGGGAGTGGTCGGCTGCATTACGTTGTGCATTAGATTACAACTGTTATATCATTTGCTGCATTACTTTGTTATTTTGTGCACTAGATTAAGGACAACTGCTATACCATTTGCTGCATTACTTTGTGCACTAGACTAGGGCTGCATCATTTTGTGCACTAGATTAAGGATAACTGTTATATCATTTGCTGCATTACTTTGTGACTTTGTGCACTAGATTAAGGACAGCTGCTATACCATTTGCTGCATTATTTTGAGCACTAGACTAGGGCTGCATCACTTTGTGCACTAGATTAAGGACAACTGTTATATTACTTGCTGCATTTTTTTGTGTATTAGATTAAGGACAACTGTTATACCATCTGCTATGCTAAGATCTACTTGATATATTAATCTTTATGAGTAGACCTATTCACATCTGATCTGTATTAGTCTATAGCAATTGTTTTGTATTGCTTTACCATCTCATATTGTCCATGCTTAACTGTGCCTTTTTTTTTTTTTTGTATGCAGCAATTTGAGGCCTAATTGTTCCTCTCTGGTCCTGTCTTCATTTTGGCCTTTGGGGGTGACTATGTTCTAAGTATACCACCATGTTTGGCTGAGGTTTCCATATATATTTCATCTAAGTGTATTGTATTATACAGATAGGGGTTATAGGGGTTTATTGTTCCTGTTATGGGGCTTTGTGCCATGTTTTAATTGTTTTTAATGACTACAGTGTGGTTTTGCAGTTTTTTCAATAAAAATATTTTCTAATTGTTATGATTTATTTTTGGCATCCCTGGTGTCCTGCTATGTACTCTTTCTTGTCTTTTCTAGCATTACTATTACATACCCCGGGTTGATGCCTTTCTATAAGTATTTCTTGAATGGTGCCCTCCACTGTTGTTTTGGTTCCTAGTATAGTGAAATCCCTTACGGAATTTCAGACGGGGAGTGTGCTGTTCCATTTGTCTGGTTTATGTATTGTAATATTTCCATGTTGTGTATAATCTATTCTTGCATGCTCTCTGCTGTCACCTGGTGGCCCTTTCTGTGTGGCAGCCTGTAACTAATTAATTCTGGTACATGCCTTTCACTTCCTGTGCTGAGGTCACTCCTTCTTCCTGTTAGCAGCCATTTGCTTTGTTAGTTCTTTATGGAAGAGACACGCTTTGCACCGAGCTGTGAAAGGCATCAGTTTTCGACCACCCCATACATTCTCGCTGCTCACACTTGCAACCATACTTGGTGCTACATCTTCCTGCACCTCGTTTCACCTACATTTCTGGAGAAGTTACTGTATACCAATCATATGCTGTATGTCCAGATTTCCAAATAAACAAGTCTGGACTTCACAATCCCTGGGGGGGATCATCTCTCCGGACACTGAACAGCATTGGTCCTGTCTGCTCTGCATGAGGAAGTGGAAGGTAGGAAAACTCTCCCTGCCCCAATCAACTATACCTCCATTCGCCTCATGTGGGGACAGAACACGGTGGCACGGCTGAGACAGGGCAGGCAGGCACGGATAAGACACAGGACTGGCAGGCACGGATGATACACAGGACTGGCAGGCAGGCTGAGACACAGACGGGCAGCACGGATGAGACACAGGACTGGCAGGCACGGATGAGACACAGGACTGGCAGGCACGGATGAGACACAGGGACTGGCAAGGCACGGATGAGACACAGGACTGGCGGGCACGGATGAGACACAGGACTGGCAGGCACGGATGAAACGGAACAACAGGACTGGGAGGCACGGATGAGACAACAGGACTGGCAGGCAAAGTGGAGAGACACAGGACTGGCAGCAAGGAAATGAGCACAGGACTGCAGAAGAGGACACAGGAGCAAACACAGCAGGGAGAAACAGACAGGAGACTAAGAGATAGGAGGAGGTCAGAGTCAGACAAGGTAAGGACACGAGACAAGGTACAGAGACAAAGGCACAGAGTCCAGGATATTCTGCCTCCTGGAGGGTGAACAAACAGGTACAAGACAAAGCTAGAAGTGAAGCCTCCAAAGATGGAGGAACACAGAGCAAGGCCTGAGACCTGGCAGCTCAGTAGCAGGATACAAACTGAGTTAACACATTGCACAGGCAAGATCCACAGGATGGAGCTGCCTTAAATACTAGAGGACTAATGGTAATTGGTCAGTCAGGTGCACCCTGACTCCATAAGAACCAGGGAGTTCTGGCGCCGCCCCCTATGGACACAGCCTTGAGACATGCAGAGAGCAGATAGGAGACCAGAGGTATAGAGCCTGGAGCTGGCAGCAAACAGAAATCACAACATGACCTGGAGCAGTGAGCAAGTAAGTGTGTGAGTGAAGGGAGGCCATGCAGTGATGCCAGCAGGGTTGTTACATATACACACTCACATCTGTACATATCCTGTTCGTGTGGGCTTCCTGTAGCTATACCTGTTTCCTCCCAAATTCCAAAAACAAATCAATTGACTTCCTTTGAAGTTGGAACTTGTGGTATGTGTATGATAGGGAATTTAGATTGTGAGCTCCACTAGGAACAGTGACAGCCATAAGTGATGATAATCTCCTTACCGTTCGGTGGAACATGTTGGCGATATAAATAACGACATATAAAGTGTTCAACATTTATCAAAATCCACACTCACTGCAAAAAAAAAAAACAATTCTGATGTATTGAACTGATTTTTGACTGCCTCAATTTCAGCAACAAATCTTTCTTGTATCAATCAACTTAATCTAAGGTTATGTTTATACAAGTGGCATTTTGATTAGGGATAATCTTAAAGGTTCATTGAAAAGTCCTTTTTTTTTCTAATACAAGAAAAAAACTCATCAATTTTAATGAAAGTACTGGATCAGATCTCCATCAGTGTTTGATCAATAGGTGCTTTTTATACCATTATTAATTTTATTATATGCCAATAGAAAAACAAATTGCAAACATTCTCCTACCTATTATAATGTTAAATACAGACAGCGCACAGATTGCACACAGATAACATGCATGTGCTGTCTGTTATATGCTCATTCAGATGTAAGGGATTTTTCTGTTATGCAAAAATGTTCAGATTTTTATCATTGTTTCAGTTTTCACTATTATTCTTTCATCAGTGATTTTTTTTATATGAAAAAATAAACAGATTTAAAATTTTCTCCTACCCATTACAATGTAAAGCCTAATCAGATGTCAGTGATTTTTCACATAAGGAAAAAGGGTCCAAGTGTCATCAGTGTTTTTCATCAAATTTTCATCATTGTTCAGTGTGTCAGTTTTTACCATCAGTGTTTCATCATTGATTTTCACATATAATAAAATTAATAAATTGCAAAGCGTCTCCTATTCATTGCTCTGTCAGTGATTTTTACTGGTAATTTTTATCCGTGACTTTAACCCCTTCCCTACATGCGCCGCACTACTACTGCTCTGCGGGAGGTGCGTTCCCGCAAACCGCAGTACTAGTACGGCGCAGCTATTTCCGGTCACCGCGCTACATCGCTACGTGCGATTTTTTTCACCCAAAATCGCACGTCATCACACGCCAGATGGACCCTTGTAAAAGCAGCAGAGATGATGACATTTTGGGGAATTGTGCTGCATATGGGCATAATAAAAAAAAACAGAGCTTCGGCAATACTGGAGTACTGATATTCTGTACAGTGCACCGGTGTTCCCCATGGCCATGACAAGGAAACGATTTGAAGCAATCCAATCTTTGATCGTCTATATAAAATTCAGTCCATGGTTGAACACTTCAGCAGCGTGCGAAAAAAATCAGTGAGGCCTCCCTAAGCCGCTAATTGGGCAAATGCTGAGAAAAGGCGAAAGCAGAGCCTAATGCAGCGACAACATGATGGTGGTCAAGTATAAGGACAAAATGGATGCCCTTATCTTGACCGTCATACACCATGACAACAGCTCCATTTTGTCACTGTTCTTGGGACCACAGCACCAGTTATGATGGGGTTTTGAGCTTGATATTGTTCTACATGCTAATACAGTGCCTACAAGTAGTATTCAACCCCCTGCAGATTTAGCTGGTTTGATAAGATGCAAATAAGTTAGAGCCTTCAAACTGCAAACGAGAGTAGGATTTATTAACAGAAGCATAAATCTTAAAAAACAAAAAGTTATGTTGCTCAGTTGAATTTTAATAAATTTTAAACATAAAAGTGTGGGTCAATTATTATACAACCCCTATGTTTAATATTTCGTGGAATAACCCTTGTTTGCAATTACAGCTAATAATAGTCTTTTATAAGACCTGATCAGGCCGGCACAGGTCTGTGGAGTTATCTTGGCCCACTCCTCCATGCAGATCTTCTCTAAGTTATCTAGGTTCTTTGGGTGTCTCATGTGGACTTTAATCTTGAGCTCCTTCCACAAGTTTTCAATTGGGTTAAGGTCAGGAGACTGACTAGGCCACTCCAACACCTTGACTTTTTCCCTCTTGAACCAGGCCTTGGTTTTCTTGGCTGTGTGCTTTGGGTCGTTGTCTTGTTGGAAGATGAAATTACGACCCATCTTAAGATCCTTGATGGAGGAGCGGAGGTTCTTGGCCAAAATCTCCAGGTAGGCCGTGCTATCCATCCTCCCATGGATGCGGACCAGATGGCCAGGCCCCTTGGCTGAGATAACAGCCCCACAGCATGATGCTGCCACCACCATGCTTGACTGTAGGGATGGTATTCTTGGGGTTGTATGCAGTGCCATCCAGTCTCCAAACGTCACGTGTGTGGTTGGCACCAAAGATCTCGATCTTGGTCTCATCAGACCATAGAACCTTGAACCAGTCTGTCTCAGAGTCCTCCAAGTGATCATGAGCAAACTGTAGACGAGCCTTGACATGACGCTTTGAAAGTAAAGGTACCTTACGGGCTCGTCTGGAACGGAGACCATTGCGGTGGAGTACGTTACTTATGGTATTGACTGAAACCAATGTCCCCACTGCCATGAGATCTTCCCGGAGCTCCTTCCTTGTTGTCCTTGGGTTAGCCTTGACTCTTCGGACAAGCCTGGCCTCGGCACTGGAGGAAACTTTCAAAGGCTGTCCAGGCCGTGGAAGGCTAACAGTAGTTCCATAAGCCTTCCACTTACGGATGATGCTCCCAACAGTGGAGACAGGTAGAGCCAACTCCTTGGAAAGGGTTTTGTACCCCTTGCCAGCCTTGTGACCCTCCACGATCTTGTCTCTGATGGCCTTGGAATGATCCTTTGTCTTTCCCATGTTGACCATGTATGAGTGCTGTTCACAAGTTTGGGGAGGGTCTTAAATAGTCAGAAAAGGCTGGCAAAAGAGATCATTAATCCACACATGTGAAGCTCATTATTCTTGGTGCCTGAACTACTTCTTAATACTTTAGGGGGACTAAACAGAATTCTTGTGGTTTGAGGGGTTGAATAATAAATGACACTCTGAATTAACTTTTAACGTTTTAAAAAAAAAAAAAAAAATTACAACAAAAATTTTTGCAGCAGTGCATTTCCCACTTCCAGGCTGATCTACAGTACAAATGTCACAATTCCAAGTTAATTCCGCATGTGTCAACCAGCTAAATCTGCAGGGGGTTGAATACTACTTGTAGGCACTGTATATGTTTCACAGATTAATATAGGTGATCCAAATATCTTGAAACTTACTCCTTATCTCCTTATCTCTGACAGTTATTGGTTATATCTTCCCAAATAGGGGGTTAAAAATTTTTGTGTAAATTTTGTGATGATGCATTATTCACAATGATTTTATAGAGGTTATAGACCTCTTTTTAGAAGACTAACTAGTAAAAGTTACGTTTCAAAACAACACTCCTTTCCTTTGATTTTTTTTGTTTTTTTCTTTGGTAGAAGCGGTGAAGGAGATTTTGTTCATTATATTATTTTTTTCTCTGGCTAAAACTCTCGACCACAGCACCAGTCTCAAAGCCAAATTGTGTCTTGGATTACAATCGGTACATGGGGGGTGTAGATCTTTCAGATCAGGTCCTCAAACCATATAGTGCCATGCGAAAATCCAAAGTATGGTACAAAAAATTGGCCATGTACATTGTACAGATGGCACTGTACAATGCTTTAGTGCTGTTCCGATCTGCAAGCAATACGGGGACCTTCCTTCAGTTTCAGGAGGAAGTCATCAAGTCCCTAATGTTTGGTACTCAGAGAGATGAGGGTTCCAGTACTTCTGAAACTGATAGTGCCCGTATTATCCCATGTCAATATTTCCCACGACAGGTTCCCCAAACAACGAGGACAGGACGATCACAAAAACGGTACAGCGTATGCTCCAAGAGAGGAATCCGAAAGGACACAACTTACCATTGTGAAACTTGCCCTGAGAAACCTGGCCTTTGCATTAACCCCTTCACCCCCAAGGGTGGTTTGCACGTTAATGACCGGGCCAATTTTTACAATTCTGACCACTGTCTCTTTATGAGGTTATAACTCAACGGATCTTCGCGATTCTGAGATTGTTTTCTCGAGACATATTGTACTTCATGTTAGTGGTAAAATTTCTTCGATATACCTTGCGTTTATTTTTGAAAAAAAACGCAAATATAGCGAAAATTTTGAAAATTTTGCAATTTTCAAACTTTGAATTTTTTTTCCCTTAAAACAGAGAGATATGTCACACAAAATAGTTAATAAATAACATTTCCCACATGTCTACTTTACATCAGCACAATTTTGGAACCAAAATTTTTTTTTGTTAGGAAATTATAAGGGTTAAAAGTTGACCAGTGATTTCTCATTTTTACAACAAAATTTACAAAGCCATTTTTTTAGGGACCACCTCACATTTGAAGTCACTTTGAGGGTCTATATGGCAGAAAATACCTAAAAGTGACACCATTCTAAAAACTGCACCCCTCAAGGTACTCAAAACCACATTCAAGAAGTTTAATAACCTTTCAGGTACTTCACAGGAGCTGAAGCAATGTGGAAGGAAAAAATTAATATTTAACTTTTTAGCCACAAAAATGATCTTTTACAAACTTTTTTTTATTTTCACAAGGGTGAAAGGAGAAAATGGGCAGATAAAGTTGTTGTGCAATTTCTCCTGAGTACGCTAATACCCCATATGTGGGGGAAAACCACTGTTTGGGCACACGGCAGAGCTCGTAAGGGAAGGAGCGCCGTTGACTTTTTCAAACTAAAATTGGCTGGAATTGAGATTGGACGCCATGTCGTGTTTGGAGAGCCCCTGATATGCCTAAACAGTGGAAACCCCCACAAGTGACACCATTTTGGAAACTAGAACCCCTAAGGAACTTATCTAGATCTGTTGTGAGCACTTTGAACCCCAAAGTGTTTCACAAAAGTTTATAATGCCTGGGTGTGAAAAAAAAAAAAAATCAATTTTCCACAAAAATGATTTTTTAGTCTCAAATTTTTGATTTTTCCCAAGGAAATTGGACCCCAAAAGTTGTTGTCCAATTTGTCCTGAGTACGCTGATACCCCATATGTGGGGGGGGATAACTGTTTGGGCGCACGGCAGGGCTTGGAAAGGAAGCAGTAACGTTTTGGAATGCAAACATTGATGGGGGTCATGTTCAATTTGTAGTGCCCCAGATGAGCCTAAACAGTGGAAACCCCCCACAAGTGACCCTATTTTGGAAACTAGACCCCCTAAGGAACTTATCTAGATCTTTGGTGAGCAATTTGAACCCCCAAGTGCTTCACACAAGTTTATAACGTAGAGCCGTAAAATTAAAAAATCATATTTTTTCCACAAAATTGATTTTTTCACCCCAATTTTTATTTTCTCAAGGGTAACAAGACTCCAAAAGTTATTGTGCAATTTGTCCTGAGTGCGCTGATACCCCATATGTGGGAGTAAACCACTGTTTGGGTGCATGGCAGAGTTTGGAAGGGAAGGAGCGCCGTTTGACTTTTTCAACGCAGAATTGGCTGGATGCCATGTCGTGTTTGGAGAGCTCCTGATATGCCTAAACAGTGGAAACCCCCCACAAATGACACCATTTTGGAAACTAGACCCCTCAAGGAACTTATCTAGATGTGTGGTGAGCACTTTGAACCCCAAAGTGCTTCACAGAAGTTTATAACGTACAGCCGTAAAATAAAAAATCTCTTTTTTTTTTTACAAAAATGATTTTTTTCGCCCCCAATATTTTATTTTCACAAGGGTAACAGGAGAAATTGGACCCCAAAAGTTGTTGTCCAATTTGTCCTGAGTATGCTGATACCCAATATGTGGGAGTAAACTACTGTATGGGCGCACGTCGAGGCTCGGAAGGGAAGTAGTGACGTTTTGGATTGCAGACTTTGATGGAATGGTCTGGGGAGTCATGTCGCATTTGGAGAGCCCCTGATGCGCCTAAACAGTGGAAACCCCCCACAAGTGACCCCATTTTGGAAAATAGACCCCACAAGGAACTTATCTAGATGTGTGGTGAGCACTTTGAACCCCGAAGTGCTTCACAGAAGTTTATAAGGTACAGCCGTTAAAAATAAAAAATCCTTTTTTTTAAAAAAAATGATTTTTTCGCCCCCCCTTATTTTATTTTCACAAGGATAACAGGAGAAATTGGACCCCAAAAGTTGTTGTCCAATTTGTCCTGAGTACGCTGATACCCAATATGTGGGAGTAAACTACTGTATGGGCGCACGTCGGGGCTCGGAAGGGAAGTAGTGACGTTTTGGATTGCAGACTTTGATGGAATGGTCTGGGGGAGTCATGTCGCATTTGGAGAGCCCCTGATGTGTCTAAACAGTGGAAACCCCCCACAAGTGACCCCATTTTGGAAAATAGACCCCACAAGGAACTTATCTAGATGTGTGGTGAGCACTTTGAACCCCGAAGTGCTTCACAGAAGTTTATAACGTACAGCCGTAAAAAATAAAAAATCCTTTTTTTTTTACAAAAATGATTTTTTCGCCCCCAATATTTTATTTTCACAAGGGTAACAGGAGAAATTGGACCAAAAGTTGTTTCCAATTTGTCCTGAGTACGCTGATACCCATATGGGGAGTAAACTACTGTTGGGCGCACGTCGGGGCTCGGAAGGGAAGTAGTTGACGTTTTGGATGCAGACTTTGATGGAATGGTCTGGGGAGTCATGTCGCATTTGGAGAGCCCCTGATGTGTCTAAACAGTGGAAACCCCACAATTGACCCCATTTGGAAATAGACCCCACAAGAACTTATCTAGATTGTGGTGAGCAACTTTGAACCCGAGTGCTTCACTAAGTTTATAACGTACAGCCGTAAAGATATAAAAATCCTTTTTTTTTTTACAAATGATATTCGCCCCAATATTTTATTTCACAAGGGTAACAAGGAGAAATTGGACCCAAAATATTTTGTCCATTTGTCCTGTTACGTATACCATTTGTGGGGTAAACTACTGTATGGGCGACGTCGGGGCTCGGAAGGGAAGTAGTGACGTTTTGGATTGCAGACTTTGATGATGCGGGTTGGAGTCATGTCGCATTTGGAGAGCCCTGATGTGTCTAACAGTGAACCCACAAGTGACCCCATTTTGAAATTAGACCCCACAAGAATTATCTAGATGTGTGGTGAGCACTTTGAACCCCGATAGTGCTTCACAGAAGTTTATAAGTTACAGCGTAAATAAAAAATCTTTTTTTGTCTTACAAAATGATATTTTCGCCCCATATTTTATTTCACAAGGGTAACAGGAGAAATTGACCCAAGTTGTTGTCCAATTTGTCTGAGTATGTGATACCAATATGTGAAGTAAACTACTGTTATGGGCGCACTCGGGGCTCGGAAGGGAAGTAGTGACGTTGGATTGCAGACTTTGATGGAATGGTCTGGGGGCGTCATGTCGCATTTGGAGAGCCCTGATGCGCCTAAACAGTGGAAACCCCACAAGTGACCCATTTTGGAAATAGACCCCACAAGGAACTTATCTAAATTGTGTGAGCGTATGAGCTCAGTGCTTCACGCAGTTTTATAAATACAGCCGTAAAAACAAAATAAAATCATTTTTTTTTTACAAATGATTTTGTCGCCCCAGTTTTTTATTTTTCCCAAGGTAACAGGTGAAATAGGACAAATGCACATAATCTTCGGTCCAGAGTAGCTGTACCCATATGCGGGAGTAAACTACTGTTTGGGCGCATGGTAGAGCTCAAAGTTGAAGTGCACCGTTTGACTTTTTTCAACGCAGAATTGGCTGGAATTGAATCAGACGCATGTCACATTTTGGAGAGCCTGAAGTGCTAAACAGCAGAAACCTCCAATTCTAACTCCAACCCTAACCCCAACACACCCCTAACCCTAGTCCCAACCCTAACCACAAACCTAACCCTAACACACCCCTAACCGTAATCCCAACCCTAATCCTAATCCTAACGTTAGCGCCAACCCTAACCCTAACTTTAGCCGCAACCCTAACCCTAATGGAAAATGGAAATAAATACATTTTTTTAATTTTATTATTTTTCCCTAACTAAGGGGGTGATAAAGGGGGGTTTGATTTACTATTTATAGCGGGTTTTTATGATTGGCAGCTGTTACGCTAAAAGACGCTTTTTATTGCAAAAAATAGTTTTTTGCATCACCACATTTTGAGAGCTATAATTTTTGCATATTTTGGCCCACAGAATCATGTGAGGTCTTATTTTTTGCGGGACGAGGTGACGTTTTTATTGGTACCATTTTTGAGCACGTGATATTTTTTGATCGCTTTTTATTTCGATTTTTGGGAGGTTAGAATGAACAAAAATCAGCAATTCATGAATTTCTTTTGGGGGAGGCGTTTTTACCGTTCCGCGTGTGGTAAAATTGATAAAGCAGTTTTATTCTTCGGGTCAGTACGATTACGGCGATACCTTATTTATATCATTTTTTTTATGTTTTGGTGCTTTTATAGAATGAAAACAATTTTATATAAAAAATTATTACTTTTGCATCGCTTTATTCTGCGAGCTATAACTTTTTTATTTTTTCACTGATGATGCTGTATGATGGCTCGTTTTTTGCGGGACAAGATGACGTTTTCAGCAGTACCATGGTTATTTATCTCGGTCTTTTTGATCGCGTGTTATTCCACTTTTTGTTCAGCGGTATGATGATAAAGCATTGATTTTTTGCTTTGTTTTCTTTTTTTTTTTTAAGGGGTTCACTAAAGGGGTTAACTAGTGGGACAGTTTTATAGGGGGGGTCGTTACGGACGCGGCGATACCAAATATGTGTACTTTTATTGTTTTGGTTTTTTTATTTACAGGAAAGAATGAATTTATTGGGGAATATTTTTTTTTTTTTTATGATTTTTTTACCACTTTTTATTTTTATTTTTTTTACTTTTATACTTTGTCCCAGGGTGGGACATCACTGTATTTTAGCAGATCGCTGGTGTGACAGTGTGCACAGCACTCTGTCACACCAGCGATCGCTCTGGCATCGCTGCAGGCTTCCTCAGGGCCTGCTCTCAGCAGGCCCTGAGGAAGCCGCCTCCCTGCAGGACCCCGGCACCATCTTGGATCCGGGGACCTGGAGGGAGGACGGACCCTCGGAACAGCGCGACACATCGCGCTGCTCTGAGGGTCTCAGGGGAGTGCGCAGGGAGCCCCCACCCTGCGCGATCCTCCCCTGTGCCCGGGTACACCGCGATCATGTTTGATCGCGGTGTGCCAGGGGTTAATGTGCCGGGAGCGGTCCGTGACCGCTCCTGACACACAGTCACGGGTGTCAGCTGTGATAATCAGCTGACACCCGGCGGCGATCAGCTGCGCTCCCCCCGGGAGCGCAGCTGATCGCCCATGACGTACTATTCCGTCCATGGGAATTAGGTCCAGGGTCACATGGACGGAATAGTACGTCTGATGGCAGAGAGGTTAAAGATTGCTTCTAAGCGGACCACATGTCCACAAATTAATAAAATTAGTTTATACCCTGTTGACACAACACACTTTTATAATCTGATGTACCCTGCACATCATACACATAACACCACATTATAAATTCATATACCAGTAAAATCAAAAGCATTATAATCATTACTATAAAACTATGCATCTAGATAAATTCCTTCAGGGGTGTAGTTTCCAAAATGGGGTCACTTGTAGGGGATTTCCACTGTTTAGGCACACATCAAAGGCTCTGCAAACGCAACATGACGCCCACAGACCATTCCATCAAAGTTTGGAATCCAAAATGTCACTCATTCCATTCCGAGCCCTGCCTTGTGCCCAAACAGCGGATTTCCCCCACCTATCAGGTATCGGCGTACTCAGGAAAAAATTGTGCAACAACCTTGGCATTCTATTTTCTCCTATTACCCTTGTGAAAATAAAAAAATCGTGGCTAAAAGATAATTTTGTGGAAAAAAAATGTGTTTTTTTTTTATTTTCATGACTCAACGTTATAATTTTCTGTGAGGCACTTGGAGGTTCATGGTGCTCACCACATATCTAAATAAATTCCTTGGGAGGTCTAGTTTCCAAAATGGGGTCACTTGTGTGAGATTTCCACTGTTTAGGCAAATCAGGGGCTCTGCAAACGCAACATGATGCCCGCAGACCATTCCATCAAAGTCTGTAATCCAAAACGTCACTCATTCCATTTCGAGCCCTGCCGTGCGCCCAAACAGTGGTTTTCCCACACATAAGAGGTATCGGAGTACTCATGAGAAATTGCACAACTTTAGTGGACCATTTTCTCCTATTACCTTTGTGAAAAAAATCGGGGCTAAAAGATCATTTTTGTGGAAAAAATGTGATTTTTTATTTTCACGGCTCAATGTTATAAACATCTGTGAATCACCTGGGGGTTCAAAGTGCTCACCACACAGCTACATAAGTTCCTTGAAGGGTCTAGTTTCCAAAATGGGGTCACTTGTTGGGGTTTTCCAATGTTTAGGCACATCATGAACTCTTCAAACGTGACATGGTGTCCGCTCTCAATTCCAGCCAGTTTTGTGTTCAAAAATTCAAAAGGTGCTCCTTCCCTTCTGAGCCCTGCCGTGCGCCCAAACAGTGGTTTTCCCCCACATATAGAGCATCAGCGTACTCAGGAGAAATTGCGCAACATCTTTTATAGTCCATTCTCTCCTTTTACCCTTCTTTTACTTTTTTCTTTTCCCATGCTTTTACTATATACATGCATTTGCCCGAGGCTTCCTATGTAGCGCTTTCCATGCTAATACACAGCACCATGCTCTTATTTCATACTATATGATATACTGTTTATCCTAGCTAATTAATATAGTATTATATTTTGGGCTGTATTTAGGCTCTTTTCTTTTTTTTTGTGCTCAGTTATTTTATAAGACAAGTGCTTTGCTGTGATTTCATAGCCTGGTATTTACTATCCGTATAATTGTTCATAACAATCTATGCAGCAGATCTGTGCAAACTGCAGCTTCATCCTAAACTGCTGGTCCTGCAGCTTTGAGTGTGACAACCCAGCGATCACTGACAGTCTGTCATCACAAGCATGAAGCTAAAGGGCAGGCAATTAGCACAAAGTCTGCCCTCTCCTCCAGTGACTCCTCCTGCCTTCACTCCGCCAAGCAATGTCACATCAGCCACCCCACCCATCACACACTGCCCACACCCCAAGCATCTTCATTACATCTTACAGCTCCATGGAAAACTAGTGCCTGCAACTGCAACCTAGCACAGAAGAAGCCTTTGATACACACATCCCCTGCAATGTGCTGTTTCTTCTTCTCCTCCCTCACACAATAAGCTCCCATCCTGGCAGGAGAAGGAGTCATCTGGAAGGCGTCTTGGGAGGTGACTGCAGAAGAACTGTCACAGGTGGAGAGATGCTGGTGCTCATGTAGAGAAGGGAGGTGGCTACAACAAGCAGCTGCCCCTTCCCTCCTGCTCCTCCACACTAGCAGTCAGTCTACTGCTGCTGCTGCACTTGGATACAGTGTATGACCCACATATCCACATTGGAAGGAGGACATAGATCTGCTGAGGGGCAGCCAGACACCCATGTGCTAAACAAGAAACAGCAGGAGGTTGAAGCCATCTCCAGACGTGCCCAGAGCTCAGTAAGTACATAATGGCATGTGTAATGTGACTGTGACCCCCTCCCTGCACTGATTGCCCATGACTGCATGTACAAGGCACATCTGCTCTCATCCTTCCCATTGATCTGTTCGGAATAAATCTCATTTTAATGTGATGTTCTGTGCTGTGTTTTACTGTGAATGTGTTCATTATTGATCCACAGAAAAGGCAGGAAATCAATTCCAGAACCACAAAGGGATCTATCTATCTATCTATCTATCTATCTATCTATCTATCTATCTATCTATCTATCTATCTATCCATCTATCCATCTATTCTATCTATCATTATTATCTATCTATCTATTATCTATCTATCTATCTATCTATCTATCTATCTATCTATTTTCTATCTATCCCATATCTATCTAGCTATGTATCTATTATCTATCCTTCTATTTATCTATATGTGTGTCTATCCTTCTACTATCTATCTATCTATCTATCTATCTATCTATCTATCTATCTATCTATCTATCTATCTATCCCATATCTATCTATCTAGCTATCTATTATCTACAGTATCTATCTATAAATCCCATATCTATCTATCTATTATCTATCTATCTATCTATCTATCTATCTATCTATCTATCTATCTATCTATCTATCTATCTATCTATCTATCTATATGTCTGTCTATCCATCTACCTATCTATCTATCCTATCTATCTATCTATCTATCTATCTATCTATCCATCCATATCTATCTATCTATCTATCAATCCCATATCTATCAATCTATCTACAGTATCTATCTCAGTAGTTCTTGTCCTTTGCACTTCAGGATAAAATATAGGCTGAAGAGTACATGTGTATGAAAATGTCTGCAATAATACATGGAGAACATGCCATACATCTAGGCAGCTGTGTAAGGCACATTACAAGTATGATTTTGAACCCGCAAAGCCATACAGTGTATTAAACCTGCAGCGTTGTTGCTAATTTTTTTTTCTCAGTCACAGCATGATGGGATATCTATGGTATTTTAAAATTTAATTGAATACTAGTCACCATGGTGTGATATATATATATATATATATATATATATATATATATATTATATATATATATATATTTAGCAATATGACTTCTAAATAAATTATTCACTGCAAGGCACACTGAACATGCGGCTCTTGGATTGTCAGAAGAGGAACGTACGAAAAATATCACTGGCATCATTACAATTTCTAACGTTTTTTTTTCTGGATTTCTTAACTTAGAAAAAAATCTATTGTATCTATTCATCCAGATATAGCTGTACAGATATATATCTATATAGATTTATATGTATCTGTGTGTATGCGAATATATATATGCATATTTGAACATTTTACTTTAGAGTAACATATCTAAAGCAAAATATATTGGCATCCAGTGTCACCCTCTTCGGTTTAAGAATTTCTGTTCCACCAGATGACTTGTGTTTTTCTTGTGTGTTTTGTATGGTTTGGCACATAGAACTGAGATAACACTGGCATTCATGTATTGCAGATGTTGCAATGACTTTAATTAAAGAGTGGAGCTGGGTAAAAATAGAAGGCGAGGGATCAGATTTTAGCAAAGCTTATCTACACGCTGGGTTGAGCGCATGCTGACAGGCTCTAACCGTCCAGATTTAATGATAGTTTTATTTTTCTTTGCAAGCTTCAGCATTTTGAGCATTCAGGTGAAAATGACGACCAATAAAATAGGAGCGGAGTAAAATAATTCATCTGTGAATAATGCTGATCCTTGCCATAATTACACTGCAGTGAAAATGCAATGGTTCTCGCCTGCTGACTACACGACTGGCAGCGGATGGTATACTGCAATGCGTTGTGCCCAGAACAGCTCTGTATTCTGCTATGTCCTCCATGGAAGACACTGCATTTTATAAGGAGGTGCCACTGTGCATGGTCTCTGCCATTGGCATACCCAGCGCAGTCTCAGTTATTTAACATATTAATTGATTTGCTATATAAATATTGGTCAAGTGTGTAATTATTATATAGCCTGTGTTTACACAACCTTAGACTGGTTTATTGCAGATATTTGACGACATTACTATTATTTTCACAACGAACCAGAGTACAAAAAGCATAACAGAGAATGAATCATAGAATCATAGAATGGTAGAGTTGGAAGGGACCTCCTGGGTCATCTGGTCCAACCCCCTGCTCAAAGCAGGATTCTCTAAATCATCCCAGACAGATGTCTATCCAGCCTCTGTTTGAAGACTTCCATTGAAGGAGAACTCACCACCTCTTGTGGCAGCCTGTTCCACTCATTGATCACCCTAACTGTCAAAAAGTTTTTTCTAATATCTAATCTGTGTCTCCTCCCATTCAGTTTCATCCCATTGCTTCTAGTCTTTCCTTGCGCAAATGAGAATAAAGATGATCCTTCTACAATGTGACAGCCCTTGAGATATTTGTAGACAGCTATTAAGTCTCCTCTCAGTCTTCTTTTTTGCAAGCTAAACATTCCCAAATCCTGCAACCGTTCCTCATAGGACATGGTTTGCAGACCTGTCACCATTCTGGTGGCTCTTCTCTGAACTTGCTCCAGTTTGTTGATGTCTTTTTTAAAATGTGGTGCCCAAAACTGGACACAGTATTCCAGATGAGGTCTGACCAAAGAGGAGTAGAGGGCAATAATGACCTCACGTGATCTAGACTGTATGCTTCTGTTGATACATCCTAGAATTGCATTTGCCTTTTTTGCTGCTGCATCACACTGTTGACTCATGTTAAGTCTGTGATCAATTAGTATACCCAAGTCTTTTTCACATGTGCTGTTACTTAGCCCTATTCCTCCCATTTTGTATATGCTTTTTTCATTTTTATTGCCCAGATGTAGTACTTTGCATTTTTCCCTGTTAAAATCCATTCTGTTAGTTGCTGCCCACTGCTCCAGTTTATGTATATCTTTTTGAATCCTCTCTCTCTCTTCTCTAGTATTAGCTACCCCTCCTAGCTTTGTGTCATCAGCAAATTTGATCAGTTTACCCTCAATTCCTTCATCTAAATCATTGATAAAGATGTTGAACAATACAGGGCCCAAAACAGAGCCTTGTGGTACCCCACTTGAGACATTCTTCCAACTGGATGTGCAGCCATTTACAACCACTCTTTGGGTCCGATCACTAAGCCAGTTATGAATCCACCTAACAGTTGCCTTGTCCATTCCATACTTAGTCATTTTTTCAATAAGGATTGTGTGAGATACTTTGTCAAATGCTTTGCTGAAGTCAAGATATACTATATCTACAGCATTTCCCTGATCCACCCAGTCAGTGATTCTGTCATAGAAGGAAATTAAGTTAGTCTGACATGACTTATTAGTTACAAACCCATGCTGACTCTGTTTAATCACTTCATTCTTATCCAGGTACTTGCATACATGTTCTTTAATAATTTGTTCAAAGATCTTTCCTGGTATAGAAGTCAGACTCACCGGTCTGTAGTTCCCTGGGTCCACCTTCTTCCCCTTTTTGAAGATAGGAACAACATTTGCTCTTCTCCAGTCTTCTGGGACTTCTCCTGTTCTCCAAGAATTTTCAAAGATTATGGACAGTGGTTCAAGAATTTCTTCTGCTATCTCCTTCAGTACCCTGGGGTGTAATTCATCTGGACCTGGAGACTTGAATTCATTTAGGTTAGCTAAGTGTTTCCTCACTGTCTTTCTGTTTATAGATATCCTGGATTCTTCTATTCCTTTAATAGGACAGTGAAGATCAGTTGATGTTACATTTCCTTTCTGAGAGAAAACAGATGCAAAATAGGAATTTAAAAGTTCAGCCTTCTCAACATCCTGACTTACCATTTCATCATTTTCATCCTGTAAAAATCCTATAGCATCTTTGACTTTTCTTTTACTTTTGACGTATCCCCAAAATCCTTTTTTGTTGCTTTTGACGTCACTTGCAAGCCTTAATTTATTGTCAGCTTTAGATAATCTGATTTGTGCCCTGCAGGTTCTGCAGACGGCATTATATTCTTCTTTAGATATGCCTCCCTCTTTCCATTTGATAAACATTTCTTTCTTCCTTTTTAGCATGTGTTTAAGTTCTATGTTCATCCATCCTGGTTTCCTTAAATGCTTCCCATTCTTCCCTCTTTTCGGAATTGTTAACGATTGTGCTTTGAGAATCTCATTTTTCAAGATTTTCCATCCTTCCTGGACATTTTTGTCCTTAAGGATATCCAGCCATTGGATCCCTCCAATTCTCTTTCTGAGTTCCTTAAAATCTGCCTTTCTGAAATCTAACCTTGACGTCTGAGTCTTCACAGGTCTTCCTCCTCTTGTTATCCAAAATTCTAAAATAGCATGGTCACTACCTCCTAGGGTCCCAGCCACTCTTACCTCCTCCACCATTTCCTCCCTGTTTATGAGGATTAGATCCAAGGTAGCAGATCCCCTTTTTTTCTCCATTACCTTTTGGAAGATAAAGTTGTCAGCAAGAGAGGATAAGAATTTCCTGGACCTGTTAGTTTTGCCTGAGAGAGATTCCCAACAAATGTCTGGATAGTTGAAATCTCCCATGACCACTATGTCATATTTTTTGGAGAACTTGGCCATTTGATGCATAAAGAGTTCATCCATATCTTCAGCTTGCACAGGCGGCCTGTAGTAAATGCCTACAATGGTGTCCTTTCCATTGTTCTGTCCTTGTATTCTTACCCAAACAGTTTCCACAGAACTCCCAGTCTCTGAAGCTTCAATCTCTGTGCAGATATACGCTTTTCTAACATACAATGCAACACCTCCTCCTCGTTTATCAAGTCTGTTTCTTGCAAATAAGTTGTAACCTTCTAGCCTTGTATTCCAATCATGTGTATCGTCCCACCAAGTCTCAGTGATTCCAATGACATCATATTTCTTCTCCTGTGTTAGTAGCTCCAGTTCTCCTTGTTTGTTGCCCATGCTTTGTGCATTCGTATAGAAACACTTTAGTTTGTGATTGGTTTCTCTTTCTTCAATATTTTTTATGTAGATTTTTTTCTCTTTGTTCTTCCCCTTCACTTCTAATATCAGAGTTCTCAATAGCATTTGTCAGGTGTATGGCTTTTGCTGGCGTTTTGCTTCCCTTCCCACATTGTTCTAGTTTAAAGCTCTCCTGATGAGTGTAGCAAGGCGACTTCCAAATACATGTTTTCCAGTCTTCGTAAGGTGCACCCCATCTCTAGCAAGTAGTCCATCGTACAGGTAATTCACTCCGTGATCCAGAAATCCAAATCCTTGCTGACGGCACCATCGACGTAGCCAGTTGTTCACCTGCAGAATCTTATTCCACCTCCTTGTTCCATGGCCATCCACTGGAAGGATGGAGGAGAAGACCACCTGCGCTCCCAGTTCTTTCACTTTCTTACCTAAGTTTTCAAAGTCACTGCAGATGGTTTCCAGGTCACTTCTTGTGGTGTCATTTGTCCCCACATGTATTAGCAGGAATGGGTAGTCATCTTTAGGTCAGAAGAGTCCTGATATCCTGTCAGACACATCTTTAATTTTTGCACCTGGAAGACAGCACATTTCTCTTGAGGTTATATCCGGTCTGCAGATAGCAGCCTCTGTTCCTCTCAACAGGGAATCCCCCATGACAACAACTCTCCGTTTCTTCTTCACAACATTTTTCTTTCTCCATTCAGGAGGACTCTGAGGGCGTACAAGGTTGTTTGTGGGCAAAGTCTTGTCCTGATGTATTTCTTCATCGTTCTCCTGTGTAAGAGCTGGTACTGGTTTCTGAGCAGAATTGGTGCTGACTGCCTCCTGATCCTCCTGCTTCTCTGGGTCACATGCTTCCATTCCTCTGTTTCTTCAGTTGCACTTCGAATTTCTTCTCTTTCTGTACCATGAAGAGATAATTCTGCTCTGTCTAAGAACGCTTCACCTTCCTTAATGGTCTTCAATGTAGATAACCTCTCTTCCAGATTTTGCAACTTTTCCTCCAACAGGAACACAAGCTTGCATTTGTGGCATGTGAAATTTGGCTTTTCCACTGGTAAGTCTATGAACATGTAGCAAGAAATGCAGCTCACCACATGGCTCCTGGCCTCTTCCATGTTCTTATTGTTCAAGAGATAATCAAGCGGTGAAATATAAGCCAAAACTGAGCTCACGGAGACTCTTCACTTATCCCAGAAGGCACTGGGAATATGCAAATTATCTCCTCGGGACTCCTCCCCTGGTTTACTGATGTCCTCCTTTCAGCTGCAACAGCCAAAATCCAGTGTTCCTTGAGCTCGCGGAGACTCTTCACTTATCCCAGAAGGCACTGGGAATATGCAAATTATCTCCTCGGGACTCCTCCCTGGTTTTTTGAGAACTTATACAGTCTAGACAAGGGCTTGGCAACCTATTTTTGTACGGTGTGCAGATTTGGAGCTGACGTGCTCATCTCTTCTGATATAAAATTCATGTAAAGTACCAAACTGTTAAGGGACTTACATTTTAGGATATTGGGCCAGCTGCCTGATGCTGCGGATTTGTTGGCAATTGTATTTGTAACTTATGCGGTTGTTGTTTCCTACATTATATTTGAACGTCTTAAAGACATTAAGCTCCTGGATTTATGTAATGTAATGTTTTATTTGTAATGGTATGGTTCCACAGTAAGGAAACGCTGCGTGTTTGACGCTGTGTACAGCCGCAGCGTCAAAAACGCAATGTCCAGATGTTATAGCATAGTGGAGGGGATTTCATGAAATCCCGTCTCCACTATGCTCTAAAACACGCAGACCTGCGTAAACGGACATGCGGCGCGTCTTTTCAGATCGCATCATGTCCTGTTACCTTGCGGTGACGCTCCGTCGCCGCAAGGTAAATAGCAGAGTCCTATCTAGCGCTGCGGGCCTGAATGGAGGATATGGTGTGGAGGATGCACCACAGACGATCCTCCACACCATATCCTCCATTTTGACCCGGCTGGGTCTTTTGCTGTGTCTACACTATATTTCCTTATCAAGGACATTCCTCAGTGAGGTTTGATAAAGACCCTATTGTGGGTCGAAACGTTACCTCAGTATACTTTTTCATCCTTTTTTCGTCCATGTGGTGTTGTTTAAATATACATTGAATAATAAAAAGAAACTTCATTAGCCCAATATTTTGCTCTTGAGTGCGACTGCTTTTCTACTTTGATACTGCAGTCAAATCGCTGGCCATGGCCTACAGGTTAAACTTTCAAAATTTTGTGGCCATTGGTCAACCAAAGGTTGTGGTGCAGCGATAGCTGGACTTTATGGTTTATAAGCCCAAAATAGTCTGGCCTTCGCTGTGGCTGAAACCCTGCCCACCTGCATTTAGGCCAATAGGCACAGTTTTATGTGACTGTTACTCAGTGTGCCAGGCAAACATGACCAACGTTCCAGCTGTTGCACACGTGCCAAAAGTTGCTTACCCTTAATCTAGATGTTATATTTTTTACCCATATTATTGGTTCTAGCCTATAGGTGAAAATGAAGAAAGAGTTAATGATATGATTCGTATTCATTGCTTTTGAGATCTTGTAGGTCTCATGAGAATTCACCCCATAAATTTCTATGTCAGCGTAGTGTATGTCACTCCTGTGGGTGCCATCTTGTGGTGCACACATATCATACTTTAAAGCGGGGGGGGTTTCTCAACGCTGGAGTGATGCTTCTAATTTAAGGTCCTTGACCATAGTCTTATACTTACCCACTGGTGTCTTCACCTTTTATCAGCGCCACTCCGGTCCTGTGGCGCCATCTTGTGACCGCAGTTCTGACTTCCTGAAAGTCAGATGTAATGGTTCCAAGCACTCAATGTAAGTCTTCGAGAGCCAGAATGAGGTTCTCATACACTTGCATTGGAAAGCGATCTCAGGCTCGCTCTATCAAACACTGTAGTGATCCGGCAAGTCACAAACTGCTGGAGACCGACCGGAGCGGAGTTGATAGAAGGTAAGTATGACAGTAGGGTCCAAGACCTTAGATTGAAAGCACCACTCCAGCATTGCAATAAAAAAGATGCTGGAGTGGTGCTCTTAGACCTTACATATCCAGTCTGGGTTGTACAGATTAATATGGAGTCATGGTCTATCAATATATGACTCTGATTTTCATTTAAGATGTGGTCACTTCACTGCAGGGGCTCTCTGTGCCGCCATACAGACTGTATATTAATAATAATTTTATTTCCAAAGTGCCAATATATTCTGCAGCACTCTCATGCATGTACATGACCCTTCCTATGTACGGAATCGTTGCACAGGTCAGTATTTTGTGTCGTAAAGATTATGCGCACTCTGTAGTGAAATGGTCCTTGATGTTAAAGTTCCCCGTCATTTCTATAACACGGCATATAAAGAAATTGCTTAAATTCTGTGTGTCCAACTCAATAAGCACTTTAGTAACCTTCTGTTCACGAGCACCAGTCACAAACATCAAAATGCCTGGTTCACCCCTTGAAACGTGAAAGAAGCTGGAATACAGTAATAACTTCTATCACCTGCACAGTGTTGTGTAATTTCAGTTGGCAGATATTAATCGCCTTTAATCATTAGGTTGGTGACTTCATGGGTGCCATAAACATGTTTATGTGATTGCACATGAAGTTATTCATTGTGGTGAGAGGGAGGAGTAGGTGTGTGATGCTGGTTTGCTGCTGAACAAGAGTTGGAAAGTAGAAGATATGTCTTGTATTTTAATTACTGTTCATTTGCATATTAATGCTCACTGTCTGAATGTTTGCAGTTTATGATCTAATAAATGGGGAACGTCTCAATCAGATAAAGAGGCACGTGAAAGTTCACATGATGTGTTTGTTTTCTGTCACTTCATTAATAGACGGTGCCCAGTCGAGATTAGTGAATTGGTTCAATATGAATCAAATTCATGTTGAATTTTAGAAAATTCTCAGGACGTCTTGAATTTTAACAATTAGCCATTCAAATTGCCTCGGGCGTGATCTGCTTGGCTTTCCCATATTGTCTTGCAGCTATCACGTAGTATAGCACTGTCCATTATAGCCTGTATGAAAGCCGAGGTAGGGAATGTAGCGTAGCAACCATTTTAGGGTGAATCTGCTTAGTGAGAGAATGTCGTAACTCACAGCTTTATAGAAAAAAAATGATACCATCCATATAGCTGTAGTACATGTGGAGGTCACGTTGACATTTTTGAATGGGGCTGGCAACAGTTCTAGAAGACATCAGAAGAATTGTTCTCGCTTTTGGGGTACATGAGATGCCACAAAAATTGAATTTTTAGGAAAAATTTGCTGAAGCTGGCGAATGAGAATTTCAAAAGATTCAACCACTTCTCGATTACTTCAATCTACCAATCGAAATTAAGTGTTGTTACACTAATATAATAAAGAATAAACAAACATTTACTATAGGAAAGATGTGTATCTTCATACCGTGAGAAGTGGTTTTAGTTCCATAAAGATGCGGTACATTCTGGTATCCTCCATTTTGATATAGGAAAGATGTGTATCTTCGTACCGTGTTTCCATAAAGAAACATTTACTATAATTCATACAAAGTCAAAACTTACATTCAGGTGTAATATGATAAGAAACTTGCAGGGCATCATAACATTCATATTCTCCATCATATGGCTGAATTAACAGCAGAATCTTCTGGAGACAATACTAGTCAGCGGGGATGCATTCTAAGAGAGATTACAATACCAATAATACATTGACAAGCTTATTGATTATACCTTATCATCTACTCCCGCCACCCCAATCCACATATTCTTGATTATATCTCTTCCTTCTTTTTCCTTACTCATTCCTCTATAGTGCCATCCTTCTTTGTAACTATCTTCAATATTCCGCTATTTTTTCATCCATTTACTGGGCAAGAGATTCATATTTGCTGTGTTGAATATTTTATGTTCCAAATTTCTGTTGATACATATATTATAAACAGTGATTATGTGCGCTTGTGTTTAGACTGTAACATAATCTCATATTGGAAGTATCTCCTCACCTCTTTTATACGTAAGTTACAAAGAAACTCTTTATGTTGCTTCGCGAATTTGGTCCACAATTTAGCCCTGGGTGGCGATATTCTTGCTATTGACTTTTTGACTGTTCTTTTCTGTTTTTATTAAAATTTTACCTTAATAAAACATGATTAAACATAAAATTCATACTCTCAACCTGCCATGAATCTGTAAGTAGAATTGCAGGTTGCCATTTACAGCAGCCTAGACAATTTGTGGAGCAGTAGGCACCAGGGCTGTGGAGTCGGTAAGCCAAACCTCTGACTCCAACTCCGACTCCTCAATTTCCATGACACTGACTCCACGACTCCGACTCCATCATACCAGGCCTGTGGAGTCGGTAAGCCAAACCTCTGACTCCAACTCCGACTCCTCAATTTCCATGACACCGACTCCACGACTCCGACTCCATCATAGCAGGGCTGTGGAGTCGGTAAGCCAAACCTCTGACTCCAACTCCGACTCCTCAATTTCCACGACTCCTACTCCATCATACCAGGACTGTGGAGTCCGTAAGCCAAACCTCTGACTCCAACTCCGACTCCTCAATTTCCATGACACTGACTCCACAACTCCGACTCCATCATACCAGGGCTGTGGAGTCGGTAAGCCAAACCTCTGACTCCAACTCCGACTCCTCAATTTCCATGACACCGACTCCACGACTCCGACTCCATCATACCAGGGCTGTGGAGTCTGTAAGCCAAACCTCCAACTCCTCAATTTCCATGACACCGACTCCAACTCCGACTCCACCAAAATGGTCTCCGACTCCAAGACTCCGACTCCACAGCCTGGTAGGCATTGCATGACATAACTCTTATGCCTGTTATTGAACTGGCAAAACATCCATAATGATTTTAATTCCATCATTTTTAATTAAAAATTGGTTGATGGATTGCTCTTTGTAGTCCTGTCTAGTGAGGCTTCAGCTGAGAAATGCCAGAAGATAGCAGACGATTGCAGATCGGAGATGACAAGGGGAAATGGTAGATCATCAAGTATTTTAAGATTTGGTGATGGTTCAACAAGAGCCATTGTAGTACAAATGTGGACTGTAACGTTCATGCATTTCAACTCTCTTTTGCCTTAGTCCATAGGAGTCTATAGAAACTAGCACCATTATAATAGCACATCATGTTAAAAGCTACATAACAATCATATGTTTTGATCAAAAGCCATTCCAACACGATAAGATCTACCCAAACGGGACAGTCCGTAGCTCTTGTAGTTCACCTCACTATATGTCAGTAGATGTAAATGTAGATAAGGGCAGAGGAGGAGTGAGTCCCAACTGTGCAGCGCCCCCTCTGTGGAAAGCTATATAAACAAAATGGACAGCCTAAAAAAGGAGAGCAAAGTGCAAAAAAACGAAAACAAAACCAAAAAAAGAGCCAACGCCTATGTTGGTATAAGTGCAATGCATAGGTGTGCAGTCATACTGTGACCATGAAACAGACAAAACCTAAGATCAAAGCAGAGTTCAAGGACAATAACAATCATGTGCCAGCAATTACATTGCCACATCCTCTCTTATACTACTAAACTGGAATAGCTGCATGTTATTAAGTGAATTCAAAGTAATCGGTTGATTATGTTATTGAAGCCACATTGATCTGAGTGTTAACAAAGGAGTAATGCTACATTGTGTTCTGCTGATTTCTAATGATATTTTTTATAATGTTATATTTCAGTTATCTATTAGGGATATTTGACTTTTTTAGGCGCTATTTAAGCTGAGCAGTATTTCTAAATAATTTCAACCCAAGAACATAAGAGAACACCTGTCACCCAACATCCATCAGAAAATCTACGACTATCTGCTGTGCGCACAGTTTAAGGAATGGGACGACATTGTTTTTCGGTAAACACTGATTTTTGTGAACATAACACAGGATTTCCTGACGGATGTTGTTTAGTTTAAACAACATCCTGAAGGAATAATGTGAATGGGAAGTAAAGCTGACGTATCCGAGCTGACCGGTGACAATGGACTCACATTTACATCCTTCCTGATTTTCCATGTATCGTACAACACCGGATCTTGCCGTTTGATTCCATTTCTTGTCACATGGCTGCAAGTACTTCACTGACGATTCAGCCTCCCATAGTCTGGCCTTCTGAGCTCAGGTTTATGAGTTCATGCTTTGAAGTAATAGAGTTGTGTCTTACGTTTAATGATTGCGTGTTTTGCCCTATTTATGATGCGGCCATTTAGTTAGCTTGATTTTGAAAGAATATCAATTCTTTTTGATGTCACAGGTTTCAGGGAACTCAATCTCTTTCATTCTTGTGGAATATTTCGTAGCCAATCACGTGAAGAGTCCGGTTGCTTATTTGTAATGTGATTAGATAAGATGCTACCAGAACCGTTACTGTATGTCTCCTCTCCAACAGGGACTACTGCATGGAAAGTGTGAATTGGCATCAAGAAATATTTCTCTGGTATCCAGGGTCTCCTGTAGTTAAAGGGAACCTGTCATGTAAAATATTAAACAGTAGATATGGGGTAAGTCTGCAGGTTATTAGCGTTCTGACACCACATGGCGCGGTAACCGGATACCCCACTGCCAGGAGGAAATTAACTTCAGTAATAGGGTTGGCACCTGGTTCAGTCACTGCTCAATGTATAGAAAGCGGCAGCAGTACACGAGTCTGTGGCACTGACTGACACTATGATCATCATTAGAGCCGGCTGTCAGTCAGTGTCGGGGACTCGATTACAGCCGCAACTCTATAAACTGAGTGGTGAATGAAACCATGCCCGCACCATCCCTATGACTGGAAGCAGAACACTGCGTGAGAAAACAGAGTTAGTTTCCTCCCGGCAGTGGGGCTCTCAGTGCTGGCACCACATGGGGTCAGAACGCTATCAACCTGTAGAGTAACCCCATATCTACAGGTTAATAGCGTAAATGACAAGGTCCCTAAAAGGGAATCACTCGGAATTCAGTATTGATGCCCTTGCCTTAGTGTAACCTCTGAAACCATTGCTGATCACCTCAATGAAACAGAAGTGGTGTTTCTGCAAGCCCAGAGTCCACTTGACTATTTACACAGGCGCATGTGTGCACGCAAGTGCCTGTGCTCGTTAAGGTGCATTTACACTGCACGATTATTGGGGAAAACTGTTCCTAGGAAGAGGAAGTCTCTTTTCCCAATAATGGTGCAGTGTAAATGGGCTGACGATCACCTAACAAATGAGCAAAACAATCTTTTGGCTGACTTAAATTATCATCGTTCTCTGCAGCACATCATTCTGCGTCAACTGGACGTGTGCTGCCGAGAACAATGGCAGCTTATGTGCTAGGAACAATCTAAGGCTGGTGTCACACTTGCGAGAAACTCGCACGAGACTTGCTGCCGGCACTCGGACCAGAGCGTGCTGCTGCATAGAAATACATGCAGCCGCACGCTCCGGTCTGAGTGCCGGCGGCAGTCTCGGGTGTTGATGCGAGAAACTCGTGCGAGTTTCTCGCATCACACTCGCAAGTGTGACACCGGCCTAATACAGAATGTTCTGTGCGCAAGGTTAATGCAGTCTGTCTGTCTAAACAGTCTATTAAAATGACCATAAATTGGTAAATATGTATCTATTGTTGTTTTAATGCCGCACCTAGTGTAAATGCATCCACACTAGGGGCTGTGGAATCAGTAAACCTAAATTCCAACTGCAGCTCTTCTATTTTTCTATCCGCACCAAAACACACTGGTTAAACCTGTTTTTTGATAATTAGGGGCCTTAGATTGAAGATCATAAAAAGCCAATATATGTTTATTTTTAAAGCTGAAGTTGTATTTCATACCTTTCTGCCAACTCCGACTCTGGCTCCGTAGCCATAGCTGAAAATTTTAACTTTGAGTCTCATTCATGAAAAATAAAGCATCTTCAGTGGAAAGTGCAGAACCTCTTGTCTGGACAAGCCACTGCACATGTGTAAACAGGGTCACCCCCACTGATCAGATATTGGTGGCCTCTTCAGCCCTCAACCTTTGGGACAATTTTTTTTTAACTTCAACATCTATTTGTGGCTAAAATTTATTATTGCAGTTAGGTTTCACTAAAAATGTTAAACCATTTACTTTCTCTAGCCTCTGTGTTGCGCTGTCTATTGTTGGTTGCAGAGTGAGTTAACTGTGAATCTCCCAGTCTGTCCACTGTGAATAGGGAGTTTGTACATTTTCTGTTTCTTTTTTTAGGTTTTCTCAGCTGATTTATAACTACAGACCACATCAAAGTGTACGTTTCCAAGAAACAAAGAGCCTGTAAAAGCCTAATGATGCAACATGCTTAATAAAACACAATTGAAAAAATGATTTTAAATATATTTAAGTAAAAAAAAATGGCTGTAATGCCCAGTGATCGCCAAATTTCCTTTATCCTGCAGTTTTCTAGAGCTCTTAGACCCCATTTACCATATGTAGTTTGCCCATTCTAATTCTGTCATCAAGAAAAAAAAATTTGAAGAGGTAGTATTATTTTTGTTGCAATCACTTTAAAGGGAATCTGTCAGCAGGTTTTTTAAAATTTATTCTGAGAGTAGCATAATATAGAGAACGAGACTCTGAGTCCAGGAATGTGTCACTTGTTAGGCTGTGTGTTGCAGTTTCAATGCAAGCAGAGTTTTATCAGCAGATTATCACTACCAGACTAAAGCTCACCTAACCAGCAGTCAGGTTAATCTGTACAGACCCACCCCCAAGTAGCAGCTTGCTCAAATTGCACAGTTTTCCCAGGAAGCTGTCAGGGGTGTACTGTAGGCAGGTTACACACAGAGCAGAAGACTTAGCTATGTTGCATCAGGCAAAACAGGTATTCTATGAAAACTACACCAAGCAGTCCAGTAAGTAATACATTTCTGGAATCAGGCTTTCTTACCGTATATTATGCTGCTCTCAGAAAATCGTGGAGGCCCACAAAGCAGGAGAAACAAAGATAACAAAGTGTTTTCAACTTACCCTTTCCTTAGTTCGAAATGTACTGAAAAATGGCAGTTAACAGGAACAGTGGAGGTCAAGATAAGATCTGGAAGACCAAGTTAAATTTCAGTAAGAGCTGCTCAGAGGATTGCTAGACAGGCAAATCAGAATCCTCCTTGACTACAAAAGACCTTCAGAAAGATTTAGCGGACTCTGGAGTTGTGGTACATTGTTCTACTGTTCAGAGACACCATTACAAATATGACCTTCATGGAAGCGTCATTAGAAGAAAACGTCTCCTGCATCCTCCCCATAAAATTCAGCATCAGAAGTATTCTGATGAGGTTAAAAACTATTTGGCCACAATAATCAAAGATATGTGGGGAGAAAAAAGGCTAAAGAATTTCAGGAATAGAGCATTTTCAACCATAAAGCATGGGTGTGGATCAATCATACTTGGGGGTTGAGTTGCAGCCAATGGCACGGGGACCCTTTCATGGGTAGAGGGAAGAATGAATTCAATGAAATTTCAATAAATTCTTAATGCAAACATAACACAATTTGGGAAAAATCTGAAGTTGAAAAGAGGACGGCTTTTACAAATGGATAATGATCCTAAACACATGTCAAAATTCACAAGATTTTATAATGGCCCTCACAGTCCCCTAATCTGGACATGTTTGAAAATCTGTAGCTAGACTTAGGCTACTTTCACACATCAGGCTTTTTGAATCAGGCGCGGTCAGGCGTCGCGCCGGAGCGCCGGATGCGGCAATGAAATAAAAAACCTGATACGCCGGATCCATTTTTCTGCCTGATCAGTTTACCGGATCAGGCAGAAAACCGGATCCGGCGCATCAGTTTCATCCGGTTTTTTGACGGATTCTGACGGATCTGTTTTCCAATCACGCCCCTTTCATTTCAAATCCAAAACAAACAAGACTAATATCCACATTGTATTGAACACAACCAATGCAAACACATAAAATACATGCTATAGTATCATGGGGTGATATTTACCCTCTGCCATTTTCTCTGGTCTCCTCCGCTCCCACATCTTGGTGGTCCCCAGAATCCATATTGATGCGGTTTGAAATGTGGAGACGTGGCTCTCTTGCTTGCTTCTGTGGCTCTCTTGCTTCTGTGGCTCTCAAGCTTCTTGTAATGCATGTGGCACAGTGTCCCACAGGTGTGGTCTATATATATGTTTGCTTCTGTCTAGACCCAATTAACATTCCCAGACAAAAAAACAGGATCAGGCCACCGGATCCGGTTTCTGACGGATGCGGCGCAATGCGGCGCTCATAGACTTTCATTGTACACAAACGCCGGAAGCGCCGGATCCGGCGCTTCCGGCTTTTTGGCCGGAGAAAAAAAACGTTACAAAATGCGTCTTTTCTAGACGCCGGAAACAAACCAGACGCCGCATCCGGAGGACAGCGGACAGAACGCAGGTACATGCGGCGCAATCCGGCGCTATATCTTTTCAATGTTATACCCACCGGATCCGGCGTGTCCGTTCGCCGCATACGGTGTTCAAAAAAAAGGCCGGATGGCGCCTGATTCAAAAAGCCTGATGTGTGAAAGAGGCCTTAACAATAGCAGAGAATGCAAGACAACCCAGGAATCTCACAGAAATGGAGGAATTTTCCAAGGAAAAATGGATGAAAATCACTCAAACAAGAACTGAAAGACTCTTGACAGGCTTCAAAAAGTGTTTACAAGCTGTGATACTTTCAAAAGGGGGTGCTACTAGGTATTAACCACGCAGGGTGTTCAAACTTTTGCATGTGCCCATTTTCCTTTTTGTAATTTTTAAAATGAAAAGATGAATATATATATATATATATATATACTAGCTGAAGAGCCCGGCGCTGCCCGGGCATAGTACCTAACTACGGTTAGTTATAACAAATTGTAATGATTATATCTATATACAAGTATTCAGCTTTCTCCCCATTATGTAGATAGGGCCAAAATAGTTTGGCGATTTGGAACGTGCGGGGGTTAAAATTTCCATTCAACACATAGCCTATGATGCTCCTGGGGTTGAGATGTGCGGGCATGCAAAATTTCATGCCCGTAAGTACAACGGTGCAGATTCCTATCCCGGGCCAAAATTATTTGCCGATTTGGAATGCGCGGGGTTAAAATTTCGACTCAAAACCTAGCCTATGACGCTCCCGGGGTCGAGACGTGCGGGTGTGCAAAATTTCATGCCCGTAAATGCAGATTCCTATGCCGGACATACACACAAGCATTCAGCTTTCTCCCCATTATGTAGATAGGGCCAAAATTGTTTGGCGATTTGGAACGTGCGGGGGTTAAAATTTCCATTCAACACATAGCCTATGATGCTCCTGGGGTTGAGATGTGCGGGCATGCAAAATTTCATGCCCGTAAGTACAACGGTGCAGATTCCTATCCCGGGCCAAAATTATTTGCCGATTTGGAATGCGTGGGGTAAAAATTTCTACTCAAAACCTAGCCTATGACGCTCCCGGGGTCGAGACGTGCGGGTGTGCAAAATTTCATGCCCGTAAATGCAGATTCCTATGCCGGACATACACACAAGCATTCAGCTTTCTCCCCATTATGTAGATAGGGCCAAAATTGTTTGGCGATTTGGAACGTGCGGGGGTTAAAATTTCCATTCAACACATAGCCTATAATGCTCCTGGGGTTGAGATGTGCGGGCATGCAAAATTTCATGCCCGTAAGTACAACGGTGCAGATTCCTATCCCGAGCCAAAATTATTTGCCGATTTGGAATGCGCAGGGTTAAAATTTCGACTCAAAACCTAGCCTATGACGCTCCCGGGGTCGAGACGTGCGGGTGTGCAAAATTTCATGCCCGTAAATGCAGATTCCTATGCCGGACATACACACAAGCATTCAGCTTTCTCCCCATTATGTAGATAGGGCCAAAATTGTTTGGCGATTTGGAACGCGCGGGGTTAAAATTTCGATTCAAAACATAGCCTAGGACTCTTTCGGGGTCGAGACGTGCGGGCGTGCAAAATTTCATGCCCGTAAGTGCGACGGTGCGGATTCCAATCCCGGACAAACATACCCACATACATACACACATACATACATTCAGCTTTATATATTAGACTAGGCGACGTTACCCGCAGTGTCGCTGTCCTGATCGCTGCCTGTTTGGCAGCTCAGCAGCAATCATGTAGCGACACACCAGCAATCCTGATCGTTGTCGGGATCGCTGGTGTATTGCTATGTGAGACGGGGCCCTAAGAGCTGCATTATGTAGGGAAAGAGACCCTCAATTAAAGATGTTTCACTTTGTCAAAAATGCTGCACCCAGTAAACTATTAGCTCTCAGATGTAGAATGCAGCACAGCTGAGAACTAATACCACCCACACCAGGCTCTGTATGTACGCTGTCTATAGATAGTGAGCTGCTTATCACAGGAGGGCGTGATCAGATGACTTAGGCCTAGACAGCTACTCTTAAGCCCCCGTCTCACACAGCGATCTTGCTAGCGAGATCGCTGCTGAGTCACTAGTTTTGTGACGCAGCAGCGAGCTCACCAGCGATATCGCTGTGTGTGACATTCAGCGACGATCAGCCCCCCTGCTGGGTATCGCTGATCGTCGCTGAATGTCCTGGACATTTTTTTGATCGCTGGTCTCCCGCTGACAGGCATGCATAGCTGCGTGTGACAGGCGGGAGACCAGCGATCCGCTGGTAACCAAGGTACACAGTGGGTTTCCAGGCGCGGGGCTGTGCCTAGAAACCCACTGTGTACCTTGGATACCAGCGTCCTGATGCAGAGAGCTGGTAACCAAGGTACACAGCGGGTTTCCAGTCACCGCGCAGCGCCTGGAAACCCGATGTGTACCTTGGTTACCAGCTCCCTGCATCAGGCCGCTGGTATCCAACGTACACTGCGGGTAACTAAGCGATGTTACCCGCAGTGTCGCTGTGCTGATCGCTGCCTGTTTGGCAGCTCAGCAGCGATCATGTAGCGATACACCAGCGATCCTGACAAGTGCATATCGTTGTCAGGATCGCTGGTGTATCGCTATGTGAGACCCAGGCTTTAACAATGATCATGTCTTAGTGATAAAACATCCTTTGTAAGTAAACAGCACACAGCCTGATAAGTGACACACAGTTAAACCCCTTAACGACCATTGATGTGCATTAAAACGGCTGCTGTTAAGGGGCCTTATTCCCTCATTACAGGGAATAAGAGTGTAGCACCCCCCACCCCAGCATCAGAAATTCTCCAGGGTTTCAGCTACTGGGGGTAGCTGAGACCCTGGAGAACACGATCAAGGACGGTTTTCCGGTCCCTGATCACATGATCGAAGTTATTCAGTGAACTTGAATGTAGAAAATTTGGGGCTAAGGCAAATTTTTTGTGAAAAAAAAGTTAAATGTTAATTTTTTCTTCCACATTGCTTTAGTTCTCGTGGAGCACCTGAAGGGTTCATAAACTTCTTGAATATGGTTTTGAGCACCTTGAGGGGTGCAGTTTTTAGAATGGTGTCACCTTTGGGTATTTTCTGTCATATAGACCCCTCAAAGTCACTTCAAATGTGATGTGGTCCCTAAAAAAAAAAAAAATCAATATTTTCAGAAATAAACGCAAATTGTTTTGACTAAACGTTAACACAAACATGAAGTACAGTGTGTCACAAAGAAACAGTCTCAGAATCAGTAGGATCCCTTGAAGCGTTCCCGAGTTATTACCACACTAGCTGAAGAGCCCGGCGCTGCCCGGGCATAGTACCTAACTACGGTTAGTTATAACAAATTGTAATGATTATATCTATATACAAGTATTCAGCTTTCTCCCCATTATGTAGATAGGGCCAAAATAGTTTGGCGATTTGGAACGTGCGGGGGTTAAAATTTCCATTCAACACATAGCCTATGATGCTCCTGGGGTTGAGATGTGCGGGCATACAAAATTTCATGCCCGTAAGTACAACGGTGCAGATTCCTATCCGAGCCAAAATTATTTGCCGATTTGGAATGCGCGGGGTTAAAATTTCGACTCAAAACCTAGCCTATGACGCTCCCGGGGTCGAGACGTGCGGGTGTGCAAAATTTCATGCCCGTAAATGCAGATTCCTATGCCGGACATACACACAAGCATTCAGCTTTCTCCCCATTATGTAGATAGGGCCAAAATTGTTTGGCGATTTGGAACGTGCGGGGGTTAAAATTTCCATTCAACACATAGCCTATGATGCTCCTGGGGTTGAGATGTGCGGGCATGCAAAATTTCATGCCCGTAAGTACAACGGTGCAGATTCCTATCCCGAGCCAAAATTATTTGCCGATTTGGAATGCGCGGGGTTAAAATTTATACTCAAAACCTAGCCTGTGACGCTCCGGGGTCGAGACGTGCAGGTGTGCAAAATTTCATGCCCGTAAATGCAGATTCCTATGCCGGACATACACACAAGCATTCAGCTTTCTCCCCATTATGTAGATAGGGCCAAAATTGTTTGGCGATTTGGAACGCGCGGGGTTAAAATTTCGATTCAAAACATAGCCTAGGACTCTTTCGGGGTCGAGACGTGCGGGCGTGCAAAATTTCATGCCCGTAAGTGCGACGGTGCGGATTCCAGTCCCGGACAAACATACCCACATACATACACACATACATACATTCAGCTTTATATATTAATATAATATATATATATATATATATATATATATATATATATATATTTTTTTTTTATTTTGCCTAAAATACAAATGCAAAGTAAATGTGTCATCTTTCACTTTAGGCCTTTTAGAGATCATTTCATTTTCAACTTGCTTAACAGTTGACAATAACAGTAATTTTGACCAGGGGTGCCCAAACTTTTACACGCCACTGTAGCAAAAAGCTGCTGACAGATTCCCTATAATATGTAGATTCACTGTTTATTTTTGAATTTTCCCCTTTACTAAATGCAGAGATCATATTAACCCCTTAACGACCGCCGATACGCCTTTTAACGGCGGTCATTAAGGGTACTTAAACCACAGCGCCCTTAATTACGGCGCTCTGGAAAAAGTGAATAGCGCCCCCCGCAGTCGCATTTATTCTGGGGTCTTGGCTGCCGCGGGTAGCCAAGACCCTAGAGAACATGAATCGGGTTGGTTTTTACCGACCCCGATGTTGCGATCGCCGTTATTAACCCTATAACGGCGATCGCAACAAAAAAAAAAGTGCCATTTAATTTCTCTCTCCTCTGATGTGATCGGACATCAGAGGAGAGAGAAACAGGGTCCCCGATCCCCCCCTTGTGGCCCCCGATCCCATCCATGTGGCCCCTGGGCCCTCCGGTGTCCCTCGGTGGGCGCCGCCATGTTTAAGGCCTAGAAAATGGCAGGCGCATGCTGGGAGGCTTGGGTGGGCTTGGGAAATTTTCTCCGGGGTCTCGGCTGCCGGGGGTAGCCGAGACCCCAGAGAACATGATCCGGGTCGGACCGCAACAAGAAAAAAAAAAAATTATTTCTCTCACCTCTGATGTGATCGCACATCAGAGGGGTGAGAAATAGTGTCCGGGGACTCCCGATACCCCCCTGTACCTGTAGGGGTCCCCTCTGTCCTCCGATCCTCCCCCTGTCCTGCGATCCGCCCCCTGTCCTCCGTCAGCTCCCCCTGGCCTGCGATCCTCAGTGTCTTCATCCTGAAAAAAAAAAAATGGCGGGATTCAAAAAATATTTCATTCATTCTCCAAAAGTTGATTTTGATCACTGTGATAAACTATCACAGTGATCAAAATAAAAAAAACAGTACATAACCCCCCTCCTTTAACACCCCTTAGTTAGGGACATATAATAAAATGTAGAAATTGTATTTATTTTAATTTTTCCGTTAGGGCTAGGGTTAGGGTTATAATTAGGGTTAGGGTTACAATTAGGGTTAGGGTTAGGCTGTGTTCATACTGCGTTATGGCAGTCTGTTAGACTGACTGCGTTACACCGCGGTATAATGCGGTGTAACGCAGTCCGTTAATGCTGCCATTCACCCCCATTTGAGGGCGTAAAGCGGCATGCGTTAGCGACGTGTCGTCATTCAGTGACGGAGCCTCGGATGCGGGCTGCAGCGTCTGGGCTCCGTCACCGCTAGCGCAGATGAATCATCTGCTGATTCCTCTGCGCTAGCGGGTATAGCATAACGCGAACGCGTTATGCTATATCGTTACCAGCCCGCCAACGCTATGTGTTGAACGGGCTGGTAAAACGCAAAATTAACCTAGCCTTAGGGTTAGGGTTATAATTAGGGTTAGTGTTACAATTAGGGTTAGGGTTACAATTCGAGTTAGGGTTACAATTAGGGTTGGAATTAGGGTTGGGATTAGGGTTAGGGTTGGGGTTAGGGGTGTGTTGGGGTTAGGGTTGGAGCTAAAATTGAGGGGTTTCCACTATTTAGGCACATCATGGGGTCTCCAAACACGACGTGGCATTCAAAAAGTCAAATGGCGCTCCCTCCCTTCTGAGCCCTGCCGTGCGCCCAAACAGTGGTTTGCCCCAACATATGGGGTATCAGCGTACTCAGGACAAATTGCACACCAATTTTGGGGTTCTAATTTCTCTTGATACCCTTGGGAAAATAAAAAGTAGCTGGCTAAAAAAAATCATTTTTGAGGAAAAAAATAATTTTTTATTTTCACGTCTCTGCGTTTATAAATTTCTGTGAAGCACTTGGGGGTTCAAAGTGCTCACCACACATCTAGATAAGTTCTTTAGGGGGCCTAGTTTCCAAAATGGGGTCACTTGTGGGGATTTTCCACTGTTTAGGCACATCTGGGGCACTGCAAACGGAACATGACCCCCATCAACGTTTGCTTTCCAAAATGTTATTACTTCCTTACCAAGCCCTGCCGTGCGCCCAGTTCCCCCCCCACATATTTGGTATTAGCGTACTCAGGACAAATTGGACAACAACTTTTGGGGTCCAATTTCCTTGTGAAAAATCAAAAATTTGGGACTAAAAAAATCATTTTGTGGAAAATTGTTTTTTTTTTTCCGTATCCAAGCATTTTAAACTTTTGTGAAACACTTGGGGGTTCAAAGTGCTCACCACAGATCTAGGGGGGTCTAGTTTTCAAAATGGGGTCACTTGTGGGGATTTTCCACTGTTTAGGCACATCTGGGGCACTGCAAACGGAACATGACCCCCATCAACGTCTGCATTCCAAAACGTTATTACTTCCTTTCCAAGCCCTACCATGCGCCCAAACAGTATCCCCCCACATATTTGATATCAGCGTACTCAGGACAAATTGGACAACAACTTTTAGGGTCCAATTTCCTTATGAAAAATCAAAAATTTGGTACTAAAAAATCATTTTTGTGGAAAATTGTTTTTTTTTTTCACACCCAGGCATTATAAACTTTTGTGAAACACTTGGGGGTTCAAAGTGCTCACAACAGATCTAGATAAGTTCCATAGGGGGTCTAGTTTCCAAAATGGTTACTTGTGGGGGGTTTCCACTGTTTAGGCGCATCAGGGGCTCTCCAAACGCGACATGGTGTCCAATCTCAATTTGTCACGCTGTATCACAGATACACATATGATGTCAGTAATCAATACTAAGAGGGACAACATGCAATATAACATATAAATAGGAAATCTCAACATGTATATAAAGTATAGTATTACCTGACATAATATCCGTTGTACTGTGGGTGAATTCTGAAGACGTATAATACTGTACTCAGGCTGCAGGTGGACCGGGGTCTATGCTGACCCTAAACTGGGGACCTGACTCGTCCCTCAACCTGGAGGTACTGTTAAGGGTATGCCACACTGAACAATATCGCTAACGGGATCGCTAAAAAACGTCACTATTTAGCGATCCCGTTAGCGATGTTGTTCAGTGCGGCAGCTGCCAGCGACGAGCTTCCTGCTGTGATCTCGCTCGTCGCTGGAATCGCTCCGGACCCTATTTTCTCGTCGGCGCTCCCGCTGGGTAAGTATATATCGCTAGTGTGGCACCTTTTCTTAGCGATTTAGCGGTACTTTTATACCGCTAAAGTCGTTAAGAAGATCGCTAACGGCGATAGCGTCGTTAACTATATCGCTAAATGTGGCCGCACTTAGCGATATAGAAACAATCCGCTAGCGATCGCATTAGTATGCGTCGTTATTGTGATCGCTAGCGGGATTGTTTAGTGTGGCAGTACCTTTAATGGTACAGAGGTCCAGGCCGCCAACGTAACCCTGTCTCCTATAAGTCCCTGACAACTGTAATCTAGTCCTCAGAAGGACCCTGATTACCACACAGGGAATAGGCAGGTTACTGCTTAACAAACAGTACAGACAAACGAGACAGACAGGGGACAAAGTAAACACTGTCTTGCATACAACACTTAGACACAGAGGGAACACAAAAGGTCTAGGAGATAAACTATAATCGAGGAGAGGAGAAACCACAAAGGAACTCTTAACTTAAGTCTTCTCATGACCTGATCCAAACTACTGGTCTGCATGTAAGCTTTCACCGGCATCTAACACACAGACTGGCAGGAATATAAAGGAAGCTAATTAGTACATAATCAAAAGCAGCCGGGCGAGGCTGGACCTAGTCTTAGCAAAGAGCTAGGTAAAATTAACTCCCTCACTACCAAACACAAAGTAACAGCAACTCAGCTGCGAGAAGTCAGAATGTGCAATCGCGACGATCCTCGTGGCGATGCACCCATGACAGTACCCCCCTTCTACGAGGGGCCTCCGGACCTCAGGGCCAGGTCTGCCCGGGTAAGTTGTGTGGAAGGTCCGAACCAATTGATCTGCGTTAACCTCCGACGCAGGGACCCACGTCCTCTCCTCAGGACCATACCCCTTCCAATGAACCAGGTACTGAAGGGACCGACGATTCAGACGTGAGTCAATGATCTTCAACACCTGAAACTCCAAGCTACCATTGACCACCACCGGAGGAGGAGGCAGAGGCGACGGTATAACTGGCGCCACGTACCTTTTAAGCAACGACTTGTGGAACACATTGTGGACTCTAAACATAGGAGGGAGGTCCAGACGAAATGCCACAGGATTAACTATAGAACTGATCCTGTATGGACCGATGAACCTGGGACCCAGTTTCCAGGAGGGAACCTTGAGTTTTAAATTCTTGGTAGACAACCATACCAGATCGTTCACACTTAGGTCCGGACCAGACACTCTCCTCCTATCAGCCCTCCGCCTGAAACGGTTCCCCATAGTACTCAAACCCTTCAGCACTCCTCTCCAAACTGAAGCAAGTGACGACGAGAATCGTTCCGCTCAGGAACCCCAGACGGACGGGCATGTGGGGTCTTAGAGCGAGCACAAACTCCACAGGACGCCACAAAAGTCACCACCTCTTTATTTAAGCCAGGCCACCAAAACCGGCGAGAAAGGAGATCCACAGTTGCCTTACTCCCTGGATGTCCTGCTAAAGCAGAATTATGATGTGCCTCGATAACTCTTTGTCTTAACTGATTAGGAACAAACAGTTTCCCTGGAGGTCCTACAGGAGCGTCCCCCTGAGCCTCCAATACCTCCTCCTCAAGCTCAGAGCATACAGCCGACACTACCACTCCCTCCTGAAGGATAGGAACCGGGTCATCCGTCTTTCCGGCCCCTGGGAAACTACGAGATAAGGCATCAGGAAGCAATTTTATTGAGCAGTCATACGCGCGATGAGGAGGTAACTCTTGACACCCCTCCTCTGAGAACACCTCCGAGCCCTCCAGAAAAGGAGGCAAGGTCCTAGGCACGACCGCACCGATGACCGTATTATCATGCAGTTATTCTTGCAAAATTCACTGGGTTATGTTTAGCCAACCAAGGAAGTCCCAACACAATAGGAGTAGGAAGACCCTCCAACACATAACAAGACAACTGTTCTTTATGTATTGCCCCTACTTGAAGGTCTATGTTATGAACAGCTTGTACAAAGCTACCTTGACCGAGAGGCCTGGCGTCAATAGAGCATATAGGGATCGGTTTGGCCAATACACTCAGTTGCATACCTTGCACCTGGGCAAACCGAGCGTCCACCATATTAGCCCCAGACCCACTATCAAGAAGAACAGAAATCCTCTCAACTCTCGTACCAACCACCACCTCCGCAGGTATGAGAAACTGAGACGGACTTGGGGACGAAATACCTACTCCCAGGTTGTCGTCCACCACACAACCTGGGATTAACAGTTTACCGAGACTTTTTTGCTCAATGAGGCACGGGATGGACACCCCCCAACAAAATGTCCCTCTCTCCCGCAAAAGAAAAACCTTCTTGTCTTGCGGCGCACCGCCGATTCCCTCCTACAAAATGATGTCCCTCCCAACTGCATGGGTTCCTCAGAACAGACCAGGGGAACCTCAATATAAGGGACTTTAGTAGTAGGTGGAGTCATAACAGGGGGCGGAGTTACCTCACACCTCCCCCGAAGCCGTCTATCAATACGAATAGCAAGGGCCATAGCAGCCTCCGTGACGGAGGAGAATCATACTGAGCCAAAACATCTTTTAATTTGTCAGATAACCCTTGACAAAACTGGCTCCTAAGAGCTGGGTCATTCCACTGAGTATCTGTGGCCCATCTACGGAACTCAGAAGAAAATTCCTCCGCCGGACGATCTCCCTGCTGTATCCTACGTAACTTGTTTCAGCAAGGGAGACCCGATCCGGGTCATCATACACCAGACCCAGGGCAGCAAAAAATCGATCTACTGACTGGAGGGCCGGGGAGCCCGGAGGAAGAGAGAACGCCCAGGATTGAGGGTCCCCTTGTAAGAGCGAGATGACAATTCCCACCCTCTGCTCTTCACTCCCCGATGACCGAGGCCGCAGCCGAAAATATAATTTACATGCCTCCCGGAATGCAAAAAATTTGTCCCGCCCACCAGTGAACCTGTCCGGGAGAGCAACCTTAGGTTCAGATCTGGTTTGCTCCAGGGGGAACAAAACCTTGGACTTAATATCCGTAAACTCCATGGACAACCTCTGCAACTGCAGGGCAAGCTGGGCTACTGGATCCATGGTAGCTGAGGAAAATCTTTAGTTTGGCCGGTGAAAATGTCACGCTGTATCACAGATACACATATGATGTCAGTAATCAATACTAAGAGGGACAACATGCAATATAACATATAAATAGGAAATCTCAACATGTATATAAAGTATAGTATTACCTGACATAATATCCGTTGTACTGTGGGTGAATCCTGAAGACGTATAATACTGTACTCAGGCTGCAGGTGGACCGGGGTCTATGCTGACCCTAAACTGGGGACCTGACTCGTCCCTCAACCTGGAGGTACTGTTAATGGTACAGAGGTCCAGGCCGCCAACGTAACCCTGTCTCCTATAAGTACCTGACAACTGTAATCTAGTCCTCAGAATGACCCTGATTACCACACAGGGAATAGACAGGTTACTGCTTAACAAACAGTACAGACAAACGAGACAGACAGGGGACAAAGTAAACACTGTCTTGCATACAACACTTAGACACAGAGGGAACACAAAAGGTCTAGGAGATAAACTATAATCGAGGAGAGGAGAAACCACAAAGGAACTCTTAACTTAAGTCTTCTCATGACCTGATCCAAACTACTGGTCTGCATGTAAGCTTTCACCGGCATCTAACACACAGACTGGCAGGAATATAAAGGAAGCTAATTAGTACATAATCAAAAGCAGCCGGGCGAGGCTGGACCTAGTCTTAGCAAAGAGCTAGGTAAAATTAACTCCCTCACTACCAAACACAAAGTAACAGCAACTCAGCTGCGAGAAGTCAGAATGTGCAATCGCGACGATCCTCGTGGCGATGCACCCATGACACAATTCCAGCCAATTTTGATTTGAAAAAGTCAAACGGCGCTGCTTCCCTTCCAAGCCCTGCCGTGCGCCCAAACAGTGGTCCCCCCACATATCAGCGTACTCAGGACAAATTGGAAAACAACTTTTGTGGTCTAATTTCTCCTGTTACCCTTGGGAAAATAAAAATTGGGCACTAAACTGTCAGGTTTGTGGAAAAAATATGATTTTTTATTTCACGCCAGGGCGTTATAAACTTCTGTGAAGCACTTGGGGTTCAAAGTGCTCACCACACATCTAGATAATGTCCTTAGGGGGTCTAGTTTCCAAAATGGGGTCACTTGTGGGGGTTTCCACTGTTTAGACACATCAGGGCCTCTACAAACGCGACATGGCGTCCAGCCAATTCTGCGTTGAAAAAGTCAAACGGCGCTCCTTCCCTTCCAAGCTCTGCCATGCACCCAAACAGTATTTTACCCCCCACATATGGGGTATCAGTATGCTCAGGACAAATTGCACAAAAACTTTTGGGTCTTGTTACCCTTGGGAAAATAAAAATTGGGTGAAAAGATAATTTTTGTGGAAAAAAAAATGATTTTTTATTTTCACGGCTCTACATTATAAACTTGTGTGAAGCACTTGGGGTTCAAAGTGCTCACCACACATCTAGATAAGTTCCTTAAGGGGTCTAGTTTCTAAAATGGGGTCACTTGTTGGGGGTTTCCACTGTTTAGGCACATCAGGGTCTCTCTAAACGCGACATGGCATTCAGCCAATTCTGCGTTGAAAAAGTCAAACGGCACTCCTTCCCTTGCGACCTCTGCCGTGCGCCCAAAAAGTGGTTTACCCCCACATATGGGGTATCGGCGTATTCAGGATAAATTGCACAACAAATTTTGTGGTTCATTTTTTCTTTTAACACTTGTGAAAATAAAAAAAATTGGTTCCGAAGTAAAGCTTTTGCAAAAAAAGTTAAATGTCAATTTTTTCCTTCCACATTGCTTCAGCTCCTGTGAAGCACCTGAAGGGTTAATAAACTTCTTGAATGTGGTTTTGAGCACCTTGAGGGGTGCAGTTTTTAGAATGGTGTCACTTTTGGGTATTTTCTATCATATAGACCCCTCAAAGTGACTTCAAATGTGATGTGGTCTCTACAAAAAAAATGGTGTAAAAATGAGAAATCGCTGGTCAACTTTTAACCCTTATAACTTCGTAACAAAAGAAAATTTTGTTCCCAAAATTGTGCTGATGTAAAGTAGACATGTGGGAAATGTTATTTATTAAGAAATTTGTGTGACATATCTCTCTGATTTAAGGGCATAAACATTTAAAGTTTGAAAATTGCAAAATTTTCAAAATTTTCGCCATATTTCCGTTTTTTTCATAAATAAAAGCAAGTCATATAAAAATTTTTTACCACTAACGTGAAGTACAATATGTCACGAAAAAACAATCTCAGAATCAGCTGTATTCGTTAAAGCATTCCAGAGTTATAACCTCATAAAGTAACAGTGGTCAGAATTGTAAAAATTGGCCCGGTCATTAAGCTGCAAAATGGCTCTGTCACTAAGGGGTTAAAGGTCTCTATAGTTTCCATACAAATAATGTCAACAGAGTGCAAGTTGCTCTTTACAGAGCACGGTTTTCTGCCTAAGGACGCAGTTTATGACTTGCTTACGTGCATTGATGAGCTGACTGGAATATAGGGAAGATATTACATTTCCACATAGCTTCTGCTTGTAATTGTGCAATCCCAATAATGGATGTGTGAAGGGGATTTCATGCACGTGTTGGTGAATTTATACTTCAACCCCTCACAGATTTCATACACACAGTGAATAATCTTGTAACGTAAAAGCATGTCCTATTGATTGATGCCATTAATGTATAGAAATCTAGCAAGTCAGACCGTAAACATTGAGCGTTACTTATATAAGGAGCCACACCTGGTATTTGTTAATGTTACAAAGCCCATGAGTGAAGGGTCTTGCCAAGTCATCCCTTGTAAACCTACTATATAAGGAAATTTCCCTGGCCACGCATCAGCTATAACACTGTATAACATATCTTGGCTGTCTTATGCTGGACATGCTGTATTTTCTCTTTGGGAAGTTTGCTCGGCTTATCATAAATCACATCTGAGTTTCATTATTTCTGTTTGGGATACAGGAATAATGGACTTAATGGTTAATACATTTTATAGAAAGGTTATTAATTTTTCCGCGAGTCATTTCAATTTTTATGACAGGGTATATCAGTTGTAAGTGAACATTTTATTCTTTTGATTTGCTACATTTAGATAGCTGAAGCTGAGGTATGTGTGATTGACAGTGAATACAATATAACACTTCATTGGATACGCCTATGTTCACTGGGTTTGACAATGGCTGATTTTAGTTTATGCACCACATGACAAAGAACATTTTTATGAATTGCTCTACTGCTTAAAGTGAACAACAATATTTTATAAATCGTAGAAAAAAATGTGATCTATCCATTGTAAAATATTTTAGAGTCTGCATATAATAGTATTTAAGGGTTCAGCTACAATATTAGGGCTTACAAAGGGAACACAAAATAAAAGTAGTATATTTGCAGTTGGCCCACATATAAAATCCAAGGATGTGTACCAGAACTCGAGTGGGCCCCTTACTCCTTTGTTCCATATCTGTACTATAAATTTTACCCTTCCCTCAAGGGCACTGTTTTAGGTTCACACTTCCAGAACTTCAAATGACTCCTCCACATTGTGACTAGAGCGAATAATTGCAGAGCATGATTGCCGAAGTAAGAATAGGACCTAAAGTTGTAATTGTGACGCCAATGACTTAAGTACTTCCTTTTAGAGTGAGAAAAGAGGCCACACTCCACAAAACTTACTGCCTATACAGCATACAGTCCACTCCTTCAGTGGATTTTCCTGGCTGCTTTCAGGAACTAGTTTATCCTCAAGTAAGTGCAATTTGGTCAAATTGCTATTGAAAAAAACGAGGGTTGTGTTACAAACAACAGATCGCAATAAAGCCGTCAGAAACTCTTAGAATTAAGGGACAGAGTTAATTTGAGGGCTAATTATATCTACCACAGTTTGTACATTTAAACTAAATCCAATGTTCATGTTTTCTTCAATGGTGTATTCACATTTCACAGTCCTAGCCTGTCTTTGCTATGTTTTGGGCTAGGCTCACATTAAGGAGGATTCGTAAGTTAATAATTTGCTTTAATTAGCAAGAAAATAATTAAATTTGAAATAAATTGATTTGCTTTTTCTATCTGCTGTCATTCTCCGGCTATAAGAGCTTTTATCTTACACAGTGTACAGATTGTTTCCATGGACCTTAGCCAGATGAGCCATAGTTACATTCCAAGTGAGGAGTTAACTCCTAACATCCCAGTTAGCTCATTGTAGCCCATTGATTTCTATAGAGTAGTTAGCTGCTCCCCTCCATCCCACTCAGCTCTTGATAGGGCTCAAATCAGAAAATTATTAGTGTACAAAAAATAGCATACCAAGATTAGGCACAAAAAGGATTTTTGTAATGCTTTTTATTTTATTTCCTCATCTTAAAGTATAGTAACACTTTGGGTGATGTACCTTTCATCAAGCCATAAATGTGTAAGGTGTTCCTCTTGGACAAAAAAACCTTAAAAATTCTCATGTAACAGTATATCAAGGGAAGGAATCGATGGTCTGTCAAGAGAGAGAGTATGGAAATTACTATTGACATGGTGGAAGGGGCCCAGTGATACAAAAAGCAGTGGATGTAGAGAAACGCCATGACACAGTCCTCTGCCAAAAAAGGAGATTGCAGAGTTTCAAGGGAATAACCCTTTCAGTTTGGGTCTTGCATTTGGCATGCACTTGTGAAAAGTGCCACTGAATTCATGCTTCAGACAAAATAATATGCAATCATCTGGCATTAGAAGCAAAATTTATAGTTTGCAGTAAACCTTTTTTTTCTGTTTTGTATTTGCTGAAGTAATCAGCCTTTGTAACTTTACTAATAAGCTTACAAAGTACAGTATTGTTTAAAAAAAAGTTTAAAGTTCTGTATTACATCTACATACAATAATGCACAAGGTGACAATATGTAACTGATTAAAAGATCTACATAAACATAGATGAGAAAACAAGACATGGATTAAAGCCCATTAAGTTTCCTACAGTACATGTCTAGACAAAATCCAAGCTTCCTTTTTAATGATTAGTTAAAAACTCCTCTATTAAGATTTCTGGGGCTGAAATGGAAGCTTGAAATGTTTCTATGATCATACCCCCTAAATTCTTATACTATTAATTAAAATATATTTTTGCAATTATGTCAACTATTTAACATGAATGTCCACTATAAATGATTAATTTTAAACAATGAACATTTCAGCAATAATTAACTAGTTGATAGAAATACTAAATATTTATTCCACTGTGTCTGGAAAAGTTATGTGACTGGAACTATTACTACCAGTCTTCTGGTTGTCATTTTCTGTCTAGGTCATCATTGCATAACTTGGCAGATCTTCATTTGAGGAATCTGGTAATGATGGGTGGCAACCCAAAAATGATAAATGTTTGAAATGTCTGATATTTTTTAACACTTGACAATGACATTACAATTTTTGCAAAGTTAAATAGTACAAATTAATGAGTTTGGAAGTTAGATGAGACAGAGAAAACGTATTGATGTGCATCTTCGCTCTATTCTCAACCTGATTTCCATTCAGACAAGGCTCTTTAGGGCACTGTCCTTCCATCGGTTGGACTCTCAGTGATCAGGAAGTTATCTAATTTGTGGACAAAAGATAACTTTAAATTTGGATAAAATGCTTTAACTGTTAACTATTTGAAAACAAAATAAATATGCAAATTGCCTCTTCAAAAAAAGAGGACTTGTACTCTATAGCGCCACCTATTGGAAGTAGCGATCCTACAAGTCACAATCAACCCTTTAACGAGTCTTGTAATATGACTTAGGATAAAAGCCAAATCAGTATCTCCATTTGCAGACACGGTGTTTCGGACTATTGGTCCTCGTCAGTGCAAAGTAGGAGAGATCTGATTTGGCTAGCTGAGAGGCTCTGGACTGGGGTCTGGGGGTAAGGTTTCTCCTTGTGGAGAGTGACATACCAGCTCTGGCGTGTCAAGGTAAGGAGGCTTATTCGCCGTGCAATGCTCCTCTGGGAAATTTAATATGCAAATTGCCTCTTCAAAAAAAGAGGACTTGTACTCTATAGCGCCACCTATTGGCGAATAAGCCTCCTTACTAGTGTTGAGCATTCCGATACTGCAAATATCGGGTATCGGCCGATATTAGCTGTATCGGAATTCCGATTCCGAGTTCCGATATTTTCGTCTTATCGGATACCGGAATCGGGATGTCACTGTCACTGTCAGTGTCCGTCTGTCGGGTCTGTCAGGAGTCAGCGGCACTTACCTGGCAGAAGATCTCCGGCGGTCACGTCCTGGACTGCTTCATGGCCGCCATCCTCTTCTCCCCGGCGGTCACATGCAGTTTCTCGCGATAACTGCAGTGACTGCTGGGTAATCCCGGCCGTAAAGCAGTCAGTCCGATGACGTCACCGCCGGGGAAGCAGGTAATCAGCTGTGCTGCGTTGCAATGACAGGCTCTGCCTGTCATTGCGATGTAGCAGAGTTGGATCGTCGTGGGACAATCGTTACTATGGACTGCGTCGGACAGGTGGTATACTGTTGGTTTGTTTTTTTTCTTTTTTTACAGGAGATCGATGGCGTCGCAGGAATGAGTGTATAATAAAAGAAATGAAAACTGTGTTGTCTCTTTTATTTCATTAAAATACTTTTTTCTTGCTTTGTCTTTTTTTTATACATTTAATAACTTTGGGATTAATAATGGATCGGTGTCTTATTGACACCTCTCCATTATTAACCGGGCTTATTGTCACCGTGCAATCAACGGTGACAATAACCCCTTATTACCCCGCTTGCCACCGCTACAGGGCAAGTGGGAAGAGCCGGGTAAAGTGCCACAATTGGCACATCTTTTGATGCGCCAAATGTGGGGCTGCTGTAGCCTGGTATTATCAAGCTGTTGAGGGCCAAAATCCATGGGCCTTGACAGTCTTTTAATAACAGGCCGCAGCAGTCTGCATTTTACTTGGCTGGTTAACAAAAATAGGGGGGATCCCCACGCCGTTTTTTTTTCGAGGGGATCCCCTATTTTTGTTAACCAGCCAAGCTAAGCAGACTGCTGTGGCCTGGTATTATCAGGCTTGCAAGGTCCATGGATATTGGATCCTTACCAGCCTGAAAAACCAGGCCTCAGCGGTCTGCTTCATCTGGCTGGTTAACAAAAATAGGGGGGACCCCACGCCAATTTTTTTCGAGGGGATCCCCTATTTTTGTTAATCAGCCAAGATATGCAGACTGCTGTGGCCTGGTATTATCAGGCTGGCAAGGTCCATGGATCTTGGCTCCTTAACAGCCTGAAAATCCAGGCCTCAGCGGTCTGCTTCATCTGGCTGGTTAACAAAAATAGGGGGGACCCCACGCCATTTTTTTTTCGAAGGGAACCCCTATTTTTGTTAATCAGTTCCCTCTGACGTCACTGATTGTGTCCCTGGCTGACCTGAAGTGAAAGTGGAAAGCAATCAATTAAGCTTTCCACTTAAGGGCCCGTCTCACATAGCGATATCGCTACCGAGATCGCTGCTGAGTCACTAGTTTTGTGACGCAGCAGCGAGCTCACCAGCGATATCGCTGTGTGTGACATTCAGCGACGATCAGCCCCCCTGCCGGGTATCGCTGATCGTCGCTGAAATGTCAGGACCTTTGATCGCTGGTTTCCCGCCTGTCACACGCAGCGATGCGTGCCTGTCAGAGGGAAACCAGCGATCAAAAAAAGGTCCTGACATTTCTGCGACGATCAGCGATACCCGGCAGGGGGCTGATCGTCGCTGAATGTCACACACAGCGATATCGCTGGTGAGCTCGCTGCTGCGTCACAAAACTAGTGACTCAGCAGCGATCTCGGTAGCGATATCGCTATGTGAGACGGGCCCTTAAGCGATGTTACCCGCAGTGTCGCTGTCCCAGATCGCTGCCTGAGCTGCCTGTTTGGCAGCTCAGCAGCGATCATGTAGCGATACACCAGCGATCCTGACAAGTGCATATCGTTGTCGGGATCGCTGGTGTATCGTTATGTGACACCCAGCCTTTACTCTCCTGTCAGGCAGGAGAGGAACTCATTCATTTGGGGTTTACTGTGAGGCTGCAGCATTAGCTGCGGTCCCTGCAGTAAACATTAACCCTTTCTGAAGGATTACACCGTGGGACCTGACTGTGCATGGGATAGGTAAGAATAATTTTGCTTTTTTATTTTATTTTTATTACAGGAAATGGTTTTTGCAGTAAAATAAAAGATGGTCAAAAACATGTGTCTTTATTTCATTAAAATGATTTTTAATTAAAGTGTGTGTGTTTTATTTTTATTTCATGCAATAGGATTAATAATTGATAGTTGTCTAATTGACAGCTCTCAATTATTAACCTGGCTTAAGGTCACCTTTCAATAGCAAGGTGGCTTTAACCCCATATTAACCCATTCGCCACCGCTACAGGGCAATGGGAATAGACGGGCAAAGTGCCAGAAAGGGCGAATCTAATTATAGATTTGTCTTTCCTGGGGTGTCTGGGGGCAGATGTTAGTAGCCGGGGGGGGGCAAAAATAATGGTCCCTCTCTGGGCTATTATTATCTGCCCCCACTCACTGGCTTTGTCTGTCTGGTTGCGAAAATAGGGCGGGAGCCCACGCATTTTTTTTCAGCAATTTTACACCTCATATATATATATACATGTCATTGAATTTGTGACACATATATATTTTATATTTGTAGTTCATACACTTCTACATAGTATAATAGCCGCTAATTCAATTGCCGGCTTTTGTGAAAATGCAGAACCCGACATGAAATGACACTTGGTGTACATAGGGTTAACCATGTCTTTTCATGTCCTTTGCTATCTAATTTGCACAAACAATTAAATCAGACTATGTGTGCAAAATTTCACACCTCTAGGGGTTAATTAAAGGTGTAAATTCGTAGCAAAAAAGTCCGTTTTTTTTACAACGAATTTACACCTTTAATTAACCCCTAGAGGTGTGAAATTTTGCACACATAGTCTGATTTAATTGTTTGTGCAAATTAGATAGCAAAGGACATGAAAAGAAATGTTTAACCCTATGTACACCAAGTGTCATTTCATGTCGGGTGCTTCTGTCTTTTCACTGAAGCCGGCTTTACCCGGCAATTGAATCAAAGGATATTTTACTATGTAGAAGTGTATAAACTATACATATATGTATATATATATGTCACAATGACATGTATATATATATATATGTATTCTATGTGTGTATATTTAGTGTTTACAAGGAAGGAATGGGGTTTTTTTAGTTGCGATATTTTGTTCCCATAGACTTACATGGGACTTCCGGTATCGGTATCGGGTATCGCCGATATTTTAGTGATATCGGCGATACCATTCCGATTCCGATACTTTAGCATATCGGAAAGTATCGCTCAACTCTACTCCTTACCTTGACACGCCAGAGCTGGTATGTCACTCTCCACAAGGAGAAACCTTACCCCAGACCCCAGTCCAGAGCCTCTCATCTAGCCAAATCAGATCTCTCCTACTTTGCACTGACGAGGACCAATAGTCCGAAACACCGTGTCTGCAAATGGAGATACTGATTTGGCTTTTATCCTAAGTCATATTACAAGACTCGTTAAAGGGTTGATTGTGACTTGTAGGATCGCTACTTCCAATAGGTGGCGCTATAGAGTACAAGTCCTCTTTTTTTGAAGAGGCAATTTGCATATTAAATTTCCCAGAGGAGCATTGCACGGCGAATAAGCCTCCTTACCTTGACACGCCAGAGCTGGTATGTCACTCTCCACAAGGAGAAACCTTACCCCCAGACCCCAAAACAAAATAAAAAATTGTTGATAACAATTAAGGCATCAAAAGCTAGTACTTCCTCCTCCAAAATATATCCTTTCCTGGCTACTGTCTTCTTCAACAGCTTTAGTAATTTCTGTATAATAATGGTGTCTGTTTTCAATAACTAGGATACTTCTACTGGGAGCTACTTGACAAACAGGAAACTGACTCTTTATAAATATCTTCATATTATAGGAGACGTAGAAACTTGAATGGAGTACATGATGGGATGCAGAACTTGAGTGCTTTGCTAGTGGAAATGGATCCTATAGAGTATAACCGACTGCTGACCCACTGATAAAATACATGTGCTCAAAGTATTCTGCTATGAGATACAAGCACTATTCTCCTTTTGAGAGGCTTTGGCCAGTCGAGTAATGTTCTATTTTATTGAACAAGAAAGACAAAGTGTCAGACAAATGAAAGTCATCTACTCCCATCTTATGATACTACAAGAGAGTTCTGTTAAATGAATACAGTGTATTGGCCATATCTAATGTGGAAGTTATGGGTTATAAATCTGACTAATAGTTATTGGCAGCAAATCCTATTGTCTACTTTAATAATGTTAAGGGGCCTTTACACATAGCGAGATCGCTAGCCATAATCACTCAAGCGTCACCGATATTGTGACGCAACAGCGTTATCGCTAGCGATCTCGCTACGTGTGAAATGTAGCAGCGACCGGTCCCCCCGCTGGCTATCGCTGATCGTGCTCGAATGCACTGGTCCATTTTTCCATAGTTGGCGTCCCGCTGGCCAGCACTAATCGCTATGTTTGAAGCTTAAAAACGACGAGCGACCTCGTTAGCGACGCATAGCTCAGCGATGCAGGCGTGACAAAGCTATGTTAGAGGTCACGCCCCCTCTGCCCCTATTGGTAAGTACAGCGCTCCCAATGTGTGAAAATTGGGAGACACAACGCTGTAGCGCCTCCTTCCATTCTTTGTTCCTGTGCAGTGGATGGTATTAACCGGTTTGCCTTCTGCGTTCCCATGTGAGTAGCTATAGCGTTGATATTTTAACTGAAATCACACTGCGGTTGCTTCAGCATCCCTGTCTGAATCGCTATTGCGCTGTTATTTGTGGATTCATTTTATTCATCAAAGGACTGCTCTGTCTGCTGAAGCACGCCCACCGAGGTCGGAATCGGTGACAATAAAGTAATGTGACAAGGACTCAACGACCTACGAGGTCGTTATGGAAATCGCTGAACTGTCTTGCGTCGTTGAGGAGATCGGACTGTTTAAAAGCTAATTAGCGATCATGTAACGACGCACCAGCGATCTTTGCCTGGCCGGATCGTTATTGTGATTGCTGGTGCGTTGCTATGTGTGAAGGGGCCCTTACACAGTGGCTAGTTTTAGATGCTGGACACAGATCCTTCAACCGAAGAACAAGTATGTTTGGGATTTAATCAAAAGAAACACACTTTAAGGGAACAATGCAAACAAGACAGCTAACTCAATAAGCAGAGAGTATGAGTAATGGTTGTCCCATTAAGATAACACATGCCCATATGCCTGTCTGACAAAAACTTATGAGCTCATGATTTCCTTTATTAACCAGAGCTGCAACTCTTTAGGCCTCAGGACAATTATGCATTAGACTATGTTCACACTTTCTTTTTAATAACATGTTTCTCTGTTCCGTTTTTAGCTTATATTATATATATTATATTACAAAATATTGTAAAAAATGGATTGGCTGCATGACTGATTCAGATAGACCCCATTGCTTATTATGGGTTCTGTCTGGGTTCCGTTTTGTGTCAGTTTTTAGAATGGAAAAAAAAGTTGTGCATGATGCACTTTTTCTCACATCCTGAAAACGGACACATAACGGAACCTAAATAGACCCCATAATAATCAATGTTATCTCTCTGCTACCATTTTGCATCAGTTATGGTATTTTTTGAAACCATGACTCCAGACTGTTCCAGGTTTTATTTCAGGCCTTTGGATGTTTAATGTGGCGTTTTTTCCACCATTCTCACTAGGCTTCTCTTGTCAGTTTTCCTCTTTCCCCCACATCCAGGAAGGTTCTTCACAGTTCCATGCTAGGTAAACTTCTTTAAAAACATTGCACACTGTTGATACCAAGGTCTTTGTAGATGGCCTTATAAACTCTTTGGAAGTCTTGTGTTTGCTAATAATAGCAGTTCTGATGTCCTCAAACAGCTCGTTTGTCTTCACCATGGTGACAAATTAATAGGGCCTACCATGTGGCTTTTTAAAACACTGAAGTCATCATTCATTGGCTAATTCATGTCACATGGGCACCGACAATTAATCACAGGTTATTCTCATTTGTGATTTACCCCAGGCAAGTCAAAATGTATTTAAATACTAACTTAATGTAAAGGGTGCCAGTACTAGTGTCATAGCATGCTTTAGGGTTTTTCTATTTTTGCCTCCCATTGTTTTTTGTTTTAAAATCTTCATTTATCATTTGCTCTTTTGTATTTAACACGAGTGCTCTATACAAAATAAAGTTTCACTTGGTTAATTTTATTTAGAAGATATTCCACATTATGTACCTAAACCTCATGGTGCCAGTAACAATGAGCAAGACTGTATGTGTTTATAGTCATATTATGTATATACGGTACTTCTTTTTGATGTTATTTAGTCACCATCTTTCCTTTCATGATATTCTTTCTGTCCAGATAATCTTGATAAAGGTTGATTCTGGTCGAAACATCAGATATTTATCTGTATACACCTGTCTGGTTGTACTGAATAAAGCATCACTTCTATTTACCCTACTGGATTATATTTTGTGCCGACGTTAACTCTCGATATTTATGACTGTGATCATTTCTTCAGACCACAATTCATCTACTGCTAGTAGTGCTAGCTTACTGTATCTACATGTAATCACCTATTCAATCCACATGAGTTTCTCTAACCTCCGTGATTAGTTTATTAGTAGCAGGCATTCACGAGAGGTTATACAAGTGGGGCAAAATCTTTAAATCAAGCAAATCAAAGGTGGCTAAAACAGGCGGAGTGGTGAATTCAAGATAACAATAAACCAGCTCACATCAAGATGAACTTCCCTTCAAGATTAAGTACAAGACTATTTCTATCTGACTTAACCTACAATCCGTCTCTATTAATACTTCTACTTTGATGTTGTCACTAGATATTAAAGAAAATAATATAATATATTTTATTTAGATAGAAACTGTTTTGGCTGTTTTTTTGGCTGTAAAGTTAAAGTTTTGGTCTAATCCTAATGTTTAGTTGTGCTCCACAGCTTTTGTTCTGCCAGGTATTAAAAGAATTATGGTGGTGTTATGCCTAGGATTATATTAGTTATTGAAGCTAAGCTGTAACTTATACTTCCTTTGCTCAGTCTTGCAAGTTGTGCTCTTTTTCTTATGACAACATAAATTCCGTATGTTATTACTAATCTTGCTATAAACTGTTAAGTCTCTAAGGAAGATTGAATCTTTCCAGTTTGTTTTGTGATACGTTGTCACAATTATCTTTGCTGATGGGTCTGTTGTCTGAATAATTGTATTTTTTCGGGTCGAAATATAGCAGACAGTAATGATCAACAAAGTGTTTGTCAATTGGAGTTGACCTTTATTAAGGTGAACATCAAATTTGATAGTTATTCTCACAGTGAGCATTGACAGATGCATGGCTCCTAACTGTATTCAGATTGTTACAGTCACATTTGACCAAGTTGAATAAATAGTTTGCTTTTTTGCGTTATAGTTAAGTGCTTTATGTAGCTTTTTCCACCTGACCATTGGATTGTTTCATCTCAGACATCAGTTACATGTTTATAGAATATCTGAGTACTGTGATACCCACAGGAATAAAGTGGCTGAAAAAAAGCCAAAATATAACCTCCTGGAAATGAAGTGAAACTGTGCTTTCCTAGCACCACTGCACTTTGGTCTAGCGGTGTCACAAGTGAGTCACGTCAACCTGGGAGACCCGGGGGTAGAAGATCACTCCATTTTGTGAATCGCAGATCTTCCATTTAGCCTTTGTGTTTGAATCAAATATTAAATTAATTTTGTTACCTTTGATGCTGAAGAGGTTAACAACCCTTTCTATGCCAGTCAGAAACTTTTAGCTCCATTTCCAGCTGCTTCTGATTTGGTCATTACCTCTCACTATGAAACCTGGCCATACCCTCTGTCTTGCTATTGAAAGCTTTGATTCATATCTCCATGGAGACGCTCTGCTAATTTGCAGATCATTGTTGCTACTAGAGATTTTTGTGTGCTGTTTATGGTGTTCACTTTCCGCTTTATTCCTATTTGGTTATTACCTGCCTATCCTTCCCTATTTTCCTCCCTACCCTTGGTGAGTGTTTTTGGATGTAAGTTGCTTTTTGTTATCCCTGCTTGTCTTGCGTGTATATACTCTAATATATCTGTCCCAGGCCTCCTGGGAGAGAGGGAGGGTACAGCTCAGGGTATAACAGGTGCATAGTAAGGTTGGAGACTCGGGCCTCTCTACCATCAAGAGTACCCCAGGGGCAGAGATACTTAGGGTTCCCAGGGCTGTGGAATTAGTCATGGTGTAGAAGTCATTGTCCTCTTTGGTGGAGTCGGTATAAAATGGACCGACTTGTATTACTAAAATATGTAAGTTGGTTACAGTAGTTCAATGCAATATGTGCTGTAAATGTTTTCATAAGAATTTTGGAAAGTTGTGAAATGTCCTATAAAGTCTGTTCTGATCCTGATATAAAGATCTAGGATGAATCTGTTATACACTTTTTAGGTACACCCACTAGTGAGTCAATGCTGGGGAGTCATAGTCACGGAAATTGAGGAGTCTGAGTCGGAGAATTGGCTTACCAACTCCACAACCCTGGTCAGTACAGCGGTGTAACTTGAAGCTTGTGGGCCCCAATACAAAGTCTCCTTCAGGGCATCTTACTAGCACTGATTTTTAATATTATTTGTCTTCTTATATAGACCAAAGAGATTTTTTTGAACTCCCCTGTTTGTTTGCTGCAACCTCTGGAATTAGTAGGAGAAAGTCCTCATCTAGATTTTGCATTGGGTCCCAGGAGCTCCAATTCATAAATGTATGGCCTATCCTACCTATTTTTCACAGTTTTTGATGAGACAACTCCTATAATGAATAGATGCTCAGTGGATACCACATCTATTATAGAATCTACAGGGTGTAAGCAACCACATTTTCCACAAGCCCTAAATAATATATAAGTCTTCATTATACAAATATTCAATATAATATAATTATTCAATTTTTAATAACAATATCGATTTTTGTGAGGGACAGGATCTTTAGTAAATAGTATTGCTATATATCTCCTTATTTCCTCACCCTTTTTCCCTCCATTCACCTTCATATCCCTTTCCCATTGGTTTAATCCCTGTCCCCTTCCTAATAAGGCAAAGCTAGAATCCATAACTACCCTCCCCTCTCTATTATTTTCCCTGCCCCCTTTACTATATGTTTGTGTTTGTTGAAAAAAATGTTTAAAATTCTTAATAAAGTATTTGGGAACAGGATCGCTAGTAAAGTGGATGACGCCACATATTGCGCTGTAATGTCTGCTATTAGAAGATGGAAAATATCTTCTGTTACTGTTACTCATGTAGTGGGCCAAAATAACCCAAAAATAAATTAATAGAATATTTAGAGGGGTTGTTCCAATGTTGAATATTATCCCCTATCCACAGGATGTCCTCTATTCAGTTGTTATTGGTTAACCCAGTGGTTCTCAACCTTTCTAATGCCGTGACCCCGCAATACAGTTCCTCATGTTGCGGTGACCCCCCAACCAAAAAATAATTACAGTCCTCCATACAATATTATGGGCACCACATAGTCCTCCATACAGTATTATGGGCCAAATATAATGCTCCATAAAGAATACTGGTCCCCATATAATGCTCCATACAAAATATGGAGCTCTCCTCTGTACTGTGCTGCGTTCTGCACTGTTATGGCTCAGGAAAGGGCACTGTGGAAAGACTCCCCATTATCATCATCATTTTTCCCCATTATCATTGCCTCCCCATCATCATTATCATTTTCTCCCCATCATCATCATTGCCTGCCCATCATCATTGTCTCCCCATCATCATTGCCTCCCCATCATCATCATTGCCTGCCCAACATCATTGGCTCCCCATCATCATCATTGCCTTCCCATCATCATTGGCTCCCCATCATCATCATCATAACCATCACACATACAGCACCACACACAGACAGCACCGCAGCACTCTCTCACATACACACACGCAGGCAGACACACACACACACACTGATACACACAGACACATACACCTCACATCTCACCTGTCCGGCGCCCGCGCTCTCTGCCACAGCCGGCCGCTGAATGATGACGTCATCCAGCAGCGCTGCTGTGACAGCAGGCGCCCCCTGGAGCCCGGAGCTACAGAGGCACGGAGAGAGGTAAGTATTGCGCCGCCTGCTCAGGCCGGGTCCCCCCTCTCCCTGCACAGTGGACTCACTGACCCGCCGCTCAGCTCCGGAGGGTCCCGGGCCACTACAATGTGACTCCGTGGGAGGAGGAATTGCTGCTGCTGCCACGCTGCCCCACACACGTGCTGCCTGGGGCGGACCGCCCCACACACGTGCTGCCTGGGGCGGACCGCCCCCCGCCCGCCCACGCTACGCCCGCGCCCTACGCCCGCTCACGCTACGCCCCTGCTACGCCACTGGGCTAAAGCCATTGGAAATATGCTGTATATATGGCTCCGCTCCCATCCTCCCATCCTGTATATATGGCTCCGCTCCCCCTCCCATCCTGTATACATGGCTCCGCTCCCATCCTCCCATCCTGTATATATGGCTCCGCTCCCCCTCCCATCCTGTATACATGGCTCCGCTCCCCCTCCCATCCTGTATACATGGCTCCGCTCCCATCCTCCATCCTGTATATATGGCTCCGCTCCCCCTCCCATCCTGTATACATGGCTCCGCTCCCCCTCCCATCCTGTATATATGGCTCCGCTCCCATCCTCCCATCCTGTATACATGGCTCCGCTCCCATCCTCCCATCCTGTATACATGGCTCCGCTCCCCCTCCCATCCTGTATACATGGCTCCGCTCCCCCTCCCATCCTGTATACATGGCTCCGCTCCCCCTCCCATCCTGTATATATGGCTCCGCTCCCCCTCCCATCCTGTATATATGGCTCCGCTCCACCCTCCCATCCTGTATATATGGCTCCGCTCCCCCTCCCATCCTGTATATATGGCTCCGCTCCCACCCTCCCATCCTGTATATATGGCTCCGCTCCCCCTACCATCTTGTATACATGGCTCCGCTCCCATCCTCCCATCCTGTATATATGGCTCCGCTCCCATTCTCCCATCCTGTATACATGGCTCCGCTCCCATCCTCCCATCCTGTATATATGGCTCCGCTCCCATCCTCCCATCCTGTATATATGGCTCCGCTCCCCCTCCCATCCTGTATACATGGCTCCGCTCCCACCCTCCCATCCTATATACATGGCTCCGCTCCCATCCTGTATATATGGCTCCGCTCCCCCTCCCATCCTGTATATATGGCTCCGCTCCCCCTCCCATCCTGTATACATGGCTCCGCTCCCACCCTCCCATCCTATATACATGGCTCCGCTCTCATCCTGTATATATAGTTCCGCTCCCCCTCCCATCCTGTATATATGGCTCCGCTCCCTCTCCCATCCTGTATACATGGCTCCGCTCCCCCGTCCTCCCCCCATCATACTTACCCTCCTCGCTCCGTCGCTGCAAGTCCCTGCATCCCTGTCGGGCCGCCTCAGCTTCCGCGGTGACGTAATACCGCTCATTAAGGACATGAATATGGATGCCACGCCTATGGGAGTGGCGTCACGTCCATATTCATTACCTTAATGAGCGGTACTATGTCACCGCACTGCCAGGAGGAAGCTGCCGCGGCCGACAGGGAGGCAGCGACGGAAGGTAAGTATGGATGTCTTCTTGAAGCCGGCGGCTGCAGCTGTCACTACAGTGCTGCAGCCGCCGGCTCCTTTAAGCGACCCCTGTGTTTTGGTCGTTCGACCCCCGCGGGGGTCGCGACCCACAGGTTGAGAACCGCTGGTCTAACCAATGATGCTGGGTATCCCACCAACCTGAGAACCTTGTGAATGGAATAGTGGTCAATCATGTACACGTCCACACCATTGATTCTTAATGGCAGTACCACAGACTTTGTGACTGCTGCACTGTATTATTTATTTTACTCACTGATATATTGCCATTAATTCCACAGCGCTTTACAGGCATTAAATATTATGTTTAAAGATTGGTCTGAGAACTGCACTCTTAGGGCTCATTCCCACTTGCGATGCAATTGCACGAGTTCAATCCAATGAAAAATCAGATTGCACTCTCCCCAATGTTGCTCTATGGGGCAGCTCACATCTGTGATTATATTCTCATGCCAATTCAGTATATGAAAACAATTGCAGCATGCTGTGATTGCACCCGAGTATCAGATCGCACGCACCCACATAAGTCTATGGGTACGTATGAAACATCGCACTGCACTCGGATATCATCGATTCCCGCCAATGCCGGCAGCAGAGGAGATGGAGAAATTACTTTCTCCGTCTTCTCCACAACTGTGCTCCGATCTTCTCATGCGAGAGGATCGGAGCACAGAGCACTGACACTCAGCTCACGCTTGCAGCAGAGCAGGAGCCGAGTGTCATTGGTATATCATAATCGATGCTCTCGTATGAGAGAATCGTCGGATGCCATACGCTAATGGGACCCCGGCCTTACTGTTTTACTAGGCTCAAAAATGCATTAAATTTAAAAGAGGAAAATGATGACTAAGAGGAAGTGTCATTTCTTGGTCATCATTAGACACATTCTGGAGTCGGATAGGAAGTAATTTTACTGTCAGCTTTGTGATGTAATCTCAGTCCATGCGGGTTGTGTGCTGTGGGCGTTTGTATGCATAGCTATTGGTCATTTCCTGGTTTCTTGCCAAAAATTAATGTGAGGATTTGACAAAGGGTGAAGTCACCAACCGGTTTTCAACCACTGAGGAAGTTCAATAAGTTTTGTAGACACAATCATATCCTGACAGAATTACTTCCTTTACCTTTGATAGCAAATAACTACTTCAGATCTTCAAAATCCAGAATTAGTAACATGCACATTTCTTTCTTAGGAGACGTCATTAATGTGTGGTTGGTTGGAGTCTAACCTTATGATCCTAAAGATAAACCTTTATTATATGTTCCTTGAAAAATCTTTTTATGCAGCCTTTTATGACTTAACAGGTTGATTAGACTCTAGGACCCAACATATGGGTGGTAATAAGCCATCTCACAGTGTATGAATCTAACCTTAGTAAGTTCAGCACTTGGGTAGATTCATTGCTGTGGCAACAAAGACAGTTTTTCTTACAGACATTTTGGATAAATGAGAAGCACGTTTCGCCAAATTATTCATGTTGAACTCGACACACACTGTAATAGTGGCTGCAGAGGGGAATAAAGCATTTTAGTTTGTTAGTAATTTGGCCTCTTCATTACAGAGATATTACCACTCAAAGTATGTGGCACCTAATCAGTTAACTTCTGATAAGTCCAAGTGTGTGTTGTTAGATACTTTTCACTGGGGGGTGCACTTCTTCCTCTATGACAGCGATGGCGATGCTATGGCATGCGTGCCAAAGGGGGCATGTAGTGCTCTCCCTGTGGGCACACGCTCCATTTCCTTTCCGCATCAGTGAACCGGGGCCAGCAGGTGAGGAGCCCCATGATGCCACTCCTTACATCAGCTGGATCTGCGGCCTCAGACACACATTAAGCTGAAGTGTATTGCAGCGCACAAACTTCCTGGGTCAGTGTGCTGCAATACATGCTGCTGGCCAGTCAGAGGCCATCAGCTGAAGTAGTACACGCGATTGGGCGCATGGCAGTGACATCATGCCCCCATCATTTGGTTGTTGCAATCAGCTGCCAGCTTCAGAAGATGATGGGGTGACATTTGCAAGGTTGGGGCCACATATACCAGGATGAAGGGCATATGCAAGAATGGGGGCATTTACATGGAGTGGGGGAGCATATAAAGTGATGGGGGAACATATACCATGCTGAAGGACATATACAAGGATGGGGAGGGCATATACCAGAATTGGGGACATATATCAGGATGGGAGCATATACAAGGATGGGGGAGGATATATACCAGAATGAAGGGCATATACCAGGATGAATGTGCATATACAAGAATGGTAGAGCATATTATTATTATTATTATTATTACACATTTATATAGCACCGTTTATTTCATGGCGCTTTACATATGAAAAGGGAAAATATAGACAGGTACAATAAACGTGTGCTAGACAAGGGACACACAAGTACAGAAGGAGAGATGACCCTGCCCGCGAGGGCTCACAGTCTACTTACTATGAAAAGGGAGGGGCAGCACGGTGGCTCAGTGGAGGGCACTGCAGCCTTGCAGCGCTGGAGTCCTAGGTTCAAATCCCACCAAGGACAACATCTGCAAGGAGTTTGTATGTTCTCGCCATGTTTGCGTGGGTTTCCTCCGGGTACTCCAGTTTCCTCCCACACTCCAAAAACATACTGATAGGGAATCTAGATTGTTAGCCCCATCGGGGACAGCGACGATAATGTGTGCAAACTGTAAAGCGCTGCGGAATATGTTAGCGCTATATAAAAAAATAAAAAATAAAAAAAGTGAGCAAATACAGTACAGACCAAAAGTTTGGACACACCTTCTTATTCAAAGATTTCTCTGTATTTTCATGACTATTTTAGTTTAGAGTCCTCAGTGGTTGATACCTTTTAATGGCTAACTGAAAAGATGGTAACAAATTGCAAGCTTTCGAGACGACTCAGGTCTCTTCATCAGGCTAAACTAATATAAAATCTGAAGAATCACATATTTATATACACCACACAGCACAGAAAAAATGCAATAGGTAAGACAAGTGACGTAAAGCTTGATATTTTTCTATCTACTGGCTAACACGGTACAAAGATATACATCTTTACTGTATGAAAATTGTAGAATCACACTGAAGGCATCAAAACTATGAATTAACACATGTGGAATTATACATTACACTTTACAAAAAAGTGTGAAACAACTGAAAATATGTCTTATATTCTAGGTTCTTCAAAGTAGCCTCCTTTTGCTTTGATTACTGCTTTGCACGCAGGAAAGGTGAACGGATGGACTCTACATGCCTAGTTCCCACCGTGAAGCATGGAGGAGGTGGTGTGATGATGTGGGGGTGCTTTGCTGGTGACACTGTTGCGGATTTATTCAAAATTAAAGTGGTGAGCGGTCCAGCTCACCCCAAACCATCTCGATTGGGTTCAGGTCTGGTGACTGTGGAGGCCAGGTCATTTGGCGTAGCACCCCATCACTCTCTTTCTTGGTCAAATAGCCCTTACACGGCCTGGAGGTGTGTTTGGGTTCATTGTCCTGTTGAAAAATAAATGATGGTCCAACTAAACGCAAACTGGATGGAATAGCATGCCACTGCAAGATGCTGTGGTAGCCATGCTGGTTCAGTATGCCTTCAATTTTGAATAAATCCCCAACAGTGTCACCAGCAAAGCACCCCCACACCATCACACCTCCTCCTCCATGCTTCACGGTGGGAACCAGGCATGTAGAGTCCAACCGTTCACCTTTTCTGCGTGCAAAGCAGTAATCAAAGCAAAAGGTGGCTACTTTGAAGAACCTAGAATATAAGACATATTTTCAGTTGTTTCACACTTTTTTGTAAAGTGTAATGTATAATTCCACATGTGTTGATTCATAGTTTTGATGCCTTCAGTGTGATTCTACAATTTTCATAGTCATGAAAATATAGAGAAATCTTTGAATGAGAAGGTGTGTCCAAACTTTTGGTCTATACTGTACATGGATGTGGGGCATAGACATGAATTGGGGGAACATATACATGGATGGGGGAGCATATACCAGTATAGGAGCAGATACATGGATGGGGGGCATATACAAGGATTGGGCGAGCACATACCAGGATGGGGTGCATATATCAAGATGGAGGGCATATACCAAAATGAGGAGCTTATACAAGGATGAAGGTGCATGTACCAGGGTGAGGGTGCATGTACCAGGATGAGGGTGCATATGCGAGGATGAGGGGCATATATCAGGATGGAGAGAGTATATTCCTGTATATCTGGAGTCTGGTATCTTCTCCTGACTGTGGCTGCTCTCTGTTGCTCCCATCTGCCCTATGCTGCCCCTCATGCTCTCTGCATGAGTTTTTTTCTAAACTAAAACCTCAGAATTCAGATTAAATTACTGTGTTGTCACTTTGCGATAAATAGGTCTCCAAAAGGGTTGCCATCACTGCTCTATGATGTTGCTATCTAATAAAAGCCACTTGGACTTAACAACAGTTAACTCCTTAGGTGCCAAGTACTTTGATTGCTAATATCTTGGCAATGTAGAAGCAAAATTGAAAAATAACAAAAATGTTTTATTCTGCTCTGCAGCCACTATTATATTGTGTGTCCACTGCAATATGAAAGATGTGATAGGTTCTAGCTCTCTGATTACCCTTCAAAGGATTGTTTGCATCTCTCCGTTTCTGGAGCATTGCTCCCCTGCTTCCTGCTTGTACCAGTAGCATTGCTACACTGCGAGCACAACCTGTGCACTCTTCGAGACGGCCTTGCCTCTGCAGCATTGGAGGAGTGCAGTGACACTAAGGTTATGTTTCCACGGGCCGGATTACATCCGGATTAGCTGCGGATTGAACGCCCCATCGTCCAGATGTTACAGCATAGTGGAGGGGATTTTATGAAATCACGTCTCCACTATGCGTGCGAACACGCATCCGGCGGCCTTGCGTTTACGTACATGTGGTGCGTATTTTTAGACCACAGCATGTCCATTTACCTTGCAGCGACGCTCCATCTCTGCAAGGTAAATAACACAGTCCTATGTATAGGGTGCGGCGATTCCGGATGTGCTCAATGAACACATCCGGAATCACCGCCCTTACAGAAGGGGGCGGCACTTTGGGCGGAGCGGGGTTTCCGCTCCGTCCAAAGCGCCGGCAATACAGCCCATGGAGACGTACCCTAAAGCTTGCCAGATCCAGTCATTCTGCTAGCTGCAGAGGTGTCCTTACAAACACTATAGAAAAAAGCATGTAAGCACTGAGCTTCCTGCCTAGAATACTGGCCACCACTGATAGACTGCAGCAGTCGCTGGTAGCCTAGTCAGCACACAGTAAAATTTAAAAATATCGCTTCTTTCTTGACACTGGAGAGGGTTTTTAGCAAAGTGAATTGGAAAGCTGCTTGTTTTTAGAAGCACCCTGAATTTTTACTATTCGTCATAATGAGAATAACCCTTTGATTTGGCCATGTACTCATGATTTTTGTCATCAGATTCTGTTGATTTTTATTGAATCTGTCAATCTCATGTCTATAGAACCCATACACTTTAGATTTAAGTTGTGTGGACCATCAATGTCGGCATAGGGGACCTCTCTAGAGGTGTTGCTTAATTACAAATCACAATCTTTTTGTTTTCCCACGTGATCGGTTTCTACTAGAGGTGTCTGGAATGGCTTACATTTCCCTCTACTTTGAAAACTTGTGCAGTCTCAGCTGTGAGTCAAAAGAGATAGCTGTTGGTCAAACAAGCATTTGGCTGACCACTATCAGAGGTTTATGGTTACCTTTTGTTAATAGGCCATTTTCTGTCCAATAATTCATCATAATGCACAATTTCACCTGCTTTGGAGGTAGAAGTGGCCCCTTACCTATTGGGCCCTGTGCAGCTGTACAGATTGCCCCTGACGGGCAGGTTATAACTAGAGTTGAGCCAATTTGTTTGTGTCCCTGCTTATTCGGTAAGCGCTATAGCTTGCCGAATAAGCTGCAGAGGGAATCCGGATACATAGAGGGTGTCAACTGCATGTGTCGCGGCTGTGTCACTGTCACAACACATGCATGGAGAGCCGTGACACATGCAGCTGCGGCACTAATCAGCTGGCGCCCTCCATGTATCCGGGTTCCCTTGCAGCTTATTCGGTAAGCCTATTATAGCTTGCCGAATAAGGAGGGACCCGAACAGATTCGCTCAACTCTAGTCATAACGAGGTATTTTATGTCTGTAGTTCAGTGGACAAAGCTAGTTTATACCAATGTTGGAAAACTGCAGCTCCTAAATACCATGCGGCATGTCTTCAAGTCCTGTAACCTATCTTGAAAACAATACACTTAATTTATTTTAATGTGTGCCATAATACAATATTCAGGGGTTTTATTTTAACATGAATGAATTAGAAGAATGAAAACTGGAATATGACTCATATTCTCATAGTATTCAAACGAAAGCAGTAACTGAAGGTCTGTTTGTCTACATGCCAGAAATTGCAATCGTTGTTATTCCAGAGACATTGGTAACGTTTGCCAAGTGAAGTTATTAAAAACATTTTTATCATTTGAATCACCGTCTGTATAGCTAAAACATCATAATTAACCATATAAAGGAGACTTTTGCTGCATTTTTTAAATTCACTCACAATTAACAGCACATACCGTTATGTTAAAAAAAAAATTTTAATTATAAGTTACAGGAAATTTAGATATAATTATTGCAGATATTTATAACTTAGGGGCATAATTATAAGACTCGCAGTTTTTTCTTTGTGTACTTTATTGGCAGCAGAAATTGCTACTGAAAATATATCATAACCGATATATTACACAGACACACAATATACACCTGGAATGACATGACATTCTATGACATACACAGGTGGTCAAAATTATTGGTATCCCTCGTTTAATGACAGAAAAACCCACAATGGTCACAGAAATAACTTGAATCTGACAAAAGTAATAATAAATCAAAAATCTATAAAAGTGAACAAATGAAAGTCAGACATTGCTTTTCAGCCATGCTTCCACAGAATTAAAAAAATAATAAAACTCATGAAATAGGCCTAGACAGAAATGATGGTACTCCTGAAAATAATGTGACAAAAGGGACATGTTAAATCAAGGTGTGTCCACTAATTAGCATCACAGGTGTCTACAATCTTGGAATCAGTGAGTGAGTCTGTATAGAGGGCTACAGATACTCACTGTGCTTTTGGTGACATGGTGTGTATTACACTCAACATGGACCAGAGCAAGCGACGGAATGAGTTGTCTCAGGAGATTAGAAAGAAAATTATATGCAAACATGTTAAAGGTAAAAGTTATAAGACCATCTCCAAGCAGATTGATGTTCCTGTGACTACAGTTGCACATATTATTCAGAAATTTAAGCTCCATGGGTCTGTAGCCTTCCTCCCTAGACGTGGCCGCATGAGGAAAATTGATGACAAGTCAAAGAGATGGATAATACGAATGGTAACAAAAGAGCCCAGAAAAACTTCTAATGAAAGGTGAACTTCAACTCAAGGAACATCAGTGTCAGATCGCATCATCTGTTGCTGTATGAGCCAAAGTGGATTTCATGGGAGACGACCAAGGAGGACACCATTTTTGAGAAAAATCATATAAAAGCCAGACTGGAATTTGCCAAACTACATGTTGACAAGTCACAAAGCTTCTGGGAGAAAGTCCTATGGACAGATGAGACAAAAATTGAAGTTTTTGGCAAGACACATCAGCTCTATGTTCACAGACGTAAAAATGAAGCATATCAAGAAGAGAACACTGTTCTGGGGCTGCTTTGCTGCATCTGGCACAGGGTGTCTAGAATCTGTGCAGAGTACCTGTCGAGAGGTGCAGAAGTCTCATTGACAGTTACAGGAATCATTTGATTGCAGTGATCAAAACCACAAAAAGCGGATTAAAAAAAATCCAAAATTCAAGAAAACACCACCAAAAGCAGGCAGAGATGTTTACCTGGCTGAAAAGGCCTTTTCAGACAGGTAAGCATCTCTGCCTGCTTTTGGTGGTGTTATTTGATTGCAGTGATTGCCTCAAAAGGTTATGCAACAAAATATTAAGTTAAGGGTACCATCATTTCTGTCCAGGCCTATTTTATGAGTTGTATTTCTTTAAAGATTCTGTGGAAGCGTGATTGAAAAGCAATGTCTGACTTTCAATTGTTCATTTTCATAGATTTTTGATTTATTACTTTTGTCAGATTCAAGTTATTTCTGTCATCATTGTGGGTTTTTCTGTGATTAAATGACGGGTAGCCAACAATTTTGACCACGTTTGTACATGCAATATTTTATAGTATTTCAAGGGGTTTGGAACTTTCAGGAAAATGGACCCAAAAATACTTAATATAACAAACAGAGCAGGTACTCTCCATGGGTGTAGGGCTGGCAATGCTCCAGTCTTAGTGATTTGGCTGCAGTGGTGACATCATGTCCAGAGTGCACATTACCACGGTAGCCACTTGCTGAACTTATCGGCTCGTGATGTCTACCTTGGCACAGCTGATGACCTCAATCATTGGCTATAGTCTAGCTGTAAATGTGACGTCACCACTGCATCCAAAACCTCGAGACAGGAGCAGTCCCGGTTAGTCAGCTCTAGTCCCAGGAAAGGGTGAGTACCAGATCTATTTGTATAGGTATTATTTACATATTTTTGCTCATTTGGGTTACACTGTCCCTTTAATGCAATGATAATACTTTAGACATAAGAAAATTTGTTTGAGGTGAATTAAATTCACCTCTAATTAAAAAAAAAAGAAAAGCTTGATTCTCCTGAATCTGATTTTTTTTTTTACATTTCTTTGTGCAAATTCAGCAAAATGGTCGACCTGTAGAAGGAGAAAGAGGTGCTTAAAAATGGTAACTCAACACTTACACATTCATCCTATGCTGCAGCCCAACTTCTTGTCCTACGCTCTCTCCCTTGCTTTTTTTCACATCCTCTTTGGGCATCTTCACTATCTTGACACACAAGACATTGACTAGCACAAAGTAAAAATGACTGAAGAGGATGTCATGTCCTAGAGGCAAAAAAAGGCTGGACTGAGTGGAGGATCGAGCAGGTAAGATATATAATTTTTTTTTATACCCTCCTTTATGCTCAAAAAAGACCCCTGAGCATAATAAGGTACAGTTATATGAAAAAGTTTGGGCACCCCTATTAATCTTAAGCTTAATGTTTTATAAAAATTGGTGTTTTTGCAACAGCTATTTCAGTTTGATATATCTAATAACTATTGGACACAGTAATGTTTCTGCCTTGAAATGAGGTTTATTGTACTAACAGAAAATGTGCAATCTGCATCCAAACAAAATTTGACAGGTGCATAAGTATGGCCACCCTTATCATTTTCTTGTTTTAAATACTCCTACCTACTTTTTACTGATTACTAAAGCACTTTTTTTGTTTTGTAACCTCATTGAGCTTTGAACTTCATAGCCAGGTGTATGCAATCATGAGAAAAGCTACTTAAAGTGGCCACTTGCAAGTTGTTCTCCTGTTTGAATCTCCTCTGAAGAGTGGCATCATGGGCTCCTCAAAACAACTGTCAAATGATCTGAAAACAAAGATTATTCAACATAGTTGTTCAGGGGAAGGATACAAAAAGCTGTCTCAGAGATTTTACCTGTCAGTTTCCACTGTCAGGAACATAGTAAGGAAATGGAAGAACACAGGACAGTTCTTGTTAAGGCCAGAAGTGGCAGGCCAAGATAAACATCAGAAAGGCAGAGAAGAAGAATGGTGAATTCAGTCAAGGACAATCCTCAGACCACCTCCAGAGAGCTGCAGCATCAACCTGCTGCAGATGGTGTCACTGTGCATCGGTCAACTATACAACGCACTTTGCACAAGGAGAAGCTGTATGGGAGAGTGATGCGAAAGAAGCCGTTTCTGCAAGCACGCCACAAACAGAGTCAGCTGAGTATGCAAAAGCACATTTGGAGAAGCCAATTTCTTTTTGGAAGAAGGTCCTGTGGACTGATGAAACCAAGATTGAGTTGTTTGGTCAAAAAAAGGGTTATGCATGGCGTCAAAAAAACACAGCATTCCAAGAAAAACACTTGCTACCCACAGTAAAATTTGGTGGAGGTTCCATCATGCTTTGGGGCTGTGTGGCCAATGCCGGCACGGGAATCTTGTTAAAGTTGAGGGACGCATGGATTCCACTCAGTATCAGCAGATTCTTGACAATAATGTTCAAGAATCAGTGACAAAGTTGAAGTTACGCAGGGGATGGATCTTTCAGCAAGACAATGATCCAAAACACCGCTCCAAATCTACTCAGGCATTCATGCAGAGGAACAATTACAATCTTCTGGAATGGCCATCCCAGTCCCCAGACCTAAATATCATTGAACATCTGTGGGATCATTTGAAGAGGGCTGTCCATGCTCGGCGACCATCAAACTTAACTGAACTGGAATTGTTTTGTAAAGAGGAATGGTCAAAAATACCTTCATCCAGGATCCAGGAACTCATTAAAAGCTACAGGAAGCTACTAGAGGCTGTTATTTTTGCAAAAGGAGGATCTACTAAATATTAATGTCACTTTTCTGGTGAGGTGCCCATACTTATGCACCTGTCAAATTTTGTTTGAATGCAGATTGCACATTTTCTGTTAGTACGATAAACCTCATTTCAAGCAGAAACATTACTGTGTCCAATAGTTATTAGATATATCAAACTGAAATAGCTGTTGCAAAAACACCAATTTTTATAAAACATTAAGCTTAAGATTATTAGGGTGCCCAAACTTTTTCATATAACTGTATATTCTATTTATATTAAATAACTTTGATGCAAATCAAATTTGCTCGCTCATCCTTATAAAATTTAGAAAGTTATATATGGATAGCAATTGAAATAATGAAGTCTGTTGAGTGAAGGCCCATATACACAGTAAATATTTAATATGATGGTCATTTTTTAGCATGGCAAGAGTTTTCTTTCCCTAGTTGGCAGTGTCATGTCTGCTCAGCGTAAAGCCATGTTCTAAAAAAACATATTTATTTCACTGATACAAAAAACAGCATTAAATGGTTGTCCATTGGAAGATTATTATGTTTAAAAATGGCTCAGACTGAATAAAAAGAAATAAAAGGAATGTTCATCCAATTTAAATACAACCCCTGTAACATTTGTCAGTACTGCAGTTGTAGTATATATTATTGATTTCCATTGATACATTTTCCACCTCACAATCACTATCAATCTCATTTCCCCTTTATCAGACACTTACACTAGGGCCAGTTTCATAGTAAGCCAAATCTATCAGTATGTTTTAGAGGGTAGGAAGAATCTGTAGAAACTACAAATTCAGGGCTCGATTCATCTAGCAATTAATGACCGATATTTTTCATTAAAGTGCATGTAATGTTGCAATTTTTTTACGAAACTCGAAACTGGAAATATTTCAAATATTTTACAACTTTTAGTGTTTTAATGCTAGTCCTCGCCAGCTCTGACAACATTTTGAAAAGTGGGCCAGAGGTATGATGGGCTAGGGAGTAGTCGAGTGTCTGACGAATTAATCGTAATTTATGCCACAAAAATTTAAGATGGATATGTATGCCAGCCCCTGCCTGCTGGATATTTTTGGCAGTGGCTTATGGAAGTCCAAAAATGTGCCAAATTTATAAGGATGCTTCTTTGGTGCATCTTACTCCTGTGCGTCCTACCCTAAGACTAGTGTGGCAAACTATTTGGATAACCCCTTCTTAAGTACCATATACCCAGTGTAAGGCCGGGATCACACATGCGAGAAACACGGCCGAGTCTTGCATGTGAATTCCCAGCACTGGCGCCGGCACTTGGGAGTGGAGTGTGCGGCTGCATGTGTTTCTGTGCAGCCGCTCGCTCCGCTCCTGAGTGCCGGCGCCAGTGCTGGGAATTCACATGCGAGACTCGGCCGTGTTTCTCGCATGTGTGATCTCAGCCTAAAAATAATAGGTACTCACCTCCTGCAAGGCGCCATTCTAACAATGTCTGCATTGGGTCTCCTGGACGCTCATGTCACACTTTTATGCCGCGTGAGCACTGCGGCCAGTTAAGGGCCACAGTTCTCACGTTTCTCTTGGATGTCCGAGTTAGAATTGCAGCCCATTAGTGACCACTAATTGGCTGCAGCACTCGCGTGGCATAACCATGTAACAGGAGCGCCGAGAGACGCAGCACCAACTTAGCTAGAACGGCAGCGGTGAACGAGGTGAATATCAGACATTCTTATTTTACACTTGGGGAATACAATATTTAGGAAGGATTTCTCGGAGTAGTGGACAACCCCTGATTTTGCTTTTGGTCAGATTTTAACTCTGGACCCCCTGTTTTTTAAGGTGACAGTGACAAGAAAATATTTTTGCTATCCAATCTAAATAAAAGAGACCCATTACACCCGGCCACATGGGTCTGTACACATATCCATTATATTATTTACATGCTTATTTTCATAATTCTGTAATTTCCTCCCGCTGTGGATAGTATTTTCCTTCTTCGCTTGATTGCCGAACACATGACTGAGAAGAAAGCTTTCAGTATATTCCAGGAGACAAACAAGTTCTTAATGAATCTTTACCATCTATATCTCTATTCATACTAAATATCCATTCATCTTGTCATTAGTAATCCTTGGTATCACCACTGCGCTCACTCAACCAGAACATTGCCCAGGGATATTCAGCAATGATATCTCCATCTCTGCAGATAGTCAGCAGTTGTAACTGAAGCATCCAGCACGCATGTCTTTATTTCTGAGGATTCTGCAGGAAGCAGTTGTTTCTGAGTCATCCTTCAATCGTTTCTTCTTCTATGTAGAAAGACTGCAGTTGTCACTTGATGCCTGGGTATGTTTTTAGTGAATAGATTGTCTGAGATCATCATACCCTGGGCCATAAAACACAAAAATACAATAACTGTTGTTTAATAAGTAATAATTTTTAACATAATCATCTATAGTGTCATTCTCATCACATCACTTTACAGAGATTGACTTAAAAGAGGTTGTCCATTACAATGATATTGACGTCATCAAATCAGCTTATCTAATTCATGACGTGCCTTATGCCAGAAATTTTATTACAGTCCATGACAGGAGTAAGATTTGTGGTGAAACGGATGGAGGCGCAGACCACTTTTTAGATGCGCGCGCCCCTTAATGAATCAGGTGCGTCTGACTTCAACACGCCTCCTCATCAAGAACGATGTTCTTCACGCTAGGCTTAATGAATCCGGCCCATTGACTATGCTGTAGACAAATAGTAGTTTTATATGCAAATAAGGATGTTCAGTTTTACCTTGACGTGGCCACAAGTGCTCAGGGTACTATTCCATTCCTCAATTACCATGCTTCTCCTCCTCCCCCTATGTTGATCGACAACACACACTTGGTCAAAGTGAGCGATGCTTGAAAAGAAAGCTCTGTCATTTGACACAGTATAACTGCAAGAGTGAGTGCAGCGCTTTCTCCTCTCTGCTGCGGCCACTCCCTGGTCTATCAGTATAGCGAGCTGCCGCAGTAAAGAGGAGAAAGCGCTGCACTCACACCTGTACTAACACCGAATGCTGGAGTTTCCTTTTCAGGCTGCACTCACTTTGTGAAAGCGAATGCTGTCAATCTATATAGGGGCAAGAGGCCAGGCATGGAACTTTAGGGAGGCAATGGTGCACTTAGCCTTTATAGCCACAGGAAGGGTCCACCGAACACTCTTATTTGCATATCAGACAAACTACTTTTTATGCACATCAAAGACAATGTTTACTACAGCGAATGTAGGATTTTTATAGGGGCTAAGTCTACAAGTTTAAATAGTGTTTATTTTGCTTTTTAGAAACTCCCTTTAAATAAAAACCTAATTTTAATAGATAATTCTTTAGACACATTTCCTTTAAGGCTTTGTAAGTAAGCTGACCTTTGGTATTTCCGTGTGTTGCTCTTTGATGACTTGTCTTTTTGCTTATGTGCACACGTATTTGGGGTAGAAATTTCTACACCGTTTCTGCATCTCTTTGCAGGAAAAACGCAGCAACAAAAATGCACTTTTTTCCGTGTTTTTGTTGCATATTTTTCCCTACTCATTAGTATGAGTGAAATTTGCAGCAAAAACATTGAAAGAATTGAATTTCTGCACCAAATCTGCAAGTCATAAAGAAGCAACGTGTGCATGAGTCTTCAGGATTCTCATTCACTTTGCTGGCATCAGGAAACCCTTCAGATATTGTGACAAAACTGCGCGCAGCAAAGACGCAACGTGTGCACACGGCCTTAAAGCGTGATAGTCCCTTACAATGTAATATGTTATGGATATGGGTAATATTACGGTACATGGATTTTGATATGACATGTAATGAATATTACCAGATCTTGTGTAAGTAGGTGGAAGGGTTATTAAAATTAAATTAATTGTCCTTCCAATAAAGATGACATAAAACGTAGTGTATACGTAACCTAGAGGAGAAAGGCTGTACAGTCAGTGTCCTTTAAAATCTGAAAATTCAGTGAAACCTGTAATAACCTAATAGCCGCTATAATCATAGGCTCCCAGAATCCAATTTTCTGATGATTTAGCACTTACAGGACTGGGATAAATCTTTAGCATTATTTCATTTCACAGGCGTTTTCCTTCCATTTTTCAGAGCTGTTTTCATACCAGGAGAAAGATTACTTTGGAGAGCAACAAAGCAAGAATTTTCAGCCATCAGCATTTCTCTTAATCTTTTTATTTCTGCAAGAGCAAATCATTATGTAACGGCTTTAGGTGCAATAAATACATTCAGTAACAACGCTTATAATGCAGTTATGGGGCTGTAGGTTACAAGGAAACTGGATTTTAAAGTATTTGTGTAATTCCACAAAATATATTTTATTGGCCACTGTCCATTACAATGAACTTAAGCTCATCTGATGGCCAATGCAATTCCAACATAACTGTAAAGTATTTTTTTCCTAAAAAAAAACATTTTAGACCTGAAAAGTCACTCCCAAATGCCAGCACTAGGGTCCTGATTCATCATTGCTCTTTGTCCAGTTTTCTGTAGTAATTAGCTCTTTTTTAGCGTCTTTAGCATTGCACCTTGTTCGCTATATGTTTTACACCTTCTTAACTTGTCCTTCTTTTTTAAATCTTTTATATTTTTCCTTGACAACTTTGCTTATCCAGATGTTGCAAACAGATTCATGAAATGCGACTTTTACCAAATGTCGTATTTTTTGGGCTCATTTCACTCAAGTCCTTGCCTGGAGTAATGTTTCTATTGGTATTTTCAATTTGCCACCTTTTTACCCAATCTTGGAATTTTTTAAAGTCCCAGTTAGGGACTAAAATAAAGACCATTTTTGATTTTGTTCCAAATTCATGAACCACGTGTACCATTTTAAAGAATTTGGCGCAAAAAATAAGCAAATAGTACAAGTCAAATAAAGAGATGTAACTTCAAGAAATCGCAAATGATGAATCGGATCCTTCGTGCCTGTCTTCTGTCTAACGTGCTGCACACTATGCCTGTTGTGAAGTGCAATCCATCTCTAGCAGCAGATGTCAAGAGCTCAGAAAAAAGATTTGGAAGACACAGGTCTTGTTCTGCTTGGCCTAGTAATCAAAAGAAGCATCAGAGATGCTGGCAGGTAGAAGGTTTGCAGGCTGGACAAAGTCATATGAAGCTTTTCTCTCACCTCCAAATGAGACCCTGCAAATGTCCTCATAATTAATAACTAAAATAAAAAAAAGTATCACGTTTTTTTCATTTATATTTTCAGCTTTAATTTAAGTACAGCTTTTTTTTTATGCCTAAAAAAAAAATGTCTGCATTTACACAACATCATAGCAAATGGTTAGCTCAAACCCTCAGTCAACACTCAACACCTCATTGACATGTTGGATTTAGTGCTTCTTATTTAAAAAACTGTTTAATTCAGTGTTAGGTTTTTATTGGTAAGCCTCAGAGGGTGTTATTATATGGAAATTAAATTGTCATTGGTAGTATGTGCACGCCATTCAAGTGGATTTAGAATTAAACTTTAATTGGGCTCTCCAAGGAGAGGAGGCAAGAAGCATCAACCAGGCTGTCTTGATAATAAATTTTCTCTTACATAGTGTATTGTAACATTTGGCTGTCATTATGATTGTCTTTGCTGTCTGAAGCTGTATTTACCTTGAAAGATGATCATGAATAAGCCTTCTTAAGAACACTCATTTCACAATAGTTTCTGCAGTGTAAACGGGCTGCCCGATACCTGATAAAGGAAGAAAATGCTTGTTCATCGGGTGAAATGATCTTTCGTGCAGCGCAGAAGACCATCTTTCTTCATCTTGTGTAAATAGGACGAGCACTGCCGAAAACCGTGCTAGCCAATGTGCACTTAGTGATCTATTACATCATATATATATTGCTTTGGTAGAAAAAATCTTCCAAAAGCAGGAAAAAATGTTAATTTATATAGCAGTGAAACCATTAATTACCTTGTCCCATTTTCTTTCATGTGGCTTAATGGAGGAAATCCACATCAGAATGTAAAATTGCAGAGTGGAACAATCAGATTTTTCAGTAATTAATGTGTTGAAAGAAAATGAATGACCTGTGAAAAATGTGTTATTGATGTATTGTTTTCTGTGTTTTTTAGGGTTCCCTAATTTACGGAAAAACGTACACATCACACTTATCGCTGGCAGTTGTGCCCTGGAGATCTCAAGCTTGTCCAGAGAACTGAGATTATCGGAATTTCGTCTACATCTTGAGAATGTCACTGAGATTGTCCTCTAAAGCTGCCGGGCCAAGAATGTGACTTCTTTTTACAGAAACGTAAACTTTAAATTGGGTCATTTTATTGTGCATTGCTTCCTTAGAACATTTCAAGATGCCTGCGAAGACACCCATTTATCTAAAGGCTGGAAACAACAAAAAGGGTAAAAAATTTAAACTGAGGGATGTATTGTCCTCAGACTTGATCAGCCCACCATTAGGAGATTTTCGGCACACTATACACATTGGTAAAGATGGACAACATGACGTCTTTGGTGATATCTCATTTCTTCAAGGTAATTATGAACTATTGCCAGGAAACCAAGGAAGACCAAGAAGTCATTTAAATGGACATAATGAATTTATGAGGGCAAACAGCACTTGTGACTCAATATTTTCGGACACATCTTCACCTGTTCTTAAAAATGCAATCTCTTTACCGACAATTGGTGGTTCACAAGCGTTGGTCTTGCCTTTGCTATCTGCTGTGACTTTTAACTCTAAAAGGGACTCTTACAGTCCTTCTAAGTCACCCAGACTTAGCTGTGAGCCAGTATTAGAGGAAAAGATGATGGAAAAGTGTGAACCTTACGAAAGTGATCACCAATTTGACCGCGGAAGTTCATGGAAGGTCAGTGGCTCTGCATCATGCTCTACAAATGGAAGGTCAAGCCATTCATCTAGTCTCTCTGAACAATATAGTGATTGGCAAGGGCTTGACTTGTTTGAAGATAGTCATAGTCCTTGTGAAATTGAGAATACTGATTTAAAATCAGAGGAATCTCTTTCTGACTTGGCGGGATCTCTTCTAACTCTGCAGCTTGACTTGGGTCCTTCTCTTTTGGATGAGGTTCTTCATGTAATGGACAAAAATAAACCATGAAATATTTGACTTGCAGTGTACATTAGACACATGGTACATATAAAATATTCTACATACGTAGGAAAAAAGCAAGGCTTCAATTTTGGTCTACATTTTTGAATTATATTAGTAGTAAGAATACTGGAGTGAAAGATTTTGTTTCTGTTCTTAAATCTTATGTAAATACGAAGGTCAACCTTCCCATTTTAATGTATTGTTTGAAAATTCCATATTCCCTGAGCTGAGAGACTTTTGTAGGGCTTGACAGCAAAAAATAGCTTTTTTTCATATTCTAATCCCTCTGTGTGAGAGCTATACATGCTATCCATTCCTTAATTCTGAGGACTATACTAATATAAAGACATCTATGGGTCTTAACAAGATTCTACCCAGGTTTGTACAAGAATATGTTTACAAACATGTTACACAATTGGGGGAAAATTGATTATCTGCATACAGATGCAGACACTTCGTTTTAGTTAATTTGTACTTTTCTATTCATATCAATGAATGTTACATTTTATTATATATTTCAAATGCCAATTCAGCTTCAGCAATAAGTGTCAATAAATTTCCATTTAGGGTTTATGATGCCAAGCTTTAAGCTACATGAAGTGTTGCAATGATCATAAGTTATTTCTGTTTAAATATCCTTTCATGTGCCTTTGTATTTTTACTGCAAAGTTTGTATTTTTTAAATATTGCATCACCATTTGTATTGCTTGCAGATTTTTCATTGCAGGTCTATTGTATATTTTGAGTGTTCAAGGAATCATGCATCTTTTTTGTTTCTTATCTACGTCCTTCAAATGCTTAAAGCTTCAGTGTTACATTTGTAAATGGAGCATTAACTTTGATAAAGTACCTACAATAAATAGTTAAACTGCTTGGTTGGAAGTCAGTATTTATAGATTGTAGCTAGTGAAAGGGAAACTAAACTCTAATTTATAGTTGGGCAAAAAATGAAATATAATATTTTGTATTGATGACACATATTACTTCTTGCGGGGTTTTTTTTTGCGTATGGGATCAAAAGTGCTACCACGCCAGTATAATTTCTCACATTTTTTTAACTTTGTATGTATCAGATTTAATTTGGTGTCATTTTAGGCCCACTTATTTTAGTGTTCAGTTTCCCTTTATACAACCAATACTATGTATAGTAGCTCATCTGCAATAGCATAAACAGTGTTTGTTGGATTTACACCGCCACTTTATGAACACAAATAAAAAGCACTTGTCATTTTGTTTCCATTAACGTTTTAAATGCATTTCTTATATTTAGGAAATGTTAAATATTAAAGGTAAATAAATTTCCTTTTACATAAATTAGAAAAAGTGTGTAGACAATTTTTTTTTTAGAATGTAGAATCTTATTGACATATCATTAAACATGATGCAATAACGTGTAAAGGATATGGTAAAAACAAGCACACAGACCAGACGCTGATGACACACTGTTCCAAAACATTGATGACTCTGGTACCATTTAGACAATTGATGCTAAAACATGCAAAAATATATCAGTTGTCATCAGACATTTTCACCATTTTCTTCCTGACACTGGTTCAGAGCCTAATACAACATTGATCAAATGTTGTGATCTGGCCTCGGAAATTTTTCTGCACCAACGGGATCATACAAGCAAACTTTGGTATCACTTTCTCTATGAGTTTCCATCTGTGAGCTTGCCCTGACCGGAGAGTCTTATCTTCCTTGTTCTGATCTCTTAGCTGATTTATGACCAGATGAAATTTGAGACTTTTATGATTATAAATCTGCTCTCGGCCACGTTCACATGTTCAGTATTTTATCAGTATTTTACATCAGTGTTTGTAAGCCAAAACCAGGAGTGGGTGATAAATACAGAAGTGGTGACCTGTTTCTATTATACTTTTCCTTTGATTGTTCTATTCCTATTTTAGCTTACAAATACTGGTGTCAAATACTGACCAAATACTGAACGTTTCTAATTCTGTCTTTTTACCCTCTTCATATTTTCGGATTTTTATTATCTTTTTTTTTACCTTCTACTCTTTACATTTAATTCCATTACAACTATTTCTATTCATTTTGTTCTAAACATATCTGTCTGCAGTAGAGGAATATTGATCCTATTTGAGATTTTGCCATGCACCCTACTTTTTAGGATTAGTACTTATGCAGTATTCAGGAGAACTGTTTCCACTAGTGTACACTATGGAAGTGATGAAGTTAAAAACTTCAAAGGTAGATGTGGTTTCAGGTTCAATTATTATTATTAGTTGTTTTAAACTCTTTCCTTTCCAGTATGAGTGGTAAGGAGCCTAATAAACTTCTAAGTCAACCTTTTAAGTGTAAAGTGGCTTTTAGCTGTAAGCTCCAAGTGCTTTATAGTTAAAAGAACTATGTGCCGTTCCCTATGGCATAAGAGACACACAAAGTGTCAAGGCTAGATACTAGTCAGTGCCCATCAATTATGTGAAACAGGTGAGAACAAAGAGGTCATCCGGAAAAGACTGCACAAATGACCCTTGTAAATTGAGTTATCTTCTTTCATGTAATACTATACTCTGCCCTGAAACCGAGAAGGTGTAGACATAATTTTATGGGCCAAAACCAATGTATTTGTGCTGCATATTCTGTCCATAAACTGACCCCCATGCAACAAACTGCACTTGATACACACCATACTTGTGATAAACAACCCAAAGCATTTCTTAAGAAAATTTAAAATGTGAATAAATTACAAATTGATATATTCAGAATTCAGAACAGAATTGAAAATCAGGGGAATATGAAAAGTTTGACATGAAGAATGCCGTTGCCGTTTTTAGTAAAGTTGCAGCCAAATGAAAGATAATTGCTTTTTTTATTTTTTAAATACTCCATAGGATTTTATAGCATCAAAAATGTGTAACTATTCAAGCAATACAAAAGTGTTGCTTCATGGGAATGAGATGGGAGCACTATTCAGAGATACTGTAGAGCAGGGGTTGGGGACCTTTAGTTCTGCCAATGGCCATTTGTATATTTATACCATCATATGGGGCAATTATCAACTTAAAAAATATCCTGATATATTTGGTCAAGCATTTAATTAACTAATGCGTAATGTGATGGCTGGAACTGCTTCTCTTTGGTGAGGCATGTGTCGTAATGTCGGATGCTGTTAATGTTGCTACTCCCAACTGCTTTTCCAGATATGCATCGGTCTGGAGCACAGTTGACTCTTAGCAATTACAAGTTTTGAAAACAACAGCTCCCTGCAGTAAGTTGTTCTGAACATAGATATATATGTAATGCAGCGGTGTCCTCACTGTGCAGGGAAGAGGCAGTGACCCAGGAGAGTTCAAAATGTCCAAAACTTGCAAACAAAACAAACGATACCCTCCTGATCGCAGCCGGGAAACAATACAGTCCGTAAATGCGTCCTGTTGCCGAGGGCAACTGCACCACCGTATAATGCTGCGGGGTTCCAGAAGTTCGTTCTGCTTGGTGCTGTATTCCTCACACATGCTGAGCTTTTGCAGAGCCATCTGCTCTGCACCTTGCAAACTCCACACTTATACTCCCAACCCTCTGCTGCAGGGGTGTTTACAAAGAACCTGTGGCCGCAGGCCACATGGAAAACCTGGGCCGGGGAGGAAACGGACCGCACCACTACCTTCCTGTAGTCCATTTAAAAAATAAAAGCCCATGGCAGGTTTTCCTAAATCTGCCTTGGACAAATAGCTTGCCCAAGACCATCACTCACTTTTATTCTGCATTGCAATCACAGCTATGCCTGTGACTGCAATGCGCTCCTGCAGCCTCTATGCTTCTGTGCACATCCTGGGGGACACATAGCGACCCTTGCATATAACACAGGTCACTGCCTCACAATATTACACTATAAATTTATAACCCCTCATGTAACATAGAACTTACACTGACGAGCAAAAGGGTAACAAAGTTTTAAACATTTGACTTGCAGGCTCCATATCTCGCCATCCTCTACTGCTTTGAACATGGGACTACCATCATTTTACAGACAATTATCTTGGCTATCTTATACATAATCTGACTTGCAACTATGTAGCATATTATTAATTATGCAGATTCTTGTCATGTCACTGCATTGTTACTGTTTTGCTCCTGGTGGTGGAAAAATCTTTTTCTTCCTGTATACTACAAATTGCAACCTGTTCTCATATTCCCTAATAGCTCAATGTGTTATTAGGTTGACTCCCAAGCGAAAGGTCACTGGTTCAAATCGAGGAGTAGCCACTAAGAAGATTTCCCAGGAAAAGAGAAACAACATCATCCAGCTCATTGATAGACATCTCTCGGCCAAGAAAATTGCCAAACTGCATCATGTGTGTCCCATGACAGTTGGAAGAGTATGAAACAAAGTCCATCCATTCAAAAGCCAAGAGATGGATGTGCAAGCAAAATATTGTAGTCAGCTCATCACAAGGTCTATTTGTTCTGTAGTGACAAACACGGCAGTGGAGGTGGCTCGTATGCTTCATATTAGTGAAATCACAGACATCCATGCAAGCACCGTGAGATGCACATTATACAAGTCTGGAATGATGACCTGAAAAAAGGTGAAGATTCAACCCTTGACTTCAATATCATCATAAGCGTTGGCTCTAGTTTGCAAAAAAGTATGCAAAGAGGACAGTAGTAGATTGGAAATGGGTTATTTGGAGTTATTTTGGAGTGATGAGACAAAAGTCAATAGACTAGGCTCTGATTGGTGCAAATGGGTCTGGAAGAAACAATAGTAAAAGGAGCTAAAGGATCGAGAAATAGAAGTAACTGTCAAGTTCTGTGAAAGTAGCCTGATGATATGGGGTTGTTTCACAGTCAAAGGCTGTGATGGGATACTTGACCAGAATTGATGGTGATCTCAATGCTAAACTAATAGCAAAGCCACAAAAGAGGACTAAAAATCCTCCAAAAATTAAAAAAATACAACAGAAAAAAGGGCAGCTCTGCTTACCTGCCAGGTCTTTGAACAAATGCTTTACAGGATGCAGCCAGCCTATATACCAAAGATGTTGCAAAACACAGGTGCAAAATGCAAAATAGACAACCACTCTCCACCTACCCATTCATGGAGGGGGTGACTGCTTAGTATATATTTTCACAATAAAGGCCTGCATAGGACGCTGTTCACATGCAGGTAATGCATAGTGTCTAGTTCTCAGTCTATTAGTTACGCCCCTACTATTCGATTAAGCGGGCTGACCTAATCGACCTGGGCAGGTAAGCGGTGCTGCCCTTTTTTTCTGTTGTATTTTTTATCTCAATGCTAAGCTATATTTGACTATCCTACAATATGAATTACTTTGTACACTGAAGTACTACTGGTATGAAAACGACAACATAGTATTCCAGCAGGACAACGACCCGAAGCATATGTTGAGATTGGCAAAGAAATGGTTCAATGACAATGCAGTAGAGGTGCTGGATTGGCCCCCACAGTCCCCAGACCTCAACCCAATAGAACACTTGTGGGTAGAGTTGAAGAAAAAGCTGTATATATACCTAAGTGAGTGGACCAATATGCTTGTAGGAATGTGTAGGAGAGTCCTTGGATCATATTTCGGTCAAGACATGCTTGAATCCGATTGAGAGCATGGCCAAAAGGATTCAGGCAGAGTTGATAGCCAAAGGTGAATTTGCAAAATACTAACAAAATAATACAAATTTAAATTTAGATTTTTAGGAACAAAACCGTAACAATGCAGCTACATGACAAGAATCTGCATAACTAAACATATGCTGAATAGTTTCAAGTCAAATTTATGTATGATATTGCCAAGATGATTGTCCATAAAATGATGTTAGTCTAATTTTCGAAGCAGTTGTGGATGGTGAGATATGGAGCCTGAAAGTCAAAGATTCAAAACATTGTTGCACTTTTGCTCGTCAGTGTATGTAACTTCTCATGTAGCATAGAACTAGGATATACTAAGACTGTTGTTTATACATAATAGGTTACACTAATACTGCCATGTAAACATCACATAGGAGATGCTGAAATTTCTGTATATACATAGGAGACACAGAGACTGCTGTATATTCACATATGAGACACTGAGACTGATGTATATACATAACATACCGGACACTGAGGTTGATGTATATGCATCACATAGGAGACACCAGTGCTGGTGTATATATAACACATAGGAAACACTGGGACTGCTGTATGTACATCACATGGCATATGTATATACATCACATAGGTGATGTATCCTATGTGATGTACAGTCATGGCCAAAAGTTTTGAGAATGACACAAATATTAATTTTTACAAAGTCTACTGCTTCACTTTTTCTAATGGCAATTTGCATATACTCCAGAATGTTATAAAGAGTGATCAGCTTAACAGCAATTACTTGTAAAGTCAATATTTGGCTAGAAAATGAACTTTATCCCCCAAAACACATTTCAACATCATTACAGCCCTGCCTTAAAAGGACCAGCTAACCTCTTTTCAGTGATTGCTCCATTAACACAGGTGTGGGTGTTGATGAGGACATGGCTGGAGATCAATCTGTCATGATTAAGTAAGAATGACACCACTGGACACTTTAAAAGGAGGCTGGTGCTTGGCATCATTGTTTCTCTTCTGTTAACCATGGTTATCTCTAAAGAAACACGTGCAGTCATCATTGCAATGCACAAAAATGCCTAACAGGGAAGAGTATCGCAGCTAGAAAGATTGCACCTCAGTCAACAATCTATTGCATCATCAAGAACTTCAAGGAGAGAGGTTCCATTGTTGCCAAAAAGGCTCCAGGGCGCCCAAGAAAGACCAGCAAGTGCCAGGACCGTCTCTTAAAAGTGTTTCAGCTGCGGGATCGGGCTACCAGCAGTGCAGAGCTTGCTCTGGAATGGCAGCAGGCAGGTGTGAGTGCATCTGCACGCACTGTGAGGCGGAGACTCTTGGAGCAAGGCCTGGTCTCAAGGAAAGCAGCAAGGAAGCCACTTCTCTCCAGAAAAAACATTATGGACAGACTGATATTCTGCAAAAGGTACAGGCAGTGGACTGCTGAGGACTGGGGTAAAGTTATTTTCTCTGATGAATCCCCTTTTCGATTGTTTGGGACATCAGGAAAGCGCCTCATTCGGACAAGACAAGGTGAGCGCTACCACCAGTCTTGTCTCATGCCAACTGTTAAGCATCCTGAAACCATTCATGTGTGGGGTTGCTTCTCAGCCAAGGGAATCAGCTCTCTCACAGTCTTGCCTAAAAACACAGCCATGAATAAAGAATGGTACCAGAATGTCCTCCAAGAGCAACTTCTCCCAACCCTCCAAGAGCAGTTTGGCGATCAACAATGCCTTTTCCAGCATGATGGAGCACCTTGCCATAAAGCAAAGGTGATAACTAAATGGCTCAGGGAACAAAACATAGAGATTTTGGGTCCATGGCCTGGAAACTCCCCAGATCTTAATCCCATTGAGAACTTGTGGTCAATCATCAAGAGACGGGTGGACAAACAAAAACCTAAAAATTCTGACAAAATTAAAGCATTGATTGTGCAAGAATGGACTGCTATCAGTCAGAATTTGGTCCAGAAGTTGATTGAGAGCATGCCAGGGAGAATTGCAGAGGTCCTGAAGAAGAAGGGTCAACACTGCAAATATTGACTTGCTGCATTAAATCATTCTAACTGTCATATAAGCTTTTGTTACTCATATGTTTGCAATTATTATATTTATGTCTGTGATAAAAACATCTGTCAAACACACATAAAAACCAGAGGGCAGCAGATCGTGTGAAAATATAATATTTGTGTCATTCTCAAAACTTTTGGCCATGACTGTACTT